>CM037918.1:16188417-16788417 GCA_021346845.1 Apeltes quadracus
CACAGGCGCATCGGTCTACTGAAGAGTCACATCATTCCTCAAAGTTTGCTAGACTTGAATTACGCTCACGTTGACCTTGGTTTCAGGTAACGAGCATGGTGTCGCACCGTCATTATAGGCATTATGTTAATGATCAATGCTAGACCTTTTGAAATTGTGTAAAAGCTCTCGTCTAATCAAGCCCTCACAGACGAGCAGAATAATGCCAACATTTTTCCCTCCAGGTGAAATTCTCCGACGGGCCGGCGGAGGACAAAAGAACAGAGTTGGTTTAATGGCCTCCCTCCGCTTTTGTCCTTTTGAAAGGAGGCAACTCATGTGTTATTAACATACGGTCTGTTACCTGAGATTGCTTTCTGCCTGGCATGACTGAGCGGAATATGAAAGGAGCTTCCGAGGGACACGAGGCCATTTTATCCCCTTGGTGGCCATTCATTGCTTTCAAGCGCTGCTTTTATTCGCTTTCTTTTTTTACCACAAAGCTGTCTTTGATGCATTTCGTCCCAGGTGCTGTAACCCTGGATGGAGCGTCTCCGGAGGGGAACACATCTGCAGGAGAGGGTGAAGCAGCAATGATGAACAAACCACTGGGAGACTAATTAAATAGCCACATAGTGAAAGTGCGCGCCGTCGGCCTCTCAGAAGCCGAAACACGGTGTGTAAAAAACTGCTCTTGCTTTCCACAGTGAAACAGGATTAAGGATCTTTCTTAAAATGTCTTTAAACAAACTAAACGCTGGACTGAGTTGCATTTACAGCTAGCGCTTCTACGCCAAACGGTGCGATACCTTGCAAGTATCACAGAAACGCACTCAGTCCAAAAAGTACAGCTTGCACACGGGAAATACAATAGAGGAACACATTCAGGACAATAGTGTGGATTTAGTAGCAACATTTCTACAACACGTGGATCTGGTGCATAGAGTATACTTGGGTTTATTCTGTCCCCTTTGTACACATCATTTATTCAAACTCACTGCTTACCGATGTTCTTTTTGTAAGTGCCCAGCAGATCATCTGAATATGCAAAAAGAATTGTCAACAGGCAGGTATGCAAGTCAACGAATACACTGTGGTTGCTTAAGGCCGAGAAGCCAACGCTAACTGAGGGAAATATAGAGTAGCAAGCTTTGGACAGATGCACATCAAGCAAACACTTATGAGATGACCGACCAAATGAAAAAACAATCTTTGTGTCCTCGACTCAAACAATGGTCGCTCTCTGCTACTTGACGACAGGCTTCACCATGGTAACCGGTGAGGGATAGACACTGAGAGGGGCTTTTCGCTTGCTAAATAAATAACAATGTGGTTGGAAAAAAAGATCACAGAAACATTGTATCACACATTAACTCATAAACCCAATTTTATTTATTTTCAACCTTAATGCCTCTATATCCCCATACAATACATTCAGTATATACATTTGGCCATGAGGGACTGTACAGAGATATGTTATAGTAGTGCATACATAAGCGGCACAAAAATGTACACAAAGGAAACGCACACATGACACTTGATCACGGCAAAGTGACAAGATACAAGATACACACGGGGCAAGTCAATGGCTGATGTTGGCTGCTTCCATCAGTACACACACACACACACACACTGGTTCATGCATGCACAACTGTGTGAACACCTGCGCGCGCACACACACACACACACACACACACACACTTTAAGACACTTCTGAGGGAGCAGTAGGGCTCTACAGGCTCTTGTGATAGAAATACACTAATGTAAAGAGTGTGTCGGCTGATTGCAGCAAGTCCTGCCCCCTGCCAGGACGCCCTCCCCTCGGTCTCCCCCTTATTTCCTTTTTCTCCAAAGCTAAGGCCTCTCTCTGGGCAGTGCAGCTGTGATACCGCAGCTCTTTCCTATGAGAGACTAATACTAATCAGCAGCAGTAACTAAATAAAGAGCCTCTACTGTCAACATGTCATCTCTTAAACAGGGAACATTCGGAACATAAAGGATACGTCACACTTATAGTTTATTTAATTTGCACTTCTTCTCAGGATATCTTCTCTCAGGGAAATACATTAGGTCCACTTCAGTAACATACTGTTCCTTAATAAAGCTGAACAGACTCCCTCATTAGACATACGCCATCTAAACTGTCTGTTTGTATCCAACTTTCTGCAAATAATTCTCATTAAGGAATCAGGTCATCCTGCTGTGGACATTCTGTACCATCACATTGGTCATAAGCATTTGGTGGAGGCACACAGCGTTGCATAGCACACAGCGGAGGTATAGTCAAAGCCAAAATGTTTTGTCAGTCTGTATACACAGCGGCAATGCTCGCCTGATCAGTTCCGAATCCTCAGGTCCTTCTCCAATTGGACCGAAGCTCGACAAAATCTAGGATGTGCTCATTGAACCGCATCATTTGCAACGTAGCGACAGTTTGGTAGAAGCAACTAGTCAGCAGTATTGCATTCTGAAATATTGGAGAGTAGTTTTTTAAGTTCAGGGGAGGAAAAAAAGGTTCAAGCGAGGTGTGTCACCGCGTTCATGTACGAGCGGGGTAAAAATACACACTGGGACACAGAAAACGTGCCTCACTCGCAGTCACACATGTATGCACATCTGGTAGTAAAGGGCGGATGATTTAAACACGTCACTGCGAAGTATGACAGCGTGACAGCTGTATGCAACTCCCGGCTCAAACAGGCTGCTCTGTGATTGGTCCGAGGGGATGAAACGCAATCGTCTCTCACGCAAGGCCTCGGCTGTCCCCGTTGGTCGGGAGACCTGCAGGCTGCCTCGGTGGAAAACGGCGAAAAATGCAAAGCACCACAGTTAAAAGAGTCTGGAGTAGCCCCCAAAAAACACGATCACAGCGAGGCAGAGGGGCCGACGGCCCATCGCAACGGAGTAACGCAGAAATAAATCACAGTCACAGAACAATCGCTAAAAGCAGAACTAGCGGACTGATTTGACCCATGCACTATAAGGCAATAACCAAACATTTGTTACCGACATTACACAGTTTCCATATTAGCGACTCAACATACAGATGCCGATCTGGAAAATCTGCTTGGTTTTTTTCCTAAAAAAAAAAAAAAAAAAAAATTACGGTTACTCAAAAAAATGTATTCCTAAAACTGATGATGCACTTTTAAGTGACTCGGGAATGCGGAAGGGAGGCTGGATGGGAGTCTGCGATCCCATTGTACCTATTGATCTGCAGATTGAATGCGAATGCAATTGATTTTCTGAGGTAGACAATGCAGGCGTATTTCATCCTCCCGATGCAAAGCCATTCCGAGGAGGCGGGGAGCCGGGCTAATTTGCTGCATTTGGACAGGCTCTGCTCTCCCGCCTCTGCCAATTGTACTGTGTCAGACGGGTTGACCCATCCATCATGATCCCGTGGCCGTATCACCACTGTGGTACTTACACTGCCATCGGCGTGATACACCCGGCCAGTGATGGATAGCAGACAGCATGCACTATGACAAGAAAGAGAGATCAGTCTCCAGTCTCCAGTGCTCCCAGACCCGCTGCTCCCGCGCAGCTGGGGACTCACCATTCATGGAAGGCCAGTTTATTCAATATCCTGACCGCTGTACGGGGCCCATGTGGACGATAGCCCTCAACGTGCATCATAAATGTCTCTTCCCTTACAAACAATTACGGTATCGAGGGAGCCTAACCCGATGGGCAAAGTCAAACAAAGTCGTTCGTAAAACTCTCACAATGTGCACTGCAGAGACAAATGTTGCAATGTTGTACCTTTCTTGTAGTGTTAAGTGCTAAGGGAAATCAGCTCAAGAATCAATGAAATGATCAGATAGTCAGTCTGCGGTGCAATGGAGTTGTCCGTCATAAATAAAAAAAAATAAAAATAATAAAGACTTCTGCAACGTTGAGTCTGTACGTGTAAGATAGCGTGCAGCAGGTCTTCTAAGAAGGTCGGCAATCCCTCGGCCTGCTGGGTGAGCGAGGGGCAGCAGATTTTTGTTTTCGGATTCTGCCGTCCGTCCTTCCCACGAGCCAACTGGGCTTCTGTCCAGAGGGACGACGACGCCTTCAGGAGACCCAGAGCCCTATAGTGTCCTGATGGCCACAGGGTAGAGCAAAGACATGTGTTCGGCTCCCTTGATGGGCAGTTTCCTGCTCGAATAGAAATGGATGATCTCCGGGACGCTGTCAAAAGGGACGCTGTTCTGGCCCAGGATGTAGTTGCTCTCTTTTGTCCGCGACAGCTTCATGTGCATGAAGCCCTGGCTGCTCCTGGGGGCAGAAAACAGACAAAAGGAAGGGAAAGAAAAATATGTTAATAGCTTGATAGAAAACAAGGCTGAGAGTCTGCGTTGTACTTTACGTTTTCTGAAGAGACATCGTCTCAGCGTCCACGGACCAAGACCGTATGTTCCCCACAAAGCATCACAAGGGACTGTTTTCAAACTTCAGACAGGACACGTTGAACCACAGAGACGACGAGATGTTTGTCAGTTAGTGGTACCATGAGCTGCTGGGCCACAGCATCACATGTGGCGGCATAAACAAACTTGTGAGACTTCACCCTGATATCTGTACCAGATTTCATAGCAATCCATCTAATAACTGTTGAATTGATTCAGTCTCAATCAACTCGCCTCCACGGTCGCCCCTGCAGCTACGGGTAAGAACACATTCAAAGAGTCCGCCATGGTGGGAAGTCGACAGATTTCCCCCTCCTTGACGGCTACTTCCTCATTGACTCCTGCAGCACGGGACACGAAAGCTGAATTTCCTCTGACAACTCTGACTAAAAGGCCGGTTGCTTATGGTGTTGAGTTTCCCGTGCAGAGCCTAAGGACGAAGCCAATGAACCCCAAGGATGAATCTCTCGAGCTGAAGCAATAAACGATCGGAAAATCAAAAGCTCCCTGTGTGTTTTCTAGGGCCCTTGGATCAATACATGTTACGACTTTCCAGTAATCTTCTGCTTTAAAATAGAAAATTACTTTTGGGAAATTAAGCTCTTCCACATTACAAAACTAATCCTGCTGTAAATAAATACATGCATCATACATAAGTGCATTGACAAAATATTCAGTCAACAGCTAATGTATACACCAAGTTATGATTTCTTTAGACTCAATCTCTGCCAGTGAGCCTTATGTTCAATTATCCACATGAAGTGCAGCAGTTTTTTCCAGCTCACTAAACTCCCACCTACTCAACATCAAATCTGTAAGGGGATCCTTGCATCTGAAATACAGAACTACGGCATGGAGGTGGATAATAACACACACTCGTGAGGATGAATACTGTATGTACAAGGTGTAAGTAGAGATATTATCATTACTATTAATAGTTTTTTTAGATAGCAGAGTTCACTTATTGTAAGGCAGACCGGGTAGAAAAAAAGGACATTTTCTTGAGGTCATTGAATATTTTCCCAGTGTACATTTACCTTTTATCTGTGATAAACACGAGCAAAAGAAATTCAGGCACCTGAAACGTAGGGTGACTATTCTCTACATATCTCATAATTGCATGTGTAAAGCCTGCAGATTCAATAGAGAGACGTCCATCAACAATGAAGACACGTAGACTGATAAATGGAGATTCCTTCCTGGGAGGTTGTGCCTTGTGTCAATCCTTTTTTTTGGTTGCATTTGTTACAAAAAATGACTATTATTTTTACCACCGAAGAAGACGATCTAGGAGGGTTGAGCTGAGGTAGAGGCGAGCAGCCAAAGGCCTCTACAGTTTGGCCATCCTGCAAGTGACAGCAGGAGAGCTTGCTTCCACAGGGCCAACACGTCAACCGCATCATTTTCCAAATCCCCACTGCTCCTACAGCCAGTGTGCTCATCACGTTTACAGGGGTGCAACATGGCCCAGCTGTTGAATATGGGGCTATTTTTGAGAAGACGGGCCTCTGCGGCGTTGCAGCATCCCTGTGTTCTGCAGGCTTCTGCTGTCTAATCGGGATTAATCTCTTCTCTTCTCTTCGTCCGGTTTATTGAGGTTTATGACTTTGATTTGAACCCAGTAGCACGAACAGCCTGACAGCAATCACAGCTTATCTCCACTTTCAACATATTGGATGGCTCCCTGGATGAGGCTCGCAGTGCTGTAGATCTGTGGCACCAGAAATGGCCCGGTCATCCGCCAAAGGATAATGATGAATGGGATAAGCCATGACCTTTTCAAGCATATCTGGGTATTAGATGGCCTGTGCGCTTATTATTTTATAGGAGCCAAAATTAGATTTGTCCACCTGGGTTGAGGCCAACCATTTTGTAATACAAAATTGATATGAAAAGGAAATGGTGCGGACTGCGCAGCAGGCAAAGAGGTGTAAGAAACAAAACCACAATCTGATTAACAAAAAGGAAGGATTGGCTTTACTAAACTAAAAAAGTCAGATTCAAAATGTCTGCAGTGCTTTTGTTTGTGCTAAATAGTGGAGATCTCCTGTTTTCTGTGTCAACAAAATTGAAGACCCCATTAAAGCACAACCCATCTTTGGAAAAAGATTTGAATTTTAGGGGCAAAGACGTTTTGGTTTCTCTTTCTAATGACAATTTAGTTCCCTTCTGTCTGTGATGTGGCTTCACTCCGATTTCCTTCTCTCACAAACTGGAAACGTGCTGAGCAGAGCTCTCTCGCAGGGCGAGACATAGGACGACACTGTGCTCAGACAGACCTGTGAAGGGTTTCATTTATTTCCAACACAGTAGGCGGCTCTCTCCACGAAGAGAAGAAAAATGAAAAGAAAGAAAAGGAGCCGTAAGGAGAAAAAAAAAGGGGTCGGGGGGCCGAAAACGCTTTCCGTCAGAACAAGGGCCTCTTGAGGCTGGAGGTCTCCGCGACGTCTGTCTTTATCAATAATGCAATACACATATGTGCCACCCTCATGGCCTTATACATTTTTCAGCGGCCTCCGACATGGAGGATCCTCACCTCGCGTTTCGACTCGTTTTGGGTGGCAGCGGGGGAGGCGGACGTGTGCGAGCCGGCTGAACCCAGAGTCACCTCAGCCTGCAGTACGCCGCCTCCTGTCAAAGGCCTCCAATCAGCCTGCTGCGCTCTAGGCCCGATCGGATTGACGCCAGAAGCTGTGTGACAGCCACATCTTACGAGGAAAAGGATGGCAACCTCTGCCAAATGTCAGACTAGGATAAACCAATCATAGCGGCTCCTCCAAACCCCCAGCTGAATGCGGCGGGGATCAGGGGTCGCTGATGAAGGGCAAAATCAACGGTGTTGTGGGCACGACATCAGCAAATCAAGGGCCCAGCGGGGAGAGGTCACAGGGGTTCCCGGAGGGGGAGGTGGAGGATGTAGGTGGCAGATAGAGGTCTGAAAGGTGGAAATCATTACCATATTGAAAAGGCCGAGTCAGCAGACTACAGGAGAACAGGTGCATAAGGACCTTCTCTGGCCCTTCATTGCAATCCATTCTCATCCGAGTGCCGTTTGCGAGACGTTATTTTCTCAGAAAGCGGGTGTTGTCCTTACTTAAGGGAGAGGGAGTAGTCGTTCTTGCTGGTCTCGCTGTTTCTCACCAGGTAGCTGGCCTCCTTGCACAGCCGGAGCAGAGACTCTGCATCCGTTCGGCTGATCGCCCCGTGGTACCAGCTACAGAGAACGGCAAAGAAGATGGAATAAAGAGGACGCCTCATGGCGGGACACGGGGTGTGTGTTTGGAATGCAACGTGGTGATAACAAAGTGACCCTGGGTTCAGACTCACAACTGGCTCTCCAGCGGCATGCTGGGGTCAATCCGCTCCCCCAGGGAGGAGCTGCTGTGGTCCAGTGAAGACATTTTGGTGTTGACCAGACAGCCGCTGGAGTGTCGCTGCAGCGGCCGGGTTTTCCCCTCCTTGGTGGGCGACATTCGGGACTTCTCCACACCATCGAACTGAACTGTAATCGATAAAAGGGCAAAAGTTGACAGATTTTATACAGGATAATATGTTTGTACTGTACATATGTATAACTCAGCTGGTTTTAAGGTCCCTTGGAAAGGGGGTGTGCTTTAAAACGGCGAGTGGAAATTTGAAAAAGTTATGTTGAATATAGTTACTAAACTAGAAGCTCCTAATGTGGTGTGTCTCAACAGACAGTCAGGTTGTGCTATTACACAGAAAAACACACACACACACACACACACACACACACACACACACACAATGTTCCTTTGTGTCACTCATCCAACTCAAGGACACGCACACACATTGGTGGAGGCATAAATCAACCACCCTGTGCACACATCCCATCCCACACAGGCAAACTTCCTCCAAAACACTCAAACATGTGTACACACACATACACAACTGCTCACAAACAAATGTGCACAGCCGTGCAAACAAGAGCACTTGGAAAAGTCACGCAAAAAAATCCCACACGCGGGTTAAACATTTAACCGGCCTTTCAAAACTCTCACGGTCAACCGTGGGCACGATAAGCTTCCCTTGGCAACTTCACAGGCGTGAAGGTGTTTGATGGCATGTGGGGGGTGAGGGTGACCTGTGCTCGCGACGTGACTGCTGGAGGTCGGAGAACAACAAAACTTCAACTTTCATTTACAAAAGCCACCGTGAGAACTAAAAGGGAAGATAACGTCCCCAAGGCCGATGGAAAGTGAATCCTCATCTTTGTCAGGGGGGTTTTGTGGTGGTTGGAGCTGCAGCGTGGTCATCCGTGTGCATCTGCGTGCATGTGTTTCCGTGCCTCCATTTTCCTCCGCCATCCATCACTGTGATGGATGCCACAGCCCCCTTGGCTTTGGAAAAACCCATTTAGAGCCACTGACACGCTTCTCAAGCAATAACAGCAACAACAACAACAACTACACAAGGAGCTTCAGCTGTAGGGTTGTTGGCAGCTAAAAGGTTTGAGATTAAACAACGGCGAGCCTTTGATGGGAGGAGTTAATGTAGTATGAAGCCCGCAGCCGTTGCCTCTGCTTTCGCGGCTCCCGCTAATGGCCGGTCTCGTCTGGTCTAGTGTTTAATTAGCTGGACTGAACATGGCAGGTACTGTACAGACAGGCAGGCACTGGGATCTCCACAACAATGTCGGCGGGAGATGGGCTCGTCTAGACTCTGCATTCCAGTCAGAGGACTCCGTTACACGTAACAGCTTGTGTTCCTGTAGCAGACTGAGCAGTAATCATCAATCAATTTAGGCTGCACGAGACAAGGTAAACATAGAGAATTATTTAAGTACTGTACATGTAACTGTTTTTTTTTATTATTGTAAATGATTTTGTATTCTCCATTTGCAGGAAGCGTGTCTCTCTGGTTGCACCATATCTTGAGAGAGATGAATACAATTTAAATTTGACCAATAAAATGAGACAATACCCCTCTACTCATACTGAATCCAAAGATTTACATACATTTACGTTACTAAAGTCTGAGTGCTTTATACCTGCACTTCATTATATTTCCATTTCAGAAATACTGTTTTTTTTCCCCTCCACAAAACATAACAGCTATAGCACCCCTTAGATTTCAGATATCACACAAAAACATCAGCGCAATAAATAAATTCTTATGGATTGCAGCATATGGACGGCAACATCATCATCCTTCAGGGTTCTCCTGTGTCACGAGTAAGTTGCTGAGAATATCGTCCTTTAACTTTTACATTTTGGATCCAAGAACAGATGCAGTAAATTGGGCAGCCTCACATTGTTGCTAAAGGACTTCTCCTTCAGTAACGGTTCTGATTACTGCTTCCACTAGTGCCTGGGATGGAATATGAGCCAACAGCAGACAAGAATATTGAGACGTTCTGCAGTTCCAGCTCCAACCACCAGGTGCTCCCCTTCATCTCCTATTCAACATTAGTTTTAAATCGCTGGCCTTCAGCTCACTGATGCATTTCCCTAAAAATAAACTCACAGAAGTGATGCTTGCAAATGACTGTCTACCTTTGTTATCTCTGCCTCTGCACTTTTGTTCATTTTACGGCTCATGCAGAGTCTTGTTAGCGTTGCATGACGGCATGGGACAATAGTGGATCTAACCTCGGACAGCGGGGAAGACTGAGCTGTGGCCTCTCTTCTTCGGGTCGGACAACTTGGACCACAGGCAGTCAAACGATGTCTCCGCGGTGCCCACAAGTCCACACGGAAGACATCATTAGTGCTCTACTTTTTCATTAAGTCCATTTGAATCACATGCGGACTGCCGGGAGTACAGCGCAGGTAGGATGAACACACGGCGTACGGTTTACGGGTGAGAAATAGCGTTTCCATGGAAACTGACCACGGGGACAAGGGGGGTGGGTGCATGTTCGCTCCGCTCATCCCCGTCAACGCTGAAAGATCACAACATGAAGACGCAGCCAATGAATCCCTCACTCCCTGCTTTGCTTTCAATCTCTTTTTCTTACGGGTTTGCTTTCGTCCGGCCCTTTCTTTTTCCTTCTCACGTTTCTCTTTTGATCTTTCCATCTTCCACACTCAAAATCGTTTTTTTCTTCTGGTCCCTGTGTTTTGGTAGGTCATGGAAAAAGAAAAGGATAATGGGGAGTTGGCAGTGGGGGAATGTCTGCTTGTCTTATTTGAGAAAAAAAGGCAGTTACAGCTTTGATCTGTTATCCGACTCGGTTTCTGATGCACCACTATCAGTCTCTAGACGTCTCATCCTGCACCTGTATTTTGTTAAACATGACCTACATAGGTTATAAGTCTACATACAAATTGGGAGGAATTGGACATTATAATTGGACACGATATATTTTTAAACATCTGGAGCAAGGTGGTGTGAAATAAGGATGAACGTTGTTATCTTTCAGTGTCCAGAGTTCCACTGACCTCAGCGCTTCACTTTTTAAATCCTCCCAGCAGCTCCACTAATTCCTACTCCATCGCAGGTTCAACACAATCAGTGCTTTTTATGACCTTGATTAAACATTTTGTCCCTCCGTCTCCCATAGACGGCTGAGTGGCTATTGTCAGAGGAGCTCACCCCAACAACCTTCCCTGTCAGGTCAGAGTCTTTTCCTCAGGCAGAGTCCATCGTTACAAGAAGAGCATCGCCCGAGCGGAGGAGCCTCCGAAAACTAAAGAAACGCTTCCATTTCATTTGCTCGGGAGTGGGTGAACCCATGTCTTCTCTGATTGCCAGCCATCTCACGAAACACCAGCGCTTCGAGTTGTGCTGGGATTCCGTTTTAAGGCGGAATATCAATGGGAGTTAGCTAAACCCATTCCGCTTTCATTCTCCCGAGCACACACGTCGAAGACATGGCGGACGGGAGATTGACGAGAGGATTGGCCCGGGGTGGAGAACAAAAACCAGACGAGAAGGTGAGCACGCGCACACACACACGCACACACACACGCACACACACACGCAACGAGACGCGTACGTAAATGCGCCGGGGCGTCTGTGTGTGTTATCAGTATTGTTGCTCGTAGAGAACCGCAAATGGAATCCGTGTATCAGATTGAACTGTCAGTCAGATGGTGACTGATGGCTTAAAGACCTGCCCCCCCTTCAAACAGAAGGCTTCCTTTAGAGGGCTCTATAAAACACAAGAGGGGGCCGAGGATGGAGAGGGCGCAGATAAACACAGAGGTCAAAAAGACATTTCCACGATTACACCCCGACCAACCCATAACCGCAACAGCTGCAATGTAACGCAGCACGGCACAATACAAACGTAAGGGCTTCCTTGAATAAGGAAAGACTATGAAGTAAGAGAAACACTTAAATTGTGTTTGCAATAATGTACATGAGGTTAATGAACAGCCAGAGCCTTCCCCTTCCCTCTGCACATGTTCCTAAACACATCTGTCTAAATAAGACTGCTAATTAATTGTCATTTGCTAATTGTGGTCCTGTCAAAAAGGACGGCCAGTCTGAGAGGTAAAGTGGTTCTGAGATGGGAAAAATGAACTTTTCCAGCCAGGACATGCGGAATGATTAACAGATCTGCATCTAATTAGAATGCACTAAACGGTGGGAACAGGAACTGGCAGCTGTACAAATCACTTTTATGTTGAAGTGCAAACTCAAATACGGAACTGTTGGAAACTAGTAATGTTTTTTTTTAGAGCTGCTGAATCCAGAAGTTAATCTGCAATTACTCCGACATCTAGGAATATCCTTTAAATGAATGCCCCTCCACAGAGATAGCTAGTTTATCTCTTTTAATAGAAATGCTATACATGTGGGCTAATCAATTAATGTAACAAAGGAACATTTCTTCATTATACTCAGAGAAAAGTGGCTTCTATTTGTATGTAGATGTAATGCCTGTCGGATCAGATCAGTCCCTGAACTGGAATGGATATTGTTTGTTCTTCGTCTTGATTAGAGAAAGGCACAATAGCCTTTACAGGCACACACACACAGACTGGTGGCTCTTTACCCTGGTCGAGCATGTAAACACTGCAGTGTGTAACGGATGACTAATGTCTCTGTGTGTGACTGAGGGTCCGCCTGTATGCCGAGGTCAGGGGAGTGCATTGTAACTGTATTCGCAGGGGTCGCAGAGCCCACCGCTCCCCTCCTCCCCCCTCTGTCTGCCACGGCGGCCTTTGACCCCAAAGATGTAGAGTGGGGCCATACCGGCTCAGACAGAGAGGGGATCACTTTACAGCTGGACGCCAATCTTAAACCCGCTGACATCGCAGAGGGAACCAGAACCGTTCCCATGGATTTATGGATATAAATCAACTCCTTGCCCTGTCCTCGCCTTTGGCACACAGCGGTGTCCTCTTACATGGTCTCACTCAAAGTCTTCCACACTTTGCCAGGGGAAATCCCATTCTTGGCATTAGTTCTGCTGCACGTCCCACCCCCCCCCCCCCCCCCCCTCCCCGCCCCCCCGTGATTACAGCAGTTGAGTGCGAGTCTGTGGAAGGGCTTCACAAATCAACTAATGGCTTGTCCGTTGTGATTGATAAGATGGTATAGACGGCTAAAGCTGAGGTGAAGAAGGGAAATTGATTCCAATGAGTGGTGGAGAACAGCGGGCCGGAGGGACATCTGGGACAGTTATGAGTATGTTGACAAGAGGAAATGGGGGTCACGGCGGATGGCAATTACGCATGCAGAAGGCAGTTCAGCACAATTAAAACTAATGAGCCTTCAGCCCTAAAACCTGCACAGAAATTAGTGATTTTCTGCCACATGTAATCCGGATGGAAAAGTGCAGTAATTACTGAGCTGCTACCTGAAGTCATATCACACAGTGCTGCTAAAAGATAGACAGTTATGCATAAGCGGACATGCTCATACAATTGCAGCAGTTTGTACATTTTGTAAGGATGATCCTTACAGCCTGTTTCCAGCTATATAACTTTGACAAAAATAGGTTATAAGACTAGTCAAATAAGACTTAAATGCTACTCATTTAGTGAAGGGAAGCATACTCTTCACCAGTCAAACTGTCCCTGAACAAAATCAGATAAACAGAAATAAAAAAAACAGTGATATGACCACATTAAAGGCATTAGACGGCTGGGTGATGGATCAAAGGACAAACGGATGGATATGGGGCGAGTTGATGGGAAAGACGCCGGACAACACCCACCATGGTGGTGCAGGTCACAGCTTGTCTGTCCTGGCGAGGGCTGAGCTGCCTGGGAGGGAGACTCCAGCTCCTCCACCAGGGGAGGGCTGGTGTTGAGCTGCCCCACAGGAGGGGGCCAGGGTAGGTCCTTGATCACTTTAATCTCTACTGCAAGTGTTGACCGAGTCAGGAGAGATGGAGGGAAGGAGAAGACAGCGAAGAGAGGCATCGATGGACGACCATAGACGGCAGTGAGGAAAGGTAAGTAATGACAGGAAAGAGGGAGGAAAAAGGAGAAAAGAAGTATAATGAAAAGTGTCAGAAAATGCCAGGATTGTGGTAGAGAACCGCTTTATAGTATCTGAAAAGAATACAACAGGACTGAAAAGGAAGTAAAGTTAGTTTGCCAGTAAATAGAGTTGGGTTCTGATAGCGGGTGCCATATTGGATTTGGTTCTGGGTTATCAAAATATCATTGATTTAATCATATCAGTATTTAGAAAGAGAGATTGGTATTC
This sequence comes from Apeltes quadracus, assembly GCA_021346845.1. NCBI lineage: Eukaryota > Metazoa > Chordata > Actinopteri > Perciformes > Gasterosteidae > Apeltes > Apeltes quadracus. Next base: position 16,202,424 of record CM037918.1, read on the forward strand.
TATAAAACGCTATTAAACCCCAACCGTACCTGATAAGTTATTCTCTGCACCCTGTTCCTGTAGCTACCCCAACTAATTCAGTGGCATTTACTCTACTTTAAACATTCTAATTCAAACTCATTCTGCATTTGTGTCCCACTTCCACCGAACTCCGACAAAGTCCGCATTTACTCCACGGTTACATACATGCTTTCTGCTCAGTTTGGAAAAAAAATGCTGTTCTGTTTTAAGATGAACACTTGAGACAATATCCTTTGCTGGAATGTAGCTTGGAGCATCCATCCTGCTAGTGGACGTCCCTGGGCTTTGTCCCTTAAATAAGGTATGCCTTATGTCCAGCCTGGGTGGTATCAGGCTAAATGAAGCCCCCTTTTAAAAGCATGTCAGTCACCCGAGCAAGGGCCGCTCGCCAAGTAGCTGAAGATAAGTGTTTACATTATTCAGGAAGAACAAATAGCGTAACAAAGAAAGGCTAATAAAGAATCAGTCCAGCAAGTCTAGCTTTCCAAAAAAACAGACCTCATCCAGAGCTTAAGAGTGTGTTGTATAAAATCGATGAATCTTTTTCTACTAGAATTGTCCAACATGGATCTTACAATGACGCTACTTGTCGGCGCTCCTAAGAACATTTCCATTTCACTGTCCATGGTGCTGGAGAAATTACCACAGCAGATGGACGGATCATTTCATTCATCTGGTTCATGTCATAAAATGCCCTTGAAGACAAATCGCAAACTGCAAAACAAGGTACACACACTGTAGAAGCACAAACCCACAGGGACAAAAGAACACACAAGATAAATGGAAAAAAAAATGTCTCGAGATATAAAGTATTACATTTAAGTATTGGATAAAATTGGGAAGGAAAACAAGTGATCGCCTACACTTCTATCAAAGAGCTCTTAAATCATCAATGTGACAGCTGGCAGATATTGCGTTCAGGAAGAGTTTAAGATCAATACATTATTGTTGTCTCCACAACTAATTAAGTTTTGTTTAACTTTGGCCATACAAGCACATACTGCTCATATAATAACCCACCGTATGACACGTAAATAACGTATAACTATAGTTCCACACAATCCTATTACAATCAATATTTACCACTAAGTAGTAATGACAGTAATAATTTCATCAGGCACATTTCGATTAAGAGTAAACCCCCTCCATTTAAGGAGATGACTAAGTTACCTTTTGTGAGAGGAAAATCACGCCGCTGTATGCATAGCCATTAGTGTGCCACTGTGTTGCAAGGACTACAATGCAAGCGGGTTTTCAGTGGGAGGAAGCGCTTGTTATGAACTCGTCCGTCTTCCATCCCCCGGTGGTGCGGGACATGCTAATGAGAAAGAATATCTGCGGGCTTGATGTATCGGAGAAAGTGGAGAACATTCAATCCGACAAGCAATTAAATAGCTCCCGCCCCCCCGTAGCTCCCCTCCTTCTCGTTCATGGAGAAAGAGAGGTGGCTGAACGGAGGAGCCCCCTTGATGTCCACCCGATAGGGGGGGGGGGGCTGTCGGGTTGGTGGACCAGTGGGACAGGAGAGTGGGGAACGGACACTGAAGGTCAGAAACTAAGAGATATTACAACTTCCACTACTTTGGATGAAGCAGGGGACTCTCGCCCAATGGGATTAAACGCCTAATACGCATTTCACGTTGCAGATTAGTGTGTAATTGTTTGGGGAGCAGAAGGCTGCCGCCGCTCTGTGTGTGCGGCTCTCGGGTGTGCTCGGTTGCGCAGATGAGTTATACAACAAATGAAGGCCGGCTGATTCAATAGCCGAGTGTTTTTACTGTCTTTTTTAACTCTGGTTACAGGAATCTTTCGTCCTGTAACGTTTTCTAAAAGTACTGCGGCCCCCAAAGCCTTGAATCATCATTGACTCCATACAGCTCTCTATGCTAATTGGTCACTAGCCAGGGTGGTTAGCATGCTCTGTGTCAAATAGTACATTATGCAGAGACTGTAGCTTATCCAAATTCACGATTATTAAATACAATTTGGTATGGGTTGCTACAATTGTTAGTACGAGTGTCTGAGTTGTCTTTTACACAACGAACAAGGACCATTTATGAGGGAATAGGTCAAAGCGGACGAAGATAACTATGTATTTGTCGTCTCATGTGACTGCGTTTGGATCAATATGCCACGTCTGATCTGCATAATCCATAGCAGTACACAAGGCCTTGTGTTGACATATGCACAGAGGCTATTTAGAATTCTCGATCGACAGAGGACATACAGGTTAAGCACACAAAAGTGGCCATGCTGTGACTTGCAATGGGAGCATTTCCAAACAGTGTTGTCCTGCTTGCTTTGGACATTGAGACGTGCGGTGTTGTCTGGATGTCACTCAGACTGTACGCCGCCAGTTTGAGCCCCCAATCCGATAGCGCCGCGGCTAAGTAACGCTTTCAAAACCTGTATCTTGAGCTTAGTCCATCAAAAGAACCAGAGAATACAATGAGAAATGTTCTCTTTTTAATGTCCCTACCTTCCCTTTGTCCTGCCAGGAGCAGATCTGTCTTTAAGGCCAGGTATTTGTTTAGCCAATGGCGCGTCATCGCTGTAAACAGTGCAGCGCCATAAATCAGAAGCTCTGCTTTTTTTCCACCAACGGCATTTCATTTAGTTCTGCTTAATTTGGTCGGCTAATTGCATCCATATTCAAAACAAGCTGGAAGATTGCAGTTGTTTGTGCATACATACTTACATCATAAGCACGATAGCTTGGAAACAAAACCAGCCTCTCCTTTAGTGGCGTTAGTTCCGTCAACACCTTAAATCATTATAGATAACAGCCGTCTAATGCTGCGGAGGAACTGAAATGCCATCCCATGAATCCCCCCCTCACCGTGTCCGTCACATTATACAATCCGGCTCTCTTTCAAAGCGCAGATGTGCTTTGGCATTAAAAATGAAAGTGTCAAAGGCCCCTTTCCCTGGTCTTCTATTTGGAGAGAGAAGGAAGAGATGCGTCGGCGATGCCCCGGCCAGCAGGAGCTCCGACTGCTGGAGGGGCGCTGCTTTTATGACTCGGTGAGGCCGGTTTACAGCACTGTTGTGTGTGTGGCCAATGTGTGTGAGGGAAGATAAGACCTGTGGCAGCGCTCAGAGAAAAGAGGGCAAGACACATTTGAGGCCCGTGAAAGAGCGCCGTCCGGAGTGACTGACGGCGCAGGGTGGGCGGGGCAAGGGGACCAGACGTGCCGCGCGCAGAGAAACTGAGCCGTGGCACCCACAAAACAGCTGGCCTCCACCCAAGCGCAAACCACCCCTGCGCAGGACTGTAACTGAATCAATTATTTATTTTAGGGACATTAGACTTGAGCCTCAGGTGTCTGGGTCGTTAAGCCCGTGAAGATTCATTAAAAAACCATAAAGCTCCCCGAGACCCCAGGGAGCGAGCCGCGGCGCCTTCTCTTATCTCCCGTGTTAAATGCATTGTACCCCGCTGGCTGGGGGCCAAGTGGAGGGAGTTAGTAGCAGGTAACAGAGGCCAAGGAGATTAAGTGACAATGGCTCTCAGTGCCCGCCCGCCGTGACGACGCTCAGGCTTCCCCATGGCGGCACGTCCGTGTCTGGGCGTGTGTGTGTGTGTGTGTGTGTGTGTGTGTGTGTGTGTGTGTGTGTGTGTGTGCGAGCGAGCGTGCCGCGTGTCGAGGCGCACACGCGGCCGTCTTCATACGGTCAAACCGTAATGGGTAGTCCTCACTCTGTGCCTCCAGTCTCATCCATCAGCGAGTCGGCAGCCAGGAGGGAGGTGGGAAAGCGGCTGTGGCATGTGCATGTGGAGGAGGAGGAGGAGAGGACAGCGAGGATGAGTGATTAACCAAACCGCAAGTACACAACCCCTCAACACCCTAACAAGGAAGGGGGATTTACTTTCTATAGCAGCAAACAATCACAGCAAACCGATTTGGTTTGGTGTTGCGAGAGGGCGATTGAGCGAGCAGGCGGCACGGCGGACATCGGAGGAGGAAGGGGCTGCAGCAGGAGCAGTTAGTCTGCTCTCCTTCCCCCCCTTCATTAATGAAGACAAATAGTATTTCGCCGACATAGCGCACCACGTTAAACCACGGTGGGAGGGCGTAGGCGGCATTTGGTGCTTATTTAATCTCCCCCTCCCATTTCTTTTTACACCCACTCCACGGATTAGTAAGGCAGTGTAGCTTTTTTTTTATTATCTGTTAATTTTTTCTCTGTAGATACTTTCATTTCCCATGAAACTGCCGGGAAAAAGAACCCTGTTTTTTTTTTTATCAGGGGAGAATAATGCTTACAAAATCCAAACTGCGGCCGTATATCGTTACTTATTGTACAGCAACGTAACTGGGGAAAATTGCTCTTTATGCATGGCGCTGCAGTTACGCAGCCCTCTAAAAATGCTCTGTGCCCACAGAAGGTCTTGTTTTAAGGGCCTGAAATAGCAACCTCTAAACATCTTTACATAAACCTAGACTTGCCTCTGACCTCTGGGAACACGGCGACATGGACAAGCATCGGACTGAAGCTATTGTGGTACCATCCTCTCTACGAAACATCTGCAGTAGCTTTGCTAAATCAAATGGACGTTTACCAACTACAGTTTAGCTTCAAATAGGTGGTTTATGCAATGTTGTTTTTATTTTCCTTGACAATTTGTGATACCATGAACACATTCATACACGGCTTTGACTTGTTTTTAACCGTATGTAGCCTTAAACCACCACTCAAGCACCTAAGAAAATTCATTAATCTTTTCCTAACATACATTATAGTAACTATAACTAGAAACCAGCTATCCTCATGGGGGTTTGCACACAGGCCTAAAGCACTGGCTCACAGGTGGATTTAAATTCCGAAGCAGTGCATCATTTCTTGACATTTGCGGTGAGCTGGTTGCAAAGATCACAGCGGGAACAGAGGCTCAAGTCCTGAAAGGTGGGAAACCTTTTCTAAGCCCCTTGATGTCTGGATCCAAGGCCGATCCCAACGGCAACCTGCAGCCAAAGGCTTGTCCCAAACACGTCTTTTTCATCTTTCCTCTTCTTTTGTCTCCCAAAGAGTGGGGAATTATTTCTGTCTGAATAAAACATAACTCAGAGTAGACAGTGAAAGACAACCTAAAGACCTATCTCCCCAATTGCCAGCCAACACTTTGACATTGAATGGAAATTAAAATAATCGTAATCAAAGGAGGGACGCCGTCTGCTGAGGGGGGAGTTGAAAGAGGGATGTGTTAGTAAATAGCGCTCTACACAAACTTCTGAGTGCTGTTGGAACGGAAAAATAATGAGGGAGAGAAAGAAAGTGATTAAAAGAGCAGCGTCCATTATTTAACTAATCACCGGCAGAACAGCGCGACTCCTGTGAAGACTTCAGTGCCGACAATACACAGAAGTAAAGCAGAAACAGGAAGTAAGTGGGGAAAAGAGAATTTAAAGATGAGTGACGATGAAAGACTAGAGATAGGACAATGATGTGCATGCACACACATACACACTGCTCTGTCTTTACAGTTTTAAAGTCTTCGAAACAAGGAAAAAAATGTTTCGAACTGTGCAACTTTTAAACAGTTATGAGAAAATATTGATTTTATTATATACGACCGGCAAAATTCCTGTCGTCGATGCCGTCGGGTCGGATTGCGTGTGAAATCGGGTGAAACTATGCGAGTCAAATCTGTGGCAGCAGTAGAGCTCGAGGCACGAGAGACCCAGGAGTGGGGGAAGCGACTGTCAGAGGCTGCAGCAGTAGAATGAGAAGCAATTAAAGGGGACGAAAAGCTACTACTTTTATGAACAGCCCCCGCCAAAATAAAACGAAAAAGTTCCCTGTAGTGGCTTTAATGTAGTACAGTATATGTTGGTACAGAGTGGTACGCTCATCACCTGCAGTTATGCACTAAATACTCCCCCAAGCCTTTTGCTTCTTCAACCGATGAGATTGATGAGCTTGCTACTGTGTTATTTACATAAGAGAGTTCTAGTGTCTTTTAATCTGAAAGTAATGTGGATTTGGTATCAGACATGTTGTGATTTTGGACAAGATGTTGCCTCTGGGTGTCTTTTAAGGCTCATCTTTAACTTCTCATCAACAGAAAAACACCATCGGGGATTAACCTCTCCAGCATCCACTCTACTTCTGATCTATTTGAATTCATTTAAATGCAATGAATGCAATGCAGTCTACCCAAACCAAAGACACAAACAGGAATCAATGGAAACGAATTAAAGCATGGGGGAAAGAATAGAATAGAAATCAAATCAAATCAAAGAATCAAATTGTAAAGAAATTGCTCTGGGAGATTTACAGCGTGATGAAGCTCAATTCCTCTTTCAAGTGAGAAAAGATTAATCACAAACACAGCAACTTATTTTCCTGACGGTATTCAACGGTCAGAACCTTGAATATTTATAAGGTGATACGTATGTCAAAATAGCATTTTGTATTAGGAACTGTCATCCTGCAGAGATGCCCTTGCGTACACGTCATAATCTACAGATAACATCTGTGAATGGTAGAAATCCCTGGAGAAATCATCTCAGAATAATTCCACATTTTATTATAACACTTAAACATGATTCCTTCTAATATTACATTGCAACTCAAGTCGTTAAAACAGCATTGGTATTATTATTATTATGGTTCCACAGCACCCTCAGAGTTGCAGAGACCGCATATTCTCAAATACACTTATACATCTATAACCCCCCCGCCCACATTCACTACTGAGCCCCCAGAAGTGTTACTGCACCTTCATTGTTAGATGTACCTTTTTTTAGTCCACTTCCACCATTAGACAGTCACATGTCACGTTAGTGCCTTTCTGAAAATGTCATTCTAATCAAGGTGATTTGAAGTGGCTGATAGTTCAGTAGATTTAAATGTTAGGGCACACAGGCCCATCCTCGCAGGGTAAAACTCTTACACCCACTAATAAACCGCAAAAGATGCTTGTTTTTTCTGGACCTGTGTGATTTATGAAATATGAATTCAAATTGCAAGATGCGGGTCAACCTGTGTGGTTAAGGCATAAAAGTCTAAGATGAATATAAAAACAGAGAAGAGACACTCCCCAGCCCCGTCTCCATTGGTACCTGTGAGGGATTTAGAAGTGCAGTCCTTTCCTCCGTGGGGACCTGATCCAGTGCCACTTACAGACCCCTCGTAGCTAATGCAGTCATAACAAAGCAGAGCTGTTCAAGGATAAAAAAAGAAAAAAATATAAAGGGACGATGAAAAATAGAGTCACGGGTTGCTGATTTTCTATTATTATTATTAGATCAGATAACGGGCTCGGCATTTCCTTTTCAATTTTGGGTGCATTTTACGTATTCCAAAGCCATATTCTTTCCGGGAACAGCCCTGTTTGATGTTATGGCCGTGTTAGCCATGCTGAAGCTCTCAAACCACAGAGACTACCTGCACCTACATGCACAACCAATCATGCCCCCCTGAGTAGCATAGGTATCATTTTAGCTTAAACAGATTGCAGTTGGAACAAGACAGCACATACTAGACTGGACACCTGCAAGTGAACTTAGCGGATGCTTCAACAGATAAACGAAAAGAAGAAGAGCGTTCACGTCAGCAGCAGCATCGCAACCTGACAGAAGCCAAAGTTAGGGAGGATAAAAACAGCTGCCTTGGTTAGTAAAGCAGAAGAGAAACGGTTAAAAGCTGGAAGCGTAAAAGCCGTCGTCTCTAAACCGGATTGGTTTGAGCTTTTGAAATCAAGAACAACAGGATGCAACAACAGAATGTGGCAAACCCTAAGATGTCAGTGCTATTTCAAAACAACATATGTTATTAGTCTTAGGGGCATATTGCTCTTTGTCCGAGAATTACGTCACAGAAACTTTTCATCAATGGGCTAAATCAATAATTTGTTACCTCTAATGGCAATATTTCAAAACACGTTCTTAGAGTTTGCCACGTCGGATCAGGGTGCAGAAAATATGCCTCCTATGTTGCTCAAGAAGAACTTTTACTTTGATTCTACTACAAAGAGCAAAGCGACACATTGTGTTTTTATTTTTGTCTAACCTGCAAACGCTTTGGAAATCCTCTCTTTCTTCCACTCCCAGGGCTGGTCGTACTCCTCGGGGGGTCGCTCGTCGTCCTGGGGCAGCCGGCTTTCTCTGGGGCAGCGCGGGTGCTCGGGGTCCGAGTCTCCGCCGTTCTCGGCCGGCTCGTACGGCGTGTCGTACAGGGGCAGCTGCCTCGCCGGCCCATCCTTGGTTACTCGCCCGCCCGATCGTATTTCTGCAAACAAGGCGGAAGAGGCGCTCGTTAATGCCGCGTCGCTGGGATGAAGTTTTATGGACAGTGTAGGCCCTGAAGCTGCAGAGCACTGAAGCAATGCATTTTGTACGGCCTGGCTCACATATTTCTGGCATGAATGTGGACTCATATTCTAACCGAGACACAAAATAGCCTCTTGGTCACAGTTTCAGCGACCGGGATTCTTGTTACACGGCTGAATTCCCACCCAATCACAATTTGCGGGTTAAAGGACACTGTTAACATCGCCTATCAGACCAAAGGGCTTATCTCTTCTGCTCTGTAAAATGTATTATGGCTGGAAATGACAAATTTTCGATCATTGTAGAAGAAACGGATAATGGGTGAAAAAGCACATAATGGTATGAAAACTGTTGCTCATAATGTTTTTATACCGTAACTGGAAGCAGAGCAGTCAAACTCAACAGCCTCACTGCTCACCAACAACAGTTAACAAGGCTGCTGGTGCTGCATGTACAGAGTTCACAGGCCTATCCGTGCCATCCAAGTACGCTGGGCGTCTCTCGTTCTCATTTCATATCTTGAGTGAATCCCCCGCCGGCGATGATCAGGATGAAAGACAATCTGCATGTTGGTGGAAGGGGGAGGGGGCAGGTTGCGGTTGCTTAACTGATAACAGAGGTAGTGGGGCGGGAGGGAGTGTTGAAAGAGGGGCGGACAGGTGGGCCTGGGGGGCGGAGCGCCTCTAGAGAAGCACACAGAGTAACCTCCCAGAGTACGGGGGTCCTGAGCGGCGTCGCCCCGGGCTGCACATACCTGCTCTGTCAGAACACAGATGGCACCAATTTCCCTTCTCAAATTGTTTCCTCTACATCCCCCTCAAAGAAAAAATCTATTAACACCAAACTGAACATGGAATACGTTTTTTTTTTTTTGTTTTAAATGATTGAGACGGACGCTGTCTTGAAGGAATCATGGCAGCTGTTTGAGATGTTTAATCTCATACAGCACTGAGGTTTATCTCAAACATTTTAGGCTGTGAAAGTCACCTTACTGAGAAATTTAAAGCAAAGCAGCGACACTTCAGAAAATCCCCAAAGTGTCAAACTGTTCCCTGGATATGATTTATTGTTTATACATTTTAGTAAATGATCCTGAATCCAGTGCATGTTTTTTTTTTAGCTAAAGCTAGCAGATCTAAGGCAAGCTAAAGCTTTCTTTCTTCATGTAAGTAGGTGAAACAGAGCTGACTCTAAATGAAGCATCGCGCCCTTGGGAACCCTCCTCGCCTCCTTTTTCCTCCGCCTCCCCTCACCATTCTCCGTCTGCTTATATGAAGTTGTGAGCAGTCTGCACCCCTTCCTCCCGGGCCACATGAAGCTGTTAGTGGCCAGCACCACCGTAAGGTAATGCAATGTGAAGAGAATGAAATATTATGCCACACTACTGCATAATTGCCTCTTAGCCCAAGAGAGCTCTTGCGGGAAAATGAGCAATGCGTTGAGCCTAATGGAGCCCCCCCCCCGCCCCGCTGCTGATGGTGGGGGTAGTGGAAGCGGAGAGGTGGAGTGAGGTGAGGCTGCCTGGTCCAGTATCTCAACGAAATCCTGCATAAGGGCAACTTGCGCACTTTGACGGGGCAGTTAAAAGACTTGGTACGGCGACATCCTGACTTGATTAGGCCCTGCCTCCCCTGCAGGGGCACAAATGGCTGTGGAAGAGGGTGGAAGAAGCAAAGGGAGGCCGCCTGCCAGAAGGAGGCCAAATGAGAGCGGGATGGGAGGAGGGCATTTCGGGTGGGGAGTAAATCTTGTGGGAAGAACCTTTTAATTGGAGGCGTGTTGCCTTCGATAAACTGCTGCAGTGGATCGTTCGCTCCCAGGAAAGAGCCCTTGTGTGTACAGATAGTGTGCGCTCGGTTCAAGTTCTTTCTTTCTCCCTTCCTTCCAACTTCCTTTCCTTGTGTCCTTCCATCCTCCACTCCACTGTTTTTTTTTTTTTTTGCTGTCTGCTACTGCTTGGTAAACTGGGTCTGGACACATAAGTCTCGGGCAAATTGCACGGCAGAGTCGGGGATGCTTGTTTCAACCCAGCTGCGGTCCATCTTTTTGTCATTGACCCCTAGCCTCTGGTAGGGGTCAGAGGTCAGTCACCACCACACCCTCCCTTGATGTACCTCATACCTCCCCCTCCCCGGATTACCGAGTTCCTGTCCAGATGCTGAACTTCCTCTCATAGCATAAGAAATAATTAAACATGGAAAGTGTGCCACACTGCACAAGGTTACAAAAAAATGTGTAACAGCAGCAGCACTGACCATAAGCATCTGTTTAATGCCACTAAAAAGGATGTGTGTGTGTGTGTTGTGTGGGAGGGAGGGGGGGACAGAGCAAACTGCTGAGAACCAAGCAGCTGCATTCAAGGTGCAACCCATTTTGTCCTAATGAGAAAAGACAGAAAATAAGTCTCATAAAAACTGTAAAGCACCAGTACGTTGAAGCTAAAAATAATAAATAGCAAATAGCGATAAGAGCTAAGCAATGAAACAAGTGAAAAAGTGAAAACGACCGAGTTTACGCACCTGGGATCAACAATGGCCAGAATAACAGACCGGGCTTCAAACGGTGACTGAACCCGTGGAGCTTTTGTATCTTCATGAAACTCTGTCTTCAACAAGGAGGGCTCTCCGCAGAGAGCATCCGTCTTATTAAGTGTGACAAATACGCGTGAGGGAAATGGGAAACTAAGTCTACAGTGTCAACAGGCAAAGGACTTAGCAGATGCCTTCCGATCCCAGCACATCAATTACTAAACTCTTGCGTTGGCGCCAAGCTGCGGTTGAATGCCAAAAGAGGAAAGCGACTCAGCGATGTCTGCCGCTGCAGAGCGGCTCGTCTGTAACACTGAGACTATTCCCGTTGGTTGGATTTCATTCTGTCTGATTGCCCAGGTCTGTGAAGAGCAAACAGGGCAGTCAGAGATACGGAGGGCCACCCGCAGGTATCGTGCGTCAGCGAGAGAGCCGGCTGTCAAAAGGAAAAGGCGGTTTTGCTCCTCGACCCGTGGCGGCCTGCTGCCGAGTGTCATTCCTCTCGTCGGGTGGAGCCAAGGCGAGGCATCAACCCGAAAGACCTCCGGGAGAATGAGAACGATAAGCAGAGAGGAAACAACCCCCGTCAGCTTTGTGCGCACATCTCACCCCCCATTTTCATTTTATTTCCATGCCTCAGAGTTTTAGAGAGAACAAAAGCAGCAAAGACAAAAGGGGTTAATTAACATCAACGCTTCTGTCATACGTCTCTTTTCACAGCGTGCGCAATTTCGTCTTTCCTCACGTTTACTTACTGAATATTTGCAAAGCTTTGATATCTTACCGTCATGGCTGTATCTCGGAAGAACATGACGGGTTTGTTCATATGCAAGGTGTGTGTGTGTGTGTGTGTGTGTCTCTGTGTGCTGGTGCGTCTCCATCAGGCTCCCGCAGACAGAACAAAAAGCCTTTGTTCTCCCCGTCTCCTCCTTCCTCCCGGCTCACACTGTGCCAAGCTCGCGGTGGGCACACGCCGAGGCCTCTGGCTGCCTGTCACTCGTGTACTTTCGGGGAGCCTGGAAGCCGAAGCTCGGACAGTCTGTTCATGCTTGGCCCAGAGAGGAGAGTATTTTGGGTTTTTCCAGCGCTATTTTCAGTTTGTGCGTTCTTTTAAATGCCTACTGTTTCAACTGCAAGACATACTTTTTGAAACCCAGGGAAAGGCTCCATTAGCCAGACAGAAGGAGCTGGGTCCCCTCTGCAAATTGAAGTAAGGAGATCTCTCTAAACGGTCTATCAAACAAGTGCGTCCGTTCATAGCCAGTTAACGACGGTGCACCCATTCACACGCGTTATCCAAGCAGCGTAAGGCCCGTGTGGTGCCTGCACCCGCGGGCGTTAATGTGCCGTTTCCCCGCTGATGGCCCGAGGGAATAGAATGTGTCTCAGTGTCTTCCACAACCCGCTGACATGTATGGGGATTCATTCTCTCCGCCAAAGCCGAAAACAAGAGGGAGGCGGGCGAAGGCGGAAGTCAGCCTGACAAACCAACAGAGGCAAGAGAGACGCGAGAGTCGCGCTGAGACTACAGGAAAGTGTGACAAAGACGCAGAGAGCGAGGCAGGCGTGTGATGCAAGTTGGTCACCGAGGGAGAAATAAACAAAGAGACTGCGACAGGAAGTTGGGGAGAGTGACGGGGAGACACAGACACAAGGAAAGAGTGGCAAGAATAATAAATATGCACAGCAGCGAAGGGTGCTCCAGCAGCTAACGAACACCAGTCACGTGCACGCTCACTGCTGGTGAAATTAACAGTGAGGTGACGTATGAGGTGCTGGTACTGGCAGACTACTGACTCGGTTTGCAATAACCTACATTACACCGGAGAAAGCTTTCCAAATCCTTGTCACGTGACGACACTTCAACGTAGCGTTCTTGGTTCTCAGGTGAAATAGGGGTTGCTTGTGTGTGGAAAGTCAAACTAAATGTGTGTACACACCAGATGCGCTTAGCTCTGTAAGTAAGTACAATAGAGCTTAAAAGCTTAGTTTAGCCTGCAGCTAATGGCAAATGGTTATGCTATTAGCAGGGCAGGTGTTTGGGTATTAACATTTATTAGGATGATGATGATGATGATACAAACTAGATGAAATGTCAGGGATAAATAGGTTGACAATTTGTGCAGGGGGGGGGGGGGGGGGGGGGGACCTTGAATATTTTAAAACAAAATGAGAAGTTTAACCTGCTGATAACATTGTCTGAGAACCATGAATGTTAATTTAAAAAGCTAATTTTTAGTTTAGCGATGCTAAACCAATGAGCGGTCATGGGGACCAGGGGACGAGCCACACAGACAGGACGAAGTGCTCGAGATGGAATAGAGTTCTCTGTTGTCATTGAAAGGACTGCTAATTAACAAAGTCAGGCATCACTGATGAGTAATTAACTGGATTTGCTGCTTAAGGTGGGATGATGGAACACCCTTCGGGGGACTCCCTGCGATTGGATGCTACCTCACTGTGTAACGCTGGCGTCGCCTCATCTGTGCAAACCTTCCCACCGCATCACACGCGCGCCGCAATTACGGCTCGTTAGGGGGCCGAGGTGAGAGCTCGTTGGCAAGGTGACGACCGGGGGGGGGGGGGTAAAACGCCGCAGCGAACAAACAGTAGTACAGCGTGATGACGCAAACATACATGCGATGAGTCGTTCCGTCACGCCGCTGATAGCAGCGCTGTGAAAGCTGCGAAATTCCATTTGGAGGACATTCAAACAGGCAGAAGCGGGGGGGGATTTGCCTTAACGTGAAGCAGCGACGGGGCTGCCTGGACGACTCGGTCCGATGCAGCGGGTCCCGGAGCATCGTGGGAGCGCAGCGATATTCCTGCGGGCTGCGTTTGTGAGCCGTGCTCGCTCTGTGGCTATTGTTCCTCAGCTGAGATAAGGCTGCCGGAGGATTAGAGGAGAGTGCACCGGGAGTTCAGGCTGTGTATGGTTGCTGAAGGGATTGGTTCTGGGAAGAGGAGAGGGGATAAACATGAGGAGAAAGGCAAGGAAAGGCGAGCCGGTGAGTGCCTCTCGCGGTTGGGCCTCGTCTGCCTGTGTGGTCGCCGGAGGAGGGCGACGGGGAAGTCGGATGTCGCGAGGACGTGGCTCTGTTGAACGGTTCCCCGCTGCAAAGGCCCATTAGTGGTGATGGCCCTTCAACAAAGACCCACTCGCACCCCCACCACTTCCCTGCTTTAACCTTCAACTGGCTCCCTCAGGGGTACGTCAAGACTGCTCATCTCCTCTTCTCTGTGGGAAGGAGAATAGAGTTCGGGGAGAGGTGGGGGACGTTGGGGGAGCCCTGTGGGGGAACCTTTGGTATTCCACGAAGGTCAGGGAGAGGTCATGTTTGGATGAAGTTACAGAGACATACTAGAGGCATTTGCAGTTTAGCTTTCAGCGAATTCAACAAGCTCATTAGCTCCTGCTGGGAATCAAATTGGCGATCTTTCCAAACCCGCACAACATCATCGTCCTGTTGCTTTCATATTCGGCAATCTTAAAACTCCATCTGCAATGCTCCCATTCAAACAAAGCCATCACGCACAGCTGTGTTCTTAAACCTCGGGCCTTGCAGCGAGCAGGAAGAATCTCGTTCTTTGCCAACGGTGTTTTTTTCCCTTATTGTGTGATAATCCGATAATCTCTCCCTGCAGCACGACAATGCGGGCGGAAGCCGCAGCCGAGAAATGGGTTGGAAGCGAAGTTGTATCACCTGCACGCTGAGCGGAGCCGACAGTCACTGTGCTCACCTTGGGCTGTCTCTCATTAGCGGAGACGGATGCGTCGTGAAACGCAGACACTCTTTACTCACGACCCGACTTTCAAACAGAAGACTGCAGCAAATCTTTTTCTTCTGGCAACATTACACAGGCTGAACTGTCTGTGACCTCAGTTTAACCGTTTGTAATATACCAGCAGGTCTGAACTCTAGACGCTTCTACAAATAGAGCACGTAATAAAGAGACAAAGAAAACCTCTGATCCTCAAAGTCAAGGTTTGTTATGAAGCATAAAATGAGGCTGAAGCTGCAGCGAATTAGAACAAAAACTCGTTCAGCAGAGATACAGGAATTATTCATTATGGCAAAAAAGCCAAAGCAGTTTGTATTGATTGATTTGCTCCGTTATCCCACTTATGCTGGAGTAGCGCTGTGACCAGTGCATCTGTCCTCCCGGCCCACGTACGCGTCCTTGGGGGAAACGTGCATCAGTAGGGCTTTGCCAACGCCATTTCTACGGGTGCGCTTGCTTTGACCTTCAGATGAGCGCAGCCTCTTGGTTCGCCCCCCCCCCCCCCCCCCCCCGCCACCTCCATGACCACAGGAAGGGGGTAAATACAGTAATGGTGGATTAGCACACTAAGCTGCTGACTGCTTTTACACCCTGACACAGCAAACCAAACACAACATGACCGCAAACACGTTAAACAATAAAAGACACTGTCTACAGACACTGGACACTGGATGCTTCAAAAAGAGGGCTTGTAGAGTTGTGAGATGATCACAACTCTACAAGGCGGTGTTGCTGTTTACTCCAGCTTAGTTTACGATGTAAGTAATGATGAAAATGATACACACACACCCCCCCTTTCCCGTTCTGCTCCGTCCTAAACCATGTCTGCCCACTCAGGTCCCGTCTCTGTGCATCCACACTCTTACCCGCTGAGCTGAAAAAGACTATGCATCCAAAGCGCTGGCGTGCACGACATTGTGCGCCTGCTGTCCGTCCTCTTGAACCTCCCCATCAGCTTCTGAAGTCCACTCAGACCTCTACAACCCGATTCGCTCTGACCGGGCACACGGAGCGATGCGGGGAAAGCACGTGAAAGTGTGACCTCGCTGTATCGTTTCAACAAATCAAACTAAGGTGCGCAGACATGAACACACGGAGGCCATTACGTACCTTGACTGGTGCCACAAAACATGCATATACGCTTTTTTTAAATATGATTTGCAGATTAATATGATTTGAGCAACATCTAAAAAGCTTCTTTTTATTGTTTTCCGTCCAACAAATAATCTCCATACAATTAAAAACAGTGCAAAATGGCTTTTACTAACAACATATCCAGAATATGCTTTTCTTCTAGGAAATTGTGCACATGCTGATTGTTATTATTTATCATCCTCTCCCATTTGTTCACCCGCTAGGCATCTGCCATAAATATTGCAACAGGCATGTGTTGAATTTAGTTTTTATTAAACCCATCTTGCATTCATTAATTTCATTTTATGACATCGTCTTACCCCCTGACATTTACCTTGATTTGCCTTACAGTCTCAAAATCTAAATTTGAGATTCTTTGTTGGCATTTAAATCAATATTTGACAACGCCGCATAAGATGATGCATGTTTTTTCAAAGGCTATGCTTCTGAAATTTCATAAACTATTCACACGGATCACTGTTAACCAAAGGGCTTTTGAATTCATGGGCTGAGCTTACACATCAATAGTGCTGAGCACATGTCTCTGAGGAGCAAAACAACAGCAAGCCAAAAGAATGCATGTCATTTTGACTGAAAAGAAGGGAAGAAATGGGTTTACACACCGCTGTGAAAGTACTTATGTTGACATCAAACCGAGATGCTGCAGAAACAGAAATTCTGCTAGTGAAGTGCCTGCGTTATCAAAACAATAATTCACTTTGACTCCATGTGAACTTCATCGTCCGAAACTTACCCTCACTCTACAAAGCAGGGTCCCAAAAGCGCGGCCCCATTTTCCTTAATGGGTCATCCACACAACTCAAAAACTCCAGAAGGCTGAACATTGAATCTAAATCGACCCCAAGGTGCACTGTAGAAAACGAGCGTGTGTAAACAAAACTGATTGCCCAGGAAACAACTAGCTGCAATACATCGTAAACCTTGACTGAGGTAATTCTGTTACTGGCTAACGAGCAAATCCGTTAGCACCTCCTGCTGCATTGCCATTCCTACGTTATATTACAGTAGTTTATACACTGCGAGAGTAGGACTGGTTTAGAGGCTGCTGATGGATGGTGCATAGGAATTAGGGTTAAAGATTTTTGGCTTATCCCGCAGTGACCTCAGGTTAAAGCACTGCTGGGCCAAGCTAATCGTGTAATGGAAAAGTATTTTGCATTAGCATTTTTAATTTTGAAGGCCGGGTCTCTGGGATTGCCTCCGGAAATATGACACAGTCCGATTTCTGTCTTCTCTTCCCGTCAAAACCGCTGGCCTACAGTTCTGTTGGGATAGCATTACACCGCAGCTGGGCGAGGACTGCACGGTAATAACGCAGTAACAAAGCGTGTCTACATGACGCCTCTCCGCTGGCTGGGCCCCCGACGTGTGGCTCCAGCGTGCCACATGGGCGTCTCCGCTAACCATCGGCAGCGGCAACGCCAGCTCTGGAGCTCCTGCCAAAACGTCGGTCAGCACGCCGCCGACTTTTATAGCCCAACTTAACAAAAACGCCACTAATGAAACCACGGCTTGGAAAGGGGCCCCTCTGCCAGCACGCCGCTTTGGGAAAAGGCCGTGTCACTGTGGCATTCTAGTCATCAACAACTGACTGGATGCGGGCGCATGGAAACGTCCTTACCCTGCATTTAAAAGTCAACGGCAATCCCGTAAAAAAAAAAATCACACGGCAATAAAAATGGAGGATGCAGAGTGAGTACGGTTCGCCTTAACCAATGAATGAAGGATCCAATAAAGCGCTAGTGCCATCGTGGAAGAAATCACAGAAGGTACTTGATAAGAGACAAGTAAAGTGAATCTGACACACTAAAGGGAAATCTGTTCTTTGATGCACTTAAAAAGAGGAAGCCAGAAAAAAGGGATGTGACGCAAAGGACACGCAGGCAATTCTAGGTGACACACAATAACATTTTTTCCATCGCGGCTGAAAGGCGGTGAGGGAGGCTCGCGCAGGCAGTGAACATGCCGTACTGACGTGCCCAACTGCATCCGCTGCTTCCTTTAGGAGCGTAATCCTCCTCCTTGCGGTCTTGGCTGCCTCCTTCAACCCAAGCAGGAATTCCGTCTTCCTTTGCCAAAGTCCTTGTTCCACCAAACGTGGACGCAGGCGAAACCTAAAGAGCCCGACCGGTGGGGCAGGATGGGGCTCCTTGTGTCACTGAGGCAGGGAGCACGTTGTATCACGCGGTCACCAAACAGCTTCCGAGCGTGCCATGTTAAAAGAATGCCAGTGTTGATTCAAGCCATCTCCCTCTATACGTCACGCTGTACGAAAAAGCAATAACACGCCGCCCATTTTCTACCATAATTATTCACACACAGCCCGCAGAGAGACGCACGCAAGCTAAAAGCTCAAACTTCGGAGAGTGAAACCCTCCATTACTGAGGTCTAAAATACCACGCCGGGGCCTCGCAAGGCTGCGTGTCGCTGCTGTTGGGCCTGGCATTCGGCAAACGGAAGGATCCTGGATTCCTCCACTCGCACAAAACTATGTCGAGAAAGATCAGCTGGCTCACACACCCGACTCCGAGGCTAGAAGTTACGTACACATGACTCGTACGAATGCCTGTAAAGTACACGAGCAAACCGTGCTCTCACCGGGAGCAGTGCGTCACACCGCCGCAATGCACACACACACACACACACACACACACGCCTCCACCCTGCAGCTTTCCAAGGGAGGGCTGACAAGACGCATCCCGCTCAGAGCTGCTAACACATTCTTGCACCTGCTGCCTCCCTCCTGACTGCTGCTCATCCGCTCTCTTAGGGGAGCACGTGCACACACACACACACACACGCACACACACATGCACACGCACACACGCTGGATTCCACACTGGTGAGGTGGCTGAATGTCGAACAGCCGTAATCTCTCTGCAACGCGCTGCCGTGCCGTTAACCTCCGACGAGTGTAACTCTAACTTGGCTTCTCGGTTTTCTCCAATGAGTAAATCATATTTGTGCTGAGAAGGAGTCTCCGAGGAGCCGACGGGAAATCCGGCCGATGAAGAAAGGGTAGGGGTGTGTGTGTGTGTGTGTGTGTGCGGAGGGGCTCTACTTCGGGGGAGTCCAAGGGGCCTTTGATTAATGCTGAATGGAAGTTTCGGAGTCCATGCGGTGTTTCTGTTTGGCTGCATGTGTGAAAAGTGAAACAGACACGTGGAGAAAAAGGCCAAACCAACACAAAGGCGGATTAATCCAGCGGCGTGGAAGACGGCCCACTGAGCGTACATAAACACATGGACGGAACAGAGTGGGTGCTGGGAGAGGGGGTGTGAGAGGGGGCGGCGGGGCGTAGGGATGAAAGACTCAGAAGTCTGACTCCTTGCACTTCCTGCTGAGACATAGGAAGCTACCAGAATCCTGTCAGGAACAGGAGGGGCCTTTTTCTTCTGGCTTAGATTCTTCAGAACCGTTTCACACACACACACACACACACACACACACACACACACACACACACACACACACACACACACACACACACACACACACACACACACACACACACACAGGTTTGTGGAGTGGCATTATTGGCAGTTTCTTCGATCACTCCGGAAGAGAGGGGCATGATTCATAACTTGCTACACTTCTTTGCGGTTCAGGCTTCCAAACCACAGTTTGACAAGTACAACCTTGTACTTGCTCTCCGTGTTCCGTTCTGGAAGCTGAGTACATCCAAGTGGACGCGCTTGTGGAGGACGTGGCACCTGTACACTCATTCTGGTAGTCTGCGAAACTGCCAGCTGACAGAACGAAAGGAGTGAAGAGGATGTTAATGACTCTCAAAAACACGCAAATAAAGAACATGGACAGATGAAAAGATGCGGTTGCTGTGGGTGACGTGATCAGCCCGCAGCGACGGTTTGGTTCAGAACGGCTGTTTGCTCACAATTAGCAGCCTCCATTAATAACTTCAATTAGCCATCCAGGGTCTATGAACGGAGCGGCGAGAATGTTCAGCATCCCCCGGCTGCGGTGCTGATACACTTGGGGAGGCCTGCGGGGCGATTCAATTAGAAAAAGAGGCATTTGATCACTGTTGCGACTTAAGACTCACATCCTAAAAGCATAATTTATCACCATCAGGGTTTATTGTATGACAATAGTGGATGAGGTGTCCTGGAGGGGGTTTTTTTGGAAGGTGACACATGGCTTCCTAGAACCGTTAGGGTAAATGAGATTAGCCTTGTATGTGTCTCCTGCAAAATGGAGGCCAGCAGAATTAATGGCACGGACCAGCTCGTTTTTATTGTCTTTCCTACAATAGATTCTGGTTGAACACGGGACGTTTGCTGGCCCTCTCGTCGTTATTGCGCTGCTCCCCCAAGGGGAGGGAGAAGAAATCAATAAAAAAAAACGAGTAGGAACTTTAACTCTTCTTCAAATCACATCCGTGTTCACTGAAACGTCCCCAAAAAACAAAACGGGGAATTGCGTCCAGGGCTGGAAGATGCCAGAGCTTGAGTCGTGGGCGGCCTGCCGGTGCCAGCTGACCCAACGGTTGGCAGGTCTGCTGCTCTCAACAGAGTCCAGGCGCAGAGGGGAATCCGAGCTAATTCGTCCGCTTGTTTGGATAATCCACCATCTGCCACACGCCCGTCCACAAGCCATCGTATTGGACACCAGGGCAAAACATATGGAGGCAAGCGGAAAAATTTGTCTGAGGGGACACCAGCCGCAAATAAGAATGAAAAGAGAATCTTTGTGTGGAGAGAGAAAATGAACTTCCAAAAATGTGTCAACTCGGATCAAACGGATGATGCACTTTCATCAATCCATAACATTTTAGGGGGTTATAGACGGGGAGTTCAGGATTAGAATTTAGGGCACAGTATTGAGGCCATTTCACCTGCAACAGTATATTTTGAAACACCTCAGTGTGATAATTAACCCTTAACAAGGATACTTCCACAGATCCATAGTTCCAAGTTGTGTTAGGAAATATCACGGCTTGGCAAGTGTTTATTGGAATGCAAGAAGCCAACCGCTAAGCCGAGTTTATCGCCATCTGCACCAAACAGTGAGTGTCAGTGGTAAACTCTTGTAGAGGAAAGAGACCAACATCTCTCAACGTGGAATATCAATACTATGCATCCTATAAGAAAAATAGCCTCTCCAATAGTGGAGAGGCTGCCGCTTCAATGCGCTCCCTCGGATCAAAGACCATCCCGACCCTCGGGTCTTGTAAACCAGCCCGATGCTTTGCTTTCTCCGGTGAGAAACCCAGCGCACTGGAGAATGAATGAAATATATTCAAACACAGATTGTAAAACCAGTTTGCACCACCCACAGGAGCGCAACAGAATTGATGTGTTATATTTGGAGACGTACCCGAGGCAAAGGGGGATAGCAAAGGATACTCAAATGTCATGGAAAACCCATCTCAGACAGGTTTTGCTTCTCGCAAAGAAAACAATTTCCTGGTTGCTTATTGGAATCGGAAAGCTAGATGCATGGAGCATCATCTTGGATACTGAATCAACCTTTAAGATACAGATTATTTCAGGGTGGGAGCAAGATCAGGGCAAACACATGCCTGGGGTTGTGTTATTTTGGGGAAATTTACCTATTTATTTTGGGTTTTTTCCAACAGTCGCTTAGACTGTTGGAAAAAACCCAAAATAAATAGGTAAATTTCCCCATTGTGGTTGAGCTCATCCAAAACGTCATGAGAAGGAGAGAAACACAACCTGACCTGTTATAAATGAGTTAGAATGGCATGCTTTAACCACTTCAGTATACTTTGAAGCTAAGCCAAATCATAGTTTCGAGGAGCAGCAAAGATTGTTCTGGGGAAATGATGACAGGAGAGCAATGGATCAATCAGGGAGACTTGGCAGAGAGAAACTCAGTGAATGACTCACTCGGTTTTAAGGTTGCACTCTTCCATTGTTTTTCCCTCAGACGACACGGCGCTTTGAAGTGTGGTTCCAATGACCCGCGCGCCGTGCTTTCACGAGAGGACGTACTGAGTCACCGGGCAGCGGTGGGACCGGTTGCTGAGGCTGTGGGGTGAACGGCTTCGGGCGCAGTGCCGCAGAGGTGCATCCGGAGTTATCACGTTGATCAAAGAAGGAGCGGGGGAACCAAACAAACAACGCAGGGTGTGCTCAGAGAACTTCTTCCTACAACAGAGGTGTGTTAAGTGATCTTCTCTTCTCCGCAGTGTTTATGGAAATAAGGTCAGACGTACTATAAGCACACAACATTTTCAACATTCACACTCTCGATTCACGGCCCCGCAACTTTAGAGGGTTGTTTCCTGAGTTTGATGCGCAATAAGAATTTGTCTTGGCCCGGCTTTGGGAACACAACAGAGCGGATATGTGTACGTCGGAGGGAATGATCCCTACTGGCTGTCTAAACATGGGAAATGGGAAACACATTATGCGGAGGATTCAGTGTCATCTGGATGTTTTGTTCATCTTCTCAACCCTCACCGGTGCAACTTGAGCATCTGCACGCTCTCGCAGAATGCTGAATGAGTGCAAATTGCCGTAATGAAGCTTTTTCATTATGGGGATGATCAACGCTGGATAAACAGGGAAACAAGGCAGACTGCTTCTTGGTGCCATCTGTGGAAGTGCTTTGGCGAGGAGTAGTGCTGTGTTTACAACGCTGAAGGCTGGCGGGAGGACGGCGATTGCTTCCACATAAGTGGAACAACATTTCGTCTCCGACTTTCACCGATATACAAACAAAACCAAATGAACAGCAGTTCGGGAGACCGGTTCAAAGCCTGAAGCACGTCTGTGTCATCTGTAAGTTCATCGTTACTCATTTTGGAGAGCATCAACATCTATATGATCATACTCTATTCTGGGAAAAGAGGAAACCAGGAAGTAAACAGTGTCCACCAAGCATATTTCTCAACATATGGAATTATGGATTAGTATACACACACACACACACAGAGAAACGACAAGACCTTATATAGGAAAATAAATCACTTCCCTGCAGATGTCGTGTGAAAATAATAGAAAGATATTGTTCTTCTTTCCCTTCAGTGAGAAATGTGGGATGCCAAGAAACAAGGTAAAGCTGAGGAACAGGGTGGAAAAAAGCCTACTTCTGCTGACTTCAGGGAGTATACAGGAAGCAGGAAATAGGCCAATAAGACATTTCAGCATAGTCAACAGGCAGCCAGGAGAAATAGACTGAATACAAGAGAGAGTGCATTTTTTATGGTTTCAGAGCACTTGAAGGGGAAACTGTAGACAAATACAAAAGCATGCCTGATTCAACACCACTTCTCCCATTGTGGTTATACAACTTCTGATTCGAAACTTAAATATTGTAAAGTAAATATCGTTAAAGAAAAAGGGGCAAAAACTACTGAAACAGAATAATCCAAAAGCGGATTCAATACAGTTTAACTACGGCTTGACTGTGCAGAACATCGTTCCTCAAATGGTTGAAAGTTCACTTTAACTTTAAAACGGGATCAAACAACATGTTTTACTCGTATGTAAGAATGCACATTGTGTAGCATCCACCAGAAAACGGTGATGTTTGCAACGCAACGTCCCTAATCACCCCCCTGCCCCGCCATAAAAAAAGGCTAATCTTCATTCACAAGTCATGCTGCACAGATGGGTAACATCATAAAGGCAAATATTTCCCCACCACATCAAATGCAATTTCCGCTTGGATGTGGATCGGCTCATTTTGGAGCCCGAGTCGAGTTCTCCAGACATGTCATAATTTCTGGTCTCCTGACATTCATTAAGCAGCATGCTGATTTCCCGCCTTCGCTCAATGGCGGCTGATTGACCGCTTTGAAATGCCAAGCCAGTTATTCCATTAGAACAAAGGCCAGAGAACTAAATAGAGCGCGTGTGTGTGTGTGTGTGTGTGTGTGAGAGAGAGTGTGCACATTCCCGGCAGAGTTGACACTGCCGTCTCAGTTTTCAGTCTCAGTTTTGCTGTCGGCCGTGTCACAGTGTCTCAGTGATGCGTCTTCTTCTCCCACTGATCTGCTGATGCGTGAGCTGTACTTCACGGGGACTCGCCTATAATTCCACAACTGCACCGCTTCATTCAATGCTGCATATGAAACTCAATTAGTTACACCTGTATCTAATTTCATACCCCCGCCCCAGTGTATGAATGACTCTCGTGACGCAAACGCTAAAGGAACGTGCGGTATGCATCGGAGCCAATGGTTCCAAATGTCCTCGGAGCTCAGGGCAGGACACCTGCTGGGTTCTGCTGTACGCACCAGGGGGTGTTATTCTGCGTTGCACCTGTGTCGCGTTGTGTCTGGCGCCGGGGGCGAGCGAATTAAAGCAAACATAAGTATTCCTTTTGAACGCCATCCGGTTCTCAGAATAACACAATCAGTTAGCCGCGTCTCTCATTTTCCCGCTGTTCCCACACATCTCGCTATTAGACCGCTGGCCGGGTCTCAGTTACACCTGCCCTCAGCCGGACAATGTTAATGCCCTTAATTCCTACTGATGCGGTTAGATGTCACATCACATCACATAAGAATGCCTGTTCGAGAAGGCAGAACCATCTTATTATGTTAGTTGCGGTGCCACTGCATTGGAATATCTTTGTAAAGCTGTGAAATTCAGGACAATTGAATGAAATGCGTCTCTTGTGAATAAGTGTGTGCTTTTAAAACTCTGCAGTGACATTCAGGGGTCTGTCAACGGGCATAATGGTATTATTACTGTACTGGAGAGGGTGCCGGCAGGAGGTGGAGAGAAAAGCACGGTAATTGAAAGGCGGCTGGTTGGACTCTGAGCACTAACCGGAGGGTGGGCGTCCTGCTGTGAGCTGCAAAGTGACTGAACCTGGTAACTCGGGGTGCTGGACTGCCGGTGGGGCTTCCATGTGCTGCTGCTCATCCGATTTACGCGACTTAGCGGGCGGCAATTTAACAAAAAGGTATCCACATGTCCGCAAAAAGTCATGACGTCTGCATGTTGTTTCCTTTTCATATAACCGGTTTATTTTACACGTGAGCCGTTCAGAATAGGTGCGGGCGAACACTGGAAGATATGGCGACCACAGCTCCAACTTTGGCTGAGAAGACGTCTCCTGTATTTTCAGTCCCAACCTCTAAACCTGTTGCTGAGTGCGGTGAGACATAAAATCCATTTCCACAGGCTTCTGATGAAATAAAATGGCGGGTTTCCCTTCGTCGTTAGTGATGGGAAATCCGCAGAGCCGCCGCAGGATTGGACCGTGACCTGGGGGGTCACTTTCTTCATCCTGCAACAGATGCGTTTCCACCAATACGTCTCGTCTGTCATTGTTTTGTTGAACTGAGGATCAAAATGTCTCTGTGAGCAGTTAACCGTCAACAGAAGCTCAGATTACATGGGAGACTATTGCTGCTGCTGCTGGTGCTGCGTTTCTGTGAAGGCATTTTACTCATGGGAATTACAATACAGTAATGTTAATACATGAGCTCTGCCCCTGGTCAGACACGCCCATAATGCAGTGCAGAGTTGAGGGGAATAATTAGCCCGAGAAGACACACATTGCCGCTGTGCCTAATTTAGAACATCTGCAGTGCTTATTCTTTATTAATGCTCTTATTCGTCAATGTCCGCGTGAGGATCTCGATTCTCGATTCTAACGCTCATCGAGCGTCGCAGAGATCAGCGGGTCGCTCCCCTACAGCAGCAACATGTGAGGGCAGGTCAGGGCCGTGCAAGGCGAACTCTATGCATATAAATGAAGGAGAGCTGCCAATCCAGAGGCAGCGATTTGGCTGCTACACATTAGGCCAGATGGCAGAAGGACACACCAACTGGATGTGTCAGAAGCATCTAATAATTAGGAGGAAGAATTTACACAATAATTCAAATGTTTCCCAATTTTCTGTATAAGTTATGGCAACGTTTTACAAGGAAATAGCAAACCTCTGCGGGACTGTAATGTCTTCGGGTGTTTTGAAAAATGTGTGTTCGCCATTAGCGTGCCCATTAAAATCGCTCATTAAAATTGCCCCGGTCATCCACTTCACTTTACCAATTTGGTTAACAGGAGCCGTAACATTTTAGGCAACTTGGGGCACTAAATCACAGGTTTCATTGTTTAGCTTTCGTGCCCTGAGCCTCGTGTCCCTGTAGTCGTTGCCTCAAGCGCAAATTAAGCTGCGAGACATTGTTTTGACTCGGCCCAAACGAACACACCTTCACACGTCTCCGACATAGCGAGGACGACACTGAGTCATGATGAAAACTAGAACAATATTATGTCAGAGCAGAACGTGAGCAGACAAATGAAGCTTGTTCTGAAGTGTAACCACTCTGAATGCCCATAACACTCAAGCAGTACTACAGTCTGAGTAGATGCATGTGAGCTTAGGACTCTTAGACAGCAGGATATCTTTGGTTATTGTCTGTAAAAAAGGGAGGCAATCCTCTTACAGAGAAAGATCATTATAAAAAAGGAATTAAAGTGACCAGATGCTTGCCTCTTCCCTGCCTGAACTAATTTAGTCAACTGAATTTTAGCAAGGTAAGCATTCAGATCCTGCTCTTTAAAACCCTCTCGGTCTTTCCAGGGCCCCCCTCGGTTCACTTAGGCCACTTCAATTATGCATCAACTACTGATCACAGGCAATTAATAGGCAGACAAGCCTTTTGACTCTGTGGCTCTTCTTCTACTCACAGCCTCAGTTCTGTTGAATAAATGATCAGCCAAAGGGATCCAGCGTTTGCGTAGTGTTGTTTTGTAGGTCTGCGGCGTGGATAGCAGCACGCGCTCTTCGGTCCAGACTTACTCAGGTCTCTCGGGAACATATGCCAGATTTAGTGCACCCGCAGCATCGGCGAAGCCGCACTTCTTCGAAAGCGCTGATAACCATCGGCTGATTCAGTCTCACCTCCGGGCAGTTGACAGGCAATCCCGTTTGTCAGCATAGAGATGACGTTACTAAGACACGAGGATCGGGGCGTGGGTGCGCATGTCGGTGTGACCTTGTCTCACGTCCACAACTGCTGGATGAAGAAGTGCAGGTTTTACATAAAGACTGCAAAATGTATTCCCAATCTTGCTCAGAGGTTAAAGTCAACCAAAACAATTAAACTAAACAGTAGCACACGTTTCTACTCCAATTCTACTTGGTGCCGTGACGAAACAGACTTGTATTTTACACAAATAAAACCAGCAGATACAACATCCATCATTGTACGACTTGATAAAAGTCTACATAAACTCGATACATACAATTCAGGGACTACGTCCCCTAAGGTTTCCTGCAATATCCTTTTATTACAAATAAATAATGGTTCGGCGCCTCTTTCATATTATTCCGTGCACAAGAGACCAACTGTTTTGTTCCACTATATTGCAGAAGCCGCCTACCCTTTCCTCTGGACAGAAAAGAATGCAGTACATGACCGGATCATTACACGTAGTGCGGAACCAGGCGGGATGTCAGACTCTTTCATCTTGTTTCAAGAACATGACCCATTTTCTCCGTACATTTAGTCTTCTTTCCCTGGTGCAGTTCTGTGCTTTCACAGAGCGGCCGGCTGAAAGGGAATGGGAGTTTTCATTCCGGTTCTGCTCTTCCATTAAAAGGCCTCGCTTTGCCAGCAGGAAGAGCAGCCCAGCTCTTATGCAATCCTCCTCCGAAATACTCAAAGCTAAGTGGCGCGGGGGACGGAGAGACGGCGAGGAATAAAGGGAGAGCAGTGCAGGAGGGGCGATCCTCGGAGATGTCCGCCGCTGTCCGACCCAGCGAGTGGCTTTCCTCCGTCAGGATATGGGGAGTGGGAAGGAAGCAGGCCGCTTCCGTCTCCATTCACAGACCTGGCATCTTTGTCACCGTTACTGCGCGAGACGCCAGGTAGACACGACGTCACAGACTGCCGCCTCTCACCGAGTCCCCAGCAGCAAGTTGCAGTCACCAGCGAGGGAGCTGCGGAGCCGGGAGTAACAACAGGGGGCCTGACCGGGACTTGCAGAGAAACTTTGATAAATTCAGGGGGTGATACCACAACTCCTCAGGGAGGAGGGGAGAGGCTGGATGAGAAATGGAGGAGACTGGGTGAGATGCAGCATCTGCATAAACCCACTCCTGTTCTACCCCCCCCCCCCCAGCAGCCCCCGTCAGCTACCCTCAGAGTGCACAGCCGTTGCTGGGAGTACTAGGTCACACGCGTCAGAGAAAGGCTGCAGGCTGCTCGTGCTGGAGAGGAAATTACACTGTAGTATGCTGATCAGCGTTATAGATTAAATGCACAGTGTCTTGTACAGCCTTCAGGTGCCTGTGATGGTTTATCTACAAACAGGCAAACATCACAGAACGCATGTCAGACGTAAGAAACAACAAACCTTTCTGGAATCAGTCTTTTTACAGACAATTCCACAAGGCCCTGTGGCAGTGCATTCTCTCCGTTACTGAAGAGCTTGCACAGGTTTGCTTGCCTGCTCATTTGCTACATGCACGCTTTTATGTAATACTCACAACAAAACAATCTATGGACCTGCAGTCAGAGATGAGAGGCTCGAGGGAGGCCTCTAAAAAGAAGAAAAGACTGAAATTCAAGCTTTCAAGTATCCAAACAGCTTGTTGTATTTCTGCGAAACCGCAGATGATCCTCGCGGTAGCAACATCCTTCTAACTCCCCTTAAGGGTTGTGGTTAGGGTAAGTTAATCAATGGCAAAAGCTCATGACTTTAGGGAAGGTAAAGAGCCAATCTGTAATCTTCAAAACCTCTATTATCCTCAACATTACGGTCAGAATCTCTGAAATAGAGTCTCTTTTGGTATTTACGCCCCTTAAGACAGCTGGCCAGCACTAACGTGTTCATTTGATGGCCCTTGAGATGGCTTTGGTATTGTAATCAGCAGCAGTGGGACTAATACTGAGAAGAGCCCATTGTTATTCTGATGGCCTTGTGGACTCCACACTCTGCCTTTCTCTGTTCAGGAGAGGAAATGACCCACCTGGTGCAATCCAAGAACAGGCGCTTTACTGCTCAAGTGTTTTGTTGTGCCCAATTCTTCCTCTTAACACAGAGAGCGTTGGCCACTAAGCGCAGGCTGAAAAGGCTAAGGGTCTCTTTAGATAACCTCCAAGGATTCTGGGTATGGCAAGCACACAAGAAAGAGCCAGCTTCAATCCTCCACAGTTTGAGGATTGTCCACCACGTCAACCTCTCAATTCAGCCATTTTCAGAAGAATGGCACAACACACAAAAGCTTTGACGCTTGAACATATGAGCAGCGTGAATGTCATTACTATGCACGGCATAGTTTTTTTGTTGGTGTTGACAACGGCTGAAAATCCTTTCCTCTGGTTCGGCTTCATCCGTCCCATTTATTCATTTCACTGAATCCAAACCGAGAAGGCAGCCAGAGGACACAAAGGCAATGAGGGAAAAAAAGGGGGAGCGAGAAGGGGGAGACGGCGAGCCAAGCCTCCTCTGCGTGTTTGTGGGTGCTGATGAGCGAGGCTGAGAGGACATGGAGATTGTTTCCTGCGGGGCAGCCGTCTGCCCTGAATGGACCAGCTGTTCTCCGCTCACCCTGGCGTCCCGCTGCCCGCTGAGTGGCCCGGCTGCCGAAAAGAAGGACGGACAGCGCCTCGCTAGGGTTCCGTTAAGAGGTGACCGGACGGCCGCCCGGATAACTGGGGACAGCATGTGCTTGGATCAGGACAAAGCTCCTGCTCCTGCGTCCTCGGCCCTTTTCTTCGGGACACAACCCACCTCGTCTCGACCCCACAGGAGTCGCGGCCCGACCCAGCACGGCGAGCCGCGGTCGACCTCTGGGCCCCCCGGGGAGGTGTTGATCGGCTTGGTGTCCCGGCCTTGGAAGTCCATGTGAGGGGCGTGCTGACAGTGACATGTGGGCCTGCTGACGAGGCACCGAGAGAAGCGCCGTGAAGAAATGTAACCGGACATCTGTGGACTTGCATGTGTGGGGGAGTGGGGGAGGCAGTGGGGCGGAGTTTGTCAACGAGTGCAAAGATAGATGCATACGGAGAGAGGACAAGAACATAATAGAGCAACGAAGTCATTGTTCACCTCCAAAAGGATCTGAAGGAAAGTGTGAGTGTTTTTTTCCAATTAACCTTGGTTGGTTATCTCATTAGAATGAAAAGTGTGATACTCTGTTATCATGATGAATAATAACATGGTTCCAATCACCCCTTAAATCCGTGAAAGATGCTAAATGAGCAAACGAACTGAGCAAACAAAGTGATTGATTATATTCACATGGTAATACTCATTGGACGTCATGATGTAATCATTTTTTAATTCAACTTCCAATCAACTCCATTGCACAATCCATTTTTCATCAGGGAGAAGCTGCTCATGCACATGAGTGCCCTTACCTATCACTTCATTTGCACAGAACATATTTCAGCAGCGTGCGGAATGCGTCGCCGACGGTCTACATAAGGGTTTTCATTTTTGCAATGATGGCTCGCTGATAACAAAAAAGCTTTAAGCACCCTTGTCCTCCTGATCATTTTATTACGTTCCAAATTTTTCTTGAAAAAGAAAATGTTTTGTGCTCTTACTCTTTGTCCCTTCCCTGTGTTCCTCATTGTTCCCCACTGGGAACTACTCCATGCCTGGTCTATATTCTGCTCTTGGCTCCAGCTCTAAACTAACATGTTTATTACTAACATAAGATTAACGTTGAACATATTTAGTAGCATGTTATGATTGTTGGTAGAAATCTCAGAAAGAAATAAAAGGGAGAAAAAGAATTCTGTGTTCATGTCCGATGAAGGCCTTCGTACCGAAACGGTGAAGAACACAATGTGCAGTACACCGGTTTACTTGTTTGAAGAACTTAACGGTGTTTAATGAAACCCTAAAAAAATACTTGAACACACCACAATAATGCTGCATGGCCATTAAAATTTTTAACTCGCATAACCCACACAAAAAAGCTACACCCATACTGTCATCAGCACAACTATAACACAAAGCACTGGCCTCTGTAAATCATCTGCTGCCTTGTGTAAGCAACATACCTCTTTATCTGCCACATCTGCTCAGGCTTAATGAGCTGCGAGGTCTCGTAACGCGACGTTACTGCGTGCAGAGAACGGCACGGGGAAAGAGGTCTCATCCCTTGCCGCATACGGGACGAAACCAAAAACAGACGGTCGGAGGCTGTCAGTGGTCGTTAGCGAGACCGCAACATATGTGGAAAAAGACACGGTGTGCGGACGTGTCTTGAGCCCTCCTGTCTGCAGTCATTACCCAAAATACACTGACGTGTGTACGTGCAAATTGATGCTTGTGCACTGGATGTCTTTTTTTAAATGATTTCTACCACACACGCTGCTCATTGCCAATCTCCTTACTAGAACTCCTCCGCCACCCAGAGCGTAAGAGGTCCGTCATGTCCAGAGGATTCCGTATTTCAGATTTAGTGCACGTCTGAAGGTGGCGTTGCAGAGAGGCACATATCTCAAAGTATTGGTTTATGGAGAACAATGCATTCATTTTCAATAAAACATTCCAAAGACGTGTAGTATTTGGTGGTGCATAACTACATCTACAATGCCATGTGTGTCTGTGCGTTTGCTACATCCAGCTAGTATTAGATTTGCACTAGTTGTCCTTGTTGTTGCCAGTTTTAGGTAGATGTGAGTATTCAGATACTACATTTACTTTGGAAACTTTCCACTTAATCGGTTTAAAAAGCCTGAGTGACATTTCGCTAACTGACGTTTAACCTTCACATCTGTAGAAGAAGGCCACCAGATTTGAGAACATAAACAACTTCAATTATTTATGCGACTCAGATCCTCGGTGTACGACCATGATTACTCAGCAACGAGTGTCGATGACACACAGCGAGTGAGGCCAAGAGATTAAGAGAAATGTTGGACGTGTGTGCGTTTATGTTTTGAGCCTTGCTTTCTCAGCAGCACGCCTCCAGTTGAGTGACAGTGATGTTCCTTCAGAGGATGAGTCACACCACGGATGACACGTCTGCCTCGTTAAACAAAGAAACACGATTGTTCAATGTCAAGCTGTCCAAAGTACAAATTACACAAACTCACAGCGGAATGCAGCCTGGATTTGGAAATGCACAGTATGTTTGTTTGAGATACATTGATAACATTGAACATCGTCAAGAGAAAAATTGTAGGGGGGAAAATAATGGGAAAAAAGGATCCTTGGTGCTTTGCTATGCACACTTACATTACAAAACATTACTTTACCCGGCATTTCCAGGAATTCTGCAAGCTCTCTATAAGTTCTTTTAAGCTTTAAATTTCTGAGAATTTCCAAATGACTCAAATCTAAAATATGTGTTCTGGCTGTTCAAAATTGTAAAAGTGACCACCTCTCTCCTATTGCAACGTTTTGGGTGGATTCATTTTGGGTGTATTTTTACACTGTCCTTGGTTTTCCATTCCCTGTTAAATTCAATACTGGTTCTGTATTCAAACGGCATGCCCAGTACAATCAAAACCCTAAACTGTCCACCACAGAGGCTCCGGGGCCAAGCTGGTGCTTCATCCCCTGTGGTGGTGACCCCCCCCCCCCGCCCCAAAGTCCCCCATCAACAGAGGTCACCTTGCTGCTGGGCTTCTTACCTCCACGCTTCACTGGGAGCCACAGGTCTCTCCTTCCCTTACTTTTATTTTGTTTATCTGTTATTTCTGTCTCCCACCCCCCCTGGGCTTTAAGTCCGGCCCTTCTGCCACATCATTCCAGTCATGACACAGTCGGACCGTTGGGAGAAAAAGAGAGCGGCAGACACAGATGTAGATTGAAACAGAAAGAGCATGTTTTTATCAAAATGTGGAATGCGTTTTAGGCCCATCTCCTAAAAGGTTATCAAATCAACATTACATGAAATTTCAATAATCAACAGGTGCTGTGTAAATACCAAGATGGCGTGTAGCGATAGCATCATTCATCCTTCAGCTTTCATCACATCTTCTCTTCTTTATTTCGCCGCCAACGCTTACAGGCCAGCCGTGTGCGGAGCTTCCACATTCAAATTGTGCATTGAGGCAGAACAGAACTCCACTCGCTTAATCGGAAACAAATTGGTTTCAGGAATAAAACCATCCCTTCACGCTTAAATGAACACACACAATGAATGACAATGAAAGTACGACTCTTGAGGTCAGACGGAACTTTGTGGGCAAAGTTTGTGGGCAGCAATATATCAAACTGCCCACAAACTTAAACTTTTCCAAATCAGCCAATCATTTTAGAAGCTCTGATTCCGTGTGATAGCTGCATACAGACTGCAAGTGCGAGAGAAACCCGGAGCAACAACAGTCCAGCCGGCCGGTGTAGTAGCGCTCAGCATCCGCTGTTCAGCTCGGCCATTAGTATTTCCCAATGACTGAGCCGGGAGGTGGAGGGGCGGGGGGGTGGTCAACCAACGCTCTGCGCCCTGGACAAAAGGTCACCCACGATAGGCTTGCTGTGAGGTCCTGACTCTGGGCTCTGGCCTGGCTCCACGCTCCCTTAATCACCGTGACCACAAAGTCAATACTGAGCACAAGTCAATTATCCCCCGGGCAGGGGAAGCCATGGCGCCACGTGATCGGTATTATAGCGTGCCTTTCCCTCATCCAGCCCACCTGTCTTTCTGACAGCCGAATCGCAGGCGACTTATTGGATTCAGCGGAGAAACAGATCTTTACATTAATAATTCACTCAGTCCGGCAGCATCTCATCTGCCTCGGCGGTGCCGAGAGGGAGGCCGCCCCGCTGCGCGCGGCAGGCGAGGAAATGCAAAGCTGGAATGGAAATTAACTTCTCTCGCTGAACTCCTTCAGACAATCTCATTCTCTGCTGCTCCCCTCCCCCACCATCTCTATCTTCATTCAGTTTCATTCTGGTCGACTGGTGATTCCTCGGCTGCTTCTTCCCGTGTCACAAATTCTCAATCTCCGTGCTCACTGAAAAAAGAGCAAATGACAGCCTTGACTATTCTTTTAGACTTTCATGTCAAAAGATCCATGTCAATCGCAAATGGTAGAAAAACTATTCTGGGGAAAAAAAAGGTGACATGCCTATTCCTGGTGCGCTCCTCCTCTCTGTCCTCATCCCCTCCTCCGCTGACCCGTGCCGCTCCGGTGCTGACAGAGCTGTAGTATTTTCCCTTTCATTTTCATCCTCTCTCCAAATGATCTGCCTTTCCCCTCCATTTCCTCCTCTTTTCCCCTCGCCTCCATCCCATTTCGCTGGTGCCAGTGGTGTCACGGCGGTGATGGAAAGCCTCGTAGCCCTGCGCGAGCTGCTGTCCCTAATGAGGCTCCTCGGCCACCCACCGGATCAAATTAACAGGCTGCACCAACCCATTACAGCCCGAGCCCACGGGCCGGAGCCACGGGCCGCAGCCACGGGCCGGCCCGGTGCCTCGCCTCATCGCACCGGCGATCACACTCTGTGATTGATAAGACGTGGAACAAACAAAGACAGAAGGGCTGCTGAGGACAGAGAGAGAGAGACAGAGAGAGAGAGATGGGGACATCTGTATATTTCCTGCCAGGGGAGAAATATCAGCCCAGCCAATGAGTAATTACCCTCTTGATGGAATAAGTAATGAGGGTAAAAGGTCACATGAAGAATGTAGAGGATTATCAAGGCTGCTCTTACCCGCTTCAGTCTTAAACTGATACTACAAAGATAATATGCAAACTTCCCTCACACAGCTTACTGCAAAGTCATTCGTTTGAATGATTTAACCAAGTATTTTGGCAGCGGCGACTTACACAAACATCACGATTGCTTCACCATAAAGTATTACGCTACTTGGAGGGGAAGAGTGTGTTATGCTGCAACCATCCATCTGGCTAATTGGATCTCAAATCTTGGAAAGCACACACTCAACATGCTCTGATAAGGTTATAATCTCCCTCGTGCCTTTATGCTGGTGGGCCACAATTTTAATTAATTAGTCCCCTCCAGTTTAAGCATGGCATGGATTTATAACTGTTGAGTAGGTAACAGGCCGCGTGCGTTTGTGAGCAAGCAGGTGCAATTACAGGGGAAAATTACAGTTGGGTGCAAAGGCATTAATTAATATATTGTTTCATTGTAGATCAGAGATGTATAGAAACATGAAAAAGAGGGTAAATGTTTAAATGAAGCTACAATAATAGTTGGATTACCCTGCAAGGAGAGATAACGCTGTTTGTTTCTGGAAGACAAACTCAGAGAAGGTCAATCCTGAATAAATGTCACCAATAAATTGGTTTCCCGGAGAGGAAAAAAGACCCCAGGGTTATTTTACAAGACAACAAGGCTCCTATAAAAGAGCTTAGTCCATAGTCTATCAGAGCGAAAACAGGAATGTCCCAGACTTTCGCCTCCTGGCTAGACTGACAGAGGGGACCAGACACCCAGTGGAGAGAGGCCGGAGCCGGCACAGAGAGAAAAGCAGATTAAATCCATTGGAAATAAATGAAGACAAGAGGAAGTGGGCAGATTACAGTAGAAACCCAAATGGGAGATACTGATGGGATAAAGAGAGCAAAAAGGACAAATAGAACCAAACATACAAACGTACATACAATGGAGAAAGGGAACATTGGTCACGCAGGTTAAAGATGATGGCTTCATCACCTAGAGCTTTTTGAGGCTTCCCTCCTCGGATCACCCAGACAAGCTACAAAAAGCTGTGGATCCTGGCAAACAGATGTGGAGACATCTTTCAACTGCAAACCGTATACCTTTTTTTTATCCTGACATTTTACAATGAGTCAGAGCTTAAGATCTTTAATAATAGGTTTGCTCTGTTGTGGGTAACATCTGTGGAAAATTGCCGCATCATTTCACAATTGTTAATTTAAGAAACCAACCGCAAACACATGCAAGTCCTTATTTCCACGTAACCAGGTGAATGTTTGTGCAGTACTCGTAACGGTGCAGTGGAGATGAATCTTTTCAGAAAATACAGTTTAATGGTGTACAGCTGCAAGCTCTCTGTCAAGTGTCAACAGGCCAGATTTCCTCTCCGCTTTGACCGACTCTCTCTCACACCATGCAGTAAAATCGGACCAACAACCCCCATCAAGTGACAAAGATAAGCTACAGCAAAGTGAGTCTGTGTGTGCGTAGCACCGGAGCGCATGCGTGCGGTGCTGCGGGCTCTGCAGTTGCGAGCAGCGGGGATGAATTTGGTCGCGTCGTCCTCCCGCAGTGGCCCGGACTTGGATTAATGGCGTCATTAATGTTCCCTTTAAAAATGAATGACTTCACCACCGTCAACCTGCGCCAGAGTGGCCTCCTCCCTCCTGCACCCCAACCCGTCCCCACCTATTCAGCTGTAACGGATGGATGGTGGGCCCGCCGTCCCATCCAGCCACTTGGTACCGGTACCCCCCCCCCAACCAGGTTACATCTTCGTCTTTATCCGACACACCTTCATGAACGGTCCGCAAACTATTGTCTGACATGGAACCGTTTTGTGAGGCAAAGGAGGTTTGGGGGCCGCTGATCGAGCGAGACTGTCGAGATATTTGCAAACCTTAACCAGTTCTTGGTTCTTTAGTATGTATGACATTTAAAATAAATGTAAAAAAATGTAATAATGTTCTCCAATCAGAACTGCAAGTGACAATATCTAGTGGAGATGTCAGATATAATCGACGGCTGTCATATACGAGCAGTCTATGACTTCGGCTACAGCGCGAGGGATTGCTTATCGCTAAGTGAGGGGGAGGGAGGTTATCAGGCTGGAGATGGAGATTTCCCATTTCATCAATAAGTCGTCCGTCATTCTGCTCGTTACCTCTCATGCCCTCTGCGATACCGTCCGCTCTTCTTCAGCACGCCGCTCCCCAGTGGGCCAGACACACAAACACACAGAGCCATAAGCTTTTAGACTGTAGTTCAGTGTAAAAAAGTTCCAGAAAACCTATTTTTCAAGCAAATGGTTTGCATCACGACACGGTGTCACTTCTCAGGGCAACCTTTTATCCTTCCCTTTGTCCTTACAAATTGCACCTTTTCTCTGGAGCGGAAGCCGGCGCTTCGTATTACAGTAGTAGAGCAATTACACAAAGCCTACCTGTGGCTCTCTGAAGGGTGAATGGAAGGAACTGAAAACCACAAAAACAGTTAACGAGGAGAGATGTTCTGCTGAGTCTCTAGTTCAAACCACAGAAACCAGGAAAAACTGTGCGTCGATTGGGACGCTGCTTTTGCTCAGCATGGTACGGCCGGCTCTGCTCAGGTCGACTCGCTTATTTTTTGTTTTTGTGGGACAGTTGTGGGTAGTAACTGATGCTCTTTTGGTGAAGTTAGAAAACTGACTGGTGAGAGAATTGTGACTGGAAGCGTCAGTTGCGGATCATCCCGCATGAACCTGCCATTTCTCAACAGGCCAATTTTATTAAATCACCATTGATTTGTTAAAATGGCAGACAGAAAAACCATGCAGCAGAATATGTCGATCACGCTGAGCGGATGTACACTTAATACATTTCCTCCGTCCAGCCTGCCACAATGAGATCATAAATCATAATTTTGCTGACATTACAAACTAGCCAAACTAAACTGCAACGGACTGTAAAAGTTGCCGATCACTCCAGAGGGACCTCGCTAGCTTTCGAATCCCCAGCTCGGCTTAGTTACGCTGCAATCTCTTTTGACTTATTTTTAAACATCAAATGAATATTACTCCAACAATAGCACCAAGCGAGAGAAAACACCACCTGACACCAGCTCTGGTAACTGCGGTGCATTGCAGTAGTCAGTACCACCCTGTCACATCTGTGTGTAATAACTGTCAGTCATTTCTCATGGGATCGTGTGGATGTGACGAGGACAGCAGACAAACCAACAAGGACACAACAAACACACGTGGCTTAAATAAACTGGTATAATGCGGTTAATTGGACACAGGAGGGAACAATTCGGGCAGACAGTCACAAGGGGAGGGAAGAGACACTCCAGGGGAGAAGGAGACGCTGGCCAGTTGACACAAGGGGCAGGGAAGTACAAAATAAAGCGGGGACAAACCCATACCGTGACATATTGTTTGCTAGGTCATCAAGACATCATGTAAAAGACAGATACACCTCGAGTCATAGCTCTGGGAAATAAAAACAGGGTTACAGGCCAAGAAATGTAACCCTGCGTGGACCCGTCGCCGCCTGGGGTGAGTTGTCGCCGTAGTGAGTGAGTGAGGAGATGAAAACCATTTTCACTACTCTTTACTCTCGACACACGGGTTCTGTAACATTGAAACTGGTTTCCCATGTCCCCCGTCTCTGTCTCTGGGTCTTCAGTCACTTTGCGGTTTTTGTCTCGGGTGGTTCCGTTTTCCTGCTGTCTTTTGGTCCTTATCTCACTACTTTTCCTTTCTCTTTCCCTTCGTCATCCCTCTTCCGAATTTCCCCACCTCTGAACATGTTTTCTCACCCACTCTGGCAGGCCCTGCCAAACAAGTAACGATCCTGGCATGTGACCTTAGGAACCGGGGCATTACACCACAATAGCGTGAGAAATTGAAATAATCAACTCCATCGCTAATGACTCATCTCTTTGGCCCTAGATGCTGGTGTCCACATCGCACAGAGACATTTCCCAGCACATTTCTCAGACAGAGAGAGAAATCTACCATAAGCAGAAATGGAAAACATCAAGGCGTTTCCGCCACCCCCCCCCGGCATCACAGCCCTGTTGCACAACTCTACCGCCGCCGAACAAACTGAACGAGAGATGGGCTGAGGACAAAGTCATGCTACAACTTTCACACCGCGTGCAATGAATTCCCCACTGCTGTAAAGTATTTCAGACAAAAAGGGTTTATTTCTGTCCGATTCCTAACACACACACACACACACACACACACACACGTCGACGCACACCGTAGGCGGAGTGGCTTGGCTGCGGCTTGAAGCCGGGGAAGAAGAGGGTCTGTGCTGGACTGCAGTGCGTTTGTTTGGGGGAGGCCGGTCATCCAAGCCGCTTGCACAACGCGCCTCCTCGGCACTGGGGGGAAACTCTCACACGGTCGTCTGCCGGGCCTGGCTCGTTGGGGAGCACGACCACGAGAGCGTGCCCGTTGAGAAATGCCCCGGTGCGGTACCAGCCCAGCGTACTCGTTAGTGTAACAAGTCTGAACAGCTACAACAATGTGTGTGGGAGTCAAGTGGAGCGGGTAAACAAACATCCTAAAAAGGTTCTCTTGTGACGTCTCCTCCCGGGTGTGGGTGCTGCTGCAAGCGTGGAGGTAAGCAGGAACTGGCCATGCTGACAGCTGAGGTGTGTGTGTGTGGGTGTCAGTGTAAGGGTCGTGTGGATACGACATTGACTCATCTGTAGCTTGGATACATTAACCCAACAAAGTCAAAAGATCAGCTTAAAGTGGGGGTGGGAATGCAACGTCCTCGCTCGGGCAGACTCATACATTTCCATGGACACGATAGCACGTAGACAAGTCAGTCGAGCGCGCTGGAAGCACATGCGGGGAAACGCTGTGGACTGGCTGTGCACATGTCTTCTGCAGGCGGCGCCTCGACCGGCAGGCCAGAGTGGAGCAACTTGCGCGGGGGTGGGGCCGGCTTTTCAGGCTAAGGAAGTCATGACATGCCCCTCCAGCGGGCCCATTAATCACTCAATGACTCAACATCACACACACACACACACACACACACACACACACACAGGCAAGGGCACAGACCACTTCAGCTCTCACACACACACACACCCCCAAACAAACAGCAGGAGCGCACACTCTGTTATGTAAACGGCTGTGGCACTTTTCGCCTCGGGCCTCACATGCCACACCTCCCACTAGGCCGGCGAGTGTATGTGTTTGTGTGTCTACGGCGTGAACATTGTGTAATCAAGAAATTATAATTATCTTCGGAATAGTATATCTGGCTTCAACCCGATTTGACTGCATTTCCTTGAAAAAACGTGAATTTTTGTATTTAAATAATAAATATTGGCACCTAATGGGTGACTTTGTTCTCACCCACTGTGGGTGTCAGCAAATGCTTGTTTTTACCGATTGCCATTATATCAACTAGATTGTGGCAGTCTGCCAACATGTATTTTGCTCTCCCACAGTTTCATAACAACCAATAATACTTCCCCACTTCTCGACAGGTGGGCTGGCTGGCCATGTCCGGTGCGTTTCCTCCCCCAGCGGTGTGCAGCGTCTGGCTCTAGTTTGGCTTCGAAAGAGGCGCCGGCCATGTCAGCTTCACAGCGCCAACCGCCCTGACTGCGCTATTACGGGGCGCTGACTTTTGTGCTAGTTACGAGGTCTCTTCCGGGGGAGTGACGGACGGGGCCCCCATTTCCCAGTACGACTGTTAAACGGGTGGACTCGCCACCCCCCCCAGTCTTTAAACATGCCCCGTTTACCGCTGCTTTGTGCATGTGACTTCAGCATTCATACCTACACAACAATGTGTGAATGAATCCATGATTTCCTTTAAACACCAAATTGAACTTGAAAATGTAATTAGTTCAAAAATATAACTGGTAAAGTTAAATTTCTCTGAGAGGTAAAGTTAAATTTCTCTGAGAGGTAGTTGATGTATAAAATAATAATGTAAAAGATACTCAATGTTTTATTTTTTTTAAGTACAATATTCTTTAGTTACCAAATGGTTCTTAGCAACATTCCATCAGTGCTTAGAACAAGCGCAAAGTTGCTTAATGCTGATACATTAAACGTATCTTCAGGGGGAGCATGGCCGGCAAATCAATGTCAAAAACGGGTCCATGCACACGCAAAACAAACACTCGCGAGCAAAAGTTCTTCTCACGCGAGCTATTTGCGCCGAGGTCCGAGGTCCACCCATCATAGTCCCACAACAATCCTGTTAGAAGGCGCATTGTTCCATCTCTGCCGTAATCTCATTTGTCAGTAGGCTGCAACAATGCAGGGTGCCTTAAATGTAGACAATAAACTGAAAACGGGAAAAGTTGCCTTGAAAGACTGTAAAGAACTTCCCCACTTGAATGGAATGACGTCAGCAGCAGGAACAGGACACGGAGAGAGCCGATTGGCTGCTTACGGCCGCTGAATGTCCGTGGCCTTTTGTTCTCTACGGAAAATGAAAAGCTTGCCTGCAGTGAATAGATGCTGAAGTGTGTAGTTCCATCAGGTTGTTTTACTCATTATTTAGAGCAATGAGTCATAGAATATAAAACACAAGGGAGATGACAAAGGAATGCAATCAGTATATGAGCGACTGACCCTTTTATGCAATTACTAAAATAACTATTGCTGTTAGATGGACAGGTCACGGAAAATGCTCAGTACATGCAATCACTTTAATCCCTATATAGTTTACCTACTGTCTGGTCCCCTGCTAATCTCTTCTGAGGAATAACTCCGCTACAGATACTAACACACAAATGGCGCTGTATGCGTCAGAAAACATAGAATATGAGCTTAAAACATGAGATTTCACAAGTGAATATCCAAGGCAGCGGTATTCAATTACAGAGATTGAACTTGAACTTGAAACGTTAAGGCCGTCCTTGTAAGACAAACTAAAAACGTCAGGCGGCCTGATTTATTTTTAACTTCTTTTAATTATTTGGAAACACTTTTCTTAGAAACTGTTACACACCTTTTTGAATTTTACAAGTTGAGACAGCTATAACCAATTTCACCGGGGGGAATGGACTAACGGTTTTATAGAAGACATAAATTTGTCTGATGGTAAATTACAACCACGAATAGAAAAGTTTCTGTTGTTCTGGCTTGTTTGACGTTTTGAGAGACAGACGGAGAGAGTGAGCAGATCGGCCCCTACTTCGCTTCACGCTGCAGCTCCTCTCTCTCCTGTTTTTGGCCAACTAAATTCTGAGTGTGCAGTTCTGCCTCACCACGATGCTGTCAGAAACCAGGATGCAGCAATTACTCTACATCCCCATCAGTATGCACTGGTGGGCATGCATCTGGCCTTGCACAGTGAGGGAGTGTAGAAGAGCAGCTCCCGACCCTCATTACATCATTTAGGTACCCTTGGGCAAGGCGCTTGACCCCCAACTTCACCGCTGGGGCTGAACTGGGCAGCATCCAAGTGTGAATGTGTGTATTTGGAGGAAGGCGAGGCTTCGTTCTCTGTATTTATGGCCTAGCTAAAGAAAGTCAGCACTACATGTGCCACAATTCATAAACCAGTGAAACAACGCATTATGGGTGAGCATTATTAGTAGTACATTGCTTCCTCGCAAACATCAGCATTGCCTTTTTTTGAGCGACTTCAACACAATTGATTGAATTGAAATGTTATTCCGTCGTTAAGACGCTCCACAAGTCACACTAGTCGTCCTGCCAATGTGTCAGCATCTTTGAATGAAATGCATCATTAAGTGCGTTTGATAACACTCGTCCGTGGAATGAATCCATGCACGAGTATGAATATTAAAAGATTCTCAGAGCTAGAGAAATTCCACTGACAGCTCTATTTAAAAACACCCCCACCGGCTCAGTCAAAACAGCAGACAAAAAGTTCCAATCACTCAATCGATGGATAAAAGCAGGCAGCCTGAAAGCAGCAACGCTTCAGGGTTCAAAGGCAGGAGCACCAGAAACGAGACGAAGAAAACCTGTTGCTGCCAGCATAGTTCAGTCTGTCAATAACAGCCAAGTGGAAGTTACAAAAAAAAAAAAAAAAAG
Organism: Apeltes quadracus; assembly: GCA_021346845.1. Lineage (NCBI taxonomy): Eukaryota > Metazoa > Chordata > Actinopteri > Perciformes > Gasterosteidae > Apeltes > Apeltes quadracus. The sequence continues at coordinate 16,244,766 of CM037918.1, forward strand.
CCCCAAAAAAACCCAGTCAGTTCAAAATTCAAGTAGTAACATAAGAGCTTTGCTCGGATTTCTTTTTTTCTTCAAAGCTCCCTCCACCTGAGTGAAGCGATAAATCTCGAGTTTTTGTGCTCGGCTGAGGCATTCACTGGGCCAGAGGTCAAAACAATGAGACGGATGAAAACAACAGATTGTCTGGAGGCCCATTAAAAGAAAATTGCCAGTGAGGGACAGAGACGTGTCCTGCCTTTGTGGGAGCAATGGGGTATGTGTGTGTGTGTGTGTGTGTGTGTGAGTGTGTACGCATGTTCAGGAGGCTGAGAGGTGGCTGAATATTGTACACGATCTGACTGTGTCCCTTTATCAACGTATGAAGTCCTGATATCCAGGAGTCAGTTCCAGAATCATCCATTTGAGGTCTGACTATTCTGCAGCATTCCTTTCTTTGGTGCTGAAGTCTGTTTAGGAAAGTCGAAAACAGCTGCCACGTGTTTTTTTTGGTTTCTACACATTGTTCATCAGGTCTCCTATCATTCTGCACATTCTCCCGTCACTGCTGTGACGGCGCTGCGTGGAGAATGTGGGCGGGTTGAATTCTTATGCCATTGTTGTCCCTTCCTGGAAATCCCGGCGAGTGGCCGTCCCCACGTGTGCAAAGTTCAGCGGGAGAAAAAAAAACACTTCTTTTTAAAAGAGTTCTGTGGGGAGGGGAGCGGGCAAAATGACCGCTTTCGAGAATGTTTTGACAGGTTTCGTGTCACATAGCTTCTTTCTCTGCTCCGCTGCAGCTGCCATGTAAATCGGCGTCTCAGCCTGTTCATTAGTAAACATATGGCCGAACCCCACTGCTGTCTAATTAATGCTCCTCCGGGGAGGGACAATATCAACTCGACACAACGCCAATTCTTTTCCTCAACCCACAATGACCGGAGGTGTGACGGTGGACTTGGGAGAAAAAATGAAAACTGATCTACCTGCCATCATCTTCTGCGCCTCATAAGGCTCCATGTAGCCATCGTTCTCGGTCGACACCTTTTCCGTGCTGGTCTGAGTTCCGCCGGTCTGCTCGGCGTCGAAAGGGTCCTGCGTAGTCCTCCAGGATGTTGGGCTGCACGGGGGAAAAAAGCAAAAGCATGCAAAAGGTGAGACAGAGGGAGGGGAAAGAAAAGATGGAGTAGGTAGCTACTTTTGCTCCTCTGTTGAACAATACAAACAGGGAAAGTGCAGGGAGGGATGTCGGAAACTGCTGAGGAGCAGGGACAGTAGGCCAGCACCAACCCCCCCCTGCCCCATACACACACACACACACTCTACAAATGCCTCAGCACACCACCACAATGCCTCGGCTTTTAGCTTCACAGCACGCTCCGTGCTGGTCTGCCTAATTACATGACAGGCCCACAATTCAAAAGCAGAGGAAGGAAGAAGAAGAGGAAAGAAGACCAAAACAATTCGGCAGGTTTCTGCCGAGCTGGCGTTGAGCCACGGCTAATTGCAACGTTGCTCTTTTGCAAAGCATTTTGCGCAGTAGGTGGCAGTTAGGCGAACGTCCCAGGACTCATAAATACAGCTCAAACCTGGAAGGGAGCGGAGCAGCGAGGCCTCTGGGGGATATTTTTTCCCTGGAAATGTTTGCTCTGTCTTCCAGAAGACCACTTCAAAAGTAGAGATCTACCCTTTGGGAGGAAAGAAGCGGCCATGAGGGAGAGGGGGGCAGGGGGGAGTGGGGGTTCTCTGTTGTGTCTCCGGGGAGTCTAGTCCAGCCAATCACTTGTTGGCCGACCGTTCGGAAACATTTCATTCGGAGTAAGGCAAGGCTTGTGCACACACCTCAGCGAGCATGTAAACACGTACACCCCATGAGTCATGCGCAAAGAGGAAGGGATTTTGGTCTCATTATGAAACAAGCTCATCACTCATCTGGCGGACGGGGTCGGGCGGGGCACACAGGAGGTGGACCGGGCCCTCGTTCCCGCCACCTAACTCTGCTGTCCATCTCTGCCACAGAGAGTGCTTCCCAAATGTAAAACCCCCGTGGGGTGACTCACGTACCTTCAGGTGTACAGATATACCTCTCAGACTGGGAGATTTCTCTTAGGCTGGCAATGCACCGAGATTTTTAATGCTCATTTAACGCACTTCAAAAAAAAAAAAAGAAAACAAGTTTCCAGGTGTTGTATGCTAGAAAGTAGGGAGACGTTGTAAGCCGCTTAGCGACACAGCCATGCCAGCTGGTATATTTCTGCACATCTCCACTTTACATGGATTAGTGCTAATAGCAGGGGAAGTAAGTACCACGCATGTTTTACTCTGCAGGTACTTAGATTAGCAGCATCTTTGCTGCCCGGCAGCATATTGTGCATTGAGTTATCCTTAGCATCTCGCACCTTGTTGCATACAGAACGATCAGTCATCGTGGCGTGTGCCAAACCCTCTTCAGATACAGTCACTGCAAACACGGCCTAGACCTGAGAATAACTCGGCTATACTTAAAAAGAAAAAAAAAAACATATGAATCATCTCAATGGGAGGGAAGCAGGCCAGTGCCCATTTGACTGCAGCCAACATACTGTGGCGGAGCGGCTCGAGGTTTGAGACCGTAGCCCACAGATGTGATAAAACATCCAAATGCTGCATCCTAGAGTTCCTCCAGCAGCTTTAGCTGAGACATTCGCCCACAGCAAGACTTGGCATCTTGGGTTTGAGGAAGGGCTCACACCACCTTCACTGGCCTAGTGGATGTTTGGGCACGTCTCAGGAAATAATGGCAGTCAATTACTGAGCCACTCCAAAAGCATTACATCATATTTTTTCCTTTCCTGTTGACATAATGTGGGACGAATAAAGGGCAGGGCGTGTGATGAAATGTGATGCAATCAGGGACTAAGGCGAGGGATCAGGACAAAGACAGCTTTGCTATGAACAAGTGGTTTGTATTCGCTTTGCATTTCTGTGCCTTTTTGTCATCCGAAACAATCAGAATCAGGCTGAAACAAAGTCTGACTGGGCTCTTAAAGCAAAACAGGAGTTTGCAATCAGTCACAAGTGGGTCTTGGCTGCTTTTGACACGGCCTTTGCAGAGGCAGTATTTGGAACCTGCCATCATTATTTTGACCTGTTCAATGCAATTCTGACGTTATCGACAATCTAGACGTCTCACTTCAAATCCAGCTGGTCAATGTGAGCATTGATTGAAAACTTGTCAAAAAAAAAGTGAGAATCTGAGTTTAGATAAATATTGTTGAATTGTTTTACTTCCGTGTTTACCTTTGACCATTTTGCATTATTTGGTTGTCATGTGAGCACAGTACTTATCCCCACACACAGCTGTTAGCATATCTTAATTATGGCTGCTGTATCCAGGATAAGGTTGTAAAAGGCTTGTCATTAAAGACCTAAAAGAAGAAAAAAAAAAAAGATTTGCATTTTACAGGCATATGTTTATTTAGCTGAGAGTTGGGCTATAAAAGCTCTTTTCAGCACCTGGCTCATGTTCTTATTCTGTCAACGGGGATAAAGTCTCAGCTGATGACGAACCAGTTACCAGCCTGTCGAACAAAATGAAACAAAAAGAAGTGGCTTTTGCTGCTTCATGCTTGTTCACTTTCATTCACAGTTATGAATAACAGGAGTTGTTTGTTTACGAGGTACTCTTTTATCACATGGGGGATTTCACAGCTATGTGGTCATTATCGGCTCCATCCTGTGTGTCACACTCGTTCCTTTACAAAGCTGTAATGAGTGCAACCACAATACTCTACTGTCACCCGATGGTAGCACTGTAATTACGTTGAGCTCACACAGATCCTTTCTGAGCATCCAGGGATTTGAACCCATCAAGCATCTAGTCTCCGTGAGGCACCATCACCCAGCCCCAGCAGCCCAGACCCATGTTTGGGTGGAGGTGGTTAATATTGCCAATATTGCTGCAATGTGTCCTTTCTGTCCCTCTGTACTAATGACTCCACGACAGAAGGAGGGGGTGCTAGAGACCGCCGGCGCCGCCTGGGGACCCACCACCTGCCTTGTGGCATACCAGGGTGTGTCAAGACTGCAGCCAAGCCACACTTGTCATGAGAGCAAAAATGTCCCCCTCAGCGTGAGACCGCAGCGGCTCAATACTTCAGGCCTTTGCTAAACTGCGCTGTAAGTCCATATGAACCTCTCAAAGCCACCTCAAGAGGTTTAGGCCATGTTCCCATGGAGGCTATGTCCTTTACCGGTGTGCGGCATGGAGCAAGGGAGAAAACAATCTAAATGACTTTCATCCCACAGCTCAGATCCCAGGTTGGCCGTGTCGTGCACCCGACAGAGCTCTGGCAGCTCGCAGCAAAGAGAGTGGGCTTCTTGCGATGCACTGCGGCTTTTGGCTGACTCCAAATCAGCGGGAAACCGAGCTAAAGCGGGAGGCGATGACGGGCACCTGCCTCTTTGGCTCAACGTGGGGGTCGGGATTGCGTTTCAATTGGGCCTCAGACTTCCATTAGAAGTGAGAAAGTACCTGCTGCAGTCCTGATGGAGAGAAAATGGGTTTGGCCTGGCTCGCCAGGTAATCTGCAGCAAAATAATTAAAAACTCAGATGGATGGAATTTGATGTACATTTTGTAGTAATGATAATAATAATAATATGAATAATTCGAAGATTGCCTGCACCATTTCTCTATCTGCATTTCTTCCATAATTGGTACTTTAGAACCAATGATAATGCAATGTCACAGCCAGATAAACGCCTTTAGACATATGTGCTGAATGAGTGCAGACAGGAATATGATATTAATGTCATGGCTTGTCCAGGAAGCATTGAGTGGATCTCGCGCTAGTCGAGGTTGAAGCCCCCCTGAGACGGCCGGAAAAGTCAGCGAGCTGTAGAATGAGAAGGAGAGGGGACGGGGGGAGGACTGACGTGCGTGATTTATGTCTCACGCCATGAGGGATTTCAGTCACTGATAACCTAATACAACCCAGTGCTTAGCAGCTCAATTGCATTAAGGCATTTTAGAAGGCTTTTCTTTGCCTTTCTTTGCTGCTATTGCTCTTTTGTTCTCCAGTGTGACAAAAAAACAAAGCACGCCACTATTGGTGGGACAGAAAGCCACTTAGAAGAAAAGGATAGAGGGAGAGAGAGACAAAAAGGTACTGGGACAGACACGGTTTTTATGTTTTGTCCTCGAGCTGCCATGCAAAAAGTATGTTTTACTCCTTTTGGATGGAAAACCTGAACTAAACTGAGCGTCGCAGTGCCTCTGCCGACTTTCTTTTTTCTGTAAACCCGGGTGACTGATGGGTGTGTGTGTGTGTGCGCAGTGTGCCGTCATCATGCGATAACTTGGCAACACATTTCTAGAAAGAACATACCGACGAGAAACACTCCCTCAAGGCTATTTATTAAAGCCGGCATGATCACGGCTTCTCGGTTGACATCATACACTTACTATCAATAAGACACTTTCATGTTTCTAGGGAGAGAGCGCAGATCTGGTTAGAATTCATTGAAGCCTCCACCCACCCCCCATCCCTTGTGAAGACGTAGCCCTGCTGGGCTCCACCAAACAGATCAGGCAGACGGAAAATTAGCTTCGTCTCTAAAGGGAGAGACAGTGCGAGAGTGCTTTTCCCACCGTACGGACCTGACGTTAATGAAACTTTATTGAAATGTTTCCCCAGAAACACGGATGCCTATATGAGCTGGGAAGAGGGATGGGCCTACTTAAGAGCGTGCAGAGGCATCTGATCACATTATTGTCTTTGCTATAAAGACGCCTTTTCAAAATAAGTCACGAGCCACGGCGGGGAAGCACTTCTCCCAGATAGAGAAAGATTCCGCTTATTTCCAGGTAGACTCATTAGCTTTGCTTTTAAGCCGATTGGAGAATTACACAAGGGCAGCGATTCAGTGCAAGTTGGGCCCGTAAGTCTTTGCGAATCAATTCAACAAACGCTGACAAAAACACACGTCCCATTCTCTCTCCCCGGCCCCTTTGTGCTCGTCCATCCTTTGCGCACGTGTCTCCCTCTGCGGCATCCATGCCGTTAAAAAGAGCCGTTGACTCCCACGTTTTGAATCCCGGCTTGCAACGACCTGCACCACGTGAAATATAGAGGGAGCTGTGGCAGTATTGAATCGGAAGCGCTGGGAAACACATTATGCACGGCTGGATAGTCAACACATCGCTCCTGTGTGTGAGCGTGTGGGTCAGGTCATAAGGTAGATGTGTAAGACAAGCATCTTCAGGGTCAAAACCACACCGACTAAATTGGACTTGATCGGCCACCCATTCCTTTCTTTACATTTGCACATATTGGTAAGCGGCTTCTGCCATTTTAAACTGCTAAAAAAACATCTCAATAAATTCCCAATCTTGCTCCTCTCCTGTGCTGATGAATGGCAGCATCTTCATCGAGCACCCGGAGGCACAAAAGGTCACCCCGACTTGTCCCCTGGGACCTTCTTTATGGAAACTCACTCCACACAGCCACTTAAGACCCCCTGTGGAGGAAGGGGAGGAGGCCACGGGTCGCCCCACTCCCCGCCCCCACATGAAGGTGCTCTTAATTCGCAACAGATATTCAAGATTAAGTACTTGACGACACGCTTGACAAAATCCAATTTCCGTCCTCTGCTTCCCTCTCTCTGTGATAGATTGATTGGCAGTGTTGCTGCTACATACAGTTTGTGTGCGGTACAAGAGCCTATGGTGATCCAGGACCTACAATGGAACGTTGTTGTTTTTATCAAATATGATGATCCCCGTGCCCTTGTGGATGAGCAATTCCCCCTCATAACCACAGTCCCATTATTGTGCAGACATCATGATTTGAGAATGAAGTAGCAGGCCGAGGGAAAAAAAAAAAAAACAGGAACAAGGAAATCGTAAAACCATCAAATACACAAACAATCCGCTCCGTACTCTGCGGACAAGAAGCCCCCCCTGCAATGCTGCAACCACAAGCACAACCACTATTGTTCATTCCAGCTCCTATAAGATAGAAGCTGACACAATTAAGAAAGTAGGGCTCCATGAAACATCCCGAGGAGATCCACTGGGATGGAGGCTTTGGTTCTGGGGGAGTGATTCACAAAGCAGGGAGCAGGCAGGCTGGAAACAAAGCGCAGCATCTCGTGACGCCGTCTTGATTGAGGCTTGGAGCTCTGCAGGCTCATATGGCCTCCATGTCGGGACGTTAACCCCCGGTTGCGTTTTAGCGAGCAGCGGCAGCCCGAGTGGCCGGCCTACACACTGGGGCGGGCAGGGGCTTGTCAAGTTAAAAAGGGAATGTCACAAAGCTGTAAACACTTCCTGACAGGATGCGAGCGCTTCCTTAATCCTGGAGCAACCAAGCCGATCTTTATTCTCCATCAAGTGACTGCGGTTCGGGTTTGTTTAACCCTCACTTCCACTGAGACCGACGCAAACAATGAAGTGTGACCGGAGCGACCAAATTGTTTAGCTGACTCGTTTCTCGTTCACAAAAATTGACGTCTGGATTCCCACCGAGGAGAAATGTAAGTGTTCGGCTTCCTGGCGGGCTCGCGGATCACTCGGCTCGCAGATCACTCGGCTGCTCTGTTTGCGAGACGGAAGTCTGACCGCCTCCTGCAGCGAGGCACGAAAACGACAGCATGCAGCCCACATCATGCAGACAGATGGAAAAGGCAAACGAGTTGTCTGAGACCTCTGCGGTGCATTGTATTCTCATCGGAAAATAACTGTTTGGTTCCAGCTGAAAGTTGCATTGTTTGAGGGCAGAGCTTCTGATTTTTAGAGAGAGAGAGAGAGAGGTGGAAGTGCACATTTTCTCTTGTGTGCCTCCAGTCGCAAACTATTTATTCATTTTTAAAATCAGTGAGTGACGACCTGCCTGACCGACCAGGACTCACTCCGTCTTGACGTAGCTATGCTAAACACACACACGCACACACACACACACACACACACACACACACGCACGCACACTGTCATTAAACAAAACCGAGCCATGTGTCTACAACTCCCCGGGGCCCGGCGCTGCAGCCCCAGTCTGCAGGCTAATTGTGACCTGGTGGAATCATGTGACTGATGTTCCAGGGCACTGCTAGAAAAAGCAAATCGAGCAACAAGCACCACAGACTCCATCGGGACCCTTTAAAGTGGAGAGAAGGCTCCCAGATGGAGGAGGGAAGGATAAAACAAGCAAACAATGGCTAAAAGCCACCGTTTGCCAAGACCTGCATCTTCCAGGCGGATGTGCTTGTATATCAATTCAACCGTGAATAGTTAGTGCAGTTGCTGACTCTGAATTACAGCGTGATCACAAATTATGGAATTTTGTGCATTTACCAAACTGATATTGACAAAAATCCTCTCGGTGCTCAATTGAATAACCATTACATCACGGTTTCCAGCACATCCTCAACTGCAGGATGACCTCATTCCGTCCCAAAGAGGCGGGGCTTAAACATGTACACTGGCTAGGCCCCGTGTTCCTTCCTTCCTTTTTCAAAGCGCCCTTCCAGGATTCTTGCTCGGCTCGCAGAAAGACACTGTGCTCTCGGACAGTGAAGTAAGGTGGCGAGTTTGTTTAGCATGAAATGAACAACTTGTTGTATTCTGAGCAGCGGGTAATTAAAGCAGACTGTTGTAGTCCTGAAGTAGTGGGGTGACCCTGAGGAAAAATGCCTTATGGATGCTTGAAATAGTTCAGGAAATGCATAGCATTCTTTGACAGCTCAATGAACAGCGGGTCAAACAGGAAACAAAAAGTCCCACAATAATAACATGCCAACACCGCCACACCAGTGTGGCCTTAAATCCGTTATACTATGACTCAGAGTTGCTATAGCAACACACTGGCTTTGTTATTCTTACGCAATTTGCCATAATTGTCAAAACAATAATCTCCTCTGCCCAACACATGTGTCAATACAGAGAAAAAACAAAAAGTATAGGCCTGAGGATTATTAGTTGGGCAACATCATGTGACATCATTTCTACAGTATTTTCGACCTTTCTGAAAAATGACCCGTTTGAGTTCTTTGGAGGAAGAAAACATGTCCGACACCAGGTGAGTTTTTACGCAGGTGAGTGTGTGATTACATCATTAGATCCTGCACCGCTGTGACATCCAGGTGTCAACCGGATCATCCTGTGTCAGATACACAGAGGTAGGGGACTGCTCTTAAAAGCGGTGCTGTAACTAAACATGATGGGCTCTGATGTTTCCATCCGTTTTTGGGGAGCTCCCTGAAGAAAACACACTAACTCATCTAGGTGATATTGACATTTGTGCAGGACATTTTCTCCCATCACTAGCGGAGATGAGAGCGTAGCGGGCCGCTGGGATGCATTCATAACACTCCACTGATATTTGGAGTGCCTGGGTGAAAGGCCAAGCAAAACGATAAAGTCGTTCTGTCTCTAGCTCAATCTCACCATCACACACAAAAATGAAAAATGAAAGGGAGTCATAATGAACAAATAAGGCCAGATGTAGCTGGAGTATACATTTGTTTGTATAGATTGCTATTAATGCCATACAATGCGTTATCTGCTACGAAAGACACTGTCTGAGCTTCCCCCCCAAGACCATTACAGCAACTATATCTCTTCTTCTAGCCATTTTTTTATGTTGTCAGGGGTCAAATCAGTCGGGTTTTAGATAACAATACAAGTAGTGTTTTGGCTACACATGTAGAGGGGTGCAGATGTATTATACAAACAACACAGTGTTAAATGTGAGCCAAGACAGAGCTCAGCAATGGGAAATATCTTCAGCCGGTCACAGACTGATTTTAGAGTGGTGTCGATCTTCTCATATCAGTCTTCCAGGATTAAAATAAAAAGAGCCCTTTTAAATGGCCCTTGAAGAACGAACTCATTTTTAAATGCCCTCGCTGGCAAACCAACAAACCTCCACCAAGTTATGTTTGTGATACTACCGGTTTTCTCACCTTGCGCATGCGCTTTTAAAAATGCTGAGCCAGGCGCTGTAAAAGTATTCATGGAAGGGGATGCAGCGAAAAATGAGCAGAGGCGGGGGAATCTGTCTAGTTAAAAAAAGGGACCCGGGGCCACGAACAGCGATTTCCCAGGTGCACAGACAAGATACCGATGATGGGCTGCGCAAACGCGCCGCTGCCTGCGCTTACACATCTCCGAGCGCGGGCCCGTCATCACTTTCGCGTGTCCTTGAGAGGAGTTTCGGAATGGTGCTGAGTGCAGCGATGAGCTGGGAGATGAGGCCGTTAATTAGCTGCACAGCGATAATGGATCATCTCCCTCAACTCATTCTACCATGAAGGGCTCGCTGGCGATCAAAACAACAACACATTGAGAACGCCCTAGAAACTCAAAAGGGCGGGTAACAACCTGCACCAAAACTTTAAAAAAAAGGACTCCACTGAAGTGTGACTCCAAAAGTGGAAAAAAAAAAAGAAATCCACTGAATAAATTGCCACTTCTTCGACGATGACTGGCAGAAATAAACAACAACAGACTGAGCTGAAAATTCAGCAGATATTTTATATTATGCAGTGAATCATTGCATATGTAAAAAAACAAAAAACATATTCACCCCGCTTTCCTCCCGCCAGGGAGAAGCCCGGGGAATAGAAATGGACTCACGTTGCCGCTATTGGCATTTCAGGAATTAAGTCAGCAGTGACATAATTAGCATTCATGAGTCAAGTAATTAAAACGTCGATGTAACCAAGCGGTGCTGTTAAGACACTCGTGTGTTCTCTGCTGACTCTCCAACAGTCAGCGTTTAGTCCGTGCAATTACAAAAGGATCCATCAACGTCAAAAAATGACAAACAAAAACACATTCAAGTCCAGTCGTCGGGAAGAGTGTGTGAAACCAACTGCAAACCAGCGTGTCCTCCCACTGAAACATTTACGAACAATTATGATGGCGGGTCACTCACACGGCATACAGGAAAACTCCTGACAAAATGCTGAAGCCTGCATGACAGTCAGTAATCAAGCATTACTGATTATAAAAATGAATCAAGCTTTTTTCAAATGATGGACGGAAAGAAAATGGAAAAGGTATCCCATTCCCAGATACCAGTACAGACACCGACAGTAATAAAATTATATATATATATATATATATATATATATATATATATACACATACACACACACACACACATCATTGTGTCAAACCTTCAGTCCCTGACAAGAAGCCCTTCTCTCGAGATGTCGCTTAGAGCTCCCAGCTGTCTGTACTGATTTAGCTCGTTCATAACCTTGTTCATACCGGTAAGCGTGAGGCATTAAAACCATACTATACTATCACTTCTGTTGAAGCCATATGTGCACGTGGAGAAGGAAAGAGGAGGGGGTGGAGGGGTATTAACGTGAGACAACTGTGATGTGTTAAATCAGTTTGAACAGCTGCAGCAGGTTCTGTTATCCTCCTTGTTTTACAGATATCGAGCTTTAAGGATTCCAAAAAATGCATACCAAGTTGAAAAAAAAAAAACAGAGGCTGGCTGTTGGGCGGAGGCGGGAGGGGAGGGGGGTGGGAAAAATCAACCGCCATCTCGCCACAAGTCACACGACAGGTGCCAAAGCACACACAAAGAGGAAGTAGCGTGAAGGTGAAGTCAGAATAAGCAACCAAATAGGTTACTCACTGAGGCGTGTGATTCCGGAGGAGGAGGAGGAAACAAACGGTGGATGGGGGGCGGACGGCACGGGACGGGGCTGTCTCCTCCAGGCATGAGCCACGCAGACACGGAGACATTCCTCACACTCATCACACAGTGCGTCCTTAACCTCGCTGACACCGAGCCTCTCAGGTTTCTCCAAATGAACCCTGTGTGTGTGTGTGTGTGTGTGTGTGTGTGTGTGTGTGTGTGTGTGTGTGTGAGTGTGTGTGTGTGTGTGTGTGTGAATTCCTGAGAGGCCTGACATGACGGTGACGCTACTCTAAAGGCTCAGAGCATTCCCCCCACCTCCTCCCAGTGCATTCTACCTGTCTGCCTGTCTCTTCAGAGAGCTGAGCCAACAACAGACCCCCCCCCCCCAGAGCAAACGGTCAACCAGTCTAAATAAGAGGCTTTGTGTGGAGGAGTCTGGGTGACATTGTTGCGTGGGAATAAGCTGCAGCAGGAGACATGGGGCACATGGCGCCACGCACACAAACACACTCTCGCGCGCACACACACACACACATACATTTGGAGGCGAGTTTGCCAGCACTTTTCTTTCATAGACGGCTCCAGCACTCCCTGTAGCGCAGGTTAGTTATTACACACGTGGGAGGATGTCGCAACGCGCGCGGACAGCAGTTGTTTTTTTTTGTAACAAGTTCAACCGGTTTGTAACGATTCGTTCAATAGGGGAGTAGGTCAAGTGCTTCATAAACATACATTGTTTCACTTGACGGGAAACAAATGTATTATACGCAGAAGGGATTTTTATAGGCTAAACGCGTTTTTCTTTTTCTTCTTCGCGGCATAAGTTCGCTGGACGTGTTGGGCGAGTTCGACAACACGCAGCTCTTTAGCCCACTTGACCCGCGGACACCGTTTTGACTAAACTTCACCCACCTTCTCCTTGTTGTCGTGGTCCGGCGGAGGCGAAGTTGGGGATTTAACGCTCCCTACAGCAACAGCTTGGGTGACCGTGACTCCGCCGGCCGCAGCCGGGCTGCTCTTCTCGATTGTTTCCACCTTGATGAGTCGGTGTTTCGGGGACACATACTTGATGTCCGGCGACCCCCCGCTGATTAAGCCCGAGCCGTATGAAACGTTTCCACCTGGAGTGTACGGGTCCTCGAAGTCCAGCTCCTTCTGTAGTTTGTAGGCAGCGAGGATGTCCGGTTGCGCGGGGCTCGGGTAGCTGACTCCGGAGCCGGTTTGTTGGTAGCCGGGCGCACCGGGCACGCCGGTGAGGCACAGTCTGTAGTCCGGTTTCGGAGGCGCCGGAGGGGGTGCTTTGGTAGTTTTGAATCCTAGGTGCTCCTTGAACCACTTGGCCATGCTGCCAGAGCATCGCTCTCCAGTCAATGAATGTAGTTTAGTTGCACCTTTTTCCTGCCCCGCGGCCAGCCGACCGGTGTCGGAGCGTGTCGCGAGTCTCGTGCTACCACGTTTGTCCCGGAGAGGAGCGCGCGAGCAGGAGCTTGTGTGGAGGGAGGGGGAGGAGGAGGAGGAGGAGGAGGGGGTATTGGGCGCAGGGAGCGCGGTCAGAGCCACTTTCTGATCTGCCTTCCCGTAACTCTGTCACTCTCCGGTTGGCCGACCGACCGACCAATTCAAGTTTCCAGACTACGCAACATGGCAGCGCTTGTGCAAGAGGAACACCTTCCCACTTCCCCCCCCCACAACTTGCCTTCTCCACCTGAGAACATTCACTGCCCCCTACCGGTTCCTCGGAACCCCGCTGATTTTTGGCTACCGAGAATGGGTGCGCAGATATTTTCAACAATATTCAACAATCTATTTTTAGAAATCTATAATTTAAAAAAAATGTTTTTCAAAACAATACATAGAAATATATATTGTTATGACTTGTTTACATATATATATATATATATATATATATTACATTTATATAAAATACATATTTATATAAATATATAGTTATATATATATAGTGTTTATTTTTTTATTATTCCAATTCTACTTATTCTTAATCATTCAGTTCCACCAAAAGGTCCGAAATGAAAAGACGTGAAAATGTAAATTGTACAAAACGTTTAAACACCATGCCTGTATGCCAAATTATGAAAAACGTAGAGGTTTTGTAATGTCAGTGGTACAAAGAGAAAAGACAGCACATGTTGAAAGATAGCATGTTTTTGTGGCCATTGTTGGCCCATCATTTCACCTTCTTAAACTAGTAGGCTAAGTTATTTAGATCTGCATACTGTATGTGATCCTGAAAAAAATTAAAGAAAGTATGTAACAATAATTCCCATTTCTCTTCACACACAAGCAACAATCTTTAGTTTAACCAATCAGAAAAACCCTTTGCTATGAAGTCCTTTCGGGTTGACATTTTTCCCACCAAAAGGCTTCAAGGTTAGAAAGTCCCATGCTCATTCTCAGTGCTCTCATCACCAGATGGCCGCTGCAGAATGTTTTAATTGCAAATTGCATTGCAAATGACTGGTGGAGAGGGAAGCTGGAGCCTATATTACCTCTGGACACTGTCCTACCTAAGTTCATTACGCCAAGCATGAGTAGTGGACCTGGATTGTTCAAAGCATCAATGCAAGTAAACAGTTGCAAGTAATCCGAACGGTGTCTCTCAGTATTTTTCATTGTAGAGTCAATGGTTTAAATGCTTTACAATAATTGCCTTTGCAATCAAAGTACAGATGAAAAACTTCCAATTTCCCCTCCCAGAGACATACTCAAACAGCATTCTGCATTAAAAGGAGGCATGGCTGCAGTGCAGCGTTTTTTTTATGAAGCAATATTTCTTTTTAATGACACCACACACACACACACACACACACACACACACACATCGAGCAAATCACCGTGTACAGATCAGAGTTTAACCCTCGCAGGCCCCGAGGAGAGACAACTCCATACTCATAACTAAATCTATTATTGCTTTCCCGAAATCCTGCCATCACTGCACTTTGGGCATGGAGAGAGAAATTTGACCAGTGCAATTTCCCCTGCACTTTAAAGGAATAATTTTTCTTCACAGGCAGAATATTAATCTGTTTCAATAGTCAATATACATAAAAGCTTGAAACTGAGAAAAACAAGCAAAATTGGTTCAGATGGCTCTTGATTTATTGCGGCACTGGTTGTTTTTGTTGTGAGATCTGAGGAAAATCAGATCAGAAAAAAAGAGCAAGAAGCTTGTTCCAGTTCACACATTACATGGCGTATGTGTAACTCAGGGTTGCGTTTCCGTGTGCAGAGTATGAAATACTTATAGTCGGTGCTCGGGAGTCATAGCCTGTCTCATGTTGTAAGTATTAGAGGATCTGTGGTTAGCAGGAGCAGGTGCTTCATTTAGGTTAGTGAGCTTAACTCGCATCACAGATCATTCAATTCATTGCTACAGATGCCTTCACAAATCTTTTACCAGCTGCCATCGCTGACACCCTATGCAAATCCTGTAATCCAGCACCTCACAGGACTCAAACAGTCTCTTAAAGAGGCAGATGGCTTGCCAGGAGGAATGTATGTAGAAATATAAGGGATTCTCCTTAAATTATATTTAAAAAGATGTGCCAGGCTACTGGCACATACTCGTCAATGCATAAAATACACTGAAAAACATTTAGCCATTCATTTAAACTTGACATTTAGCAATTGATTGTTGCTTGATAGGTTGTGTGTAGGCTACCGGACAAACAAATATTTAAATTTAGAAAACAGTGTCTGTAAGTGTTTGTCAGCCGGTTACGCTCTCGCTCAAAGCAGCATGGCTTAATAAACTATCAATAACTAGCAGGTTGCAGATTTCACGCACACTTTTTCCCCCATACGTTTAGCAATGATTGAATCTTGGCATGTAGGACATATGACTTAAAGAAATTTCAGAAAAAAGGACAACTTTGTTTTTTTATTGGCGAATGTTCATGTCTTTAACAGTCGCCGAACAGCGCAAACGTTTGACGTGGTGTGCAAGAGTTGTGAGGTGTTTATTTTTCTCTGTAAGTCTGCTGGCCGCAGGGTCTCTGGAGGCGCTGCTGGCAGGAAATCTCGATATAAATTATATAATATAAATCTCTCTGTATCTCCCCCTGTATTTTGTGCGACATGATACAACTGTATTGGTTGTGTTCTCTAAACTACAATTGTTGTCTCATGCTCTTAAGTGTAAGCTCACACACTCTTCATTTTTGGGATGCTTGTCGTCTTGCGTTGGCAAATTCCGGAATATATTTGTGCAGAATGCTTCTGAATGCCAAAATACTTTAGTAAAACCGCGTGTTCTGTATTACTGCAGCATCGTGCCAACAGAAAAAGGTGTCATCTTACCTTGAAACATTAACATTCTTCTAGTGCTTCAAAAACAGATTGCTGGACCGTTATACTTATGATTGCTGAGGTTATAAATGTGTCAAAGGAACCACCTGAAAATAAATGATGATAGCTGAGAAATATGATGAGCACTTAGAAGAAATTTCTATGTTTATGTTCATAATATAATTACTTACTGTCAAGAAACTGGTTTAAAGTAAGTTTTTATGTTAACACACGGACAATACAGCATCCTCTTTAAATGGATCTCTCAAAGGATGTAACATTTTTGTCATGCTAGATTCGAGTCCAGCAAGTCAGGCAGACATTGGTTGACCCTACCCTGAAATAAATTGAGCAAATAACACTAAGGAGAAAAACATAGATATTATACAGTGTTGGGTAACAGTTAGTTATTGATCATTCTCTGAATCTCTCTCCTGCCCGAGATGCTCACATCACTCCCATGGGCAACACATACACACAGTATATCCTCACACGTCATATATCTTTTTTGTCTCGTAAGTTATCCAACTGTGGTCTTTCTTAAACATGAATTATAAGTACAACATTTATTCCCCTTTTCTGGTAAACGGATGGTACGTCAGAACTGCGTCTCCATGGAAACATGCTTAATAGATTTGATTCTCCAGACGGGAACATCTGTGGGGGTGTTTGTCTCCTGTCTATCAACACCCAAGAGCCTTAAGCAAATAGATCAATATCTAAAGCTCATGTTGACAGTAGCAGTCTGGTTACACTGGAAAGCTCCCGCTGTGAATTCACTGAGGGGAAAACTATGAGCATAACGCTGATCCCCTCCCCGCCTCCCCCCCCAAAAAAAGTCACGTCAACGTCACTGTTACGACCCTGCGGCTCCATCCCTTGTGTTTGAGCCTGTGTGTGCAACATTCTTCCCCATTTCTTCACTCTCCCTGCACAGGTTTGTTTACTTTCTCATACCTGTCAATCAAAACGCGGACGGGGGATTGTAAAAGCGAGCTCCCTTAGCTTCTCCTCCAGCAAGCTGTGTCGCTGTCTCCCTTTTGGTTGTTCCAGACAGTCTCGCCACAGTCGAGATGAAATGAAGTATTAATGGGCACCTCTGGTGTGAAGGGAGGACAAGGACATATGACTAATCTGATTCATGTGTGTGTGTGTGTGTGTGTGTGCGTGCGCAGGTCTGCATCGTTGTGAGCTAACGTACGTCGGCTGTTTTTTAGGACGGACTTTAACGGCGACAGTGGAAGCAGGTGCAGTGCATTGAAGCGCAGTGAAGCTTGTCTTCTCCCCAAAGTGGTTGATTTGTCAAGGAATGCGGCGGGTCAGAAGCCAAATGAATGTGACAGCTTATTATATAGTGTAATATATTGGGAGGTAAAAGAGTGGATGTACTACATCTGAAGTAAAAACTTGTGTGAGCTTTCAGAGTGTTGTTATAAATTGCATTTCTGGAAGAAGAGTATATGTGCCCAGAATGTCAACGGCGTAAAGATGTATCCTTTTTGTTTTGGGGAGCCAATTCTATTCAATTCATACTCAGAAAAAGTATTTGGATAAAGAGTAGTGATACTGAAATAAATGACTCCCCGCCCTGTCCTCTACGCAATCAAATCCGTGTGAGATTATTCTGCTGCAGTTTTGTAGGGTGCGACTGATATCACTTGGATGGTTTCTTTGTGATCCACATTTCAGACCTATACCACACATCCGGGCTGAGATGGCCTACTTTTTTATGGAATCATTCAAGGCATTTCTCCGGTACTCCTAAAAGATCATTTCTCCCACTGCTGCACCAATCATGAGATGCTATTTTTTTGCAGGGAAAACAGAGTATCAGCAGACGTGCTCAGTGAGGGGGAAAGAGGGAATCTCAGGCATTTGATGTTGGCCGAGTGTGGCCGTTCTTCAGCGGCGGCTTCTCTGCCTTTTAAAAGTCCCAGCTCAGGGCTGTCCTCTGATCCCGTCGTGTCTCGCAGGACTTCTCCTTTTTTTGCAAACGTAATCGCACAATGAAACGATTAAGGATGCACATTTGTATTCTCCTAAATATTTTCAGTTAACTTTAATGATTCTTTCCTCTCGCTCCAGGGAGCAACAGAAATTTGGTGGCAAGAAAAGCCCTCCAGTCGACGTTTTACCTTTTGAACCCGCCTGAAGTATGTCACCCAGTTTGATAGAATCAACATCGCAGAGCCGTGCAAAATAAGGATTTACTGCCTGTTAACTGGGATCCGAGTGTGTAGTTGGAACGCTTAAGATGCTGCGAACCCTTGCTGAAATGCAAGCAGGGAATTTGGCATACAAATTGAGTGATTTATGGCCTTGATGAAGAACATGAAAGGAAAGGGCACAAATGAAATGCTGATGTGCAACTTTTGAAGATGACCAACATAATTTAGTAATAAATCAAAATAAATTTGCAAATTATGAGAAACGATCCTGCAGCTGAAGTGACTTTCAGGTGTTAGCCCGACGACGACTCCTGTGGGGTTTGAGGAATGACGGCTGTTTGTTTAGTTATTAGGAATGTCAGGGTGTTCTGCTGGTCTGTGAGTCACAGCAGCGTAGCTCGCCAGCGCGCCCCTGGACCCGGTGTGACACAGTCTGGCCTCGGATTTGTGAAGATGTACCGAAGCCACTTACGGCTCTTCACCTTAACAATGCACTCCTGCAAACACAATATGTTGTCATTGTCAAAAATGAAAGAAAGGTTGTGGTTTCAAAACCAAAATCCCCTGACAATGAGGATGTTTAAAAAATACATTTTTATTATACTATATTCATTATTTCTAAAATACAAAATCTGCAGCCAGTGATAATCATCTCCCTATCTTTTTTTTTCATCTCTCTCTCTCTGGTTCTCGTGCCAACAAAATGATTATTATGTTGGTCATGCTTCACCTTGAATGCGATTTCATTATTCCAAAGCACAATCACCAAAGTGAGACTTGCCAACAGTTAAACTCATATTGATTGCCTTGCTGGAGGGCAGAGTGATTGGATACCCCCCATCGTCCCTCCGCCTCCCCTCCCTGCCCGCCCATTACACCTACTCTCATTTTCTTTTTCATTTTAATTTCAATTTCTAATGTTTTTTTTCCATACAAGAACATCTCCAACTGTGCAGGTAAACTGTGGCTAGTGTGCGATAAGGCGAATATGGCAATCTTAAAAACTGTTCTCAGAGCAACCTATTAGTGCAAATCTCGTGTCTGCGGGGGAAACAGGCTCTACGGCCCTGGGTATATACTGTATACTAATGAGGGGGAAATTATCTTGATGACTATAAAGAGCCGTAGAAAGTCTCTGAGCTGCGATTTTGAGGGGCTGTAAAAGATGAGAAATGTTACCCCGCGTTTTTTTGCATTGCAATTTCTTATTCTGGTGTGTCTTCAATGGCTGGTTGCGAGTATGTCATAACCAACCAACTAGCTTATTAGGGTGTCCATGTTCAATTCTGTCACGCTAATGGCTGTCTATTTTTTCCCCTATGGGTCAGCCAGACGCTCTAATCAGAACATTCAACAATGAAGGTGATACATTGGCCTCCTTCCCCTGCTCTCCTCACACATCTATGTACAAAGAACATTGATGGATTCAGATTACCGTGAAGATCTTTCATATGTAAATGTTCCAAATATATTGGAAAAGACTTGAAAGACCCCCTGCATTACAAAGTTGGGAGAATTTGATTTTTTGATGATAATAAAAATACAAAATATTTGCTGCTTGATTGAACTATAATATAATTATAACATTATACTTCATGTCTGTATAAACAATCGTGATTCCACAATAATTGTATTAATTATATATTGATCTAAGCCATGTTGTTGTTGGCTTTCTCCCCTGAATCTTTAATGTATTAAATACTCGTTTGTCTTTTAATTGCATATTGATTGAGCCAATTCAATGTGGGTGCAAGAGTAACTTTTCTGGTTAATTCCCTTTAAGACAGCACAAATCCCCGCAGCCTGATGTAATCTTTATTTTCCCTTTAGAGGTGTAGGAAAACATTTATTTGGTGCATAATGAACACTAGCATACCTTTGGAATTTGTTGAGCACTGATAGTTTAGTGTTTACTGGACACATGACAGCAGTGGCGATATGCAGATGCTAAAAGAGTCCGCTGTGAGATTTCACATGCCAGCAAACAAGAACATCCAGCGTTCTTGAGTACCTCTCCAACACCTTCCCAGACAAATTAGACACAGCTCACTAGCACTCAATAGGCTTCGCCCCTGGGAAATTATCACAAGATAATGGGCTTCCCATATTCCCTTTTGTTCTGAGGGGGGGAAAAAAAATAGTTTTAAGACTTCTCTTGAGAAAAAGATCCCGAACAAAACAAGAGCTTTGAATGACAAGTCATTTTCTCGTGGGTCTGTCATTGCACAATTGGATCTCCGTGACTCCATAGAACTGGTGTTTTCAGTGGGACGATTACCTTCCGAAAATGATGGTTGCTCGGTGGGTTGTGTAGGTGACAGGAGGATGTCAAGGCTGCTGCATGGCTGCTCAATGGCTGACGACTCGCCACCGGCAGCCATAACCACAGCCTCATTACACACATCCTGTATCCTGTAGCATGAACGCTAGACAGGTGATCTCAATAGTCTTGCTCGATTAAATAGGAGGATTTACATCCTTGCCCTGTTAGGTGGGAGTCTGTTACGGATTCCAACCTATAAATGAGGAAATCATAAAAAATAATTGGCTATAATGTCTTGGAAAGGCTGCAGGTAACCTCACCGTTTGAGCAGCACAAGGAACGACGTTGAATAACCCCCTTGAGATATTTAAAAAATGATGTAATGATATTCAGTACATACAAAATTGAGAAAGCTCTTACTTTCAGGGATTCTTTTCCTGCAGCTCATCCTCGTTGCGAGCATATTTGCATATAAATTTGGAACCGCACAGGTGGGCAGCGTCGACCCCTGTTATCAAGATGCACTGACCCGTTTCAAGCTGTTGACACACACAAGCCAGAGCATGCTTCTTCAGCGACCACTGTTCAGTGAGACGATGAAGAGAGAGACAGTTTGAGTGCTGAAAAAAAAATGTTATGTTAAAACACATTGGAATACACATATCATATATAGGAAGTGTGTGTTATTGGCGCTTATAAGTGATCTCATAAATTAGCCAAAAGGGAATCTTTTTTCTATTACCACCACAACAACATTAAACAATAAATTGGGATTTGATGCCTTTACGGTTTTGAATAACATCAGATGTGTATATATATATATATTGGTACAGATAGAACAAGCCCTTTGAGGAAATTACTCTGATTTGGATTTACAATTTCTTCTTTTTTTCTATCTTATTCTTTCATTTTAAATAAAACTCCACAGCCATGCTCGCGGTTCTGTGAGGCCATACTGACCCACTACCGGGTTGCCTAAGTGCCAGCTAAGTATGCTAACCACAACAATAATACCCTGAGGATGTCCCATGACAGACATTCATTCTTACCGGCCGGGTTCTGGCTTTGTTTCTCTCACGGTGATGTTCTTTTAGAATGTAGAGAAACGTAAACGACATCCAGTACATCCGCTCACTTCCCCAGTGCTCTCTACTGATTAAATCAGTGAGTTTGTTAGCCTGATGGCTAAGCACACACTAGACTATATTTCCCATTGAAAGACCCAGATGCGTTTTCGGTGGGAAACGACCACCTTGGCGATAACCAGCAGTAGTTTATTAGATGTATCTTTATGTGCTGTGGAAGCTGTGAAAGCTCGAGGTAGTTGTCTCACCCGTCCTCTTCTCTCCGCCTATTGCCTCGCAGCAGCTGTAATTCTAGGCCTGTTAGGCTGCAGTTGTCTGAAGACCTCACATTTTCCACGTTAATCCAAACAACGAGGCAAAGAGAGAACCGTTCATTTGTAACATTCCTACAGTAAAAACCTTTTTTTTTTAATCCCTTGACCTCTGATGTTTATCACCGCAGACGCCTGTTGTCCTTAAATTCCCCACGTTCCTTGTTCCACAACATTATCACACGCGTCATTGAAAATGCCGTACATGTGGTGTGAAGAATTCAAAACCAAGAATGCCCATTTTTGGGGCCCATAACACAGAATTCTTTGAGACACACTTGTTTGATATCCAGCATGACTGTGATGCTTGTTATCTTTGGGAACATTGGACTAGAACGGGTAGAGTGACTGTGATTCCGCAAGAGTTTGGTACATTTCATAGTTGAATAAATACTTACGGGCTCAACTGTCGACACACTTGTGAGTAGATTGCTACGATCCTCTCTCAGGTTAGGGCAGTAATCAGATTCAGTTTGGTGGCAGAAGGCGGCCAATTGAGTTTGTGACTAGACGTTCACCAAACCAAGGTCAACTCGTAGTAACTAATTGAACAATTAAATTAAAAAAAAAACGGTCAAGTAAAAAAAATGTAAAAAAAAACATGCATTTGGAATATGTTAAAGGTTATGGACATAAGCTTTGACGGTTGCTGTAAAATAACTTGATGTATAAGTGTTAAGAAGCAACATTAACCCAACACTGAAGAACCCAGGGGGATGACATCAGGAAGGTATCATGTCCAGCAGCTAGCGATGCATTGATACCAGTGTCGTATTCGATCCTGGCATCCTGGCAAGTGTTGTCAAATGTAACTGTGGCATTGGTTCATCCCTACCAGCAGTGCTAGAGTAAGTTGGAAAAAAAAGGGGACTCATTTTGTGCAGACCAGCTGCGGCACGACAGATATTGAGTTCTAGGAGCAGTGTGAACCTTTCTTTGCTTCCCTCGGGATACTGATCGCTGTGACGGCTCCTTCCCCACAGAGAACAGTCTGTATCTTCGCTGAGAGAAAGTTCGACGAAGAACAACGAGAGAGAAAGACTTCTTTTCTGTACTAAAAATATCCATATGCACCAAGGTAGTCCACTACCGGGTCATGACCTTTGCACTTTCTTTCATGGCCTGAATTTAAAGCGTGTCAGCAGAGCCGGCCCGAGGCGTAAGCGAACTAAGCGGCTGCTTAGGGCCCCCGCCCACCAAATTCTGCTTAGGGCCCCCAAGAGGCTCGGGCTGGCACTGCGTGTCAGACATTTTCAACATTAAGAAAACCAAAATTGAACGTACAATATTAGTCTCTTAAGATATATTTTACAGTAGAAGAGGGAAATGGTTGAGGAAAAAAAAACGTACTTCTTCTGTTTTCATCAATCAATAGCTATTTTTTCCTTGACTGACATGTGACCAGATCACAATACATAGTTCAATACTGGAGAATGACCGACCCGCACGTTAACTGTTGCAGACGATTCGTTTACCATGGAAGGGCTCCGTTTCCATCATTCCCTCAGATGGATGCAAGCCATGTCCCATCTGACGTAGCATAATTAACACCGAGTGATAAAAAAAAGTCCCGGAGGAGCTGTCCACTCACAATATATTTAATTGAAGCAAATCACATAAAAGGATAAATTGTGAGGTATATTGAGCTGCCATGACTAAAGGGTTCAACCATAAAGTATTATACAAGGCACAGTCATTTTCTTTGGAGCATTCATTAAATAAAATGGCTCCAGGCAAAGGACTCTGACGGTGGTGCTCACACGACCCCTCGTACTCTGTCTCCTTTCCAACAACAACGTGTGTGGATACGGACTTTTTTTCGGTGCGTCTTTGTGCTTTTTTCATGCTAATGAGCCACTTCTGACGGTCTGTACTCACCTCCCTGACCTGGTCTGTCGAGGCCTTTGACAAAGCATTCAGAGGTCAGGGCTTCTGGAGACAGGGTTCTGATGCACTGACTTTATCAGCATGCCCACGGAGTATGCACACAAAATCAAGTGAACAATTTCCACACACACAGACACACACACACAGACAACCAAGAGAAAGTGCAGTTGATTGACATCTAAAACCCCACAATGACTGAACGAAGGCATGCACGCCTGCACGCACTCAATCACACGTCGCTCAAGGGCTTCCGTAACACTTAAGACCCAAAACAAACTAAAACGATCCAATCCCAATCCAAGCAAGAGGTTTAAACGTCACATTTACATCTGTTGCTTTCTCCAGATAATACATCCTCACAGAGATTTGCATTTCAATTCCAGGTAAATTTGTTCTTTTTTTCCAGCAAGCAACATGCCAATTGCTTCAAATCACTGTGAGGGTTTGCTTTTGTTATACAATCTGTTTTCACTTCCCAACAGAATCTTTTTAACATCAAGTAAACTTAGAAACACTATAATAATAGTGTACACACACATTGTGGGATTGTTGGACCTCTTAAGTTAAATTTAACATAAGATAGTCTGAACATGGAACAATGGATTCTAGAACAGAATGTGTGCAGAAATGTTTCGTTTAACATGGTAATAATGTGAAAGAGAGGAGCAGATTGACTAAGACCTCATAATGTATGAATGCGGATTGACAGCAGGCAGTGATTCAGTGAGAGCAAATGAAGAAATATAAAGGAAAGAAAAAAAAAGAATATTATCTGACTCATTTAAATTCCCAGTGGGTTTACATTATAATGTGCGATTGAGCTGGCGCTGCCATCAAAGGTGACACGCAGAGAGTGAGCAGGTAAAGTGCCAGCGGCGTGTTAAAGGCCACTTTGACACGTGGCTGCAGTCTTCCAGCAGTGACCTTTTCGCTGACAGTAAAGCCTGTCTACGTTTGGCACTTCCCTCCAGCCTCAATAGGATCTGCAGCAGTCTTTAACATGATCGTCTGCTGCATTTCAATGGTGTGTGCGTCGCAATATCTGGTTATTAGTATCATCTCCCTTTAATTTCTGGATGAATTACCATGACATTTTGTTCATTATTGTTTCTATCACGATGCACAGTAATGACTTTGGTGATCGGCTGCCTTCTTGTCTTTCTTTGGACTTACCTGCCCAACCAATAACAATGCCATCCCCCTCAGCTCAGTTCAATTTAATATGTTCACATAACAAACTAAAATGGTGATCAAGGTAGACAAGGTACCTAGCAAAAGAAGACAGCAGAGTGCCACAGTCCTGCTGTGGCGCTGGCACAACATTTGTACCATCTACAGATTATCACAATGTTCATATGTAGACACCAAAAGACCTTTTAGAACGAAAGTAAGTAAAGGTCATTTACTCTGTTTGAAGTGCCTTGTTGAATTTTAAATGAACTAATGAGACACCTGCAAAGCCATCCTATCTGTTAATCAGAATCAGAAGTCATGTATTGCCACATATGTTACATAGAGAGGAATTTGACTTGAATTGGTGCAATAAAAGATTCAAATAGAATAACATAGGATAAACAAGTCATGTGGTGGCTCATTCTTCAGAATAAGACCACAGTTTCAAAATAATAGGAAAATCAATTTATCATCTCATATTTGGCCGAAATATATAAACATTATGGGTTAAGTTATCAGATATCTTTAAACATAGAAATGTTTCCTACAACTTCTGAGTCGATGTATTATTCAAACAATTAATCAACTAAAATATTCATCAGTGGACTAATATGATTACATAGCTACTATGTACTTACTAATATCTTTCATCACTTCACTACAATTACTTCTAAACTACTGTAATAACTCTTAAGAGTTGACTCTGTAATTACGCGTGTGTGTGTGTATGTATATAATTGCCAGTGCATGAGATCATGAACTTGTATGATAAAAAATGCACACTGTGCACAAAAGCCAGTGTGTTTACTAATGGTAAAATGATGTCACAGAGGCTTTTTGAGCCACTTAGCTCTGCAACCAGATCAATAGCGTGGCCTTGAGATTATTTACGCCGTCCACGTCTCAATTTAGGCCAAACTGTTGTTTGTTCATTGTTCATCGCTCACAGATAAATGTAGGTTTCTGCAGCAGGCAACTGATTAGAGCAGTTGTTTTGGGTCAAACAGCCAATCTGATGGACCTGATAAGGTAACGTGGGTGTCTATTAGTGTATTGATTTTTTGAGTCATTCTGGTTGAGATCATCAGCTAAGTGAGGTGCCACAAAGAAATGAACTTGGACCTGAATTATTGACGATTGAAGGGAATGAAAAGTACATGTTTGCGTTTAGAGCAGTTATGTTCAGAGTTATATCTAGTCATGGTCAGTATACAGTAGATTATTCACATTACCTGACGATAATCCAGAGGAAAGTGACAAAACTTATAAACCGTTATGCTTAAACTGATACAGACACTGGAATTTAGGTTAAAAGGGAAAACCTAAAAAGCTGAATTCAGGTCAAGCCTGCAATGTTGAACTAATGTGCTGCTTTGTATTGATTCTTTTTGGGGTTTCAGCTTCAACGGGCAGCGTTAAAGCTACAACAGCAGAGAGATGTGCTTAACATTGTGCCAAAACAACTGAGGTATAACATTCCAGCATTCGGTAGATATCCGGTTCTCTGTGAATCTAAAAATATCCACTTTGCCAAGCAATCCGAGAAGGATCAGGCTCTCCAGTGTGTGTTTACTGCTCCTCACTTTCAACACACCTTCAGTTTGATGCTGACATCCAATTGTTCATTCCAGCATCTCTATCCCAAGCAACAAGGCGGGATGCTGCGATCTTGTAACATTGCATCTTTGATTCCCGAACCTCTTGCCACGGTCCTGCAAAAAGCCCCCGCTATGCTGAGCTCCCGTGCCTCCCCACCTTTCCCACCCCGTCACGGATGAGAGAGGAATACAAATGCCTACGGTCCCTGAAGCCCAGCCCCCCCAAACCGCCTCCCCTCCCATTCCACCCTCCTCCGACTCCACCCTCCGCCCGGCTCGCTCCATCCCTGACTGCTCCCCTCCAAGGACAGCCAAAGACATTCCCTCCCGAGCGCGATAAGAGTGATTTCAGCCGACAGAACATGGCAGCGCACACGCGCACGGCCATCTGCGGCGGGCCGCCCGTGGGTGTTGCTGGTGGAGGCGCAATGAGATTGAGGCTTTAGATGCATACGTTTGGCTTGCTGTCGCACCACCAGTGATGTGTTGCACTGTAAAAAACCATCTATATTTGTCCTTCTGCAGCTATGAATGTATAGCCTTTCAAAGCAGGAGGGGCCTGTCATGTTGTATGTAGACATTCATGAGACCCAGGTTGAGAGGCCAAGGCCTGCAGTGTGAATGATGAATGAATGGGACATATTCCCAGTCAGCACACACATGTTGTGTGTGAGGGTCTCATTTTGTCTTCTTCTTTTTAATCCATGAATAATTATTTTTTGTCTTTGACATTGTTGATCACTTGATCCTTACTGTGCACAGAATGCTTTCATGTTTTTTTTCATTTTATCCACGTGGAAATCCAATTCATTTTGTTTTGAATGCACACGCTGTGGTTGACGGTCTAAGTAATTGTGTTATACCTTCAAAACAGTTCAAGGATACAACTGCAGCAATAAATCACATAGTGTCTCCAGTCAACTCGCTAAATTGAATTACTCATTCTAATGTATCAATTAATCTGCATTTTGTGACACATACACTTTGGCACATGGCAACGGATGCAGCAGGTGACTTGTGAACCCAGAGACCATGAATTTGTATTTGGACCTCTACAGTTCCTGACAGGAAATATACAGGTTTTATGACCATCATCCATGGAGTTATTTGGTTCCCGAAGGACAGGGCAGAAAGAAGGTGATTAAAAAGCAGAATGGAATGTCACACCTAATAGAAACAGAGCGAAGAGGAAAATGGGAACGTGGAGCGGGAAGGGAGAGACAAAAAGCGAAGAAGAAAAGGCTATTTAAGTGTATGTCTGTGTGTTTGTGCACACTCTGTGTATCTATGCGTGTGTATACTGTGTGTGTGTGTGTGTGTCTGTATAAGGGGGTCTGTACAGTGTTTGTGAATGGAAGTGTTCTCGGCTCAAACCAATTTCAGGTGTAATTACCTAGACGGAAAATGAGACTTAAGTGGACTAGACATCGCCTCCCTGAGCCCCCCTTTCTTTGATACAGCCTCCCTCCTCCTCTATGCAATTCCAGTAGGACAACATTTATAGCAATAAAGGGTACAGTACACTGTATACCACCTTAGAGTTTTCCAGCACCACCGGCATGTCCTTTCAAAAATGTGAAATGTCGTAATTCTGACCAACTGCTTGTGTATGGAGGCGGTAAATATGTTATTTGGTCACTAGAATTTAAAATAGTAGAAGGTTGAAACAAACAAGCTTGACATCAGCAAAGTCCTTAACTATAAAAAATGTGTATAGTTTCCGAGTATCTGTGTAATTAATGAAAAAATGTGTGCAATGATGGTTTTAATCAAACTTTCCCTCTTTCCCACTGCCAAGGAAGCGCTCCAACTGGAAGCCGACCAGTATCCCCACTCTCTTCCACTCATCTTCTCCACTGACGCAGTTCCAGCTCAAGGATGCGAGTGCTCCTGGAACCCCGACATTAGCGCTCAAGTTTGTACCTTCGCTCGTGTGCCTTTTTTTTTTGCTTATGTGGAAGCTTCCTGGTGCGATGTGTTTGTTCCATGGGAGGTCAGGGGAAAGTGTAAAACATGGCAACCTCATGATCAAACTCTCAAACACACACAGGATCTTCAACCATCCCTCATCTTTGGTAAGGAAATAAACCACAATCGTCTTTTTTTTTAGTTCTGGAAAGGTTACGGCGACGTCCACGGTTTCTCTTTTCAACCCCCAAAAGAAAATGGCTGACTGGTCTCAGGATTAATCTGTTGTTCATCAAAGTTTTGTGGATTCTGTCTTGTTTATTATTACAAAAAAATTACAAACATGTGTGCTGAATGTATTTAATCATCATTTAATCATTTAAGCCAATGGAAAATGCAACTACGGCAAAGATTGCTATCAGTTTTGCCTCTACAATGTTGTGTAAGGCAGCACCATTGCGCTCCTAATTCCTATAGTAATAAAACGCTGCCATATCCTCTATATGCCGCTTTGAACCACCTGCACAGGCTGTGAATTAAAGCAAAATGACTGATGTTGTTCCTCTTTCAAACTAATGCATTCTGTGTCGGCTCTGGAAACATGGCTCTCCGTTAGTTTTAGGCCCGTTTGCTTCAGACGGCGTGGAGACCAGCTCTTCCTCTCTTTGCAAAGCTCAGCCAGGGCTGTTTTGAAACACGGCGCCCTGTCAGATTGTTAAATTGTTAAGCTACGATATTCAGGTCCGCGGCATTTGTGCGGAACGAGGCCTAAATGCAAGGAGACATCTATTGCAGTGTGACCTTCTCAACAGACACCCCCTCCTCTCTCCCCACCTCCCGTCTCTCTCCCCTCTGCGTTCCTTGTTTGTAACATTTCCCCACCTGGCGCTGCCGGGGGCTGGTTTATACGAGTTAGATTTCAGCGCCGCTGCATTTGCTAAGATTGTCCATTGAATAACAAAGGAACACAAACCAGTGAAGACAAACAAATAATGGATCTCGTATGTGAAAAAACACAAAAAACATATTTTTAGGGAAAAAGAAAAAACGAATCTCATTTGTCATCTATTTCTATAATAAAGCAACCGAGAGATGGAAATTATGAGAGTCATTTTCTGTCTTTTTTTTGTCATTTAAAAACATGAATTACGATACAGTGGAAGCTCAAACAAAATCATTATGAGGGGAGTCACAGGATTCACCCTCCGGATGAGGATGGAAGTGGCAGGTGGTGGATACAACGAAGCCGGGTAAAATGGGAAGGAGAGTAATTCACTCTGAAATGTGCACTCAGGAAAACACTATTGACACCATTTGGAAGAAAGAATACTCCCCCCTTTACTGGTGTGATTAACACTTAATGTGCTCACATGTTGTGTGTGGATGTGTGTCTGTTGAAATGTCTTTTTCATTATTACATATGTTTATTTATTTAAGGATTTTGAATGTTTGCAAACTTTTTATTCTGAAAAAATTGGCTGGTGTCTGCATTTTCTCATTCAGTTCAATGATTGAGTGTGTCCAAACGTTGACTGGTGCTGAACATCGAAAAATAAGAGTCAAAATCGTTTGTGGTGTCGTTAATGGACCTGAATTTCTACTCCACCTTCCTAGTGTTCAGACACACATTCATACAGTGATGGCAGAGGTGCCCCCTGCGCATCAGAACTCTATTAATTCAGATTTACGCACATTCCAGAAGCCTCCGGGAGCAATTTGGGTTTAGTGTCTTGCCCAAGGACACTTTGACATGCCAACTGGAGCAGCCCGTGGATTGAAGTACTGATCTTCCGATTGGAAGGCGCCTTGCTCGAGCTCTGAGCCGCAGCTCTGAAGGTCCAGGAGCTGAATGAGAAACACGTTATCGTCCTGCATGAAGTGACTGCTGGATTAGCGGAGCCGCGGCTCAAGCTGAGGCAGAGCTCGATGGTGCATGTTGGTCGTGTTGCAATAGATTTATCGTTGCGTGTTGACAAGGAACTTCCTCCGAGCTTTGAGCTGATGTAATGTCTTGTAAAGGTCAAACCAACATTGTTAAAAATTGGATATTCATGTTATAACCCTTGCGCTGCTCTGATTTTCAACCGTGTTTTCTTAGTCATCTCAGCTTGAAGAAAAATGCATTCAAGCGTCCTAACATTTCATCGCAAAAACACATGCTGCTACGTTTTTTCTAATTCAATGTAATTTCATTGGTTTTACTGGTCAGCAGGCATCACATGAGCCCCATTGCATTGATAAGCTTTCCGGATGAGATGATTTCCTTATGTTATTAATACCTGACCATTTGATCGACTGAGTCCAGGTTTACTCACAGTATTCACACTGTAAACACATTCACCAGTTGTTCTTCTGTTGTGTTCCCGAAAAAAAAAGTAGCTGTTCAGTATGAAACAATATACTTCCGAATATATTATTGGACACCTAAAACCATGTAAAATCAACAAAACGAGGCTGAATCCAAGTGAAGAATGGCTTCGTGCCATTCTGGTGTTAATGCAATTTTCCTGCCTCTTCCAACTCTCTCACACTCCATCTTGCTCCCACTCTCTCTTGCACGCTCACATATTCAAACGCACAGATGGTTCAGTGTCAGCAGAATGCAGTTTTATAATCAATTTGGACCCGGGGGTGGAGTGGGTTGATGTTCCTTACTGCAAAGTAAATCCTAAAGTGACTGTTGCTCATGTAGTGCAAGCAGGGCAATCAATTTCCCCCGTCTGACCACTGCAAAGCTGGACGCTGTGAAGGATCGGAGTTGAGCCGGAGTTCAGCCAGAGAACAGTTTCCTTGTGTTCCCTCAGAGCGGGTTACACTTAGTTCCTGTACGGATCTCCGTTTTTCCCTGAAAATCCTTTTTTTCCGCTGCAACAAAGGACACATTGTGGAGATAGCTATGAAATCATATCGTAAGGCTGCACTTGCATTCACGCCGATAAAATACTCCAAAATAATGACCAAAGAATGTGGAGAAAATTAATTTCCAAGTGGAGGTACAGTATGTTATAGGAATAGCAGTTCCCTTCCACTATTTTAAGCTATCTCTCCAAAATAGGCGACCACTATTGTCTTGAATATTCATTTTCAATGTTTTCCTTAATAATGTATTTGAACAATAAAAAAAAAAATGTTTTTAAAAGAATGAGTGTGTTAGGCCAATTCAACAATTAACTTTTAAACAGGGTGACGTGCAGATTATTAATGTTATTTAAGATATGAGGCTGAATAAGTTAGGACATTACAAATACATTCAAAATAAATAAATTGCAAAATAAGAACACTGCAGTGCTGCATTTCAGAAGCAGGATTTGCCAATTTTGCTGTAGATTCTTCAAAGTAATTTATATTCCTAAGAGGTTCCATGGTTTTATTGGTAATCTCACAAATGTGATTCTCTGAAGTTGTGGGCTACTTTGACAGTGGGGCCACCGGGTTTTTAATCTATCTTAAAAGCCCATTAAAAGCTGTGAATCAGGGGGTGAGATAAGAACTGTGGACGACGCTGTTGCCTTTTCCCCATTTAAGAACTGTGCAATAACGTCTCATGATTTATATAGGTTAATGAGGACACATTTTTCTGGGAATCATTGACAAGCTGTATATCATACATAGAGATAAAGACAAATATCCCCTTTGTTGGATGGACTCTTTGTCTCTCTAAGATCTTGTGCCCTAAGACAGTTATTTTTCTGATTGTGACTGGGAAGTTATCGCAGCTTCTGCGGGCTGCACCAGGGCTACGAGTCCCAATGGAGAACCAAAGGGGGTCCATCGGCCCACTAGTCTTACGGCTTCAGGTCTGTCTCTCGACGTTGGTGGACAAATGGACTCAAGAAGTCTAATTGGGGAGGAAGGGATTTCTAAAGTTCCCAATTTGTGTACCTCCAAGGGCCAATTATTACCTCACATGGGCCCTACTTTAGGTTCAACCCTACAATAACCACGGACACACATGGGGCAAAGTAAGTCATAAAGCACAGTTTCCCCTTTATCTTTGCTTTGCAGTCTTCTCCATTGCACTCTAAGGTTATAGCGCCGCCTTTGGGACAACAGAACGGCGTGTCATAAAAAACGGCAAGTGCCTCTTGTTGCAAAAAACAAAAAACTGGGAGCCACTTACACTGTGTTTGAAAATGTGCGAACGTGTCGGCAGCCTGTCTCTCATTTCCTAGACCACTGCTGGTCTACACCCACAGAGCTGTTGTAGAACATTCAAATCCATGCCAGTGAGCCAAGGCACACCTGTTGAAGTCCTCTGGTCTGGACCAAATCCGCCTCTTCAAAGTCCCCAGAGAGCTGGACACTTGGTTCGCTTTGTGCACCACCAGGGCCCACGCACACCTGTTCAAAGTGCTGGGCTCCTCTTCCTGTCATCCACTCTGTGGTTCATATCCAATAGATGCATGGCTAAGGTTCAAACTGTTGGCTTTCACTTCAACTTTATTTTATCTGGATATGTTCCACAACCTGAAAAAAAAATCATGACAGCTTTTGGGGTGTGTGTGTGTGCGTGTGTGTGTGTGTGTGTGTGTGTGTGTGTGTGTGTACGAGATGTACAGAGATTACTCTGGTTGTTCCTTGCCTCACATATACACAACGATTACCAGTGTTCAGTCGATTGTTTCATGCAGCTCCACAAAGTCATAATGATTGTAATACAATCTTCACATGTCATATGCAAACAAAGAGACTTATTGGTGGTTGTAGTCATTTCTACTCTACTTGCTGAATGAATCCCTTTCTACACTGTAAGAAATGTATTTTAAAGATAATTGCACATAATGAAGACTGTGGATTATTACTATTTTTCACAAGAGGGAAAATTATCCTGTCAAATATTTTTTGTACATAGCGTAATGTATGTTGAATAGGAAAACAAATTCAAACATTTAGTTTATTGTTCCTGAATGAGGGATCAGAAACTATATCGTCAAGAGACAGTTTGTAGTTCACACTTTTGACTACGCATCATTAATTCCCCTCAAGGCATCGTTTCACCAAACTGACAGGCAGCAACTGAGTTACCAGCTTGAAGCTACAGCTCCTTAATGGCAAACCAAAGACAGCGATACAGGCTGCATACACCGATCAATTATTCATTTATACCCATCAATTTTTCACTGTCTTCTCTTTGTCAATTCCTACTCCCATTCTTGTGTCCCCATCTATCACTGGTCCCTTTTCTTCCTGCCTTGCCCCTTGAATTTGTATCTGTCTCGTCAGTCTCTCCTCCTTCCTCTTTCTCATCCTCCCTTTTTTCCATTTCTCAACATCTGTTGACTCTTCCCCTCTTTCTGCCGCCTTCATTTCCCCTCCCTCGGTGCTAGCGCGAGTTCCTTAGGCCTCGCTGATGTAGCGTGACATGTGTAATAAAGCTAATTGAAGGGTCGAATGCTGCTTAATCGCATCTGACATAAAATCAATTTCCCCCCTTTCTGGACAACATTCATCAACTCAAAAAACAAACTCGTTGCTTGAGGTATGTAAGGATCAATCATAAATTAGCCACAATCTTCCCCTTCAAAAGGAGAACGACCGCATATTTCCCACAGTGTTCTTGGCATGTGTGACTGATAGCCAAGAGCAGGCTCTTATTGATGTTGACCATGGTAGGTATGAGTAAAGGATTGACACCCTATTCGTTATCCACCTTTCGTTGTGTTCAAGACCTAATAAACTCTTCAAATGTTCAGGGTCTTGCAGCAGAAGTAAGACTCTGAATGCAAACCAAGGTTACCAACTAAAAATATTTTAAATAAATAATAATAAAAGTATGCCCGAAAGAAAGCAGGCACAAGCTAAATAAAATCTTTCAATACAATAGTCAAGGTAACAAGGTGAATCAAGAACAGACAGACCGGACAAGGGACCCACATGGTTTAAATACACAGGGGGAGTGATTGGACACAGGTGGGAAGAATCAAGTACAAGGCAGACAATCACAAAGGGGGAGAAAACACACCAGGGGAGGAAGTCAAGTCAACCCAGAGACACGGGAGGCAGGGAACTACAAAATAAAACGAGGACGCGCCAACGCTGTGACGCAAAACACAGACGGCCCTGCCAGAAAGTGATGTTACTGGTGTTAGTTGAAATAGTATTCATAGTTAGGTCACCTTCATCATCGTGGTTACACTATTAACCACGCCTCAACCTTTGGGATAATTCCCTTATGATAGGCAAATGTATTCTTGTAATTAGCGCAAAGGCACTTCCAAGGTCCCATAAGCATGTCATCCACTGTTGTATAATCCTTCTATATCTCCGCAGAGTGGGCCAGGGCAGTGAATTAATAATACAGAGGGCTGCGGCTCGAAACTCCCTCAGAAATGAGGTCTGACAAAGTCTCAGCTCTAATTGTATAAGCGTTGCCACTTTTCGTCCGCTTCCAAGCCCATCAGTGGGAGTGATGCTCGCGAGAGCTGCCCCTCCCCGTCATATCTCTACCCTGCCAGCCACCCCCTCAGCGGGAAATCAAATACACTTAATGGAGAGGGGAAACATTACGACTGTAATCGGAACCTCGAACGAGATAAGTGTGTCACCAATCGCCACCTTCTTGCATCTCGTTGCTGAAGTGGAAAAAGCCTTTTTACGATAACGCCAGTGTCAGCGGTCCTCATGATTTGTCCCTTGAATGGGGAGGTGGGGGTGAGTGTTTTCAGCGACCTTCACTCGCACGGAACCATTTCAAAAGCTTAGGATTTAATTTCACCAATGCACAGCAGTCAGTCCTTACCAATAAAGGAAAAGGAAATTCGCTTTTCAGCTGATGGCGGCATGATCACTTAATGGGTTTTGTATTCTTGTCTCGTTGCTTTCCGTTGCTTTCTCAGTCATGCAAACGCGCAGTGAGCCACACGTCCATCCAGTGGGCTACAGAGTGCATGGCCAGTGGATCAAGTTCTCCCCTTGATTGAGGTCAGTGTTCCTGAGAGCGCAGGCTTAGTGGTGCCCGGCTCACCACAATGCAGCTCCGGTTTCAGGGCAAATGGGCAGATCTCAGAGGGCGACCTCAAGGTGAAAGACGTGATAAGTGTTGGGGAGAAGCAATGCAATGGCCACACTGGAGATGCGGATTAGAGATTGGGAAAGGACTGAGGTTTCTGAGAGATGCAGACAGACAAAGATTGTAATTAGTTTGGGTCAAAGTAGTTTATTGGATTTCTGTCTGAGAGCTGTTGCTGCTGGGTCCCAGAAAGACGGGATGCGAGGCAGTTGTACCAGTTTGACAACAGTTTGACGCACGTCAGCATAAGTAAAAACCCTTAATAATATAAGGCAGCTGTAGAGATGTTATTCTATTTTTGAAAATCCACATTCTTTAACAAGTCATGTCAACTAATCAGAATCAGAAAACATTTATTGCCAGGGTATGATTGGACATACTAGGAATTTTACATGGCGTTTTGTGCAACAGAACAACAGACGACAGTGGAGGACAGGACAACGGACAACATAGTGCAGGGATTTAGTCGCAGCAATATCAGTAAGAATTTATTTTCTTGTGATCTGAAATGTGCAGGTACATTTCTTTTGAGTATAACCCTGGGAATATTTAATTTCTCAGCTTGGATGGAAACTAATGCATGAAAATTAATCTGGAGAACACCATGAGCCATGAAGTGTTCAATTATCCTTATAAAACACAATTGCACAGAAATCGCCAGTGTTAAAGGAGCTCGGTCTATTACCTTTGGGCTGTAGAGGAGTCTCTCCCTGCGGAGTAGACCGGGTGACAGTGCTATTGTCAAAACAACATATTTGGCTCGCTATGTAGT
This sequence comes from Apeltes quadracus, assembly GCA_021346845.1. Lineage (NCBI taxonomy): Eukaryota > Metazoa > Chordata > Actinopteri > Perciformes > Gasterosteidae > Apeltes > Apeltes quadracus. The sequence continues at coordinate 16,280,859 of CM037918.1, forward strand.
CTTAACCACAAAATAAAAAGAAATGACATCACAATAGTGTTGCACATTCCTGTAATCACCAATATATCCAGTTTAATTACATATAATAACAATATAGCCCAACTGCATCACATCAGTCCTAATCATCGTTCCAGTTTACTCTTCTTCTGTCTAGACTGTCAAGCCAACTCTCCGATCCTCCCGCTGTCAAGAGCCAATCTGGTGTAGAACACACAGGCTTCTCCATTCTTCATCATGGGCTATACAGTAATACATTAACAACAAATAATGAAGAAATTCATCAGAGGAGGCTTTGCATATAGATAGCCTACTTAAGCCGGAAGCGGCCATTAACATAACTTAACAGGGAGTGTTGGATAATTAGAGTGACTCCTTCTGTCCTCCCCTTTCTGTGACTAACAGAGACACCGCGGTGACACGAGGAGGACATGTAAAATCCTTTTAGCTTAACGACCTACGATGAATCATCCTGTACGGTTCTGTTTCACCCATTTTCATAAACTTTGCATGTATTTTACATCGTAAAACCTTCAAATTTGGTCTTAACACGTTCAACCAACGAACCCATTCTACCCCCAGTGTAACAAAACATAAGCCAGCACTGCACTGGACAGGTTCAAAATGTCCCTTTGGTTTGTTTTTAGTCCAAAGCTGAGACCTACAGACAGAGAAGACACGACAAAGCGATTAGCTGAGACAGTTTCACTTCCACTACTGTAGTTGGACCTCTGACCACCTGTAGGCGAACAAATCTCAACCCAATAGATGAAGCGCTCATGGCTGCTAACTTCCTGACAGCACTCAACCGTTATACAAATCTCTGCAAACGGGTCATTAACTACGGGATATATTAAATGCCCTATGGATCAAGGCCCCGTCCATCAATCATCGCGTCTTCACTCATTGGACGATCACTGGAGGGCACCATTGGAAGCATGTGGGGGAGTTTTGGAGCAGACGCCGGACAGTTAAACTGAGTTCCAGAGTTGCAGCCTGGACTGAACGCGTTGCTTTTTGCGTGATCTATGTTGGCAACGTCACAGCTGTTTTAAAAAAAAACGCACGCAACCGTTTCACTCACTGTCTTTTTTAATCTTCTCTTCAGTCAAAAGCGCTTCACTGAAATAGCAAATTTCTCGTGACACAAAAAAAAGAAAGTACTATTAGCTAACTGTTGCTTGGCTTAAGTTTGGATGACGTTGTTTTATATAAATACTCACAAAATCTGCTGAAGGGTCATTATTATGATGCATGGAACTTTTATAAGGGCTCTCCGTGCAGTGCCAACTGTAATTTAAACAACCAGGGGATATCACCGGTAATTGTACCCAAACGTTTTTGATAACTTTAGATGGCGCAGGGGAAGTAAAGCAATTCCCATGATTCCAATGCATAACAAAAACCTACGGATGTTCTGTGAAATAAAATGCTCTTTAAGCTATTGTGTCAAAGATGCAACTCCTGTCCAACTTATCTTGTTGATATACTTTTCGACACTGAAAACTAACACTTAAGACAAAAACCCTCACACTGAGACATGAGATGACACTGCTGGGTAATGTTCATTTATCACATTAATGTATAATAAAGTGTGCCCTGCAAACTTGGCATCTCCGTATTGCTGTTAATGAATATTAGATTTGAGAGGACAAGTCGTGTTTTTTCAGGGTCATTTCTGAGAATGTTTAGCTTAGTTCTATTTAAGAGGTCGCCGGAACAATTTACCGGTACAAAATGCGCACTCCAGGATATCCGCCTTCCTACTAATCCGCGAATAGACTTTAATCTTATTCTCGCATTGATCTAAAACAATGACATCTGTAAGAGAGGTCTCAGGCCAATCCAAACCATGCACACAGCTTCAGCAGGATGAGCAAGGCGGTGACGTTTCTCTCTTGTTGAGGACGGGACAAGAGGAAGGAGACAAGGTGGAGAGATTCATGGTGACGCCTCACAGTCGACGATGGATGGCTGCAAAATCCCCCTCCGTCACTGTCGGCTTCTGATGAGCCCTCTTTTGAGGCCCAAGGTGGCGGGACCTCTTAATGGAATAGCTCTCATCCGGGTAGCGGTGGTATATCGACTGCTCTCTCCAGAGAAAGAGGAGCGAATGAACTGGGAGATTGATGTAGCTTAGCCGTGTGGAATCAGCCCCATCTCCAATCTAGCCCGGAGCCTCCAAAGGACGCCTATTTAGGGGGGTTAATTCACACGTATGTGAAAATGAAACGCCTCCAACGGAAGTAATGGCACCGATGTCCCACTCAAGTAAAAAACACAACGATGTACATCTCTGTCTTAGCGTTGTGCGTCATCACTCTTTCAATCTGTGACAATATAGACTGAAAAACACCAGAGAGAAATGTTGGAAACACTTTTAGCTCGACCCACTTTCCGCCTTAATTGATACACTGTCAAAGGGGTGATGTGTTTTCTTCTGCTGGATGTATGCTGTGCAGAGAAACAAAAAGAGAAGAGTCCTTTGTCTGCAGCTGGCGGCGGCTCTCTTGGATTCTGTAATACACCATCCGAAAGAGTTCAGGAGGCAGAAGACAGGCCGACAAGATGCTTAACGCCACTGAGACTCAGCTTTATCTTCCTCTGTCTCCAACCTTTTGTCGCTCACAGGGGAACACGATGATCCGTCCTCAATTCAGATTGTGGGGAATAAAACAAGTGCTTTTCTGTTTGTAACTTCATTATATAAAATAAAGTGGCATAAAACATACACATTGGGAATGAATATAGAAATGGATATTTTCTGACATTTTGTTTGTATATAATATATACATGACATGAGACGTATCCCTTATTTGCCTGTGACAAGACCCATATTTGACATATTTTGCCACACGTGTCCAGATACAGACAGACATTAATTTCATTACTGTTAGTTTCAAATACAGTGAAGTTGTAGTTCAATATGGACCAATATGAATTGGAAGAGAGAAACCATTATGACTTTTGGAAATCATAAGCAGAGAATGTGATCAAAGTGTAAGCTGTCTGATAAACAATACACAACGTCCAAGAGTAACATTCCCATCATGGTGATTCATCCACCCTCAATCAACAGGGCTTTTGCAAAAGTATAACGTTTTACGTTAAAGCAATGTCATTATTATCGAAAAGTCAATACTGCCCACCCCTCTTCCCACTAGCACTACATGATGCCCTATGCTTTTGTGCAAATATTAATTCAGATATTGCCTCATGGCAAAAAGCCCATTCTGTTAATCCAATTGTCCCATAGTAATGGAGAGTCCTTTGTCTTTTCTGGTGGCCGCTGTCTCTTGAATGGCGTTGTAGCCATTTAGCCAATGTAGAGACCTCATTCATCAGGCCTATGAGTGCCCTTATATCAGATCATCAGTCACCAGCTTCCGTACGTCCTGCACATCCCTTCCGCTGCTTCTCAAAATAGAGCAGGAGATTATGTAGAGGGGAGCATTTTAGCCAAGTCCCAGAGAGGTCCATCATCCCCCTCCATCCCTCCGTCGAACCTCCCAGTTCTCCACCCCCTTCCTTCCCCAGTCCCTCCTTTTAACGTGCAACCTTCCCCTCCCTCCTCTTCTTCTTTTCTGCCCCCCCCCCCATTTCCTCCAGAATCCTTGCCTGTTGGAGCCATCAAGGGAAATCATTATCCAGAAGATGTTGTGTGTGCGACGTGGGACCACCATCAGTCACAGGGGGACAGACTAGTCCAGACAGGGACACGCACTGGTGGAGGAGAAGGGATAAACATTGAGTAACTGCAGGAACTGAATGCAGCGCCAATCAACGGTTTGTACTTCTATTTAATGTTCCCGGTAAAAACATTTTGAATGAATTTCAAATGGTCTTAAATTAAAATATAGGTAAAGGAAAATAAATGGATAATAATTAGAATTGCACGCACAGTTAAATGTCGTAACACAGAAACTTACTTTGTAGGGATCATGGTAACGCTTATTTGGATCGAAAGGTCGGCTACAGATGAAATCATATATATATAAATATATATAATATATATATATATATATATATATATTATATATATATATATATATGCTTCTCCATTGAGAGTCAGCACGCACAATGACAGGCCTTCAGACACGATTAATGTTGTCAATTACACGTGTGTGTTTCCTGTCAAAATGTCCGCTCTGAAAAATGAATTATTACAGGCAATCCTTAAAGTGGTGGCCAGACCACACCTCTTCTTTAGGGCCTGATTGGGCGCAGGTGCCGTGTGCATCACACTCTATTCATTAACTTATCCATATTAGTTTCCTCAGTGGTTGGGTTTTTCAATTTTTTCATTTCAGCAATCTGTGCAAAATTCTGAGTTCATTCGGAATAAAAGAATCTAAATTAGTTGAGTTGAAACATCCATTCATGGTACATTTTACATTATCCCTGCAAGTTCTTTGGACTTACAGCATATATATAACTAAATATGCATACAAGGAATGGTGGACCTCTCTACCTGCAGACAATAATGGAGCTTGTGCAAAAAGGAAATAAGGAAGCATAACACAGCTGACAAAAAATAAATTCTGAACAAATTCAGAAACTAATCCCCTAAATCTTTAGCCAATTGCGAGATTTAAAAGATGGGTCCCAGCTCAAATTGCACATTCTTTGTATAAAATGAGCCATTTTCATTTAGATCCCACCAGACTTCTAGGAGAGAACAGAGTGCTGCTTCGTTAGACAGTTTGAAATCAATGCTCAGACAATAATTCAGTTCTCGCTCTCCTCTTCAGGCTGCATAAGAGAATCACAGCAAGACGGATGGTCTATTTCACTGGGATCATTGCCTTTCCTATTGATCGCCCACTGCAGGTCCAGCCCGAGTCCAAACGCTGCTGGGGAGGTATACGTTGCAGCAGTATAGGAACATAACATGTGCTCACTGGCCCTGAGAAACCATCCCCCGACCAAACAGGTTGATAAAACATGGTAGTTTGAGCCCCGCAGGCTGATCAGAGAAGCCTTTTAACTAAACCAAGGGCTCATCAGCTGCTCCGTGTTGCTTACTTTGCAACGGTTAGTTAAAAAATGATGTTGTTCTGCATGTGCATGCATGCTTCTTTGCCAGACTGCACCCGTGCTACAGCCTCCTCAACACCAATACCAACCCAGCTGGCTGCGGTAAATGCCACACGAGCGTGCGCAACGGTACAAGGCACGGCTCTCTTATCCAGGAATGTTTACAGGTTTTGTTTGGGTCTAAAGGAGACTGTCCGCTACAGTGCCCTCACAGTATTGAATAAGCATCTGAGGTGAGTCATAGGCCTCGTAATGGAAATCCATTTAGCTTGGCCTGAAGTGTAAGTCTGCGCGGGGAAGCGTAGCGTCACGCTGAGCCGAGCTCTTTGCTACCTTTCAGCAAAGGAAGGACAAGCGGGACACATTCAAGGTGAAAAGAACAATCAACTAAAAGTGTTTGCAGCTGACTGCATTTTTTTTCTCCAACAAATTACTTTTTCGTCAATTGTTTTAACTTTTTCTTTCACTGGACACACGCTAATGAGTGCACTCTGCAGTAAACACCTAGCCTCGGGTAATCGTGTGTCCTCGAGTTATCTAATCTGAATGAAAAGAGCCATGAAAGCTCCAGAATATGAAGCAAAATGCAGATCCGTGGATCATCAATATTTACACATCCTTCAAGCCAGGGAGAATTGGATTTTGAAGCTGGCCTTTTAGTGTAATATATGCGCGCTGGCTCTTGATTGTGACGTTACCACAGCCTGAGCGGCAGACTGTGAATGCATTTGAAGTGAATCTTTTAATGGAGACATGAAAGAAAGCCGGTGAAGGTCATACTCTCAGCGTTGCTGCAAGCTTTTGCACGCTCTTAAAATGTTTGAGTTACTTGAAATGAAAAACCCCTTCCGAATGGGAAAAGTTCTGCAGTGTTAAATTCTCCTTTACCACTGGAAATGAGGAGCTTGGTGTTTTCTCTGGATGAGGGGATCATTACAGTAAAGCAGAAATGTCAGGAATAAAGTATTGCACAAACATTCTCTCATGACAAAGGCGTTTTAACAATAAAGATATCACAACTTGATTTATCTAGTAATAATCCTTAACATATAAAAACAATAAAGAAAAAACACCAACAGTTAAGCTATCATACTCTTTTTCTTTTCTCCAACAGGAGGTGGAGTTCCTATCAAAGTGACGCAACACCTCAATGATTAATGAGCTCCATCACTTTTTGCACTCCTTTGTTCAACTTCAAATATTTTACTCTCTGTGTGTGTGTGTGTTATTTCTGTGTTCAATAGATGTGATTAATTCTGGGCCTTATCAGCAACCAATAAATCTGTCACCGACTGCTGATGTGTGTAACATTCCCTTCCAATGACACAGTGGCAATTGGAGGTAAAATAGACGACAGAAAGATGGACAGGCTACGGACGGATGGATGATGGATGGACAGAAAGGATGAAACTAGAAGACTTTCTCATCCCCCTGAAAGCTCCTCTGAGTCCATCTGGAAAAAAGTCAAAACATTAAGAAATTCTGAAATATTTAGAGGATAAACATATGGGTCCGCATAGAGCATATTTTATTCAGTAGCCCGTCACAGTGATCTCCATGTGGAAATGGCTCCCCACATTGCCATTCACCACCATCAGAGGATCAGAATACATTACACCGCCTCTCCAGACGCTGTTTCGGAGTTGCGTATCTCTGCCATTGGGAATAAACCTTTCTTTTCTCTTATGTGGAATATATCATATTCTAAACTGAAAGAAAAATGTAATTGTGAAAAGTGTGACCAGTGTACACTTTGACAGCGACGTAGTAGCAGTTCCTGTTGTCACGACACCCTGTCGCAGTGCAGTGCTGTCCAGATGCTCCGCTGCAACGGATCGGTTCTTCTTCAGCCTCTGAATTCTTCTGTTTCTTTCAAAGCCAGACGTTGTTACTGCAGCCCTGGGCTTTCGTTTCCAATTTACTCCAACAAGAGTGGCTCAGACGGCCCACCGTAAAAGTGTTGGTTGTCCATTAATATCACGAATCACCCACTCCCTGTAAAAGTGTCTGGTTTGGTTGCTTTGTTTAAAGCATATTTAGGACACAGACCAGAGAACTAGTAAATCACAAAACTTTTTAAAACAGTAAATTACAGTTTTTACACTTTTGACTTTTTCTATGGATCAGAGAACAAAACAGATGTATAAGCTTTTTCACTCTCGGACTGAATCTGGGTTTACTGTAGCCCGTGTTTGCTTTGGGAAGAAACAGCGGTGCCAGTCGGGCTCTGATAGGATGCAGTGTGGTCGAGGCGCGGGCCATCGCTCAACGGCAGCGGATTGGAGAATGCGGCCCGCCGTGTGCCGTGCTGTGGCCCAGGGTGAAGGAGGAGGAGCAGCCAGCTATTTCTTGCCTTCTTCGCGTGGGCACCGGCGAGTTAATCACAGAGATGCACGGCCGGTCTCCTCGGGGGCCCCCGCGGCCTTCGACGCCCTCCTTCTCCGATAGGCTGAAGCTGGATAATGAGGCGTGCTCCTCTCCAGCCCAGAGGCCCGGCCCGGGCCAAACCCACAAAAACAAAAGAAATAGAAAAGTGCTACATTTACAGGCAATTAAGCCTTTCGTTGGCCAATGGCACAGTTCCTCTAATCTCTCCTCGCCGTCTCTTTACCACAATCTGCCCTTTTTGGTTTGGACAATGTTCCGCATATCGTCCGAAACTTTGTTCTTGGTTTTGGGATTGGGACTGGTAAAACAGGGTCGACCACGGACTCAAATGGTTTGCCCTGTTATCACTGTTGTTTATCAGAAAACTGGGCGCGCTCACCCACCGACCACAATATGTAGAATATGAGCTGTCCATATCCCGCCAATGGCTGTCTGCCCACTGCCAAGAAAAAACCCGTAATTTATTCAACCGTAAAGGAAATGAGCCACAGAGGTGGTGAGAGCGCGAAGCAGTGCAACAATGGCGCGCCGACGGCTGAGGGACAGCACGAGCTGACAGGAGTTATGGAATGTTGAGGAGGAAAAAAAAAAAAAAACAACAGCCCAGAGTTACAGGAGCGCTCCAATACCATCTAGTGGTGGTTCTTACACACACGAGAAAAGGCCCAAAAACAATTAGTTGCTGGGAAATGAAAAACAGATTCTGAATCAGATTTGTAATCCCAGCAACCTTCTTGGCAAATCGCACTCGTTACTGTTGAAGTGTCTGATGTTTGAAACAGATACATCATGTATAATGTGGCCATTTGACCTATTCTAGGAATATATGGTGACGTGGACATAAATCAAACCTACCTTGCAGCGTGGTGACTGAAGTGAATTAAACCTGAGCAGTAACGTCCGCTGGATTTTAAACAGTAAGTCAGTAGCTAGTAAACACACATGTTGAAAATCTGGGAAAATAGCACCATCTCCTGGAAAATACAAGAAACACAGAACACCAGGATCCACGAGGAACGAGCGGAGGTTAAAGTCTCGTCATGCACGCACGAGGTGCATTTCCCGGTAACCAGAGACGCAGCTGGACCTCGGCCTCACAGCGTTAGTGTCAAAACAAGTTAGCTAATCAATACTTTTTATTTGTTGGCGATACATTTTCATTCAACGGCATGGAGATTTTGGATGGATTACTCTTCCAGGAAACAAATAGTTGTACATTTAGAACAGAAAAGTGATATTTAATAAAATTCTTTATTTATAAACTTGATGCAAGTTTACAAATTACTTTACATGGTCAAAATCACCCTTGCAATGGAAAAAAAAAATGAAACCAAACCAAAGCATGCTAACAGTGCATAACTTTATAACCCGGCCGCCGCAGATAACGAAGCACGGTGAAGAACCCAGGATGAGGCCGATTCACACCTCAGACCCAAGACGTCGCTCGCCAAAGCAGAGAAGGTTTTTGTTAGTCAGACAACGGGAGTCTCGAGTACACCAATATTCCAAATGTCAGGTGAGAAGGTGTGTGGGTTTACTACTATTCTGATGGCACACGAAAATCGGGACTGCTACTTCTGTTGGGAATCCGAGCAGGTAAGGATGTCTTGTTAAGTCCATGCGTCTCATGAGGATCTGACCTGGTTAAATAAGCGGCACGCGGGGAGAAACCACCCGGTGCACCGATGTAGGGAACCACGAGTAAACAATTAATGAACAACCGATACATCTAGACTTTTTATCACCCTACCCGACCACTCTTTGTCTTCAGTAGCTTGGTGCAAAACACCCGTTGACATATTGACATGCACAAAACAGCAATATCAAAGAGACGGGGTGGATGTGCCCTGAACCCTCTCATCGGGTGCCGGTTAATCCGAGGGTGGGAACACATCGGGTTCCCAAAAACATGTTTAAATTTTTTTTTCCTTTTTTTTTTAAGCAAAGTTATTTAGAACATACCGCTATAGCTTTTGGTAAAACAGATGTCTCATTAAAATGCCCCCAGAAACCAAATATCAAACACTTCAATCTTGCCGACGTTCTGAAGCAATCCTTAGCAGAGTCGAGTGTGCAGTATGTATTCCTGAGTTTGCTTCTCCAGAGAATGCTCGACAAAGTGTTTAGCACGTTACCAATGGCATCACAACAGCTAACAACCATGCCAATGATTCAGTCGTAGTGGGATTTTTGCTTATGAGAAAAGGAGGGAAGAGGGCGACACTTGTCATGGACTTCAAATGTGCTGAATACAAACAGGCTGTATGATATACATATTCCCATCTGTACCGGTTTGGAAACTATCGGTGCTGTGACTTGAGGTCAGTCTCACTGAGGAAAATCTTAACTTCAAATGAAAAAATAAAAATAAAAATGAGGAATGACTGTAGGAATTAGCATAACTAAGCTTTCTATGCTGGTTTTCAGGACAATATACTTAAAACAATGCAAGTAACCACACAATAGAACACCCACAACAGACGTGTAACTGCATTAAATCGGAATGCGCCACAGTTTTCTGCATATTATTCACATTACATCAAAGACCCAGCACACTGAGGGGTACAGCAGCGCTGAGAGTGGTTATGAATAGTAACCAGAGAGGTGCTAATGGGAAGAGCTGGGTCCCTCCTGTGGCAAATAATTATCAAACCTACACAAATAGCCTGGAAACGGACCTCACTCCAGTCGATCTTCCCAGGTGTGAAGCCGGAAGGTATTAGGCCGGGACTATTGCTGTGAATTTGAAAAAAAAGAATAGGGCTGCGTTTAAAAACAAGCCACGAGGTCGCGGAAAAGTCGAACAGTAAAAAGGTCACCTGCCGCCTCCCCCAAAGACTGTTACAACTGCAGAGGTGCTCAGGATGTGAAACGAGCTGCAAGAACTAAGCAGGCGACTGCGCTGATAACTCATTTTCCTCAGTACAACAGAATTGTCTCCTTGCTGCATAGCCTTACTGAGGTTCATCCGGTTTGAGTGATACGATGTGAACAGCCAACCCCCCGGAACGCCAGAGGAAGCTGCGCCATTATTGTTAAGAGGTGCTGTCAAAAAAAAGGGAGTGGGGAGGAAACGGTACTGCCAATAAGAGGATTAGAAATCAATATTAAAAAGTAAAAAAAAAAAAAAAATGGAACAAAACTGCAGTAGTCATTAAGCTTACATCAGATCATGGTGAACTTTTGTTTCCTTCTGCAAGAGTATCCATGAAGCCCACTTCTTTTAATTCTAAATGGGTCTTGAGAAGTTGCGCGCGCCCTTGCTGTTAATAGTCAAGGATTTATAGTAATACAGTCTTTGCCCAGTCAAAGACCCAGACAAGGTTACATTATAAACAATTAAATCATTTTTGCAGAAATACAAATTTACATGTTTACACGTGGAGTTAAAATCAACTACATTACAGTGTGATCCCAACAGAAACATGCCCCTGCTTGGCCTGGTCATGTTTCTTGGGCCGCCAACACACCAAACCTCTCCTGCGGGGGGCAGAGGAGAGGGGGGAAACGGCAGGGGGGGGGGTAGGGAGGGGGCGTCCAGTTGCTGGTTGTGACCATGGCGGTGGTGCCCAACAAGAGGCTGTTCTTCATTATGTGCTGCTAAAGTCTCTGCGTCTTGCTCCCTGTCCTCGGGGCTTTAAAAGGAGGTTTTTTTTTTAAGAGCAAGCTAGCCCCGGACGCCGTGTTATTCCCACAGGAGGAATGTTGGCATTGCGAAGATAATACGTGAGCACAATATTACAGAGGACGTCCGTGGAGAGAAAAGGAGAGCGGTTCTTCCACCACCCGCATTTAAATGTCCCTCCCGGGCCACCGCCGCATCACATCGCGATCCCGCCCGCGGCCTGAGAGGAGGAGCAGCCCGACGCCGCTGGCGGATAAAGTCATGCGGCACACTTTGAACTGGCGGCCGGCGAGTAACCTTTGGCTTGCCTTAACGCCAAAAACCAACAAAGGGAGAGAGTGCGCAATGTTGAGTCCATTGTTTTCCTGGAGTACGGGATGAATGTCGCAATGGGAAAATCCGATTTGTCAGAAAATAGCCGTACGGAGATAAATATTGAGGAGTAGCTGATGAGCTTAGATGTACATTTCAGGTAGAGGTGTGTGTGTTTGTGTGTAGAAGCTAGTTTCTGGGAGGGCACTGAATGAGGAATTTGGTTTGAAGTTCAAACTCTCATGTGAGAGCCAAATGGTTTCGCAGGATAAAAAAAAAAGATATTGGTCACAAGGAAAAAGAGAATCAAAAACATGTGGTCCCAGTGCAGGAAAGGCAGCAGTCTGTCTTAGCCGTCTTCCTTCGGGGGGGTGTACCAGCCTAAAAGCAAAAACAAATAATGGCTATACAGTCAAAACCAAAAAGAAAACTATCAACAGTCCCCAGGTCTCCACCACGAGGAGAGTCAGGGTTACACAGCTAACATTCGTGCTATTAAGTATCCGCCTGCTGCTGCAAAAAGGCTCACACGGTCTTCATTAACACCCCCAAACGGTTCCGTGCACTGTTGTTAAGTCAGTGAGCCATTTGACCGTAAATGTAAATAATGGTACATGTGAGCTATGTAATGATTTTGTCAGTAACAGACTTTAAACAGGGTCACAGGGACAGATAAGAACAAGCAACACGGTTACTGTTTAAGTATGAACCTCATTGGTCATCACAGGCATGTTGTACTTGTTATACAATTATCCTGCTAATTACTTTTCAAATTGAATGCAATAATAATGTAATAATTATAACTGATGTAAATGTTGTCCGTGTTTTGTAGACGCACAACGGTACAAGCAATCATTTCCCTCCGCTTCGATGCATTGGGGGGATTTGGTTTCAGTAAACATGGGCAGTAATGCGCTCGGTAGGAAACTGGAGATGAAAGCACTCACCGTTCTTTTCGTGGATCTGAACCAGGGATTTGTAGGACTGCTGTGCTCGGGCGAGATTGTACTGGTTCTGCGGTGGAACAGGAAAAATTGGAATGAACCTCTGTGTGCACTGGGTTTATCACCAACTGAGTACACAGATCAGGAAACAGCCGCTGATTGGTTACCGGTGGCTGCCTGCATCCGTTTAAAAAACATCTGAACCTGCGTACCGCTCGGCCAACAGATCGAGTCTGGTCTACGTCGGGAACATGGTCAAACCGTACGTCCCTGCTCCTCTCCCCCCCCCCTCCCCCTGTGCGTCTGCTTTTTGCTCCCAGAGAGCCAAACACTAAACAACATTGCAGCGGTCTGCTTTCCTGGGGCCTAAATGGTAAAATTATTAAAACTTACGTAAAGCACTTTGTAGTTTGGCTTTCCTAAAGAAGAAGACTTTCTTGATTCTGTTCCCTTTTGATTGAATGCACTTATTGGAAGTTGCTTTGGATAAAAGCGCCAGATAAATAAAAACTGTAAATGTGGTACGGCTAAATGTTTTGGTCCGGCTTATTATAGTTTCCACAAGCAAAAAAAAAAAAGACTGGAATTTGTATTTTTATAGCCGACGTGTTACGTTGTCCTTCTCACCTGCACCTGAAATGCACTTATATTTATAGTGAGCTACACTCACTACACTGAGTGAACATCTCCTGTGTCTATGTGAAGCTGCTACGCTGCAGGATTCAGAAGAATATGCATGCTTGACAAATAAACTTTGGTTGCTAATATAAACATCACCACATTTGGAGTAGTTGAATAATATTGAGAATAGATGAAAGCCAAACACATACAATTAACCAGGTTAGAAATATTAACCAATTTGCGGCCATGAGATTTTAAACTCTAAACTCTGGGAGAAGCCCGATTAGGATCCATTAAGACAAGAGCACAAAAAGATAAGCATCTACCTCGGTTCTCCCAGTGGTGACACTTTACCCTCCACCACACTCCAATTGGATAAAATAAGAAAAACACATTATAAGCTTTGGCTGAACTAACAGAAGATGATCCCACGGTATAATAAGGCACCACTTAAGAGCAGGAACACTCAACCAGGCCTCTGTGTCAAAGCGCATGCATTGCGGTCCACAACATTCATTATGACACCAGAAAACTTACTTTGTTGGCTCCAAACTGCACTCTGGCTTTTCCTTTGACTAAAGTGGCATTGATCTGCATGATGACAGACTCAATGGAATAGGCACTGCTCCAACCCTGCAGAAATCAGAAAAATCAATGTCAACAGAAGTAGAATATTACATATTTAGAACAATGCAAAGTGCAAACAGAAAAGAAATACAGTACCTGTTTGGTGAGAAGTTCCATGCACAGGGCACCTCCTCCAAGAACGTAACTAAGCAAACACAGAACAAAAGTTTCATAAAAGAAGGTATGACAAAAACATTAAGCCTGTCTACTATAGAAAACAGACTCAATTGAGAAAGTGGCCAATGGGGATGAAAAATTGTGAAAACCGTACCAGCGGAGTAAACTTACCCTCCAGAAAGCACGGGAGAAACCACCCGGACAAACGGGGGATCAAAGGGGAAATTATCCTGCAAAACAGGACCAGCAAAAAAAAAAAGGGTTAATTCACAGACTTCAAAAGTATAAATTGTTTTTTCTGTCATAAATGTAGAATCAAATGTACTCACTTTATATGAGAAGTTTAGTAAAATGTAGTCCATTCCTTCCTTTTCCTTGAGGACTTGTAAATCGCTGTGTAAGGGGCTATCTGGATCCACCCTGCAGGCCGGTAAACATTGAGGTCAGTCAGTGTTTATGCGCACGTAGAGAAAAATAACACGCGACCCTGCCGCCTACTTACGTCCTCAGTTTGATGTGCCATTCATACAAGCTGTCGTTAAGCAGCTCGACTGAATAGATGCCTGCAAAAAAAATGTATCATATATAGGTTCTCAGAATTCTACCAATGTACCGTCTAGTAAAAACAACATGGATTCGGTCTTACTTTTAACTTTATAAAACTGAAAGGTGATGCGGTGGGACAAAGCGGAAAATGTACATGACTGATGTCCCTCCATTTCATAACACTCTCAGTTCATTCTGAGGCAATTGTATAAGGCCTGGTATAAAATGTGAAGAAATCCAAATGAAATACTTCAAATGGATTCTTATTTTAAAGTAATCACCAAGAAGGGAATTTGTTATGGGCCATGCTTGTAAACAGCATGGCCCTTGTATTACAAAGGTGGATGTTCACCAACACGTGTGAATCACATCCGGTGAACAGAATAGCCAAATAATGTTTGGGAGGGTTTGTCGTCATGCATACGCTTTTTCCACTGGGCGGAGTACATACCCGTCTTGTAACTCTGAGACCTGTAGATCTCTCTAAGCTCCTTCATCAGGCGGTCAGAGGCTTGCACTGAACCAGACACAGCGCCCTGCAAAATCCAAAACAACAGCTGTAACAATACAGACAGGCAACAAAGTGCCCAGCAGTAAACCTGTCATCTCTACTTAACATGGGCGACACCATCATAAGTTTCATAGCTTAGATTAAATTGCATTATGAGCCACAAGGGTCTTAAGACTTTGAAAAATATTTACTTTGTTGAATAAATACTTACATTCAAGTGGTCCTGCCGCTGGTTCTTTCGGATTTTCTCCAGGATGGCCAAATTCTCCTTCTCGATGCCATCATCCTCGGATTTTTTCCCATCCACAGGCTCCTCCTCTTTCATCTCATAGTGGTCGAGATCCTCTATGTCCTGTTGTATCATATTTTAGACTATTGAAATACAACAACACAGTCCACAACTCCAAACCAAAAGATATGCTAAAACGTTTACTATAATACTATTGCAACAAAGAAAACAGTGTCTTTAGTGTGTGAATATCCAGGGTGACCAGATCATAATCAAATCAATACTGGCTGTTGGGATAAGCAAAGAAGATAGCTCACCTCTCCCATCTCCTCCTCCTCCTCTTCTTCAGATGTGACCTCTTCTGTCCCATGCTATATCAACACACACGCACACAAAAATAAGGCATTGAGTCAAGCTAAATAAAGTAATGTGATACAGTCTCCTGAGATGACTAGTGCTCTTTGGCTGATCAGAACCACAGAAAGCGCCTACTGATCATCTAGCATAAAAATCACCACGGTCCTCCGTTGTGTAGGCTGATATTTCAGTACTGACAAGATAAGAATGTAAAAGATCCCTATCGGAAGGAGCATGTCTTATTCCTTAAAAGTGATCAACTACAGGCCGTGTCCTGGTCAAGCCAACTAGGACAGCCTTGCCTTTCGGTCTTGTGCCACGGGACCTGCTGGCAGGGGCTGGTCGAGCATCTCCACATCTGGATGTTGGGGAAGGTTGTACAGCCGACAAAGATCACAAATGAGTTTCTTCAACTGCTGCAAAAGCTAGGAAACACAAACCACAAACAGGAGGAGATGAAGAAGTTAAACAAAGCATCCAATTTAGCTACTTGGCAGCAATGCTATGGGGCAGAAATGTGACAGACAGCTTGCATTACAATTACATTGATCCGACGCTTTTTAAAAATAGTCAATAATCAGGTTCGCCTGAAATTATAGTTCCCGATCGTCAGGATTCAGAATCTGCTTTACAATCTTTACAGAATACATAATATCAGCAGTCCTGAGATGTATGATATATTATTATAGATGTATAATCTAATTCTCAAGACGCCTAAACCATTTCAATAACAAAAATATGTATTTTTTTGTAATCCCAGGACTTTGAATGCAAAACTAGCAACTTGTGATTGTACAAAACAGAAGACAGGGGATGATTACATTATAAGTTGAGCTCTGTTTTTATGGCATTAAACTTTAAACTGTGGAATAATGTACTAAAATCTTCCAATCTGTAAATGTAGCAATAAAGTTAAGGCCAATTACTCACACAGGATTGAAATAAAGGGTTTACAGACGAGTACACAGACATAGTTTGTACTCTTGACAGTCATGAAAGTGCCCAGCTACCGTGCCTTTGCAAATGTGGTGCAATTCAAATACAGGGTGTCTCGACCACATCTGTGCAAAAGTAGAACAATGTATTGATCTTATCCAATCCACAGTGAGGTATGGTTGGTCCCTTAACTAACCTGAAAATGTAATGTTTAGACTAAATGATCAAGGGAACTGTCTAATAATCCAAAAAAACAAAAAGCCTATTTTGCATCCTGCAAACAGAAGCATGAATAAGTAGGATAAAGAAGCTCCGGGTGTCACAACACTCGTAAGATTACACAACAGTCTGCTCGGCAGAGCCACAATTCGACGTCAAAAGTTATCCCAATGAATCTACTGCCAGTCATCTGCCGGGCTCAAAACCTGCCTGTTTGCACTTGCCAGTTAAGTTAGACACGTTCAACCCATTCCCAAAGTCACACACCTTGATGCAAGTCATGCAGCCAGTTTTGTTTGTGCTTGAAAGCAGAAGAAATTCGCCAAAAAGGCAAAGTTGTGTGCATTGTGTTAATGCCGCACTAAAATGTGGAAAACCCAAACCTGCAAGAGCCTCTTTTACTTGTTTGTGTGAAGAAAGATTGTAAGGAGTGATGAAAACAGATGTTAAGTACTTTATGAAACGTAATATATACTACAAACGTAAAACTAGAAGTAGAAGTAGAATTGAGTGATTGGATGGAGCCTGCCTCACCTAATTTACTCCACCTCCCTCTGATGGAGCTTAACACATGCAGGCCGGCATTACGTCAATAAAATGCACAGAAAAATCTCCTGCAGCCCTCGGCAACACTTGTCAGGCTAAGCAATTCAATTAAGTCAAATAGAGTGTTTTTCCTGATTCCGTCAGACATATTACTTGTATAGAGGTCAATAAAAAGTCCGCTCATCTTTCTTCTTAACCCGAAGGCAAGGACGTGAAGACCGAACGTTGCGTCCTGTAATCATCCACACGGCGCCTGCCGAGACCGAGGTATTAACGTCCACTAGGGAAACTAAAACGGTCAGCTGTGGATCCTCACTTAGTGGGCGCAAATCAGCCAAATATTCCTGGGTGACACGTAGTGTAAAAAAAAAAAACCAAGAGAGTGTAAGGATACCTACCAGGGTGCTGCCCTTTCTCACATCTTCCAACCTCTCCAAAACTTGCGCCAGACTCGGGTCATCAGAGTCCACAAACCATATTGGCGGCGTAGATGGATAAGATTCCTAAAGACAGTGGAATCCAGGAACAAAACAAACAAAAAAAATCAATATATCTGACCTATAGTCACTTCCGTGTCGCAGGGCTAAACAGAACCAGTGACGTTAAACAACGTTCAATTTGACTTAGCCACATTAGCATTCAGAATGCAGCGTTAGCTAGCAGATACGGCTGGTTATGATTTATTTTTTATTGTCGTGGTGTTAAATAAATCCTCTTTTAGGACTGCGTAGTTCCCACTGACACCTAAGAAACTACGCAAAACCTGTCCCGCATAGCGTCAGACGGTCCAATTATCGGGGTGGACTGCTACCTGACTGGCAAGTTAACCAGCTAACTTTAGCTCGCTAACGACCAACAAGGGAAGAGTAAAGATCCAGGCACTCGTGTTCCCGGTCCACTCACCGTTATATTACAGTGGATAATTAACAGCTTTTCCCCAGTTACATTAAACTGGCAGCTAAGTTCGTCAGGCTTCCAGTCAATGATCCTGAAGCGTTCGTGGTTTGGATCAAAAATGGACTCCAAAAACTTCAGTTCGGCCTTGAGCCCCGACACCGACATCTTCCACGCATCTCCGGCTGGGCCGCTGGGGAGGGGGAGAAGTCGGGACTTAGCTTTTAGCTAACGTTAGCTAAAGCCACAACGTAAATTTCTGTGGGAAAAAAATGGTTCGAATGTGGCAAAGAAATGTTGGACTGCCCCCGGCAGATGTAGCTGGAGACCCAATACCAGCTATGAAAGCGTCTGGGCAAATTTTAAGCGATTTGCTGATTAAGTTGCTAACGTTAGCTAGCCTCCGGTTAGCATTTGGTTAAATGCTAGCGGGCGAGTTAGCGAGCTGGTCCGTTGTTGTTGTCTTTCCGTCTATTGTTGTTGTCAGACTATAACGTACAATTTTAGGTACTCGCGGTGCCCCGTGACCATCTCCTCACGGTATCCCCGGACTGTTCGTCATTGCTCATTTAACCAGGGTGCTATGGTCCGTCCTCCGCGATCTGAGGTTATATCCTTCTGTACGGATAGTGTTTTTCATCCCGGTGTACAACTGTAGCTGGCCTCTTGTGGGGTTTAAAGATGGCGTTCTGCAACCTCCCCGTTCCCGCAGAATCCCAGCGTACTGCGCGTCCTCGGCATATCCGAGGGTGAGACAAAATAAAGGAAAGTTTACAACAGTTGATTATTTAGTCAGTTATTAAAGCATGACAGTGGCTTTTAATGTGGTTTTAATTTTTTTTGAGTGAAAAGAAAACCTATTTCCTGCATTAGGTAATACGTGCTCGAGAATAACTGGTTCACACGACTTGGATAGAGTTGACTCTTTGCCATATTAGTGCATCTTGATGAAATTAATAAGACAACTAAGGCACGTCGAAGACACTGAACGATTCATTTATTTAATCAAGATGCTCCTTTAATGTTCCAACAGTTGCTCACAATACATGTGCTTGTTTCCTTTTGATAACAACTAATGTAGTTGAAGAGCATACATGTGTTTACATATAAATAAGACTTGATATGTTTCGAAGGGTCCAATGATGGCCATTTAGCAAAGGATCGTCTCGCTAGGAGGAAACAAGCAGCTTTTACATCCAAATCCAAAGTTGATTCATTAGTTGTGTGCTTGCGTGTGCCCAGTCATATGATTTTTTATTATAATAAGCATGTTCTTATTGTTAGTGAAAGTTCATTTCTAATTATATTCAGGATCTGTGGGTGCTGCGGATGAGTTTTGCATAATTCAGGAATAATTTACTTATTATTGGAGATTCTTATAAAATAGGCCTTTCTAGTATCATCTTATAATTTTCCACCACAAAAACGAATTTCTCCCCAGCCTGATGCACAGCTTCTTGTAAAAAACAAAATCTAGTATGCTCACAGGGATCCAGGAGTAATATACTCCACTCTTCATCTGTCCACAGAAGAAATGTCATATAATGTCTGCAGTAGTCTCAGGTGCACACTTGGAGGCAGTGTTGGCTCAAGTTCAAATAGTTACAGGTTCCAGTCCGGTTAGTTCATGAAAATATGTTGTTGGTCATGCTCTCAAATCACTGGTGGTTAGTGTCTCAGGATTATCTAGTGTCTCTACTATTCCATCCTGGTGTATTTTAAATGTTTACGTAATTTTGATTGTTGAACAAATTACAAAAGTGGTTTTTGTCTCTTGCCAAAACTTTGACGTATTTTAACTTTTCCTGTTTCAGGACACATAGAGGTTTAAAACCAAGCAGATTGCAGGAAATCTCAGAGGAAAGAGATATTTTTGTCATTTCGTTTGGTTACACAGGTTTCCAGGGCACACAGAACCTTAAAAGCAAACTTTGAAAGCCATTCTCTTTGTGAATTGGTCTGCCGAACGATTTTGGAGGAGTTGACTAGCCGAGAATAGTTTATTTATCAGTATCAAGTACCAAGTATCAAATTGGAAAGCCTATAATCATAATAATTCATTATTATTAATCTATAGTTTTTCAACAGAGTTGGAGTAAAGTAGGGACATTATTTATTTCCATGTTGGCCATAATAATATTTCTGCCTACTTCCACGTAATAATTGATTGGCCGTATGATGGGGCTGCAGAAATAAGTAAATAACAGAATTGGTCATAAGTGAAAAAGATCATTACAAGATTTTAAAGTAGCTTGGTCAGATAGATAAATAGATTCCATGTTAAGGGAATAGAAGTCGACCCATAGAGACAAAAATAATCATCCCACAATATGTCATTCCTTTATGAATGGAATTCTTGAGTAAAATACATTATGGATATGTTTGCTTGAGGCAGAAATTGATTAGAACAAAAGTATTTAATCCTTTTCACTAACGTAGAGTACATGCAAATGAGCGGGAGCAGGCAGACAACACAGGATCAGGGCTTATTTCATATGAATTGTGTATACAGAACATTCTTGGTAGAGCTTATCATTCTTTAGTGATGTCACCAAGGCCAATGCCATTCTTCTTGACGGTCATAACACACTTACATTTTGGTCTATGGTTGAATCCTGATTGTCTTTTCAACTCCGTTTTATGATTGAGCAGCTGACGGGCTGTTTGTCACAGCATGTGCACTAATAAAGAGGCAGATTGCTGTTATCCTTCATGATTTATCCTGCTATTCTGTCCTCCCATCGGCACCAGACGAAAACTTCATTAAAACCATGCTTTGTCTCCTCATTTCATCACAGACAGCACAAGCAAATCATCTCTGGCCATATACGACCCTTATTATTTCTTTATGAACCACAGCCGTGTTGAGGAACTGGGTGGCATGAAGGCGCCATATGCCCTCTTTTATGTCTTGAACTCAAACGTCATTGTAAGATCTAAACGCATAACTGCAGACGCGTTTTATTTACGTCATCCCATTGCATTAATTGTAGAGAAGAAGTGAAACCGAACCATCTGATCGCTCTTAAGCGCTATTTCAAAGAGGACTGTGTATCGGTTCAGCAGGTTCAGCTCATTAGTTCTCATCAACAAAGTTAGTAAGATAAGTGTTCAAATACAGCACTCAGGTGCTTAAGCAAGGTCTTTCAGGGATTTGCAGGTGTTTAGATGTTTAACTCTGGATGGCTGAAGCCATTTCTCAAACGCCTGTGCTGCTGATTCACCACATTTAGCAGGGCAGTTTGTCAGAGGAGAGTGCACTAATCTCACCAAGGAGGAGCGACATTCAATTTTCTGCTGGCGTGCAGCATAAGTAAACGAGCAGAGACTGAGATGGTTCATGTGCAGGAAACAGAGCCCTCATGGTGAAAGTAGCATACGTCCTTGCATCATTCACGTCACCGACAGCGCATGGAGGTTGGTTTTACAATATTTATGTCTCAAACCAAGTGCTGGATATACAAATGCTTCATTTAGACCATCAGTAAAGCCTTTCTGAAAAGGATCCCTCCTGTCAGCTTTAAAAGGTTTTGCTGCAAAGAGGGATACCATATAAAAGTCTAATGCAACATAATATGAGCAATCTCCTTGAAACCAAGAGTTATGGTCCAATAAATGCAAGCGATCTGATGTGCCTTATTTTGTGATGGAACCCGGGGAACAGCACAGCCTGGAGTCTTATTTCCCATGCATAATTGAAGGGGTCCCCTTGATCCTGAAATGAATCTTGGGAAATACTTTAGACACTTTACCACCAAACTTTTTTTTTTTTTTTACACCGGTACTGCAAGTGGACTTGCCATAATGTCGTAAACTTCGTTTACCTTCATTAGTAGGAAAGTTAAAACCATAGACGGAAGTCAGTTTTTAGACTGAAGGTGGGTATTTAAAAACATTATATGAAAATGTAATCGATGCTTCAGACCAATAAGCTGCTGATAATCAATTGCAAGTTTACATCACAGTCAGTGATGAAGCCTAACAAGAACAGTGGCAACAAGTGCGGGAACACATCATCAATAATACTGTGTGCAGCCGTCTTCAGCTCAGGATAGCCAGGCGCTCATATACCTCTATCTCTCTAACAAAATGTCAATAAATGTCAATGTTACTATCAATGTGTGCCGTTACACACATTGATAGTAAAGGTGTGGAAAAAGTATTTAAAGAAAGACTTTTTTTATGAAATGGCAACACCCAAAGGAAAGAAAAGCAAAGAGAAAAAAAATTGATGGCGTTATGTATTGTAGAGTCATCTATTCTTTTATTTAGTTTTACAGGATAATGGATAAATGGACTGTGTTGTGCCAATCTAATTGGATATGGGTTATCTGTACAGTATCGCTGTTCAGTGGGATCTGTTGTTCCTCATATGGTCTAACCAAGTAAACTGCTGCCTAATCACATTCAAGCCAAAGTTGCATTATGTTCTGGGGCACTGCTGCTCTGGCAAGAGGCAAAATGGGCCAGTGGAAAGGGTCTCGTAAATGAGTGCACCATTGCCAATCTATCCATCCTAACGCTAACACACTTTACAGGACCAGTGGGAGACCCTGCCTGGCTTACAATGGGAAGGAGGCCCAGTTTAAATCAATTAGCTAAGAGGAGAAATATCATCTAAATCATACCCTGCTTAGCCCCGGGCGACGGGCCTGAATTGGATGGCACATGCAGCATTAACTCAATCCTGGCAGACCACAAATTCATTAGGTCAAAAGATGTCATGGAAAAAAAAATGTAATTAAATATTGTTTAGAAAAATTGGTCAAATATTTGGCCTGAAAAATATGTATTTGGTCAAAAATGTAATGGAACGAAAAGTCAATATGTTAGGTCGAAAAATATTATGGAAGAAATCAGGGGAATTAGTGCCAGGGAATGTAATGATTGGAAAAAAGTCAACAAATATTTGGTTAAAAGAATTATATGAAAAACATGGCATCTGGAATCTCGCAAACTGTGACATATCCAATTTACCGCAACCTGCCAGAGACGCTGCCAGAGACGCTGCCAGTTTACAGTCTGTAACCTCTCTGTACTCCTCACCAGGGCAACAACTATGTAATCTCTCCTAACACAAAATGACAATGAAATGAATTTCTTTCTAAAAGGAGAGCAGAGCAGATTCAAGACTTTCACTTTTCTTCACTGACTGAATTTATTGATGTATATCTTATTCAACTTTACCCAAATAATCAATAGGATAATTGCCTAGGTTGTTATTAGCTTATGGACACCTCCCACATAGGGGACCAAGATGCAAATACACAAGGACATAATTTGTTTTATAATTAGCAGTGAAAAGTCATTCATCATATTTTGCAGCTGGAAGATGTCTATCTAATTAATCATTTATCTTAATCACAAACAAATGTCTTCAGATCTGGAAAACAAAAAGGGAAAAAGGCAATAAAATGCCTTATTGAAGAAATGAATCACCCTCAATATACACTAAATCTCTCGTATGTCTAATTGACAATTTACTATGTTGGAATTTCAGATCAGAATGCAATCTGAACTGTCATAATTATAAACCTGCCAGAAGGCAAATACGTATAATTCACAAAAGTTTACCATTACTTTAAGCAACTGACATGCGTTAAATAAGTAAATGGCAGTGGATATTGCAATATTCAATAGTTCGTGGAACTCATACCTTGCATCTAATAAGAAAACATACCTAATATGAATATTCACGTTAAAAGTACATGGTTAACATGTTTGCATTAAATTCAAGGAAATCCGCTTGTATTAGTCTGATATTAATTTGTTTATATTGTAGTGCTTGTGGCAACGATATTTACTTAAAAACCCAAAGCGAGCAGTTATCATATGTAGAGACAAGCTGTACTATTCTTCTTTTTTTTGGACAAAAATGATATTACCTCATAGGTCAAGATTACAACATCTACTGTATGTTGGTACACCGTAGAGCCATTTCACTGGTAACAAAATATCCCTTTCAACCTGAGGGTATTTGCTTACAACTTATAGATGGATGGTTAGATGTTCATGTGGGAAATGCAGTTTCCAATCCAATCTGTTTCACTTATTTTCAAACGACCACCAGCCGTGATGCCTGTGGTTAGCTGATTATCTCTGCCCTGCATCATTAGCAGCCTGTCCAGACAGACACAGAGCCATTAGTCACTTTGCCATCTGAACCCAGCCCCCCAGGATGAGCTCTCTGCGATGATGACGGCCTCTTGGGCACCATGGATGACAAACAAACTTCATCCTCCCCATCCTTTTCCCTGGAGAGTTGGTTTGATGGTAACACACACACATACACACACACAAAAGCTGAATTAAATCACAGAGACATAACAATCCCGGCCTAATGTACAGACATCATTAACCCAAGATACAAACTGAGCAACGGCTAAAGGGATATGGTTGCGTCATGAAAGCTCCAGTCACATGCAGGACAATCACGCAGCTCCTCATTCTGTAACGGAGTTTCCGGGTATTCCGTGTCTGTTTTAGTAATTGCAGATGTTTTGAGGGAGTCCCAACGGATCATATTTGCTCTGTTACAACAATGTCCAACTAATGGATGATGAGTCTCCTACCTCGCCCACCAGTGGATTGAATATTGTGCTCTTAAAGATGCATCCTCCCACTGAGATTGCCCTCAAATTGTGTATTACCAATCCCACACAGCTGCAGGCGGGCCTTTTCCATGCCCACCATTGATAGCAATTGATTAAATCTGCAAAGCTTTGTCAGTCCCACTCCATCATAATAAGGTCTAGCAAGGACCAATGTCTCTAGTTCCTCCTGCTAAACACAAATGTGTTTAGAGGATTTTTTTCATGCAATAATAAGATCAAGAGGACATGATTGTGTGCAATGCATTACTGGGATGTTATGTACTTTTGGAAAACTGTGTAATACATTTTTATGACAAAACAAAACG
Organism: Apeltes quadracus; assembly: GCA_021346845.1. Lineage (NCBI taxonomy): Eukaryota > Metazoa > Chordata > Actinopteri > Perciformes > Gasterosteidae > Apeltes > Apeltes quadracus. Next base: position 16,305,684 of record CM037918.1, read on the forward strand.
TAAAAAAAGCTAAATGTGGTCTTTGTATTGATGACTTTTAAGTACCTCTACAATTTGGAGCAAGGTTTTTAAGTACTGTAATTCTCGGACTACAAGCCGCGCCTTTTCTCATTTTTCGATTCTGCGGTTTATATAACAGTGCGGCTAATCTATGGATTTTTACAGCTAACGACCACTAAGGGAAACATGGTAATTAAACATTAAAACACCTGCGGTTTATAGTCCAGTGCGTCTCATATATGTACACATCATTCAATTTAGCTGCTGCGGCTTATACTCCGGTGCGGCTTATAGTGCGGAAAATACAATAATTTTTTTGCCGCTCGTCTTGTTTTTGGGGATTTCTGGGGATACTATGTGTTTTTCCTAATCTGTTTTCTACAGACAGATTTGTTTGTCTGTGTCTCTGGCAGCGTTGGTATGGACATCTATCCTTTTCTTTTGATATAAAAAGCAGAAAGAAAAAATTTACTAACAGACAAAGTTTGCTGGAGAGAATTGATTCTCGTCAGCTGGGATTATAGTGATGCATGTCAGTAAATAGTGCCTATGTAGAAGACCTCTCAGTGACAAATTAAATCCATTTTACAGCTCTGTTAACACTAAAGGACTGTTGTTTTGTCCACTGAAGTACACACACAAACCCCTCACAGCAAGATTAAAATATGCATGTGAATCTGATGTTACTCACAACCTTTAGTGTGTGCACTTAGACCCGCTTTTTCTTCTCACTCAATCGTCTTACATTTTTCCGTCTCCAAAGCATGTGGAATTTTTCCGCTCCACCATCAATATAAGAGTTTTTCCAGTTTCCGGCCCGTCAGCCTGTCAGATCGGGAATTTCCCAGACCAATAAAGCCCTTCAGGATTTGTGGTGTTGTGTCTCAAGTGAGGGGAGGTTTAACATCCCATTCTGAGGTGTAAGAAAAAGGCCCTGCAGAGCACATTCTGCAGGTGTAACGGGAGGCCATTTGTCTTCCTCACTCTCGCTGAACGACACATTGAACACCACACCCGGGAGCAGTCTCCCCGTCCTGTCTATCATAGAGAAGCAGAATTAATTAACAAAACAGGCTAATCTGTATTCTCCAGGAACTATTCATTACTGACCGCTCAGTCTGATGCAACAGATACGACCGGTTGAGATAAAAACCTCCATCTGGCTAATGACTATTTCCTTTTGTTCAATTTCTGTTGTTGCTTCTTTCCTGATAAAAAAAACATACTCGCCGGGCATGTGGAAATAAATGCTCTTCAATGAAAATGAACATCCGCTAGAAATATTGCAAATGTAGTGAGGATTTTGCATAAACATGTTTTGCAACTTTTTGTCCAGTTTCCTTTTTCAGGTTCCACCACACTGCTTATTAAAAAACATCCATAGGAAATTGTTTTGCTTGCAGGAATGTAAATGAATGAACAGTGAGTCATTATTTTTGTGGTCAGTGTGTTGTGCCTTTTTCCAGAGTTTGTGGATGTTGATTTAGTAATTCAGGCCAATTAAAAGTGCGTATTATTAAATGCCTGGCCTCAGACGATCAGACAACTTCCGTCTTCCATGTATCAGCTCAGTAAATATCTTTGTTATGTAATACCAACTATATCATTGTTGAATCTCAGAGCACCACATTTGGATCTTTGTGAAGCTCTGCTTTTTCTGAGTAGTTGTGTGGAAGATGTATTCAGATCATTTATTTAAAATGAACAATACGACAATGCAAATGTAACGTTTTTTCATTTAATGTAAAAATGGTGATGGTAAAAGTGTATAACTGGTAATTTAGCTTGTAAAGGTGTGCAATTATACTTACTCAAAGAGATCAGCACATTTTTTTTTTTGCTTTCAAATCAAAAGTTTATCCATAAAATGCGGTGGATTAGTATTAAGTATGAAGAAAACCACAAAATGGAAATTCTCAATTAAAGTAGTGGTGCTTTACCTCAACATTTCAGATGTATCCTGAAATTGTCATCATCACACTGAAACACATCCCATGAAACTACGAGATGAGTTGTTTCCCCTGCTGGCAATGGATTGTGGGTAATCAATATCTTCACGTGAGGCTGCGACTCGCTGGTACAGGAGCCAAGCACTCCAGCTGATGAACTGCCTGCTTGATATACACCCGCAGCGTGGGATTGCAGTGGTGCAACATAGTACTGAAACAACAGCAATTCTTTCATTCGATTTCTCTTCCATCATACTTCCCCACGGCACACAGGGAACTCTCTCACGCGGAGACACGTACTGTCGGTCCGCATGTTACCAAGCACTGTCAAACTTGTCAGATCAAATTCTATATTTAAAAAATATACTAAAATATAAAAACACCAGGCACTTGTCATTTTGCCAGATAGGTTTGGATCATCAATCGTTTTAAGAACTGTTTCCTGTTTATTATTGTATCCACTGAGAATCCACACAGACTTTCTGCTTGAGCCAACTTTATTAGGATGATATAGAGACGTGAGCGAAAGGCTGCATGAGCTGATAACACTAAGCACCCAGAACAAGATAAAAGGGTCTCTGCTGACATCTGAGCACACCAGCTCAGACTTCTCAACAACAGACGCTTCAGATGATATGTGCCATGACCCTTGAACTTATTGGCTTTGTCATACTGCAGGATATAATTTTACTGCTTGACTTCTTGTTAGTGTCAGAGAAGAGAATTTCCAACTAGACTATTTTTTGCCATACTAGTGTTGAATAAATTGTTTAACGACAAATTTCTGTGTTGACTGCTTTAAAAATTACACCTGCCAGAAAGAAAATACATTGAGAGAAGGGGTGGCTTACATTGGCACATATAATGGCACATATGTGCCAATGTAAGCACATATACTGTGCCAATGTATATAAACCTCACATTGTGGTAGCTTTTATGAGAGTTATGGACTTTAATGAGTATTTGTTGTTTTTGCTACCTGCAATTGGGTCGAATCGCTGTTTCACAGCATTGCCAATGATGACCGTAGATAAGCGCCGCAGTTCATTGAGCTCAATCCTAACGGCCACATCTTCAGCAGGTTAACATCTGCTAGTTGGCGCTATACACAATGCGCTACTAAAAGATGCGAGAACGTTATTAGTTCCTGAGGTATTTTGTGGTAAATCAAATTGTTGGACAAATTAAAACCGATGTTGGTGCTAGATGAAAAGCACAAGTCTCCAAATGGAGGCTATCACGATTGCTTATCAGCAGATATGAATGTCAAATTTCATGGCAACCCTGCGCAAGGGTATATTTCAGTGTGGACCACAACTTTTCGAACGTGTCAGGTTAACGTGCGGTTGGTGGGGGTGGGGTTCTTTGGGTTAAACAGAGAGGATATACACCGAGGTTGATGTTTTTGGTCACACTTTATTTATACCTGCAGTAATCACACTCTGAGTCGGCCGGCTCGTCTGCCCTTCTGTGCCAGCACTGCATTCAACAGGAAGACAATTTACTCAAATGAATACAGCTGAGGCCAATTACACCTCCACCTGGCACAGTTCCCCGCGTCACTCCCACCCCTCTGCAGCCGAGCCGAAGCAGGCCCCGCCACCACTGTTCAATATGAGAGAAAATAGCATTGATGGAATTGATGATTTTTTTGCTAAATTTGTGCAGTACATTGAGAAGGGGCATTGCTTCTTTCTGCAGGTGCTTTTTACGTTTTAGTGAAACTTAGAAACATGACTCCTTCCCGATGAGAAGGGAAAGCTTTTGAGTCATTATTCAGGAGTGCCACAGAGCACACTGCCTTTTAATCGAGTTAATAAAAGTGAGCCAACATAGACGTCTGCTTCCCATTAAAAACAATGTGTCTGGATAATGATTCACAAGATGTTTTCAGGGAGGAGAGAGAGATTGGGATTAGAAAATGCAAACTGTGGTCAAACTAATTACAAACTGTCAAATATAGATTCTTAAGAAGATAATCTAAATACTCCCAAAGACATTTTCAAAGAAATTTAAATGTCTATCCATTAAAGCTAACGAGACAGGAAGAAGGACCAAATTGCGGAGTTCACAAACCGGGTACTTTCATTAAACCACTAACCAGATGCCGCGGGCCAGACAGGGATCCAACAGAGACAACTGCCAAACAGGCTCACAGGGCTTAAATACACAAGGGAGGTTCAGGTGATTGGACACAGGTGGAAACAATCAGACAATCACAGGGGAAGACAGGACAAGGCAGGAAATGAAAGTCATGTCTACTTTTATTTCTGTCTGTCATGTCATTGCAATTCAGTTTGTTCAGACTGCATACGATGAAAAAATACAAAGCATTTTTCTACTCTGCATCCAATTGTTTCTTTCTGCAGATTAAAAATGAAATGTTGCTTTAAATACACGTGTATACATGTGTAAAATGTATAAACATTATGTTTGATATTTAGGGCAATGTCCATTGGCCTATCCACTTCGACCCAATAAAAAAACATGAGGCTCAAAACCTGATCAGTCCCCATTGATCTATTCTCAATGATCCAGAGTAGAAGTCTTTGGAGTTTGAATTTACAGCCCAAGTCCTCGGGGCCACTCTCCATGACGAATACAGGTCCTTTACCGGCCATTATAATGAGGCTTTAAACTGCTTGGCCACTGTAAATCTGCCTTGCTAAGGTTCCAGTGCTCCTGGTCCGGCTGGCTCTCACCTCAATAAATCTCACACGCAGGACCAGAGAATAATTGATTGTCCTCTCCTGACTACATTCGCCAAAGCAGTGACAAGTCAGCAAATGACGGCCAGTCCCCAGGAACTAATGCTTGTGCACGGGAAAAGAATTAGACCCAGGGACGGTGGCATCCCTGACGCCTAGGTTTCTCCAAGGAGGCTGGGGAGGCGGGTGTTCTGATTAAATTAGAAAGCCTCATGCGTTGGGGTTCGATACTTTTGCATAGAGAAGTAAATTAAACTTTTAGTGTGTTTTTTATTGAATGAAACGATGTGCATCGTTGCTGATTTTTGAGTGGGGGGGTCAGATGGAGTCAGTAAAATAAATATCAAGTGCATTGACTATCACTTCCCTAAACCCTGTTTTCATGAACTGTATCAAAGCATAAAAGTTTGGAAATGCATACTCCCCCACCTCCACTCCGGTCATGTGGACCGAATTTAAAAATGAAATGCGCCTCTATATTAGGTATTACGGGAAAGGGGCTTGAACTGCCTTCAAAACGATTGAAAAATGATAACATTGTATTTTCACTTGATTCTATTCCTAGAAGACATTTTGAGAAAATAAAAGATGAAATCAGTAATAATGGCATGATACTTTTTTCAATGTTTGAACTGCCTTTAAACCAGATCCAAGCTGGGTATCACTCTGTTGATCCTGGTTTATGTTGACCTCCTGCATGCTAATGTACATTCTCATCAAATATTACTGTACAGTTTTTGAGAAAATTAAAGGCAATCTCAGTGATACTGGCATGATATTTCATCTTTCATTTTCTTAAAAACTGTAAAGTAATATTTGCTGTAGTAAAATGTACATGAGTAGAGAGGAGGTCAAAATGAACTAGGATCAAGTGAAAGCAGAGTGTTACTTAGCTTGGATCAGGTGTAACGACCGTTCAAAGATTAAGAAAAGACACTTCAGTGCACAGATCAGTGCATTTAAGGCTGCAAGCCCTTCTACCGTAACGCCCGCAATAGAGGTGCATTTATTTTTCAAATGCGGTCTACATGACAGCAGTCCCACCACCCCACTGGCGTCCCTCTCAATTCGAGAAAATACAGCGTGCAGGCCGATATACCTGGTGGTAAAACGTGTAGCCGACCCCCCGCCGGGAGTCAGACCTGTAGCACTCGCCGGGACGCAGAGAGCAGCGCGTCGGGACAACGACGCTGCGTGTGGACAGCGCGTAAAGACACCGCAGGACACTCTGGGGATTTTATGGGACGGATTTCCAAATCAACTCCCCCAACCCCTCCGCAAGCAACAGATATCCCAATTCGGCGAATAATCTTGTCTTGTTTGTTGAGGCGTCCGCACCGTGTTCGTTGAAGTGTCCCGACCGGTAGATGCCGGCATGTCCGTGAGGGAGAGCGCTACGCACCGCGGCTCCGAGGCTTCCACACCGACAGCTCCTGCGGATCAGATGGTGCCGAAAAAATGACTCGGACGCTCTCCGTGCTCGCTTACTTCCTCAGTCTGCTTCACTGTAAGTGTGTCTTACTTTACGTTTTGAGCCTTGATGATCCTATTTTATACCGTTGTGTTGTTTTGCACTGCGTGTAGGAGGGTGTGATACTTTATTCAAATGTTAACGTTTTGTTATACTTGTCCTGTTGTTAAATGTAGCCTGGATTAACCAAATACAATCAGCCCTTATAGGGAGGTTCGAGATCTAAAGAATAACGACTAACATCCCTCCTCCATATGCGCACACTGTTGGATACACAGCCCCCTGAACCAATATCGGTTTCAGCAACTTTACATCCTCCTTACAAGCGTAATTACTTATTACTAACAAAAAAATTGATTTCAAGAAACTCATTCCTGGATTTTAAAGCTGCTTTCTGATTTTTTTCCAGACAAATCCATCCTCAATAAGTAAAATATATTTGAAAATACATATATTTGAATACAGCTCTCAGAAAACGGGCTGTATTGGTTTTTAACAACAACAACAACCTGTGTCGCTCTATGAAAACAAGTAGCTTTAAAATGGAAAACTAATTTTCTAAAAGGTTTTCTAACGGTCTTGATACTGATATTTTGGATGTGAATACAATACCTGTGCATTCAAATAATGTAACAACAATGAACCCCCAGATAGCTGCTGTGCCGAATCAGAGGAGCGTCTCATGAACTGGTTGCTGGGAAAGGATCGCTACAATCCGCTCATCCGCCCGGCTGTCAACCGGACGGAGAGAGTCCCGGTGAAGCTGCAAGTGTCTCTGGCTCAGCTCATCAGTGTGGTGAGGCCCCCAAATACTTCTGCTCAGCATAAATATATGTGTGTTTTTGTTTATGTTGGAGAGAATGGACAAAGGAGACATAAAAAGAAAGAGGACGACAAAAAAGACAGAGCCAAAGCCACAAAGCTGTTAGTTATCAAACGGCTTGCGCGGCAAGGCCATCACTCTAAACTGATGGATAAAGTCGAGGATGGATGTGGCCAGCCGTGATGTCTGCCTCCGCCATGTCCAGATTGAAATTTCAGCACATTGGATTAAAAGAGGCCATAAAGCTGTTTTAGCCGCAGTGATAGAGGTTCTCCTGTGATTTACAGCGGAGGCTCCTTATCGCCGCAGACCAAGGCAGCAGGAATCACAGGCAGAAGGAATCACAGGCTTGGTTGATGAGTTTTCATTTAACCTTCAATATAATTGGCACCCGACATCACTCCATTGGAAGTGGTGTGATGACAATGCCATCAACAAACACCCTAACACGCAATCAGGCAACAGGGGAGGATGTAAATGCAGTTCAAACAGCTCTGTCTTCATGTTCTGATAACGCTTGCTCGGCTGACATCGTGCTGTCGAGTTAGTGATTCATGAGTGCAAAAAACCTACACCAGCAAAAACTAGCGTCTCCTCTCGGCCCTCAGCGTTTTCAATGAGTGTCTTTGAATGAAACCAGCTTAAAGGCTGGCTTGTATGAAGCTGATTGAGACGATGAGATGGATAATCAACAGGAGGCAGGGGGCTTTGGTCAAATATAATAAAAATATATTTTATTATATAATACTGCCATGGTTTACATGGCCTGTAATCTCAAGTAGTCCCCACATAAAAGGTGGAATTAATCCTTATAATATAGTGTTCATGGTCAGCTGATGTGCAATGTACATTTCTACTGTATTTTTGGATAAAGAATATTTTTTTTTGCTTTTTCAGAATGAGAGGGAACAGATCATGACCACAAATGTCTGGCTCACTCAGGTAAGTATGCTGAAACTCACCTGTAGTCTTAGTCAGCCTCAGTCTTGTTAAATGCCCTTCCCTTTGAACTTGAATTTAACCATATCCACTCTTCCTATCTCGGCCAGGAACAAACTGCTTCTGTAATTCAGCTCCAGACATGTTTAACTGATAATGAAGCATGTAATTAGAAACGAACCGGTCTTGAGTGGGTGTTTGGAAGTCGGACTTGACAGCCGGCTCTCTCCCTCCCATCTCTACAGCACTGGGTGGATTACAGGTTATCGTGGGATCCAGCGAAATACGAAGGTATAGACAAGCTGCGCATCCCCTCCAGACACATCTGGCTCCCAGACATTGTCCTGTACAACAAGTAAGCGTCACTGAATCCAGCACAAAGTGAGCTTGAAACATTTGAAGTTCTACCTCCATGTCTCTCTTCTCCCTCTTCCCATAGTGCCGACGGTACCTATGAGGTGACGGTCTTCACCAATGCCATTGTCATTTTCAATGGCAGCATCAACTGGCTTCCCCCCGCCATCTACAAAAGCGCCTGTAAGATCGAGGTCAAGCATTTCCCCTTCGACCAGCAGAACTGCACCCTCAAATTCCGCTCTTGGACGTACGACCACACGGAGATGGACCTGATCTTGAAGTCCGAGGCGGCGAGCATGGATGATTTCACTCCCAGTGGGGAGTGGGACATCCTGGCGCTGCCGGGCAGACGGACTGTCAACCCCCTGGATCCCACCTACGTGGACCTCACGTATGACTTCATCATCAAAAGAAAGCCCCTTTTCTACACCATAAACCTCATCATTCCCTGTGTTCTGATCACCTCTCTGGCCATCCTGGTCTTCTACTTACCGTCAGACTGCGGCGAGAAGATGACCCTTTGCATCTCCGTGCTCCTGGCTCTCACCGTTTTCTTGCTTATGATCTCAAAGATTGTTCCCCCCACCTCGCTGGAAGTGCCCCTGATCGGCAAGTACCTGATGTTCACCATGGTGCTCGTGACCTTCTCCATCATCACCAGCGTGTGCGTGCTCAACGTTCACCATCGCTCTCCGAGCACCCACACCATGCCTTCCTGGGTCAAGCTGGTGTTTCTTATCAAACTCCCGGCCTTGCTCTTCATGAGACGCCCTCAGAATAACTTCGCGAGCCAGAGACTTCAGCGACAACAGTGTTTGAGGGCAAGGGGAGCCGTTGTGAGCTTGGGTTACCCAGACGCGGCCAAAACAGGTTTCGTCTTGTCGCCTTCTGCCCTGCAGTCCTCCAATCCTGCTTTCTCCGCCCGAGGACGAAATGTAGCTCCTCCGCAAAGCTTCAGCCATTCCAACAGGAAGGGGGACTTCCGCTCCACTGTTTACATTCCCAGTGGTTTCGCTTCCAACCAGGACCTCAAGCAGAGCACCAGCTCAGATTGGGCCGCTGATGTCCAGGAGGCTGTCAACGGGGTGCGCTTCGTGGCCGAGCACATGATGGGAGATGACGATGATCAGAGTGTATGTATCCACATTTACCCAAATGTTGTTTAAACAGCGCTATGGCTGAATATTCACTATATTTAATCTGCCTCTAAATAATTTAACAACTGATATTATGAAAGATGGCTGTTCTGTTTCAGTAATAAGACTTTTATCATTTCAAGAATGATAGATTTTTAAGATTTTTTACGCGTAAATTACAAAATACTTTCTAATTCAACCAAATTGAATTGCTAGCAAACACAACATACTAATAGGCATATTGATTTGATGTATGTAAAATGTGTAAACAGAGTTAACAGTTACTGTTTGAATGCAAGGACTCCGAAAGGGAATAACTTTCAAACTTTATTCACCCGACACACGTGTGCACGATTATTAGGTCGTCTCACTGCGTCATACTGATACTGATACTTTATATCAACGAAAGACTAACTGTTGTTTTTTGTAGCCAAAAAAACAAGCACTGAGTGAGTTTAATTGTGTTTCTCTACATTTTCCAGGTGATTGAGGACTGGAAGTATGTGGCCATGGTGGTGGATCGGATGTTCTTGTGGATCTTTGTGATAGTGTGTGTGGTGGGCACGCTGGGCTTATTTCTTCAGCCAGTCTTCCAGACTCCGCCTGTTCCCAACCAGCAACCCAGCTCAGAGACTCCTCGCATATGATGAGTAAAGAAACCTCTGCAATTTTTGGGGGGTTTCTTTTTTTTCTGGTGCACCTGGAGGGCTGCAGTAATTGCAAAGTTTGCCTGTAGCAACTATATTGGTGGGATGAAAAAGCAGGGAGAGCAAAATAAAGCATCTGAGAGGGTTTTAAAACCAGGCAAAAAATTACCAACACAGGCTCATTTTATATTGTAAAGACCGAATTGCTGTATGAAAGAAGAAAAGATCAAATGTCACCGAATTATCAAAACCACATCGCCAATAGCAATACAACCGTCATCAGCACCAAATCCTTTGAGGACGTGGTGCAGTGGAGGTAACTAGGCGTCATTGCACTGAGCTCATATCCCATGTCTACAAAGAACATCTCCGGGACCGGACTGAATATATCTTTCACTACACTTAAGTATGCTGAACCTTTACAGAAATATATCTAATATGTCTGAGTCAGAGTAACATGTGTCTGCTGTCAAATTGTTGTTTACGCCCTTATTCATGTAAGTTCCAATACTAATTCATCAGAAATGTGATGTGTGATTAAAGAATGAATAATGCCCCATCTTATCTTCATCAAATGAGTGAATTCCCCAATAAAGTCTCAGTTTTGTCAGGGTAAGTGCTTCGTTAATCCTTGTTGTCCGTCCTGAGATACACAAATTGATGATGTGCCACTTAGAACCTTTCATCACAAAGATAAGATGGCTGTTCACTTTAAATGTTAATGTATGAAATGGCAAGAAATAATGTTGATGCAACAAATCCTATAGAGCTTGGGTTGATCTTGTCTGTGTTGAGGCACACCGCCAAAAACCTTTCAGCCAGACAGTTCCAAAAGAATGTGTACAATGGTTTACAAAAGTTTACTTGTTTCATTTGTGTCTTTACGCCCAGAGTTAACCTCTGTTAATTGCTCATTTGTACACACTGGCATAACCAGGCACAAACATGTCTGAGGAAATGCACAAGCACACTGTGAACTGAACCCACACTGAACATTTACTGCTCAATAAACTGTGCCGAGTGGGCTCGTTAGAGATTCTGCAGACTTGGTTGTTTTGTGAGACCTTCATTGAAATCAAGAAACAGCGATCCACATCACCGCAAATGTTTTACCTTCATGTCTCGTTACAGCTTTCGAGAGCATCCTCCTTTCTCTAGCAAAGTCTTTATCCTTTCGTCTTTAGTAAAGAGCGACACTGGTGCCACAACATATGCATCAGCGATCTTTCATTAGTTTGAACCCAAACAAAGCCGGACGAGCAGTCATTCAACAATCGATCAAAAGTCCCATAAATCACATCAGCAGAATTTTGTCATTAGTCTCCAATAAGTTATGCCTGGCAGCATTGTCCTTGAGAATTGCCCTGCCACATTAGCACATTGCTAGTTACGTTGGAACAAAGATCTACCAAGATGTAATCATCAAAAATGTTACGGTTCTATCAAATAATATGTTCCACTTGAGTCATATTCAGGGTAGCTTTTGCGGCACAAAGGTCAAATGAATACATATTACTACCTCGATGTGGTGTGGTGTGGTGTAATATCCCTCGCGGGGGTGATTATTTTCCCTTTGCCCCGCTCAAAGGATTTTAGCAGGCTTTGCATGAGTCAGTGTGGCCGAGGAGATCAAAGTGGAGATGATTCAAATGCGAACACTTATTTCACATGTTTTTTTCGCTAAAGAAAACCAATAATAACCATATTGTTTTTCATTTCTGCCAATAAATTACACTGAATCAGGGATATTCCATTAAAATTCAATGAGGTCGAGTTAGGCACAATTTATCTTTTCCAGTCCCATAAACTTTATATTAATGAAGTTCTATTTACGTTTGTATAGTCAATAACGGAATATCAAATCAAATACAGATTAAGTAGATACACATATTCATATAAGCTATGTATGTACATAAGTGATATTTGTTAATAGTTTCACACTCAAAATCTCAGTTTCATGCAGACCGATAGAATAGATCGACAGTTTAACAGTTTAATCGCTGATATCATGGGACATCCCTTTTTATCAATAAAAACGTGTAGCAATATAAATATATGTAAATATTCACTAACTTGGGCAGAAAATAATATTTGTATTTCATGACCACTTGACACGTGTTTTGGTGTCTTTTTTTCTTCTCTCAAGTCCCCCGACGAAAAAAGTGCATAGTGTAGGCCTATTTCCGATCGGAGGCTTTTTCTTTCTTATTCCGAGATGTAGACTAAAGACAAACCCGTGCAGACGCATCGCATCGTTTCCATGGCAAATCAAGTCAAAACAAATGACGTGTAGCAGATGCGAGGCTGAAAAAAATGTGCGCCCCTCAGATTTGTTATCACATTAGCCCGCTTGCACTCGTCTTTTCCAGCGCAGCGCAGCGCGCCTCCTCCTCAGTGACCGCGCGCGCTCTCTGCGCTCCTCCGGAACTACGGACGCGCGCTCTCTTTGCACACTCGTCTCCTGCCGCCCGGTGCGACGCGGCCGCTGAACCCCTGGATACAACTCCAATCCGTCCTTTCAAACAGGATGAAAGCCAAATTGGTCTTCGCTGCGCTTCTGTTTCTTCTTCGACGTGAGTAACACGCTTCTACTTTCAACTCGCCATCCATGTTGCTAAAAAAAATAAACATAAACAATATGTAACACATATTTAGGGGGGGCTACAGAATCAGCTATTTAACATAGGCATTTTGAAATAACCCCATGCGTCTAATATGCTCGAATTTATATCCTATATTTGATACATGGTCAGCATTTTCACTGTTAATTAAGAAATATGCATTTTTATTGGTGCAAATAATGATGCTTTACACTGAAGGAAACCTCACAATAAATCCGACTAACACAGAGTGATTAAAAGTAACTCTCTGAATACGAAATCAATTCTTATGAGTACACTGAAATGCATGCAAACACAAAACAAATCTGGCTGTAAATCACACCACATTGCTTTGACAGATTAATGTCTAACAATCTGCTCTTTTTCAGGATGCTCCTGTTCACAGGCAGAGCACAAGCTCTTCTCTGTGATATTCTCCAGCTACAACCAGTTCATACGACCGGTGGAAAATGTGACCGACCCAGTTGTTGTGCAGTTCGAGGTGTCCATGTCACAGCTGGTCAAAGTGGTAAGCGCTGACCTGTATTGCACCTGTGAATGAAGGGCTGCTACATCATGACAGTTCTATACATATATCACTCAACTCAATAAGCAGTCATGAGACAAGTAGTCAAGTAGACAGCATTACAGGTAGAGGGTATGAGTTTGTGGGTTAAAACGTTTGTGTCGATTTACGGTCATTGGGCAAATACGTTTTAGAGAAGAGGACAATCACTGCCACTTCAGAGGAGCACCTAGCTAGATTTAAACAGGTGTTTCACTATAGATCCTGTTGACTGGCGGGGCAGAAAGGTACTCAGACAGCCCTTTGTTGGTGAGGGCAGGACAGCTTCATTACAAAATGAACAGACTTGATATTAGTTTTTCTACTTGTGTGCTCAACACCTCTATTATTTTCAGGCATCTAAATGAAATCATCTTAACAAGAATTATGGCTTTAGAATTACTGTAAAAAATGTCAAGCTTAATTTAGAATAAATATACCACATGTTCCCGAAATGTTAAACTATAATGTAATTTTAAATAAAAAGTGTAATGAACTTATAATATAAGTCACTATGCAACAGCAGCCCAAAATTAGCATTTGTTCTGGACAGCTTGTATGAATGATATGGGGTCTGACACATTGTGGGTCGGCTAAATCTGTTTTCCTTTGCCTATTGCCCACAGGCAATCCTTTTATTGTTTCTTTATTTCAAGAGCTAAGTTAATATCAGAGACCTTTCCGGATCTAGATACGTCAAAGAGATGAGGTATATTTTGTTATATTCTCCTTACCTCCCCTCGCTGATGAATGTCTGTAATTTCCACACGCCTGCTGCTCATAAAAGATTCAATTGGTATTGGTCAGCCAGCACCGTGTATGACAGGACCAAATGAGCTCATTCACACCCAGCTGGATTAGTCTTCATTTCACAATAAGGGAACACTTCTTTCAAGCAATTAGCAACTATATTTAGAAGATTTCCAGCTATTTATGTTGTTGTAAAAAAACATTCCAAAAGGGGACTGGGGAGTTACATACTACTAGTCTCTACAAAGGGTCATCACATAATTAAGAGTCCAACAGCATCTCCAATAGCAGCGTCCAATTCAAGACCCAGCTTGCATCAAGTCTTAAGTAAAGATCCTGGTGAAAAATCTCACTAAATCCTAAATGTATCTTAATGTCCTTAGTGACGCTGCCCTATGACTGGTGACACTGTCATGTGAGTTATGCTTAAGCGTTGAGGACCCAGGTGCACCTGTCTTAATCCTCTTGTCCGGCATACGCAAAGGTCTGACCCCGCAGCAACAATCCTCACGAACAATCCTCCCCGGTGAATTGTGCGATCGCCTGTGACATTCTTTTTTGTTTTTTTTATGTTTTGTTTTTTCTTTGCTTAAAACGTCTTTATTATCAATTCTGCTCCGTTTCCAGGATGAAGTCAATCAAATCATGGAGACAAATCTGTGGCTGAGACATGTAAGTTTATGTTCAATGACGAAGCAAATGGAACTTGAGCAAGGACATCAAGTACGGATACAGCCGTCATTCATACATTGAATTACCAATTTTATTATTAGGATTTCCATAATTTGACCGTGGTCTGGAATTTATATAATAATTATTTATAATTTCCCTTAGGACAGTTTGACGGATAAAGTAACTCTTAACATTTGCAAAACTCGGAAACATTGACATGAACGTCATTGTACATCCTAATCATTTATAACAAACATAAAGCAAAAGCCAAATTCATAGCTTGATTGGTGTTTTGTCATTCCCCGCAAAATGTCTCTGCTGCATTGAGGGATGGTGCAGTGAACCACATTGGATTCAACTGAGGCAGGTGCCGAGTCAGAAAATTCTCCTCTTCCTTGGTAATGCTTAAGGCTTGAGCTGTGATTGCTCTTTTGATGCAGAGGGTCAAAGCATCGTTTCACTTTATTTTAATGTCTGTTGTTTTGGAGTCTCTCTTTGCACTGAACATCCAAATTTTACAATAATACTGATACTTAAGTTGTGGTAAATCATTTCAGCACTCTGAGATGATTTAAATTGGTTGCTTTATGAGTCTCAAATTAATTAAATTATGAATTTAAATTAATTTATGAATCATAAATCAAAGAATGCCTTGGCCGGTGGTCTATTACTTTGGATTGCCATGCCATTTTACACAGACGCTAATATTACAGATTTATTGATTTTGGTGATCCCATGATATTTCTTCTAACACCACCTCAAAGGCAGTATTTGTGATTTTGAGTGAAATGTGTGATGGAACTATTGGATGCCATAGCTTTAAGGTACAGATCTTAATTGACCCCCTCATAATTGTAAAGAGTAGTATTACCTTTTATCATCAATCATTGGATCAAATGTCTCATAGGAACTTTTTGTTTTTTGTTGCTGCAATTTTATTCTGAATTTTAACGTGATTTTTTTTTAATTTCAGATCTGGAATGACTACAAACTTAGATGGAATCCAAAGGATTTTGGAGGCGTTGATTTTATCCGAGTGCCGTCCAACAGGATATGGAAACCAGACATTGTGCTCTACAACAAGTGAGTGTTACATCACAATTCAAAAACTTGGCACAAAAACTCCATTGCATGTCCCCAACCTTCCTCTTTTATTCTCCCTCTCTGCAGTGCAGTCGGAGATTTCCAGGTTGACGACAAAACGAAGGCCCTCCTTCGTTTCAATGGTGATGTTACTTGGATCCCTCCTGCCATATTCAAGAGCTCATGCAAGATAGACGTAACTTACTTCCCCTTCGACTACCAAAACTGCACGATGAAGTTCGGCTCCTGGACCTACGACAAGGCCAAAATCGATCTGGTGCTTATTGGTTCAACCATCAACCTCGAGGACTTCTGGGAAAGTGGCCAATGGACGATCATTGACGCCCCCGGTTACAAACACGACATTAAGTACAACTGCTGCGAGGAAATCTACACGGATATTACTTACTCTTTGTACATCCGGCGTCTGCCACTTTTCTACACCATCAACCTGATCATCCCTTGCCTCCTCATCTCCTTCCTCACCGTGCTCGTCTTCTACCTGCCGTCTGACTGCGGGGAGAAAATCACTCTGTGTATCTCTGTTCTCCTGTCTTTAACTGTCTTTCTCCTTGTCATAACAGAAACCATCGCCTCCACTTCGCTAGTCATTCCCCTGATAGGCGAGTACCTACTCTTCACCATGATCTTCGTCACCCTCTCCATCGTGATCACCGTTTTCGTGTTGAACGTCCACTACCGCACGCCCAAGACCCACACTATGCCCCGCTGGGTGCGGACTGTGTTCCTGGGGCTGCTGCCCAGGGTGATGTTCATGACGAGGCCCGACATGGACGCTGGCAAGGTGCTGGAGGCGGCCGGCGATGTTCAGGCGATGCATTCGATTCGGCCCTGTGCCATTCACCCGTCGGGTACTTTGCAGAAGCAGCACAGACCTCAGGCCCCGCCCCCCGGCGTGGTTTCCACCCTGACAAACCGCCAACGGCTTTTCAACAACACAGAGCTCGCCGACCTCAATACCTTAAGTGGAGACCCGGCCAAAGGTGCCGGCTCGGCGCCCTTGTCCTGTGATGGACACGGCAACCGCTGCTGGCACCAGAGATCCAGCAAACTGCCTGCAGACTCGGGGGGAGGCAGCGGGGGACTGGGCAGCTTGGGAGCGCTGAGTGGGGGCAATGCTGTTGGGGCCAGAGGGGGAAGTCAGTGCTCCAGCTCCGAGTCCGTGGCAGGAGGAACAATGTCCATGTTGCCGCTGTCCGCCGAGGTCCAGGAGGCCATTGAAAGTGTCAAATACATAGCGGAGAATATGAGACTTCAGAATGAGGCGAAGGAGGTGAGTGCTCACAATCAGAATAACCTTTAAGCCTTTGTAAACCTTTTAGAGAGAAGCTACTTTGGTATGGTCACCATATTATTAACAATCTGTTTTAATTTGATCCTCTCGCAGGTTCAGGATGACTGGAAGTACGTTGCCATGGTTATCGACAGAATCTTCCTCTGGGTTTTTGTCCTTGTGTGCATACTGGGAACAGCTGGCCTCTTCCTCCAGCCTTTATTACTTTGGGATGACATCTAAATACATTTGATAAAGCAAATGGTTCAATATTACTATTTCAAAAATGCACAGCAGTTATTATTTATTATACAGAGCTCATACAAAGTCGAGGAGGAAACGTTTACGTGAATGTTTTAGATGAATAGTCTTTTTGTTTAAAAAAAGGGTTATGAGCTCCCCACTGTTAAACGAGGGCGAAGACCAGGGTGTTAGGTCATTTAATTGTTTTCAATTATTTAAATTTTCAATTGCAATTTGCAGGAGCTAGCGATCGACAATGCTGGGCTTTAAAGAAATAGTTGATTGTTCTCATTTTCTCCGCTTAAAGGCAAGATTCAAATTCTGTAAGAGTGTGAAAGACAACAGCAACCATTTGTTGGAGAGGCAGTAATAAAATCAAATCATTATCACCTGTTGGTCAGCAAACTTTGTGTGCGGATGTTGACATGTTTGTTTCTTGCAGCAGAGTATCTTTGTCTGGACGTGCGCACACTCGTCCCCTCATATGAAAATAATCATTAATGTCGAGGACATACTGTTGTAGTGTCAATTATTTTGAAGGGTAACTGATTCGATTTTGTGAACTTGAAGCCCCTTATTGCAAATTAAGTACGAGGGTATGTATATTCTCAAATGCAACCGTTGTGTCACCAGGAAGCTCTGCAATTTCTTCTTTAATTGTCAAATCCCTATTGAGTGCTTTCAACATTTCTTTTCATGTTTCTGAGGAGCAAGCAATGTGGTGGACTGTGCTCAAACAGTGCCACCATGTGGCAATGATTCGGTAATACAATCTTCAGATTTTTGTAAAGGGATTCGTAGCTCATTTTGACATCCTCTCTGTTGTCACTTATTCCCCGTTGTAAAATGTTAAGTTCTGTTCCATTGTTTTTACTTTTTAAAAATTGGATTGGTATAATTTCTTTAAATTCCATGTGCGAATAGAAAAGCATGTACAAACACATTTTAGTTCTGTCTAAACCAAGTACTTCTGTAAATAAATATTAAAAAGATGTTATACAACGGCATGAGGTGGGCATCCGTTGTATCTGGTTTCTCTCAATTACCAGGACTTCTGACAAAGATCCTGTAGGATGAAGATGTAATTTCCATTAGTACTCCGATGCTTTGCTTTTTATTCCGTTCCTCATCCTCTCTTTTCTTCTTCGAACCCACTTGCCTGACAAGAATACAATGTTCTGCTGTTTTACCACAAGGGGACCTCCATGTTTCTTAGTTCCCCAGTGCTTCCCCAACAGGTCTGATGCTGTTAAGAGTTTGGGTCAAATTCTCACGTACTTAAAGGACATCTTATAGATCAAATGGATTAAACTTTTATCAGAACCGCCATGGTAGGTACAAGCTACAAAAAACACAGTCTCCTACATGTATACCATGACTCTCAATATACTCACTGTTTGAATTATGTAATACAACAAAAAATCTGAGCAGATGGCAGGCTATGTGATTACAAGAACATCCAGCCCATATTTAATTGAATGCTGGCAGGGAAGCACAGACAGATAGCGGCTCACGATCACATCTGATAAGAAACCCCTGGCTAATGAATGCAATTAAAGCTCACTGAGAACCAGCGTATGGCTGATCTGCAGGCGGGCCCGAGAGCTGCCAAAATGAAGTTAAGGAATGAAGGAGCCTGGAAAGATGAATATTCTCTCATCGGTCCCTTTGAAAAGTTCCATTCTGAAAAATACCAGGTACAAAAGTGAAAGAAAAGATGTGCTGGTTTTACCAGTCAACAGTTTAGTAAAAGTATGCATGAGCAGTTCCTAATTTTGGAAATGGTCTCGAGTCACCACAGAACACAAAGGAAGCGACTGTTGAGCACATTTATAAATTCCACTCTGTACTTGGTTTCACAAGGTGCTGTCTGTGGAGTCGACTGTCACATTGCTTGTAATCATGATCATAATCACCATCCTTTTGTGTAAGTACGTTGACAAGTGATATGTTTGTTTAACTACTACCGAATCGTTTGTGTAAAGAGACGTGCTTCTTTTTCTTCAAGGTGCTTTCGCAATTCAGGTTACCAGCTCAACTACCGGTGAGTTTGATTTAAGATAACACATCTGTGTGATATGTTCTCAGTGTGATTCGGAATACATCACCGTTGCATCGTTTATAAAGGAAATGTCTGTCTCTGTTTCAACAAACCAATACAACAGATGTTCTTCAAGCAGACATACTGGTCTATCAGAAGAATATCAGCGAGAATGGTGACCTGTATGTGACCTGCAGCACATTGAGGTTTAAGAAACCCATCATGGTT
Source organism: Apeltes quadracus (assembly GCA_021346845.1). Taxonomy (NCBI): domain Eukaryota; kingdom Metazoa; phylum Chordata; class Actinopteri; order Perciformes; family Gasterosteidae; genus Apeltes; species Apeltes quadracus. Next base: position 16,325,190 of record CM037918.1, read on the forward strand.
CATGTTTATTTATGTCACAATGGCATATGGATTGACCAAAAGAAGCAGAAGAAAGATCACAGTGATAGCCTTTTTATCGTACCCAGAGTTGGCCTTAATCACAGTGGAAACTACAGTTGTGTTTTCTCAGAAGATAATGATTCACTTCCTAAAGTACCAATGAGAGGAAGTAACGTAATTCAGATTCGGGTAATATGTAAGTATTCACATCCAAATATAAAAACATGGAAACCTTATTTCTCCCCACTAATCTTGTATTTTTTTTACCGCGCAGCAAATTATCTCCCTGCAGACATTTCAATAGAGGGACCTTCGGCTGTCACGGAGGGGGACGACGTTGCATTTCGATGTTCTGTTTCTGGCCCCCTCCAAACACTTGGGGATTGTGAACTTATCCACTGCCACCTGAGGAGGAATGAGACAGTCGTCCAAGTGCAAACGTTCAACGTTAAGCGGATGGAGGCCACTTTCACCGTCCAAGGTGCCGTCAGTAGGGATATGGGCCACTACAGCTGCGTGGTGCTGCCATCCAAATGCGTTGCAGAGCACGAGGAAACACTCCATGGAAATAACACAGTGTTGCTCGAGGTCAAAGGTTAGGGGGTTTACAGAAGGTTTGAAAATATGGTATTTACCAGTCTGCTTTATACAGTGCTTCAGTGTTAAAAAGCTTTTCAAAATGTGTGTGTTCTTGCTCTCCAGGAAGTCCGGTTCTCCGAGCGTTGATCTCTTGTGGATTAGTAGCCGTGATGTTAGTACTGGGTCTTTGTCTGTGGTGGATCGCCAAACAAAGTCAGATCATCCAAGAGAAATCAAAAGGCAAGTTTAACAGTTAATATTTTGCAGTATGTTCAACTATTAACAAATGACATTAAAAAAGCTGTTATCCGTCAAGAAATGACTTCTATTCTCTTTGACAATGACTTGTCTCACTAACCACATCCTCATCTAACTAGAACATTTCAACACTGTGAATGTTTTTTTTTCTCATTCCAGCGGCCTTCTTAGCTTCATTCAAGTGAGTTCAACTTTTAACCCAGACGCTGTCTGATGAAATTCAAACCGACATAGAGATGAGCAGCGAGTCATTTGGTTTCTATTTTATTCCTGTTATCAGTGATATTTGCTCATAGAAGCATGTCTTATGTGCACAATGTTTACCATAAACTAAACTACACTGGCTACACAAGGCAATCTGCCAGTAATCTGCCAACACTGGGCTTATTAAAGGGTTTTAATTATTGTGTTGTTACAGTGGGGCGAGTAGGCCGGCACATGCAGACGTGGTGGAGGAGCAGATTGAGGGAGAGGACGTGGAATCAGAGGACGTGGAATCACAAGACGGTATGTTGAAAATGGAGTTACAATAAAATCATACTCTGGGGAGTTCGTAATGAAATAATCAATGATGACTCAGGTGAACATAATGTAGCTACGTTCTGTTCCGATTCAATACAACAATTCCGCTGCCTAGATTTTTGTTGCGTTTTTCAAAGGTCTTACAAGTTACTATGTTCTAACATGGATGGAAACTTAAAATGTATGAATAATCATGGCTTCTACAAGCATTCCATTTGTTCATCCCAACTTCTGAAGAAGATCACTTTTGCTAATTTCAGTTCAAATTGTTTTTATCATGACGTGTTTCTGAAAGTACTTTTTTAGAAAAGACTTTCTTGGAAAAGTGCAACAGTGCTCAACTGCTGTACATGTTTGCCGGTGAAAATGACATGTACATGGACATGTCATTTTTGTTATGGAAAAACATCAACACTTTTATTGGTCTCTCTTTAAATCTTTTTCAACTCAGGAGATTCATTCAACACGGAGGGAGATGAGTAAGAAACATGAATTAATTTCAATACAAACAATTATTCAATGTCCTTTTTGTCATAGCAATTATTCAAGTAACATTTATTGTAAAGTTGTAATATTTAAATACACATGAAAATTGTTCAATCTGACTTCTGTTGAAATATTAATAACTGACAACATTTTCTCAGTTATCAGAATGTTGTGAATGGTGCAGTCTCACTTAATTTTGACGATTGTGAGGATCTGTACAGTGCTGCTGGTAAGTGATACGCTACTGTGCTCTTATAAAAATAGTTAAAAAACATTTTTTTATATTGAAAGTCACAGAGACAACAACATCCTCGAGAGACATTGTGAGTCAGATGAGAGACATGATGAAAAGTGCGTTAATCAGACGTGGGCCAACTAATACATGATACATGCTAAAAGTACTTTAGAATGTATCATTATAGTGTAATATTCTAATAGTTTTCAATATTAGAATAGAGTCACTACTATTTATTTTGTTATCAAGCCGTTTCTTTCTTACGGTGCTCAAAAGTTAAGGCAACTGGACAGAAAACGGCAAGAATGAAAACAATAAAAACTAAAGCTAATAAGAAAACAAGTTATTAGATTGAAAATCTTGAGATTGAGATTGATTCTACTGGTCTTTTCAGATGCAAACGTTTGTCTGTTAGCATCTTACAGGAAACCAGGTCTTCATTTGCAGCAGCAGCAGAGCTGTAAATAGCATTTTGTAGCATGCTCTCTGACTCACAAGCGCTAATTCTGCCATCAGAAGTGGTATAAATAAATAAAGTTAAACCAACACCAATTGCGTGATCGCCTGTAGAAAAATATTTGCTGCACGTCCTCCTTTTTTAACTGAACTTCTCACTCACAGATGATACACCAGCTGCTGCTGTGTATTCACTGCCCAGCAGAACAACAGCAACTTAGTGGCGCAACTGGAACACTTGTTTGTGATGAACTCCTGTTTTGTTCAGCGTCGGTGTCTACTGAGTTCAATGACCTCATCTGATTAATGAAGCCACTCTATCAATGACAGAAGCTGTTTGCAGCAGCCTATGAGCAGCTGATCATGATCAACTTCCAACATTTTCCTAACTGCTGCTTTTGTCATTACTGCCACAACTTCTGTGGGAAATACAACAGATGGACAGAATGGAGTTACCTCTTTGAAATTATAACTTAAGGAACAGCAGTTGGCATGGATGTAGATACATATGTAAATAAGTTCTGTAATTTCTTTAATTTTGACCCGCGATGACTGTCTTTTACTGGAATTTTATACTCTTTAATTTCAGAGTAGTATCCTTGAAAGGGGGAACTGTCCCATGTAATACCTGCAAAATCCCTCTAACTAAACAAAAAGTGCATATCTGTTTTTAATTCTTTCCAGTTAATCACATTCCTCACTATGAATATGTTTTCAATTTTTTAATAAAGATTTACTCATTACAGTGTCTTTCCATTTTTTATTGTTTTTTTCTTTTGAAGCTTTTCTTAATACAGCACATCTGAAAAAGACGGAGAAAAACAATTGATGCAGCCAGAGAGGACAAAACAATATCAATAGTGTGAGTGACTACCAAGGTATCCTGTAGAAGACCTTTCTCTTCTTTCCAGTTTAGTTCAATTTCACTTTTCTTTTACAACAAAATCTGAAGCAAGACCACAGTAACCCAGCAACAAATAACAAAGCAACCACTGCAAATGTTAGTAAAAAAAGCATGACATCAACAGAGTGGTAGGAGTACCAGGGCATCTTGTAGGACTCTGTTCTCAGGTGAGCTGCACCTTTGTGCCTCATCACAAACTCTATCCAGAAGAGGGCCGTATCCAGCGGCTTCATTGGCTGATCTCTGTGCAGCCTGGAGAGCCTCTGCATGTTCATCCTGTAGGAGGGCTCGGTCAATACTTCCTGTATGGCGTTCAGGAAGTTGTTGTCCTTGTCCACTGTGGCTAAAGTAAGAATCTTGGCTGCGCCTCTTTCTTGCAGGCGCAGAAGGTTGTCGTATTGGTTCGAAAAACACAGGCAGACCTACTACTGGGACTCCGTGGTAAATAGCTTCTTGAACTCCGTTGGTTCCTCCGTGAGCCACAAACAGTTTTATCTTGGGGTGTCCTAAAAGGTCTTTCTGTGGCATCCAGTCTACTAGCAAGGTGTTGTTCCCCAGAGTGGCCGGTCTGACCCCTTTGTGCCTCCAGATGACTTTTTGGGGTAATTTAGCAAAAGCTGCAGCCATCTCGTTTGATATATCAGCAGGAAGCTCACTCACAAAAGTCCCCAGAGACATGATGATGACCCCGTGCTCTCCAGAACTCTGCACAAACTCCTCCAAGTGTTCAGGAAGAGGTTCTGCAGGTTTACACTGGAACCCGCCCATGTAGACAACATTAGGCATGGTTGGACGAGGGAACTCGAACACAAAGTCCACTCTCATCAGCCACAGGTCGGCCCCGTGCAGTAAGTCAATATATCTGACCTTTGGGCTGAAGAACTGGTCACAAAAAGCTTGGTACTGTGGTCGAATAACAAATTCATCCTGAGCCAACACAATAAGAGAGAAAAAGTGATTTTGTACTCTTTGAACGAAAGTCATTTTGTCGGATAGTCCGGTGCCGGTCAATGGGATATACGATAAGGGAGAAGGCGCGATTGCCATATGTCCCTCTCCGTTAGTGATCCACCGCACATTATAGACCAGAGGCAGCTTAAGAGCATGAGCCAACAATATTCCTACTCCCCACGCGGGATCGGTTAAGACCAGGTCATATTTTCTATCTTCTAAAGTCTTCATTAAGTCCTTATCTTCAAACATGTCGGTGGCCATTTTGCACATTATTCTATGAACATTAAACATTGCAGAAAACATCTCAGCCTGCAAACTTGCAAAGCTCCAAATCGAGCTATCCCCTCTTTCTATGTCCATGACCTTTTTCAGGATCGGGTTGATGAAGTCAGGATTAATTGCTTCGGTAACAGGAACTGTGATTGTCTTGTAATGCGGATGAGGCCTCCTGGATGTACCAGCTCTTATCGGTTCGTACCACATCAACAGCGTGTCCTCGTGAGTGGAGAGCTTTGACCATGATGTCCATGTTGACCCAGTGGCTTCCCTCCAAAGGAAAAATCAAAATCTTTCGTGCGTGACAAATTCTCCATGACAACAGTACAATAGAGAACAGGAGAAGAGAAGCTACATATCGTTGGGGGGGCATCTTTGACCTGAAAGAAAATATAAACAACAATAATCAAGAAAACATCATAAAATACAATAATTAAATGATTTGCTACATTCAAGTTGTCCCCCAACTGAGGAAAATTGTTTAAATGACATACAAGATTGATCTGTATACCTTTTGCGAAGTAGGTCTGAGCACACATGTACTCAGATGTCGGTGTGAAACGCAAAAACAAATCCCTAAATGTTCCAGGGGTGCTTATATAAGTGGATTTTGCATAATGTTATCTTGGGACTTTTCTGCATAAAGAGTGGAGAGGGGAGAACCTTTTTTGTACCTCAGTGTTATAAAGGCCACATCACTTGGACTAGTCCACTCTTAGAGTGTTATGCTGTAGCCCCCCTCCCCCTGGAGTGGAATGTTCCATCCCTTTAGGGTTTTGTTAAGCAGAGCAGGTGCCTAATGTTACAACATTCAGTGTGCCTTTGTTTGGTCATTACTTTGAACAAAGTAATCATTTTATTGCTGAATTAATATCATGTATAATGTCTGTCCATAAGTCAGTATTTTTTTATATTAAGACTTTAATCTTGTGTCCTACCTGTGGGTTCACATTATATAACTACATGTCCTGATAGTTAATCGCTGCTAACTGTGATTTGGTTTAGGTAGCCGTCACCACGTGGCCTTATAGAGCCACCTTGTGGATGCGCTGCGCGTAGCTGCGCTTGCCATGCCATAACGTTGTCTACAATGCTTGGATGTAATGTTTTTTCTTTTCGTTCATGAATATTTTTTCAGAAATCAGGCACACACCTACAAACAAATACAAATTACAAAGGTATTTCAGTCGATTCTACTTTTTCCACCTGGAACTATTCGACTTTTTGTGAATACCAGTCACGTCAGTGATGCGTGGTCAATTTACAAAAAACTAAGATCCAAGAGAGAGCGCTGTCAGTACAAAATCTTTCATTTACTTCCTCTGGGAATTCCGTTCTGAATTTTTTTAATCAGCAAAAAGCCTTTAATCCTTGTGGAGAGAAAAAACGTATGTGCCTTTCTATCAAAACTTCTCAGCAGTCAATGGTACCGATAAACCTAAAGCGGTGCATAACCACCTTTCAATATATTATAAGCCATATAAATTGATTTTATTCTGTTTTCCGGTGGATCTCCTCCCCCATTTCTTTAATTTCATCCATCTTTCTTTGGTTTACATTAAAAAACAATAAACAACACTCAACATTTTTTCTCTGTGCTTTTTATTGTTTAAAACTCACTGCTTTATTGTTTTGTTTTTTTCAGCTGTAATATGAAGACACGACCACGAAGAGGCAGAGCATGCTCAACCAATGTCTAAGCTCTTCAGCTACTGTGAAACAGACAGTGAAGGGAGGGAGTAAACAAATCTCCATGTGAGGAACGCATCAAATCAAATCAATCAAATGAAAAGATTTGAGGGACCTAGGCTTTGTCCTAAGCTACCATGGGTTAAGAACATTCAGGACCCACAGTGCCTCGGCACCAATACAAAATGTGGGATTTGTCCACAGGCTGAAAGGAAGAGCTGGCAGAGAAACTCAAGTCTGGGCACGTCTCCTTTCCGCGCATAGTCAAGAGGAATAAAGAGAGAAAGTATTAAACCATGAGTGCCCCTTAAGATAAATGTCTTATCTGCATGACTAACCTGAATTGTAATCTATTGACTCTGTAAATGTAACTGTAGTCTTTTGAATGTAGAGACAAAAGTTAATTGAGGGATATAGGAACTTTATAAGAAGGATTAGTGGTTCTGTACTTTTGTTCTTTATCATATCATGTTAACAACCCTGCAACCATATGTAAAACTAAAATGACAGAATGGCAAAGTTGAACCATTGGTATTTCTTAAATTATGTCAATGAGAACTTCATTTATCCAGTTGGTGTGTTAAATGAGCATAACGGTATTCTACTCTATATTGTGCGCGTGTATTGGACAATCTCGTTAGAGATATGATTCCCTGATGGAGACAAATTAAGCTAAATTGAAATGTAATTCATTAACTGAATGGAAAAGTATATTGTGACCTTCAACTTACATAAACGCAAGAGCCATTATCATTTTGTACCTACACATCTATAGAATAGCAGTGAAGTTAATGCATTGAAATGAACTGATTTATGGGAGGTGGACAAAACAAATTGGATGTGGACATTTTTTCATAAGATAATATATCAATTGATCTTTTCATTAACCTTTGAACTCATAAATATAGATTTTAAAATCTTTATGAGGGATAAACTCGGCTAACAATGCACCAAATCTGCAGCTTTATCTCTGGCGCAGGTGTGGCTTGTGGAATAACTGGATAACCAGAGCAGACCTCTCTCTCTCTCTCTCTCTGGTAATCACAGAATTTCAGTCTTTCAAATTTCACGCAAGAGCCAAAATGACCTGTTAATGTGCATTTCCTGTGGTTCTTAGAGGGCACTTCCAAAGTGTTTTGGGACAATGATGTTGGCCCATTTGTAGATAACTGGGATGAAGAGGAGAGCAGAGCCAAGGATCGACACCAGAAGGAAGGCCCAAAGAAACATGCGGTCCAGGACTTGTGCTACAAATTTCCAGTCTTGAACAACCTGTAACAAAAAAACAGAAGATGTCCAAAATGACATTTCAATAATCTTCATAGTGGCCGATTAACATACATTATTCAACTTGCAACAGTTTGTTGAATTAATAAAGGATAGGTCAATCCAACTGTTGATCAAAGCTATTGTTACCGATGGAGCCACTAATGCACACAATCCAACATACTCACCTCTCTGACCTCGTTTTCTTTAACCACATGCATGGTTATGTAGCGAATGGATTCTAAAGCTGCTTGTAGGTTATGTTTGGTGTAGAGCAGAGAAGTCAGTTCAGGTGCTGAGTCTCTCATCGTGCCCTCTCTCTCTGCTCCTCCTGTTCTTGCTACTCCGGCTGTGGCGTAACGGTCGGCATGACTGCGCATGCACAGCAGCTTGGGCAGGCGGTGCAGGAAGATCCTCCTCACCCAGGGTGCCATGTTGTGATGTGTAGAAGAGGAGCGATGGTGGATGTTGATGGCGAAGACGGTGATGACGATGGAAAGCGTGACAAAGATCATAGTGAAGACCAGGTACTCCCCGATCAGAGGGATAGCCTTCGATGAGGAAGGGATGATCTCCTCGATGACCAGGAGGAAAACTGTGAGAGACACAAGGACTGAGGTGCAGAGAGAGATCTTCTCGCCCCCGTTGGAGGGCAGGTAGAAGACGAGGATCGTAAGGAAGGAGAGGCCAATGCAGGGGATGATGAGGAAGAGGGTGTAGAAAAGAGGCAACCTGCGGATGATGAAGAAGTAGGTGATGGTGGGATAAGTGGAGCTGCTGTCTGTCCTTAGACCACGGCTGCCCGTGGCCTTCACAATCTCCCATTCACCGTTGTCAAAATAGTCCTTCTTGTCCACATGGAATTCCTCTAGAGTAATGTCCACCTGGTAAACACAGAGTTAAATCCTGGGTCAACCACTGGTCATGACTGACACCAATGTACTATGGAGTTGAGACTCACCTGGGAGCCATCGTATGTCCAGGAGCCAAACTTCATTGAGCAGTTTTGCAGATCAAAAGGGAAGAAGGTGACATCGATGGTGCAGGCTGACTTGTAAGTTGCAGGTGGTGTCCATGATATGGTTCCATTGTACTTAACGACTGCCTTGGTGACCGTAGCCTCAAAGCGACCATCTGAACTGTTTAAATAAATATACTGTATTCTTCAATAAGATTCACTGAGTTATATTAGCTTATTGTCAGAATTAATGATAAGTGATGTGACGATATCAGTATGGTCACACCTATGGTGTACAATTAGGAAATTATGCATTTAATTATGCATTTATAATGTCACTTACTTATCATACAGCACAACATCAGGGAGCCAGATCCGGTTGGAAGGGACTCGGATTGTTGTGATACCCAGATAATCGTCAGGGTTCCATCTGAGCTTCCGGTCGATCCACTCCTACTTAAGAAAGAAAAGCATATTAAGACGGTTTGACGTTTTGGAAAATATCCAATGACTAAATGAGACCCATCTGTCTGAAGCCAGTTTCCAGCTATCATTACTTAACAGTGTGAACCTACTTGACAACAAAACCTGCCCACCAGAAACTCATTCATATCATTTGTGTTTATAATTAGCTGATTCTTTTTCAGCACCGACGGTTGCTGCCTGGCTTTAGAGGTGGTGGTAGGTAAATTAAGTTATTTTTGGATAGCGCAAGGCTAGCCCCTTCCCTCTGTTTCAAGCTAAGCTAATCGGCTGCGGGCAGTAGCTTAATATTTACTCTTGTTGACTTGTTTTTTTTAAGAAAGCCTTAACCTGTCAAGCTACGGGCTCTCACCTTAAACTTTTCTCTTCACGGTAGTTTACCTAGTGTGCTGTAATTTTAGTCTTCCATTCTCCAATTTTTCTCTGATACCGGCGCCCACGAAGGGTACAAGCGAATGTTAGGATGCTTCTATAGACAATCTTTTTCGTTTAGCCTCATGATTAAAGTACCTTGAAGAAACATAAGCTGAAGGGTAAACCATTCTAGGCTAAAAGCCGAACAAAGGAGATATATCTGACATACTTTATGCAAATGATACATTTGATAGATTGACACGAGTACTGTGGCCTTTGCCCTTCTATCACCCGTTTTGCATAATGCAATCCATCATTGTGAAAAGGGTGCAACTGACCCAAATGGTCTGTGGGGATGACGTAAAAAAGATGCATGACGGACAGCACACCCGAGGCCATGAATAAGGCTGACAGGAGCAGGAGTAGAGAGGGACAGCTTGTGGAGGCAGGTGCGTGGGCACAGGGCCGAAAGGACTCACACAATTGAGTGAAATACGACCAGACCAAATAATGTGACTGGTTGCCTGTAAATTGCATGTTTTAGAGTAAATGATATATTAACGGTCATAACTTTACCTGCATCTGTACTGATGATGGTGAAATTCAATTTTTTGTTAAGATGTGTAGCTCAACTTGCCTGTTTCATCCAAACATTGGTTGTCATTTGCTGATTTTTCTCATCCTAGATCAGGGGAAAAAAGATAACATTTCTATTTAAATATATTTCTCAAACGTACTGTTCAACGAACATTCATGGAATGTGGTTAAAGCCTCAGTGGCACAAAGACATTTATAACAATATCCATTATCAGTGCTTTTTATTCTCACCACGTCAACTAACTGGGATATGGCGAGTCCAAACTTCACACCGATCGTCTGGTTTAGGTACTCCACTGGCCGGACCCACTTCTGGTAGTTTGCAAAGAGGTATTTGAAGAGCTTGTCTTCTGCTTTTGCAAAGGAGGAGAGTTTTGGAACCCCTAAAAAAATGAAATGAATAGAAGCTGAAATTGAAAAAGTACAGATGTATACCTCTGTCCTCCTAGATCTCTTTTATCAGAACCAGCAGCTTCTTTGAATAATACCTTAGCCAGATGCTTGAGGATCCATTTCTAGCTTTGAGCATCACTCTGACTGCATTCACCTGTCTTACCTAACTACAATGTTTAGTTCATCTCATTTCTGGATATCATTTCAATGGCTTTGGTTTCAAAAGGGACTAAAGCTTTGACCCAAACACAAACTGAATTTGGTGTTAAGAGTCCTGGAGAGAATGCACTGTATAATAGCCTGAAGGAGAGGTATAGCCCATTTCCTGTTTACAGCATGTCCTTCACTACACTAAGAAACAAATGACTCATATGCATTAGTTATTTAAAATAATACATGCACTCTCACTTCAAGGTGCAGGTTTTTATGAAATACAAGACTGCATACCAATGGATCTTGGGCGATGAAATGATGAAGATGAATGACTTGCCTGCTGTTTATTTAGTACTGATCTAATTTTGCCCCCTTTAAAAATCTATAAGAAATGTTCTATCCGTACATGCATAACAGCATACAATATATGCAGCCATGATGTTGTGTGCAGTTGCAAAGGTGAGGCTAACTGACTTGTTTCATATTAAAGGAGAACTGTTTTAATGAAACTGGTGCATTGTGTTGCTGAAGCAGAGCCCCTCAGGCAGTGTGGAAAGTATTGATCACATTTTGAATCACAGAGCATTTCTATTCATCCTCGTCCTTAAATCATACCCATCATGTCAAAAACTCAAAATTTACGAAGGGAGAATGCAGCTAAAAATCTACCACAAGACTGGCAAAGTATGTATGGTTGTCTCAAAGCGCTTGGATCAATAAATTCGAGGCTGATACAACCTCCACCAATGACTGTATGATAAGCAAATTCATTATCATTATCAACTGCGTCTTGTTCTGCTGAAATGCACACGGCAGAGTCTGCTTAATTCTAGATTATACTCTATTAATTATACATGGAAAGGAAAGTATAAGGTCAGAAATGAACTAATACAAAAATATGATGTATGTGCTAAAAGGCCAAGGATCACATGCTCATTTATAAAATATTATCTAAGGAAATAATTTTCTAGGATTCCAGAGTTAGTGCTGTCTGACAGATACATCAGGCAGCAAACTTAATCAATATCAAGGAAACATAGAATATACACTGCGTGGTGACGGTGACGATTACAGTGAGATCAAACAAGGATGACACCTTGCCTAAAATATGCAATACATTAATACAGAAAGAGACAAAGAAGCCAATAGATAAGATAGCGCACGTTGAAAACATCAACACCACATACAAATGAACATCGGGGTAAACATACTGTAGCACTGTATGGTTGACACATGCACACGCACAATTATATACACGCTGTCATGGCAACAGCGGTGCCTGTCTCTTCACTCTCCTCATACTTGTACATACAAACGGTTGATCTCTGTGTTGTGCACACTGTATTCACCTTTCTTCACCTTCCCACGAGCTGTCATTACAGAGTTTACTGACCCGCTCACCCGTACAGGTGTGCTGGCGTCAACTCAGCATACGTGCAGAAGAAAGGACAGCCAAAAGTTACTACGTTAACTAATTGTAATCTGTGGTTTGTTCGCGTTGATGTTAGTGTATTTTTTACATTATCCAAAATTGCCCAGAAATTAAGCTGACACATTCACGGGGTGTTGTACTTTCATTCCATTACACGGACATCCCTTGTTGCTCAGTGATGTAAATGCTCCCCTCCATCCAACATGTTGGCGTCAGCATACTGTTTCCCTGGTTTCCTGCATTATTTATTCTGTATCATGTCGTAAATAAAGATTCCTGTGATAAGCAAATCCCAGCGGTATCTAAAATGTATGAGGAGACTTGTCTATTTCCATTTTAATCACTGTGCTTCTGTCTTTCCTTTGTTAGAAAGATGCTGTTTGTTTGACAGCAGAGCTTAATTATGAACTTCCCTGCAGCTCAAATCATCATGTTCTCAGGTAAGTCGTCACACTTTTCCCTCCATCCACTCGAGTCCAACTTTTGCTCAGCTATGCCAGCTGATGCTGTTGAATTCTACCACGATTTTTTTCGACAAGGCATTGCCGATCCGTGGAAAACTTACGCAGTGAGTGGCACATGTGGCAGCAGCAAAGCAATGGCAGCAGCAGCAGCAGTGCAAGAGAAGTGGCTGCTCCTCCTGCTCTCAGCATCATATCAGAGGAGGCACTGGATCCACGCAGCTGGTCCCTTGGGCAGCTCAGAGCTGGAAAACAAATATCAACGACAGGGGTTTGGATATTTTCGCTTTTGTGTGCAATGGGCATACATTCGAGCTACCCCTCAACCCAAGGCTTTCATTGTGCCTTGGGGTTAAGGGTTCAAATCCGCAGGGAGCCACTACTGGTCCCCATTTGTAATGCTATGCAATCACAGATTTCAGTGAATCCACTGTGAAAGCTAAACAGCCTGGTGTCAACCATACTAAATAACAAAGAGCATTCATCACACCTTTACCCCGTCCCTCTCTGGGGTACATCTGGCACAGTGCGCACACACATGATGTGTACATACCTGCTTTGAGCGTCTTCCATTAACGCACCATCCCGAGTGGCAGCGTTGGTGGAGGCGGTGGCAGTCTTGACGATAGTGTTGCTTTAGTGCTCCTCCATTCCATGCAGGTTGATTCTCTCTCTCTCTCTCTCCCCCTCTCTCTCTCTCCTTATACAGATGCTGCTTCACTCCGCTTTGCCTTCAATTGTGTAGAGGCTACGCACCCTGCTCCTCCTCCCCCTCCATCTCCTCCTCCTCCTCCTACTGACAGCCCGCCCTACCCCCTTCTCCTTGCCCTCATGTGGTTACTAATCACAGACTGGGATGGTCGCCCGCCCCCTGTCTCCCCCTCCACGCAGACACCACATCGTTCTTGTGATGTGATGCTATATTTTGTACCGCTCTCAGTTGCTCTCATTGCCTCATGTATGTGCCTCCATGGCGACGGCATATTTTGTGATTCGTAAATGGTGTATAGATGGGGGGTTGGGGGAGGGGGGGGGAATACTATAACCAGTATTCGCTTTATACTGAATTTGCATGACCACCTTTAGTTTTGACTAAGATTGTATTTCCCACTTTTTATTTGTGGGCTTGTAAAACAGTGTTCAGATACTCACCTTTTGATTTCTGTTTTGATTTGATTTGATTGATTTCTGATTTTTTTATTTTGTTTATTTTATCTTTAAAAAATATAAAATACACACATGTTTCCTTTTACCTCAAACAAGATTGTTTAGGTAGTTACTTCTTGTTTTGGAGATGGGAATTAGAGATATCCGCCTTTCTGGAATATAATAGGACAACATGGCTATATAAGAAATCATGCCGCCTATATATCATTTTAATATCTTCAATATTTAAAAAAGGGGAAACACATGTTATTGACGGAATTATCCCAAATTACCTAGAACTGAGGCTATAATAAGAATAACTTGTTCCAAAAGTTACTAGTCGATTGAAAACTTTGCAAAGGCTGTGTGACATCAATCCATATCAATAAGACTAGCAGCGAATACACAGCAAAATCCACACGACGAAGCCCGTCTATGAAATTATAGGAATCGGAGACGATAGTTACGTTGGAATCGGTCGTTTCTTCGCTTGCGAGTCTTTTCTCACGCCAGGTGTCTTTGTTTTTACAGAATCACTTCCTGATGTAGGCTACTATTGGAGTCTCTGATCCTCCCCTATCTTAAATCAGGTGTCTTTTATCTTAAATGCATTTTTTTATCTAATAAAAAAAAGTTCTTAGAAAATAGTAAATAATAAAAAATAGATCTTAGAATTGATATGTAACTGAGTCCCCTGCCTTTAACGTGTGTGATTGGTGGACTTTTGTATCTCTCGCTTTAAAGAAACTAACCAATAGATACTCAGGAAATCCCTTAAGACCCTCCCATCGGCTCTGCTGACGTCATTTTGCGAAGCAAAAGCTGCACGGGACTATTAAGCGAACTGAAAGGCGGGTTTGCAAAGCAGCGACGCGGTTATAGGTGCTTCCGTTTTACTCGAAAGGTCAGTGATCCGTCTCACGATGGGTGAGTGTACTTTCTGTGTCTTGTGTGTGTCTGTTGGACCCAGGGAGAGAAAGTGAATGCTGCATGTCTTTCAATCACTAACGTTATGCAACTTTAACAATGACAGCTCGGCGCTTTAGTTCCCTTAAAGAGAATAGAGTTTTCACAAGAGATTTAAAGAATTTTCGTTTCTATTTCTTTAGGAATGAGACTCGGTAGAGATATTGTTGTAAAACGTTTGATTATGAAACGCATGAGGATCATGTTATATGCAAGTACCTTTTTAAAAGGTGAAAGGAAAATGCAGTACGTCATCAATGACCTCAATGATGATAAATTATTAAAATGGTCACTTAGATTCTGATTTTCATACGCCTCAACTGATGATTTAAACATTAGTTGTGATTGTCTACATGCCAATAGGGGCCATAGTCCCTGGTAAACTTATTGCATTAATCAGTAACGTCCTTATCATCGTGTTTGCGCGCACAGTGTTTATGGTTTTCACCTTTTACACATTTCTTTCCGTTTAATGTGCATGAAGTGGACAAAGGTGGTTCCCTGATGTGACTTTTCCTGTGTGGAGCGATAACACAAATCACAGTAAGTGGGCATATTATGAAATATACATGGTGCAGTGTATATATAGAAATATGTATAAATTAAGCAGCAAGGTTGATATATGAATAGCATGTTAGTTCAAATGTGGCATAAGCATAAGTGTTGCTTTTGTTACTGCACTTCAACCCTAACTTGTGAACTTGAAAAGTGGAAAAAAGATTCTCAAAATCTAGCTTGCTTTAATACTATTTTGCAAAAACTGTGATTTTTATGCAATTAAGCCTTAAATATCAAATAAAAGCAACGCTTCCTATCTGGACTTGTTGGGTTTGTCCGTTCTGGGCTACCGTAGAATGTTGCGGCGACTCTGAAGGGCTCCTGTTATATACGATGAAACCGATCGTGGTGAAAAAAACACAATATTTTTTTTTTAACGATGGTCAGTTGATTGTTCGTTGTTTTATTTTCAGATGAGGCTGATCTATTGTTGCAGTGTTTTGCTGCTGCTCGTGCTCTTTCCCAGAGAATGTCAAGGTGGCAACATCTTGGTCCTCCCCATCGAAGGCAGCCACTGGATAAACATGGATGTTCTACTTCAAGCTTTGCACTCCAGGGGACATGACATAACTATTATTCGTTCTAGCAAAAGCTGGTACGTCAAGGACGAATCCCCTTATTACAATACCCTCACAGTTCAGGTAGAGAGGAGCATCGATCAGAAGTTCATTTCAGAAACAATAAGCAGCACCCTTGAATTTGAAAGGGGGGCCCTTCCGCTGGTGAATTTTCTCCACCTCACTGTAGGAATGTTCGGCACTTTTATTGAGGCTCACGCTACTGTGGGTGAATTACTATCAGCAATGCTAGATGACCAAGAGTTTATGAGAGGCATAAAAGAGGGCAATTTTGACATGGTGCTCACTGACCCTTGCTGGGGTCACGGTGTCATTTTGGCCAAATATTTGAACCTTCCTTTGGTTTATAATGTTCGGTGGTTGTTAGCTGGAGAGGCTCATCTCGCGATCGCTCCTTCCCCCATTTCGTACATTCCCATTACAGGATCGGGAAACACTGATAAAATGATCTTTTTTCAGAGAGTTAAGAACATGATTTTGCATATGATAACTCAAGCACAACAACAACTGATGATTAAGATAATATACCAGAAGTTATGTGACAAATATCTTGGGCCAGGTAATGACTATAACCATTTAGTGCTTAATGCAGATATTTGGCTGATGAGAGTGGACTTTGTGTTTGAGTTCCCTCGTCCAACCATGCCTAATGTTGTCTACATGGGCGGGTTCCAGTGTAAACCTGCAGAACCTCTTCCTGAACACTTGGAGGAGTTTGTGCAGAGTTCTGGAGAGCATGGGGTCATCATCATGTCTCTGGGGACTTTTGTGAGTGAGCTTCCTGCTGATATATCAAACGAGATGGCTGCAGCTTTCGCTAAATTACCCCAGAAAGTCATCTGGAGGCACAAAGGGGTCAGACCGGCCACGCTAGGGAACAACACCTTGCTAGTAGACTGGATGCCACAGAAAGACCTTTTAGGACACCCCAAGATAAAACTGTTTGTGGCTCACGGAGGAACCAACGGTGTTCAAGAAGCTATTTATCACGGAGTCCCAGTAGTAGGTCTGCCTCTGTTTTTCGACCAATACGACAACCTTCTGCGCCTGCAAGAAAGAGGCGCAGCTAAGCTTTTGACAATTAAAACTGTGGACAAAGACAACAACTTCCTGAACGCAATACAGGAAGTGTTGAACGAGCCCTCCTACAGGATGAACATGCAGAGGCTCTCCAGGCTGCACAGAGATCAGCCGATGAAGCCGCTGGATACGGCCCTCTTCTGGATAGAGTTTGTGATGAGGCACAAAGGTGCAGCTCACCTGAGAACAGAGTCCTACAAGATGCCCTGGTACTCCTACCACTCTGTTGATGTGTTTTTGTTCCTGGCTGGAGCTGGGCTGCTCGTGCTTCTAACTATTTTCCTTTTAATCAGGTGTTTTTGCACTGCAATGTGTAAACATAAGATGAAACGTGACTGATCCTACAAGGGATATAAGTTGTGACTAAAACCACCTGATCCAAGATGCCTGGGATGAATGCGGCTGTATAAAAACTGAAAACTAACGTCTGATTCATGTTTTCTGACCCACCTCGCCATTTTGAGCTTTTTTTCTTCTTATACATCTTTTGTCGGTACTGAGAGGCCATCAGCTTCAGCTTTGTGCTTCAGTTCTTTTTATCATGCTCCACGCAGAGCCATAGCCTTTGTTTATGCCCAATTCTGTGGTTTATATTACTTCTTGAACATTTAGAAGCTTGCATTTGAGATTATGCAATTAACAAGTGGCGAGCTGTCTCACAGCAGCTCTGCGGCTTTGAGGCACTGCACTCTGTTGTACTGTTTTTTTAAGAAGTTTGTTTGACTTCCTGCAATAAACCTGTTCCCCAAGAGTTGGAGTCTCAACCTTAAGGGCGTTCCCAGGTTTGTGTACTTATCCGGATTATAGGCCTGATCACTGCCTGCCTTTTGGACAGATCCAAAGTACAGAGGAATCAACTGAGTGAGTTCTAATTCATATATGATTTCACCTCAATTACGTACAAAACTATAATGTCTAATATCAGTATCATCATGGTGATGAAACACTTTCTTATATATTACTTTGGAGCTCTGCCTCATTATACTATAGTCAGTGAATGTCTCTTGACTTGGCATATTCTTGCTTTGCTGTTATTAAGTATTTGCTCTGTTTCTGTTTTTATGACCGATGGCATTACATTTAAATTTTAAAGACTCGGGTCAAGTTGGGAAATTCTGCCTCTTTCCGCTTGTAGCGTGTAGAAAAGTTTTTACACGTTGCACACTTCACTAGGCACAAGTCTTTCAGCGAAAATAAACAGAAGTGTCTTTTTTCAAGAAACCACCCTATCCTGTAACACTTTTCTGCTACGCTGCAGGCACGTCCTATTGCACCAAGATGACATTGCTTCCCTATAAAGGGACAAGAATTTTCAACTGCTTTGTGGGTGGGACAAAAGAAACCAGGAAGTGTTTTAGAGCCACACCAGTGCAACTTAGAGCTCTTAACGGATCTGTTTTTTCTTGTTTGGGTTTCAACCATCTGGTGAGAGTGATCGAGTGCTGGTAAAGTTTTCTTTGTAATCTTGGATCTTTACTTTTGGTTTATGAGAAAAGAGGAGGTGATTGTGTTCCGTGCACATTATGTGATCGCTGAATGTAAGCTGTCGAAATGTTTCCACAGAAGGGACATTTCCAGTTGTAAAAACAGGCCGAGTGTGGCTCAACAAAAAAAAAAACCCGGAGGGACTTGTGCACAATTTCCTGGAATACTGAAGTGTCAGCGTTTGCTTTTTTTCCCTTCTCGCATTTCAGACGGCGCTGCTACACAAGACTGCAAGATGTTTTTGTCTTTGGCCTCCATCATCTCTCTTTTGGCTGGCATCATTCCAGCAGCCTGCGGGGGGAAGGTTCTGGTATTTCCACATGACGGTAGCCACTGGGTGAACATGAGGGTACTTGTTAATGCGCTGCATTCAAGAGGACACACTGTCACTGTCATCCGAGCTGCAGACAGTTGGTACATCAGTGAAACCTCGCCTCATTACAGCACTGTCACAGTGGATGTTGCCGGTGGTGCAGATGAGGAATTTTTTCGCCTCTTTGTCTCTCAAGTTATTAAGATCAAAAGAAGCAAGTCGTCAGCGTGGGCCCGTTTTGCTTTGGACATGGAGTTAAAGGACAAGTTCTTTGAATTACACAAGAAAATCTGTGAGGTGGTCACGTACATATTTGAAAATAAAGAGTTGATGAAGTCCTTTCGAGATTCCAAGTTTGATGCTGTTTTGACGGATCCTGCCAACGGAGGAGGAGTAATGCTGGCTCACTACCTTGGACTGCCGTTAATGTTTAATGCTCGATGGACTGTTCACGGTGAAGCCCATTTTGCTATCGCACCCTCCCCCCTTTCCTACGTACCACTTCCACCGTCAGAATTAACCGATCAAATGACTTTCTATGAGAGGGTGAAAAATGTTGTTTTTTACACCATGAGGATGCATCTGTACAAGAAGATAGTCGCCCCACATTATTCTGCATTGTCCAGGCGCTACTTTGGTCCAGATGTAGACTACTTCTCTCTGTTTCAAGCAGCAGACCTGTGGCTAATGAGAGTGGACTTTGTGTTTGAGTTCCCTCGGCCCACCATGCCCAATGTTGTCTACATGGGAGGCTTCCAGTGTAAACCGGCAAAGCCTCTTCCTCAACACTTGGAGGAGTTTGTACAGAGTTCTGGAGAGCACGGATTCATCATCATGTCTCTGGGGACTTTGATTGGGGAGTTTCCCAATGACCTAGCTGATGAGATCGCTGCAGCTTTTGCTGAATTACCGCAAAAGGTAATCTGGAGGTATAAAGGGGACCGACCAGCCACTCTGGGCAACAACACTTTACTTGTAGACTGGATGCCACAAAATGACCTCCTGGGACATAAAAGTATTAAACTATTTGTAAGTCACGGAGGAACGAATGGAATATATGAGGCTATATATCATGGAGTTCCAATCGTAGGCATTCCCATTGTTTTTGATCAAGCCGACAACCTTTCTAGACTCCGAGCAAAGGGCGTTGCAGAAGTTATGGATGTTTCTGAACTGTACGCGAAAACCTTCCTGAATGCAATGCAGGAAGTCATGAACGAGCCCTTCTACAGGATGAACATGCAGAGGCTCTCCAGGCTGCACAGAGATCAGCCGATGAAGCCGCTGGATACTGCCCTCTTCTGGATGGAGTTTGTGATGAGGCACAAAGGTGCAGCTCACCTGAGAACAGAGTCCTACAAGATGCCGTGGTACTCCTACCACTCTGTTGATGTCATGCTATTTCTTCTAATACTTACAGTAGTTGCTTTGTTATTGGTTGCCGTGTTACTTTGGTCATGCTTTAGATTGTGTTGTAAAAGAAAAGTAAAATTGGACTAAACAAAAAAGAAAGAATGATCAGTTTTGACGTTAGTTGATGTGACAGCCAATTCCAACTGTGATTGCGTAAATATTGAAAGAAATATATATATATATATATTTACGTGAAATGTTACTCTGTCTTACTGTAACACTGTAAATCTAGAACTAGCGATTTTAGTCCGGGGATGATAAAACAAAGAGACTAGAAAAAAGACAATTTTAAAGTATTTAATCTCTGTGCACAGAAGAGTCTAAATGACCATCCTGTGGTTAACAAATAAATGCTCAACTATCTGCACCCCATTCAGCCGCTTCCTGTTGTTTAAGCAAGACAGGCAGATCATTATTGGATTTTTCCTTTTAGTAAGACACGCCCACGCAGTTTGAACCCTGCTTGGTCCATGTCCCATGTCGAAGTGTCCCTGAACAAGACATCAAACCCCAAACTGTACGGCTGTACACTACTCCCACTGTATGAGATCGGTTAGAAATGTAAAACACAGGGTTAAAAACACAATGTAAGACGCTTTGAATAAAAGCGTCAGTTAAATTAATTGTAATGTACTTGAGAGGAACATCAATGTGTGTGACAGTAACAACAGGTAAATGTGTCATACTGAAACATTACGAGCACAGTGGAAATTTGACACGGTGCGACAGCAAAAATTGTTTGAAAGACTTTCGATTAAATGAGGAAATGATCATTTTTTTCACTCTTTCCAAGTTCAATTTTATTATTTGAAATAAATTTACTAAAAAATATGTTTACAACATGGAATAAAACTGTTAAGTGGAAAGTAAAGTGAAAAGTAATATTTTTATGAATGAAAACCTATTTTAAGAACACACACATGAGCATTGTAGGATGCGAAATAATACTAGCTGATCCCATCATCACAGCATGTAGCTTTTTGTAATGTGGAATTTCATTCCAACAATTTAAACTGATTAGTAGAAACAAGCTGAACCTTTTAAATGACGGTTGGCACACAGGAACATAATCCACCTTGATTTTTCACTTTTTAGTAATTTGTCTTGATGCCGTACACCTGGCTTGCTACTTGGAATTATTTGAATAATTTCTGTTATATGAATTGAATTTATTAAACATCTGTATGAGTCATTCTGTACACATGACATCCATTGCAGTCTGTCCATCCTGGGAGAGGGATCCCTCCTCTGACGTTCTCCCTAAGGTTTCTTCCCTTTTTCCCCTGGAAGGGTTTTTTCGTTTTTTGGGGAGTTTTTCCTGTGCCGATGTGAGGGTTTCGTGACGGAGGATGTCGCATGTGCACAGACTGTAAAGCCCTCTGAAGCAAATTTGTAATTTGCGATTTTGGGCTATACATAATAAAATGAATTGAATTGATATTCTCCTTTTGCTGCAGAGTGAGACACACTTCATGGCTTTCACTCCCCTTTGTACTCGTAGCTGACAGTTTATGAACATAACATTTCCCCGTTCCAAAGTCCTACTCGGGCTGAAGACTGGAAGCACTTGTTCAGCTTTTCTACAAAGGAGAACATAGAACAAAAATCAACAAGGTAATCTTTATTAAAATATTTTGTCAATATGAATGTCTACTTGAAGTACCATGTTTTTTAATTCGATTTATTTTGAACTGACAAACAGCAGTTCCAGTTTTCCTCAATGAAACTAAATACGACAGACTCCTCTCACTGAAAATGTATTGAAAGCGGGAACAATGCCTGTACAACTAAACAAACATGTTATTTATTGACATTGCATTTAACCTCACTCAGTATAATTCAATAATTGTAGTGTTGCAAAGTTGCATTTACTAAGAAGCAATACGCTCCCTCCCCACCAGAGAAAATGTCTCTTCCCTGGGTCTGCATCGCTCTCTGCTTGCTCTGTCCACCTGTGGTTTACGGTGGGAAGGTTCTTGTTTTTCCGATGGACGGAAGCCACTGGGTGAACATGAAGGTCATCATCGAGGAACTGCATTCAAGGGGCCACCGGGTTGCTGTTTTGCGATGGTCGGACAGTTGGTACATCAAGGAAACCTCACCATTCTATTCTTCAATCACGCTCGATTCGGAGTCTGGATATAATGAAGACTTTTTAAGCACTTTTGTGGCCCAGTTGCTGAAAATCCAGAGGGAGGGGAAGTCCGCATGGACACGTTTTAAACTGGAAATGGAACAAACAGAAAAGACGCTTGAGCTGCTTGAGAAAGGGCGTAAAATGCTTGAGCTGCTTTTTGAAAACAAAGAACTTATTCAGTCGCTGCGGGATGCAAACTATGACCTGGTCCTTACAGACCCTGTTCTACCAGGCGGGGTTATCCTGGCCCACTACCTCAGGCTGCCTCTTGTTTTCAATGTCAGGTGGACTAGTCATGGTGAAGGCCATTTTTCAATCGCGCCTTCTCCTCTGTCTTATGTTCCAATGACTGGTACCGAGCTTTCAGATAAGATGAGCTTTCTCGAGAGACTTCTGAATGTTATCATTTTTGGCTTCACAGAATATCAAATTGCATGGTATCTTTTACCGAATTATGTTGACTTGATTGATAAATACTTGGGACCAGAGAGAGACTTCATGTCCCTGTTTAAAGCAGCAGACCTGTGGCTGATGAGGGTGGACTTTGTGTTCGAGTTCCCTCGGCCCACCATGCCCAATGTTATCTATATGGGAGGCTTCCAGTGTAAACCGGCAAAGCCACTCCCTGATCACTTGGAGGACTTTGTGCAGAGTTCTGGAGAGCACGGGGTCATCATCATGTCTCTGGGGACTTTGATTGGGGAGCTTCCACATGACTTAGCTGATGAGATCGCTGCCGCTTTCGCCAGATTATCGCAGAAAGTCATCTGGAGATATAAAGGGGACCGACCGGCCACTCTGGGCAACAACACTTTAATAGTAGACTGGATGCCACAGAACGACCTTTTAGGACACCCCAAGGTAGCACTGTTTGTGGCTCATGGTGGAACAAACGGTGTTCAAGAAGCGATCTACCACGGTGTTCCTATCGTGGGGCTTCCCCTTATTTTTGATCAACGTGACAATCTGTTAAGAATTGAAGTAAGAGGAGCGGGGAAGATAATAGATATTTTTAGCATGAACGAGGACATCTTTTTTCAGGGTATTCAGGAAGTGTTGACCGAGCCCTCCTACAGGATGAACATGCAGAGGCTCTCCAGGCTGCACAGAGATCAGCCGATGAAGCCGCTGGATACTGCCCTCTTCTGGATAGAGTTTGTAATGAGGCACAAAGGTGCAGCTCACCTGAGAACAGAGTCCTACAAGATGCCGTGGTACTCCTACCACTCTGTTGATGTGTGTTTGTTCCTAGGTGGAACTGTGCTGACAATTATATGCACTTTAGCTGCATTGATAAGGTGTTTAATGTTGCGTGTGTCTGAGAAGAAAAATTCAACCTGATTTGAAAAAATGTAAGTAGCAATCACCATGCACTATGATTCCATCAGATGTTAAGACAAAATTAAGCTCCCAACAGTAGGTTTATGAGGATGGTGGAAACTATCGAAATGCTATTATGATGTGACTGATAAAAAAATCAGAGTTTTTTTTAATCAAATAATAAGAATTTTAACATAAAACAATAAAAAAAGAAAAATACTAAAAAATCTTGTTACAGAATTTGTCTACATTCCACTATTAACTGTTTGAAGCCATGATACAGAGCATCATGAACATGTGTTACATAATTAATGCCTCACGAGCGCGTCATCCACGAACCCAGGACGCGTGGTTGGTGGCGGTTCATGTAATGCGACTACTGACCGCGGAGACGATATTTTACGCTTGGGCGAGCTCGAGTGTGCGCCGCCTCGGTTTAGCTCAGCTGTCTCAGTTTAGCTGACTGTTGGCGGCACTTTCAGAAACCGATGAGCTTTTCCTTAATCAAACTAAATGTGACAGACTCCTCTCACTGCAAATGTATAAAACGTGAGAACAATGCCTACAATCATGAAACACAAAAGATTACATTTTATGTATTGACACTGAAGGAAACCTCACTCATGATATAAGTCATTAATGCAAAGTTGCATTTGTTAAGAAGCAATACGCTCCCTCCCCACCTCTAGAGAAAATGTCTCTTCCCTGGGTCTGCATCGCTCTCTGCTTGCTCTGTCCACCTGTGGTTTACGGTGGGAAGGTTCTTGTTTTTCCGATGGTCGGAAGCCACTGGGTGAACATGAAGGTCATCATCGAGGAACTGCATTCAAGGGGCCACCAAGTTTTCAGTTTTTGCATCAAGAAAACCTCACCATTCTATACTTAATCACGCTCAATTCAGAGTCTGGATTTGCAAGTATTTTTGTGGCCCAGTTGCTGAAAATCCAGAGAGAGGGGAAGTCTGCTGTGGACACATCTTAAACTGGAAACAGAACAGACGTTTGAGCTGAATGAGAAAACGTGTAATATGCTCGAGCTGCTTTTTAAAAAAAAACAGTATTCAGTCGCTGAGGGATGCAAATTATGACCTGGTCCTTACAGACCCTGCTTCTACCAAGGTGGGGTTTTACATTGGAATGCTCCTATGAACCTAATTTGTAGGACAACACCCAATCAGTGTGTTGAGCAAAGACCAACTTAAAAGCCCCCTCAGCACACGGAATACAGGTCAATTCTGCATCTTTCCTTCCACCACATGGATGGAACTCCATATGCGTTCAAGCTTGTGTTCAGGGATGTTGCGGGACAACAAGTAAGCATTTATGTTTGCTTTACCAGGCCTATACAGTACGTTAAAATAATAGGTGGCCAAGGCTGCAAGCCAACGATGACCCGTCGCATTCAGTTTTGCCGTGGTAAGTATCTGTGAAAAATGTAATGGAGTCATTTTGGCTCTGGATGAACATGCAGGGTCTACCCCAAATTCTACAGTAAATGGGCTTAATTGGTACTAGAGAAACAAGAAATAAGTCAGAACTGCCGTTTCAGCAGACTCGCACAGTAAACAGATCAGTCTCATCTCGACAAAAGGATGTGGTAAGACACAAAGGTGGGCACAGCCTGAGAATCTGCAGGCTTTGGGTTCCTCTGCAGATTGCATGCGATTGTTCTGCTGTTGTCTTTGCAGGTGTTAGAAAGATTCTCACCAGCCACCGGATGTAAAAGCATCAAAACAGGATATTTAATGTTTGCAAACAGGAGGCAGAGTTGACACACATACAGGCGCCAAGCCTACTCAAAGGTTTTCATCTTCGGAGCAGCAATATATGGTTGGAAGATAAACGGGCTAAAACAGGGTGGGCCTCTGGGCAAAACCCAGGTGCTGGTAGTCAACCTCAGATGTAGATAATCATCTATGGCACCACAAGGTTATAACACACAAATATCTTGATTATCAGATCAACCTAAACACCATGTAATGTGCTCTATGTAAAAGAGCGCTGACTCCCTGTTATAGTAAGGTAGAACATTGTTGCAGTTTTTCCAACAGAAGTTTTGACATATAACACAACTCCAAAGTTAAAAGGATATTCCTTAGATTACCAGGTTGTTTTTTCCCACCATGGTATTTGTAGAGGTTGCTTGATAGAGATATGTTACAATCACACCTGGTTTCACAGCTGATTTCTTCACATGTTAAGCCAAATTCAAGTTCCTAACAGTGGGATTTGTGAGGATTGAGGAAATCTACTTTCAATAATACTTCAACAACCAAGGAATATAAGAGAGTTCTTTTAATTCGTTACTTGCAAGCAGAGAGATGTTTTTACAGACACGCATAACGGACAGTGGAAAATACTCACATCAAGTGAATGAACAAGGCTGACTGATTCCTCCCTGGTAACAAACTTTACGCTCAACTAAGCCCACCAACTGTTGGCTGAAGCTTCATATCTAATGGACAGACAATAATATCTCATCTAAAAAACAGCAAAAATATCCAACTATTCCTCTAAAGAGCCCTCAAAGGCTGTTGAGTCACAGCACTTACTTATGGGATGAACAAAGGCACAAGACGGTTACATATTAAGTGGTCCCCTGAGCGGCCTCGTCCTCATGGTGTTGTAGCATGATATCTCCTTCAGCCTGAGGAACTTCTTCAGCCTGATCTTCCTCGCTTTGACAGCAGCATCCTTTCCATACATGCAGTATGAGACCCACACAGATGAAGAGGAGGAGGACTATGCTTATGCCCTAGAGTACAAAAAAGTAGAGCAACACTTTGTTTAGTAAACAGCCACAGATGAAGTGCATTCTTGTTTATCAAAGTGTATTAACAGAGCTATATTGATAGTTTCCAAAGGCCAATAGCATTTATATATACACATTTTTAAACCAGGCATACTCGGAGGGAAAGGTGTTTTTGCTTCACTGATCATAAGAATTCTGCAAACTAGAAAGGATTCAACTCACCTGAGACGAAACATAGAAGTTGTGTGTGGTGGCCATTAGTTCTTTTGAGGTGGCATTTGGCTTACACCACATCATCTTAGCATCATTATCAACTGTTACAAATGTACCGTTCCAGGTTGTCATGGCACAAGCAAAGTATTGGCCATCGAAGAATAACACAAACAGCCACATGATAGCAGGAACGGAGCTGGAGACAGTATTCCTGATCCGATGCTCAGGCTTTTTACATCTGCATTCTGCAATGCTCAGCATCAAGTGGAAGGCAATGATGGCAGGAATGATAAAGAACGCTGATGAGAGTAATGCGTTCCATGTAGGGTTGCAAGGACACTTAAACTCCAGCTCCAGTACTTTCTCCAGTCCCAATTGAATGACACCAAAAGCCACAATTGTTACCACAGGATGTTTGCCAAATTTCTTCATGTCGGTGAGCGATTTCATGCTTCCACAGTTCATAGTCCAAAAAGAGGGTGGAGCGTTGTGAACACTTTGACAACAGATAAGCGATGTGCAATTAATGCATCCAGGGGTATGTTTTACCCTCAGCAACATGCTACACTTCCACTCTGATTGGTTTCGAACAAAGGAGGGTGTGTCGACAGCTCTGACTCTTCTCCAGCCGATTGGTCTGTGCGAGCTTTCATGTGGGGTTACATTTGAAATGTGTCTCTGATGGACGAACTGGAGGTAAAGTCGAGGAAGTTTGTTCTGCAAAGACTGGCCCATTGCAGAAAGATTGCTTAGAGTTAAATGCATTTATCAGAAGAAACATGTATCAGTGACTTCTACAGCTCTGATGGACAGGATATTAAAAGGAATAAGATCGATCATCATGTCTCTGGGGACTTTGTTTGGAGAGTTTCCCAATGACCTAGCTGATGAGGTAGCAGAAGCTTTTGCTAAATTACCACAGAAGGTAATCTGGAGGTATAAAGGGGACTGACCGGCCACTCAGGGCAACAATACTTGTAGATACCTGTAGTTCGATGACACAGAATTACCTCCTGGGAGATAGAAATATTCATCATCATGGAGTTCCAATCGTAGGCATTTCCATTGTTTTCAATCAAGCCTGAGAACAGAGTCCTACATGATGCCCTGGTACTCTTACCACGCTGTTGATGAGACGCACGCATACAACCAGTTCACACGCCACCTAGAAAAGACTGTGTGAAACCGCCGCGGCCACCGTACGTTCATCACTAATAAACATTGACGCTCGAGCACACGTCACAGGTGGAGGTTCGCGTTGAGCGTGAGGCTCAAGAACTCTGAAATTAATCATACAAAGCGAGGAGATGGCCGCACAGAGAGAGGAGGAAAAACTGGGCAGACACACAAAAGAGAAAAAGTGATGATGAAACCAAAAATGAAGAGAACACAAAGAAAAGTCGAGAATGGCTGTTTCCCAGCCAAGAAAAAGTTAATGGAAAAGGTTAACGGTGTCCCTTTGGGACAAGCAATTTCACAGTGAAAATAATGAAGGACCATGAAGTGTCTGTTGGCCATGTCAAAAGCATTGCGACTAAACAGACAAAGAGAACAAAGTGAGTTTTACACCCCTCCACCAGTTATATGCAACAAGCTACTTTTTTTGTCTTAATCAGTTACCTTTGTTTTCCTACAAAAGAAGCTTAAGAGCTGAAGATTTTGTTGACGGTACATATACATTTTTTTAGCCTTGATTTGGGCATTTACAAGGGTTCTTTACATTTCAAAGGAATGTAAATCTAGTTCCTCAAGTAAATTGTGGCAAACCGTAGTCAACTTTAATCAAATTAAATTCAATTTCCCAACAGCAAAAATTGTGGTTAATGAAATTGCTGAGTGGGTAACTTTGGGAAACCACTAGCCAGTGGCTGGTGAGCAAAAATGTTAACATCAAGCCCTGCTTACAATGTTAAACAGTGGGTGTACAGACTGGAAAAGAGCTGCAGTGAAAATAAAAAAGTTTATTTTATAAACTGGTCTGCAGGGAGCTCAGCCTAAGCACAGTAAGCTGCATCCTGCATCTCCACTTCTTGTTCACAGCTTTCTCGGATTACATACTCTTATGAAACCCACACAGATGAAAATGAGGAGCCTCTTTCCTTTAAATCTGAGTGTTTCATTTCATTTTATTTCATTTTATTTTATTTTTATTTTATTTTAAGTCAATGTGTTGGGATAATTTAAAATAACAAATGTGTTGGATCTGGAGCGTTGTGTAGCTTTAGCTCTGGATAAACATACAGGGTCTGCACCAATTTCTACAGTTAATGGGCTTCAATGGCGCTAAGCAAATGTTTTAAGTAACAAGAAATAAGTCAGCGCTTTTTAACTGCCGTTTGTGTAGGTTTCAGCAGACGTGCTCAGTAACCAGACCAGTCTCTTCTTGATAAAGGATGTGGTAACACACAAAGGCGTCAATAGCCTGAGAATCTGCAGACAGGCTTTGTGTTCCTCTATAAATAGCATGCTATTTGTAGCATATATTATGCTTATTGTTTTGCTGTTGTCTAGTTTTGGCATTTAACACCAATTCCAAAGTTAAAAGGATATCCCTTATGTTACCAAATTTTTTTTTTTCCACCATAGTGTTTGTAAAAGGTTTCTTGATAGAGAGATATTATACAATCACACCTGGTTTCACAGCTGAGTTCATCACAAGACAAAATCAAGATCCCAACAGTGCAGGTTTGTGAGGATTTTGCAAACTATCTACTTTCAATAATACTTGAGAGAGTTCTTTTAATTCCTTACTCGCATTAGAGTGAATGAACGAGGCTGACTGATTCCTCCGTGGTAACAAACTTTACGCTCAACTAAGCCCACCAACTGTTGGCTGAAGCTTCATATTCAATAGACAGACGTGACATTATCCATCTCCTCATCCCACTTAAAAAAAACAGCAAAAAATATCCAACAATCCTTTTAAAGAGCCCTTAAAAGGTGATAAGTTGCAGCACTGACATATGGAAGCACTGACATATTTACGGCAAACGGCAGCATCCTTCACCACTCAATACTAAATTCAAAACCGTGTGGTGGTCAAATACTTTCAAGCAACACTTCTTGACAACAGTTACAAAAAGTCATGGTCAAATCTATTGAGGGTGTCCCTGGCAGCCGGGTACGTGTGTTGGCTGTGTACGTCCCTCGCAGACTGCCCGGGCCACAGGCATTTACAACCCGGCATTTTCTCCTTCACCGTGGCTTCTTTTGATTACACACACTAAGATAACCACAGCGATGAGGAGGGCCACCCCTGTACCCTGGAGTACAAAAGAGAAGAGCAACACTTTGTTTAGTAAACATCCACAGAAGAAGTGCATTCTTGTTTATCAAAGTGTATTAACAGAGCTATATTGAATGTTTCCAAAGGCCAATAGCAGTACATTGTATATACAAATTATATATATATACACACATTATATATATACACAATTTTGTTTTGGCTCCACTCATCATAAGAACTCTGCAAACTAGAAAGCATTCAACTCACCTGAGAGATAGAATAGAACTTCTGTATGGTGAGCATTAGTTCTCCTGAGGTGACATTTGGCTTACACCACTTCATCCCAGCATCTTGGTCAACTATTGCAAAGCTACCCTTCCAGAATGTCATGGCACAAGCAAAGTATTGGCCATCGAAGAACATCAAAGCCCACCACACAATAGCAGGAATTAAGCTGTAGAGGTTTTTCTTGGACAACTCATCAAATTTGGCTTTTTGAATCACCAGCATTAACATGCAGGCCAAGGCGCCAGGAATGATGAAGAACGCTGACGAGAATACTCCGTTCCACGTAGGGTTGCAAGGACACTCAAACTCCAGCTCCACCAGCTTCTCCAGTCCCAGGAGGATAAAGCCAAAAACCACATTTGAGAGCACAGGACGATTGCTTAGTTCCTTTGTCAGCGGGGCGAGCAACGATCGTTGTGTACTTTCCATACTAGATTGAGCAAAAATTAAGGCCGCTGCAAAAAGACCAAAAGAGGGTTGAGCGTTGTGAACACTTTGACAACAGATAAGCGATGTGTAATTAACACATCCAGGGGTATGTTTTCACCTCAGCAACATGCCATACATGCACTCTGATTGGTTTCGAACAAAGGAGGGTGTACCGACAGCTCTGACTCTTCTCCAGCCGATTGGTCCGTGCGAGCTTTCAGGTGGGGTTACCAATGTGTCTCTGATGGACAAAGTGGAGGGAGAGCGGCAAAGTGGAGGGAAGTTTGTTCTGCAAAGACTGACTCTTTGCAGAAAGAATGCTTGGAGTTGAATACATTATTCAGAATAAATATGTATCAGTGACTTCTACAGCCCTGATGGACTGGATATTAAAAGGAATACGAGCACGGATTCATCATCATGTCACTGGGGACTTTGATGACCTAGCTGATGAGGTAGCAGAAGCTTTTGTTAAATTACCGCTGAAGGTAATCTGGAAGTATAAAGGGGACTGACCGGCCACTCAATACTTTACTTGTAGACTGGATGCCACAGAAAACTTCTTGGGAGATGAAAAAATATGAAACTATTTGTAAGTCACAGAGGTACGAATGGAATATATGAGGCTATATATCAGTGAGTTCCAATCGTAGGCATTCCCATTGTTTTTGACCAAGCCGACAACCTTTCTAGACTCAGAGCAAATTATGGATGTTTCTGAATTAAACACAACAAACCTTCCTGAATGCAATGCAGGAAGTCATGAACGAGCCCTCCTTCAGGATGAACATGCAGAGGCTCTCCAGGCTTCAGAGATCAGCCGATGAAGCCGCTGGATACCGCCCTCTTCTGGATGGAGTTTGTCATGAGACACAAAGGTGCAGCTCACCTGAGAACAGAGTCCTACAAGATGCCCTGGTACTCCTACCACTCTGTTGGTGTGGTTATGTTCTTAGGTGGAGCTGTGCTGATAATTATATGCACTTTAGCTGCATTGATAAGGTGTTAATGCTGCGTGGGTCTGAGAAGAAAAAGTTACATGATTTGAAAAAATGTAAGTAGCAATCACTATGCAATATGATTCCAGTATATAAATCATGAAAATATTGACTCAAGAATTACTGTACTTAAATGTGGATAACCGAAAAATACCTTTTTTAGTTGAAAGGAAAAATCATGATTTGAGCAAAAAAGACAGTGGTCATTTAGTGCTTAATAATGCTTGTCTTTATAAACGACGAAGAACATACAGGTTTAAGGCTGTTTAAATCTTTCATTTCAACATTTTCTTACACATTATTTGTCAAAACAGGCTGCAAAATTGCTGCTTTAGAATGAAGTAATTACAAGCATTTTCTAAATATGTTGGTAGTGCTCATGAGTTCATCCTCTTTAATTAGGACACAGAAGAAGGACCCGGTGCAGGTATTGCTACACTGACTTCCATGATGCTTCCAACTTACTGTGGAACACTTGAAGATGATAGATCACTGAAAAGACCAAACTAAACCTGGCCCTTAAACGCGTAAATCATTTCTTTATATTAGTCAGATTTTGTATTATGGTACAATGTTGTGGTACAAACAATATCACTATCTTAATGTCAATGTTGATGGAGAGCCTCTCTCATTTTAATCTGACCTTCACATTTAATTTTATTAGTCAATATGTTGGGATTATTTGAAATGGCTTTATTGGACACAGTTGTTACTATTGGAAATATTACAATATTTGGCATGATATGAAACAAATCCTTTTTGATTTTTGTATTACATCATCAACTTAACAAGTATTAGATTTTGTTAAAAAAAAAAGGAACACGTCTGCTCAGGCTCGTGAGAACAATGTGTTTAAATATTTCTGTCCCATTGCCCTTAAGGCTTTCACTTGATTCTTGAATGTGAATATGTCTCTGGAGATTTTACTGCGTGAAGGTCATCTTACAAAAAAAGAGACAAGATAGCTGCAGCTTTTACTGAATTGCATTTGAAAGTCACAGGAGCGATATGCCCGCTACTCCGGGCGTCAAGGTTGTCCAAGCGGTTTATTGCTCATAACGGAAAAACGGCTCATGACTCCGAGAATCAGTTTAGGGAGGCCATTTGTTTGAGTATGTCTAACACTGACCAAAGGGGAGTGGATAAAGACAAGTACTGAATACGCCCTCCCCCAGGATGAACATGCAGGTCTGCCCCAGATTCAACAGTTAATGGGCTTAACTGGCACCAGGGAAACATTGTAAGTAACTAGAAATACAAGAAATAAGTCAGAGCTGCATAATGGCTTCATCTGAAGGACTCAGCAGTAACCAGACCTGTTTCTCCTCCATAAAGGATGTGGTGCGACACAAAGAATGAGAATCTACAGACAGGCTTTGTGTTCCTCTGCAGATAGCCTGCTATGTGTAGCATGTGTTACAATGATGGTTCTGCTGGTGTCTTAGCAAGTTCTGGCATTTACAGTAATACAAGTCCAAAGTTAAAAGGATATTCCTAATGTTACCATAATGTTTTGTCCCACCTCGTGTGTGTGTGTGTGGAGATGTTTTACAAATCAACATTACTTTCAAAGCTGAGTTGATCACATGTTAAGACAAAATGAACAGTGCAGGTTTGTGAGCATGGTGTAATCTAAATCTAAATGCTATTATGATGTGACTGATAAAAAAATCCCTGACGGTTTTTTTCTTATTCAATAAATAAATTATTTTAATATAAAACAATACAAAAAAGAAAAACACAAAATATTATATCACAGAATTGGTGTACATCCCACTATCGGCTGGTGGCAGCCATGATACAGAGCATCATAAACATGTGTTTACATCTTCCGCTGTCCAAAAGGTAAATCATTAGGAATATC
Organism: Apeltes quadracus; assembly: GCA_021346845.1. NCBI lineage: Eukaryota > Metazoa > Chordata > Actinopteri > Perciformes > Gasterosteidae > Apeltes > Apeltes quadracus. The sequence continues at coordinate 16,358,411 of CM037918.1, forward strand.
AGTTCAGTCTGGAGTCAGTTCAAAAAGAAAGCATTTCAAGCGAAATTTCATCATGATAGAACGTCTTCATTTTAGGGAACATACACCTCCAACTATTGGGTTTATACAAGTCAAATAGTAGTAGATGAGATCAATATTCCCTGACTTGTGGATTCCACAAACAATTAAGCTAATACAGAAGGCACAAAGAAAACTTCCGTTGTTAAAAAGATGTTGAGATGTTAAAAAAAAGTGTGTAAAAAGTTGCGTGAGAAAGCAGAACTGACTTTGTTTCTGGCTAATTACTTATTATCTATTTATTATCTATTATCTATCTATTATTTGTCCGTCAAACACACACTGAATGTGTGCCGGTTGCATGGCAACTTCTTGCATGCAAGTTAAAGTATACCACAACCACTCATAAAACATCAAAAAATTTTTTTACAGTTGTGCAGAATAATGAGATAGCTATTCATTTTTAGAGATACAAGCACTGTTTAGACTTTAGACTGAGCCAGGCTGACTGCTTCCTCCCTAGTTACACACTTTATGCTGAACTAGGCCCACCAACTGTTGGCTGAAGCCTCATTTTCAATGGACAGACATGCTATTATCCATCTTCTCATCCCGCCAAAAAAATAAAAACCAACTATTCTTTTAAAGAGCCCTTTAAAAGCTGATAAGTCGCAGCACTGACATATGGGATGAGCAAAGGCACAAGACCGGTTACATATTAAATGGTAAAAACAGAAAAATAATATCCATATTTACAGTAATAATTGACCATTTAATACTTAAGTCAAATCTGTTTAGTGGGGAAATACTTTCAAGCAACATTTCTTGACAACAGTTACGGAAAGTCATAGTAAAGTCCGTTGAGGGTATTTACAAAGTGTCCATGCCAGCGGGGCAGGTGTGTTGGGGTGGTGGAAGGGCCCCCTCAGGACGTCCTGGTCCGCAGGGAGCTCATCCTCAGCACAGTGAGCTCGGCTACATCTGCATCCTGCATCTCCACCTCTTGTTCGCAGCTTTCTCTGATCACATACACTATGAGACCCACACAGATGAAAATGAGGAGGACTATGCCTATAACCTGGGGTGCAAAGGAGAGCAACACTTTGTTTAGTAAACATCCACTGGAGATGTGCATTTTGGTTCATCAAAGTGTATTAACAGAGCTATAATGATAGTTTCCAAAGGCTTCAAAAGCATTACAATAGATATCCACATGTTTTAACAACGCACACTCGCAAAAGGGGGGTGGGGAGGGAGTGATCATAAATGCAGAACTCTGTTAACTAGAAAGCATTCGACTCACCTGAGAAAAAACAAAGAGCTGCTGTGAGCGGAGCATCAGTTCTCGCGGGGTGACATCTCCCTCACTAATTGGCTCGCACCACTTCTGCGGAGCTGCCTTGTCCACTATTACAAACCGACCCTTCCAGTCTGTCATGGCACACGCAAAGTATTGGCCGTCGAGGAACAACAAAATCAGCCACACGATAGCAGGAACAAAGCTGGAGAGGGAAACCGTTTTCCTGCACCAGGCGTCGAACCTGCAGCCTTGGATGATCAGCATTAAGGTGAAGGCCATGACGGCGGGGATGATGAAGAACGCTGATGAGAATACTCCGTTCCACGTAGGGTTGCAAGGACACTCAAACTCCAGCTCCACCAGCTTCTCCAGTCCCATGAGGATAAAGCCAAAAGCCACATTTGATACCAGTGGACTGTTGCTAAGTTCGTTTTTCAGCCTGGTGAGCCATTGTTGCCTACTTTCCATACTAGATTTACCAAAAAATGAAGGCAACTGCTGCAAAAAGCCCAAAAGAGGGTCCAGCGTTGTGAACACATTGGCAACAGATAAGCGATGCGTAATTAATGCATCCAGGGGTATGTTTTCCCCTCGGGCAACATGCCACACTTGCACTCTGATTGGTTTCGAACAAAGGAGGGTGTGCCGACAGCTCTGACTCTTCTCCAGCCGATTGGTCCGTGCGAGCTTTCAGGTGGGGTTACATTTTAAATGTGGTCTCCGATGGACAAAGTGGAGGGAGGGCGGCAAAGTGGAGGGAAGTTTGTTCTGCACAGACTGGCTCTTGGCAGAAAGAATGCTTGGAGTTAAATGCATTCAACAGAAGAAGTATTTATCAGTCACTTCTACGGAAAAACAGGAATAAAATGACTGAATAGTAAACAAAAAATAGGCGACTCATAAAATAAAATAAAAGCCCAGTCGTAAATGTATCACGTACTCAGTTGCTTTTAAGGGTAATAAATGTATATTCTAATACGGGACGCGTGCTGAGTGTGTCTACAGTACCTCCAGCGGCCGCATGAGGTCGCCCATGCAGCAGCGCTGGTAAAGGATAGAGAGGATTACAGGAGGCCATATTAAGACCTTCAAGGGGATGCAGTTTGAGAACACTCAGGCTCTGATGTGATGGCATAATTTATTAAACGACCTCAGCGAACTCACGAGCATCCTCATGAGCATGAAGTCATGACTGGAGAAAGTTCGTCTGCATAACTATTGCTATTTTCTTTTTTAATGCAGCGATTATAATCCAGCCTGCAGATTCATCCAGTCATTTTCTCTGCATAGTCTCTGCAGAGACTAAATCCGTTTTACCTCCCCGTGACCGTGAGTTATAGTAACATTGATGTTGGACAGAGGGGATGTTGAAAAGTGTGGATAGATGTGTGATAGGTTATTACCGTAGTCGCCTGCAGTTCAGTAAATACTGCATGAGCAGGAACCGAACCGTCTAAATGGCGATAAAACATGTGCGCGCAGAAATGACAAATCGACGGAACGCAGCGTCTACGCGTAAAGGGGAAGCAGATTGACTTCACAAACATACACATATATGTTATATGTTATAGGTGTGTGGGGGGGGGCGGGGGGGGGGTGGGTGTGCGCGTGCGTGTGTTCATCCTGAGCGCATAGGGCACGCGCAGCTTGTCGTTGCTCCCCTCGCTGTCCTCCTACCATCTACTCCTCTTTTTTTTTTTTTTTTTCGGAGCACGCTAATGTTTCGGATACATCATCTCACGTCGGGAATCATTCCTGCGCTACTTTCATTTTAATAATAACCACCGGAACCCGCGATCGTGAGCGCGCAAATGCGCATCGGTCTGCGCATCTTTGAATCTTCACAACTACGCTGTGGACAATCTCCCTGACATCCAAAGACCTCTCCTCTGCAATCCGACGGGGCTTCTTCACCGCCTATGGCCGCACATCGGCATCCCTGAGCCGCTGGCCTCGTCCCGGACCTTTCACCCATCGCCGTCCACCCGAAGCGCTTTGAATCGGGGGGAGACATTTCTTTATAAGATTTTAGTATTTTTTTTTAATGGTAAATCATCACCGGCAGAGTATTTCGAAGGAACCCGGCGCTATGCTGGGCCCATCTCTCTAGATCTTGTGATTAATACACGATCTCTAATCCCACGTTCTTCCGACCCTGGTACTCTCACCGAGCCCCAGCGATGCATCCGAGCGCAGTGATGCTGGCGGTGGTCCTTCTGTGGGACTTGATGCTTCCGTTCATCTCGGCTCAAAACGGTAAGAAAGCGTCCCCGCACACGGCGCGTTGAGGGGAAAGGTGACTTGACTTTGTGCGTGGACGCCCGAGTGAAATGTTTTCCCCGAGAGGTTTTCGGAGAATGACTGCGTTAACGCGGACTGCTTGATTCCGCGCATCTCGACAAGGCCACACTTAGACGCCAACAGATGGCATTCAGTCACTGACAACAGAACGGAACTTTTACCCTAATGAACATGAAAGAAAACTGACGTTGTTGTGACATTTTTTTCTGCAAGGTTATTTACTGTTAGGTGTGTCTGTTCAGAGGAAAATGGCATTTTGAATGTGTTTTTAAATGTCTTTCAACAAAGGCAATGAGTTGTGTTGCTAAGGGGCAAAACTAAGGTGTGTAGCATCTTGGAATAAGTTCTTAATATTGACATGCATGCTATTATTAGCCTGTGGGTAGCCTTAGGCTGGCAGTGTGCAGTTTGTATAGTCCAGGGGGGGGAAAGGAAGGGGAAGGTGGGAGGAGGGGGGTAGCAGAGTGTGTCAAGCAAGACTAAACTGCCATGGCTGCTGATCTCGTATCTTTCAACACCCAACACCCAGTGTCTGTAGGCCGCCTGTTAACACCAGGCCCCTTCTCGATCAGTGTGGTTGGACCTGTGCATCTTCTTGATTGACAAATCCACTCCCCTGATGTGCCACATTTGCTGTCATGCCAGCTTAAGTTGACCGTTCTCTCGTTGCCTGCTGCTAAACTACTCGCTTACACAAATAGCAGCCTTATTTGGCGAAAGAAAAAAAGGCTTATTGTGGTTTGAGCACCAGTTGTTTGGTCTTTTTTTTGAAAAAAACAAACAACTAGTGCTCAAACCACCAAACGAAAAAAAAACGCTGTTATATGGGGATGCTGCTTTTGTCATTTTTATTTCAAAAGTTCACCGTGCAATAGGCATAATAAGGATAGCATGATTTGGTTAACGTAAATGTCAGCAGCATGCCCTCCTCTGACACAGCATGTCCTGACTTCATATTTTGTTGAATCACATCACCCACAGGGGCACACAAATCAGCCGCCACTCATGAGGAGATGAAAGTAGAGGTTTTTATTTTTCTTTTAAAACCTCCATGGGTCCCGTGAGCAACGGGAAGACGTCAACGCTTTGATGTCGCAATAGAACGATCACTTCCTGTATTAAGATCATTTAAGAACTGCGAGCGTAGAGACCTGTGTTGACCAATCGGTGTATCACTTGACATGGTAAGGCTTAATGTCCACGTCTTTTCCATGGGATAATCGGAAAACGACCACACAAGACTTCATAGGAAATGCTTTGTGATGAGAAGCTTGTGTAAAACCTCCACAAATTTGAAATAGGAAATATTCTAGATTATGTATGTCTTGACAAATTGGAACCGTAAAAAAATAAATGAAAATAAGCACAATAAGTAAAAGCATATACATCTTTGAGGAGAAGAAGAGGAAACTGAAATACCACAGCGGTTATATAACAAAATATTATCCCCCTGCACTCTTAATTTCTCTGGGGTGCTGGGTGTTTTCTGGTCTTGCTCTCCGGACAATCAAATAGCCAATAAGCCCTCTATTGTTTGATAGAGCTCAGGCCAAGGCACTGCAAACACTTCATGTGGTCTTTGCCCAGTGTCACTGAGGCCCAGGTCGCCCCACAGAAACACACATAAAGCCGTGGATCAAAGGGAGACAGACTGTTTGCCACCATGTCAGTAAATCCTTATGTCTACAGGCATTTCTCTTTTTTTGCCAGATAGACACAGCATTCCTCACAGGCTGTTTTACAGTAACAGGCTGCAAGTTGGTGTTTTACACTGTTGGTAATATCCTGATATTTGCTCACCTTGCATGCATGCAAAAGACATTTTATTTAACGCCGACAGTTCAGATTAAAGTTAATGGGTGCATGGCTTCTTATGCAATCCTAGATTTTACTGTCATTTTAAAGAGTTCAGACCCTCGCGTGAGGGATAATAATAATTATAAGTCCATGAGATGTAATCACTGTATCTGGGATGCTAAGGGAATTCATGCTTTTACTTCCGCCTTTCCCAGAAAAAGTAGGCCTACAATAGGTGGCCAGTTCCTGCGACAGATATTTGGAGGACTGTAAATAGAATCCGTCCATTCTGCCTCGTTTCTATTTTTACCACTGTGTGGAACTGTGGCTTTAAGGTCCTTTTGTGAAAGTGAATTCATTAACTCTTAATGGACGGCCGCCTTGTGCACAGCTGCACAGCCTTCTAAAGGCTCGCTAGGTGGCTGCGAACAGTCCAAGCGGGGAGATGATGGGATCTTTATGCAGGCAAAATAAAGGCTGTCGAGGAGGTGGCTGGGGCTGGACCTGAGGAAGTGCTTTGGGTTTTACATAAGTTCCCCCCCACGAAGCATAGCATAGTCCTGCTGCCGACTTTTTTTTTTATCACTACTTGCCCACGTATATTGCAATATGGACTGCAATTAAGTATTTTATTGTCAGTAAGTGGTTGTCTAATGCTTCTAACGCCACCTTTGTATTTTCAAATAAGCATTCTACAGCTACATACCATTTGATCGATAGACTAGTATAATGCATCGGTCCATTATCATGTTTCTGCCTTAGCTCTGGCCAAAGGCACATTTGAAGGTCTGGAAAATATGCTGTAGGACTCAAGCCAGCTCTGATACTGAGTCACGCCTGCCCACTATGAAATCTGATATGGGCCGCACTGATTAGCAGTCCGCATCAAACAGTATAAAACCCGCTGCACGTATTTACATGCTACAACTGTAAGGTGAGCAATGTTTCCTTTTTTTTTCCTCCAAAGGGATATGTCAAGTTTTTTGCTGATCGTGCATGCAGGTCTTACAGTTACACACATTCACATCTGGATGTTTCCGCTATTTGGCCACAGCCCAGTTCTGCAAGTAGTTACGTGTGCTGAACAAGTGCAGCCCAGAGGCAGAACACGGAGAGGTCTTTTTCGAGGCTCAGAGAGAACAAGAGAGCAGAGATCTCACACAGGACACCAACTAGGGGAATGGAATATTTAATGAACATCCAAAGCACATCCAAAGAAACTGAGAGGGGAAAACAAATGGAGGCCGGGGTTTCCGGAAAGGGGTCAGGTGCAGGGGAAGTCCAAACAGCGGGAGCTGCACAGAGGAAACAGGGTTTAAATAGTAGGAGCAAATTTGCCGCCTTGACACGTATTCCAGTTACCGCGTAAAGGGAGTGTACGATCTGGCGCCGGAGAGGTGAGCAGTCCCGGTTTAAATACAGGTGATCTGCAATCACTTGGAATGTGGGTCAGCTGGCCGGAATGGGATGCCACGCCTCTCGTGGGTGGAGACAGACAACACAAACAGACGTGCAGGGAAAAGGAAGATAGAACTGCCAACTGACCCACAACCAGTAGTGTGGAGAGCCTCCCCCAAAGGTTTGGTTCTTCTGATTTTAGATCATTTTTTTGTGATTTTGATGATGACAATCAGTGTCCCGTGATGCACCTGTCTCGCTGCTACTTGGGTTTAATGTTAAATCATTTGAATTCCCCTGTTTTGACCTCTGAGAGAGAAATAGGGAGTGCTCACCGGTTGTGATTAGAGGATGGGATTAGAGCATTTCTACCCAGCACAGGGGTTATAGGGATTTAAATTTCATTAAACTGTAGCGTCTCTTCTGGGATCCGAATGACAGACTCAAGTTTTACAGGCCAAAGGGAGGCGGTGGGCCCAACGCCTATTTCTCTTTTGTAAAATCAGCTGTGAAAGTAGTGGCAATATTTGGTCACGTGTCTCCAATGCAGTGACATCAAACGAGGGATATGCTGCATTTCAGTGAGAAAAGCTGTGTGTTCAAGGCTTAACATCGTCACAGCCTCTCTGGCACAAATTCAGCTGTGCAGCCCACATCACACCTTCAAAGTGTATATTCCAAATTGCATTTGGAGTTCTCAGAGGAATACTTGGTGAATTTGACGATTTTGGAGTAAACTTTCTATTACATGGCTCACACGCATTTGATAATATTATATACTGTGTAACGTTGACAATGTAAATATTGAATGTAGGGACAGAAAGGGGTCTTCGATGACTTCAACTTGATATTTTGCATGTATTAGTATGACATGTACTGCACATGCTGTGTTGTCCATGCATACAGTGTTTTACATCCATTTTAGATAATAAAACCATCTATTTATTGATTAGGCTATTTCACTGATTCATTTGCAAGCAGTGTATATACACTACTACTAGTGTACAATCTATAGAATGCCAATTAAGATTTAGCACAACACAATATATCACATACAGTAAATGCCAAAAATACCTGCATGTCCTTCTGCATTCATTTCGCACTGTGCAAGTCAGTATGCATGTCCAGCAATTTTGACGCAGCCTTCTGGACCATAGATTTATGAGCAAGAGCATCAAAGTTCAAGGTGCGATGTTACAAGTATATCCTAATTGAATGCCTACTGCATGCGATGTAATTTATAAGGGCCTCTGCAGCATGTACTAAGGTACAATGAAAACGTATGCCATCTAGAATACAGTGTATGTTTCATCTGTCAAACAGCAACCATTTAATATTAGCAAGTACCAGTGTGCAGAAGGGTAATTCAGCTTCAGAATGTCTCAAAAACTGTATAAATATCGTAGGATTTGCATAAACGGTTGTCAGTCCAACGGCTGCTGACTCGCAGTTCATTGGCTGAAAAAAAAAATATATATTGCCTTTTAAACTTGAAACATGTTTTGACACGTAACATTGTGCCAATTTAGCTTAACGACAGAATAGAATATTTATTTCAATACAAGATTCAAGTCCCTAAGTCGGTGAATTGTCCTAAAGTTGTGTTATATTACACCCTGTAAGGTGAAGTATAACACAGATGCCCCGTAAAGAAGGCATTTGTTCCGTGTCATTCATTTTGAGACATTGGGTTGGTTGCCAAAGTAGCAATATTGTTTTTTATGGGTATTGATGTGTAATAGAGAGGTTTCAATATTCAAAGCTAACCTTCACTAAGGACAAGACAAATATATTAATGAATGTAAATCATTTTGCTATACAGACGTGTTGTGGAACGAATGATACATATAATCGACCTTATACCTTAAAAATCAATGCATTTTAACAGCGTGTCAATTTAACACATTGACGGTTTTATGTATACGGCTGACTCCATATAAACGTATTGTGACAAATTATCGAGATAATATAGCTGATTTATAGACACACACACAGTAAACTGAAACTGGTGTTCTGATTCTTGCCCTATTCTCACAACTTCGAGGGCGTCTGCAAACGATCCATAAACGACGGCCAACGCCTCCATGATTAGTTTTGTGGCCTCTATTAGGGTGGAGTCAGTTGTATCTGATTCCTTTAGGTATCTGTTGACTGGTAATCTTGATTCCAAGGATAGCAAAATACGTTGCTTGGATGTATGTTACTTTAACGATAAAAAAAAGGTCAAACGTTCAAATAAGTTTGAGCAAATTATCCTACTGGATGTCATATTGTAACCTACACAACTGCCACCAAAACCTTCATTGTCCAGGAGTAAGCAAGTATCCTACTTGATGCTTCCTCTGGTTGTAAGAAGGACGCTGACTCACTCTCACGATGCGTGGTGGTGGTGGTGGTGTGTGACTTGCCGTCATTCCTCAGGGGAACTCTCCTCACCTACACGAGTGGAGTATGTGGGCTGTAATGACTGTGACTTCCACACGGCATAAGACAGAGCTTGTCACTAAAAAACTACAGGCTATTTGGGGATTCTGTCATGCGCATGCCACGAGGGAATAACATGGCACGACATGGCACTGCGAGGGGTTTCATTATTTTGTGTTAAAGCGTTTTTGTTAAATCATCTGCCACATGGTGGAAAGGCTTGACCTCATTGGTTTGATTGCACCATGGCAACCCCCCCCCTGCTATTGTTAAACTGTGGCACCTGACAGCACCTAAAACCCCCACCACAGCTAGGTCTGTTTGGCTTGTGTTTTTGTGGGTGTTTGTTTGTTTTGGTAGTGGCTTGTTTCATGGCGGCTTTGCAAACTCGTAGTTCAACCTGTGACATTAGAATTAAGGCTGCAAAATTCTGGGAATATTCAAAGTTGGAAACTTTCCATGGGAATATATAGAAATAAAATGTTTGCGTTATTAAACTGCATTTTTTGTTTTCATGCACTTCTGAATGTAAAATTAATCAAGCCTCTGGTTTTAGGGTTTTTCCCTAAATCCTTTAAGGTTTCACATCAATGTCGGGATGAGAGAAAAAACTAATTGTTTTCCAATAGCTGGCCACATTAGATGTGCTGCGTTTCATACATCTTTAAAAAATGTCAAAATTCCAGAGCTTAATTGGCCAGGAAAAACTTCCAAAACTTTCCCGCCCCTTTTGAACCCCAATTCCAATACAACCAGAACCGCCACTAAAACCGGCTCATAGAGAACATCCCCCATGTTAGGTCCACAGGAAAAACCAATTAGCCGCCTTTAGCAGCTGAGAGAATGTGTAATATGTCTTTAGTAGTTCATGAGAACAAAAGCTACTGGCATTCACTTACTTTGTCGTCTTATTATTTCCTTTGTCCGTCTAGACACTGTGCGTTAGAGAACTACATTTTTAAATACACCCTTCATAAGTGAAACTGTTCTCGTCATAACATGAGATGGTGCGAAACCTAAAGATGAACTTTCTTTTGTCCTCGAGTTCCCTGAGATCTGTCCACCCTCCATTGTTCCTCCCTTTGCTACTTCTTGTTATCTAGCGCGCCTTTGAAATTCATGAGTACCGGCTGGCTGCTTAGTGTTTTGTTTTCACTGCCAGTATAAGCTCCTTGTTTAAACAACACCAAAATTGGTGTGCTGATTGGCCGAGTGTTGTCTGTAGTTTGTTCTGTGTGCTGTTCCCCTCACAGCCTCCCTCAGCCTGAATTTAAATGAATTCATCTGTTCCCTTTTTCCGATTTAATATGCCCTCACCTTTGGGGGGGGGGGGCATTACTTTTTTTAAAGCAGATACTATCCTGTGATTATGAGCACTTATGCACCGCAGACAATAGGTATCTGTGCCATGTGCCGAGCCTTTTTCTCCGCCTTGCCCATAACCATAGTAATGAACGCCATAGTGAATGTTCTGCCAAACTGAAATATTGCTTTAACAGTGTGGGCGGATAGGCTTGGATTCACCCTGTGGGATTGTGGGGTGAGCATGATGGGCCCAGATGTTTCCAGAGAAAAGAAACAAATGCTAATTACTCTGCATATCTCTAGGCATCGCACACAGAAACACACGTTATAAGCACCAGATATCCACAGACGCATCTCTTGCAGGAATTCTGCATTCAGTATTAAATGCATTTGCCACAGTATCCCCCCCTTTCTTTCTGATCATCTAACTCATGTTCATCTGAGTCACAAACTGGTGTCTAGTAACAGACTTGTGGCCGCGGCGCTGACTAAAATCCTTGTGTTGTTAAGCATGTGAAATAATTGGCTGTACTTTGACAGCCTCTTGGAGCCCAGGCTGCCGAGAACGTACCGTGAACCCCTTTTGATTGGTATTCATCTCCTTTTTTTTTATTGAAATGGAACCGCCTCCGTTGTGCGGGAGAGCTGTATGCAGTTGTTTATACCCCTTCGTCAGGCTTCCACGGGCTTATCGGTTCATGTGCTCACGATACATTACTCTGAGCAGGGCAGACAGATCTGGGAGGGCCTGTAAGCTGTTGTATTTAGACGCCTCACACAGTCCAACACTCGGGAGACCACAGGCTCTTTGTTCCCATTTCCTCTACAACGATTCAAGGCAGAGTTGAGGCAATGTCTTTTTTTTATTATTATTTTTTATCCAAGCACGTGTGGTTTACAGCTGACAGGCTGCAGGGGCGGCTGAGAACAGTGTCTCTGGCCCAGGTGATTTGTCATTAGATGAGGTTCATTATGGCCAACAGTGTATTGTTGGGATAACTACTGATGTGAAACAGGGTCATAAATCAGACACCGGCCTGGTACACTCACAGTTGTGGTAATAATGCTTATGGATCGTATTTTCTTTTTAATGCCACTGCTTTCATATTGGAAGGTTGTTAGAATAAAATGGGGGCTGTTTGTCAAGCACCCTATACAATAAGATGCCAGTGATGTGTTGTGTGAGTGCATATTCAGGTTGATCTATTGGGGATGTAAATGCATATTCAAGTTTCACCTTGTATGAAGTCAATTGGAAGTTAAAAAGTCAGCTGTGTGTGATTATATAATAACTCTCCTATTCCATTTTGACCATATGTGAATTTTGAAAACCTGCTCTTAAAGTCCGGCTTATCCAAAATGAGAGCCGACTGACCTAATTTCTGGCGTTACCAGCAAAAGCTGACGTGGATGAAGAGATTAGGTGTATGTTAAACAGTATGTTTGACAGTTTCTGTGAGTTGTTTTTTTACAGACATTTGTCTGTATATGTTCCAAATATCCGCAGAATGCAGAGATTGATGCAGAGCTGATGTGAGCATATTTCTTCTGTTTAAAAAAAAAAATGCCAATTTCTTTTGCATGCTATTAAACAAGGATTACCAAGGTTCCCTTCAGGATCCCTGGCTTCCTTCCGCAGTCCAATGACATGCATGTTACGTGGACCGGTGACTCTAAATTGCCCGTGGGTGTGAATGTGAGTGTGAATGTGTCTGAATGTATTAGCCTCGTGGCAGACTGGGGACATGTCAAGGGTGAACCATACCTACCCATGTGCCCTGCTGGGATAAACTCCAGCACTCCAGTGACCCTGAACAGGACAGCGGAAAAACGGATTGATGGATTATGGGACACTGTTGTGGCATATCACAGGATTAATAAAAAAGTAAAAAAAACATACAAGCGCAATATCTAGTTTTTATTTCCAAATGTACTGAAACTAGATTTTATCGATGTTTGAATCCTTCCACTAACATACCAACGTACCAACATCTTCGGTTAAAGGAAGTAACCGGTTGGCTTTTGCGAATGACTCATGATGCCCAGGGATACAAATTGCTATTGGTCTAATAACTCTAGACATTTCTTCCTGTGACAGAGTGTTGTCAGCGAGACACAAGGTCGAGGGTCAAATCTTACACGCCAAAGATTTTGACAAATTGTTTTTAGTTTAGTTTTATATGTGACAGCATTATAGTGTACTGGATGCAATGTACTATCTCCCCTGTTTGCTCGAGCATTAGCACATAAAACCCTTCTGCGTAAATGTAAGAGAACCTGGTTGCTAGCACGGACTTTGGACTGGGTGGCCACGTCTCCTTGTGACTGTTATACGGCCTTGGTGGGCCAAGTGACCCCGACGCTAACCTTTTTTTTTCTTCTTCTATAAATGATTTGTTGCTTTCCTCTCATTAATTTGCCTTTAATCATCAACTCTTTTTGTTTGTATTTAATCTGATCCTCTTTGATTTCCTTCTCCATCCTTTGGCCTTTTCCGCTCCCTCCTACTTCTTCTCCCCTTTCCTTCCCTTTGCCATCCCGATACACTTTTCCTCTCCAGCTGGGTTTGTGAAGTCGCCAATGTCTGAGACTAAGCTTACGGGGGACACCTTTGAGCTGTACTGCGACGTGGTGGGCAACCCCACTCCGGAGATCCAGTGGTGGTATGCCGAGATCAACCGAGCCGACTCCTTCAAGCAGCTGTGGGACGGCGCCCGCAAGCGCCGGGTGTCCATCAACACGGCCTACGGCGCCAACGGGGTCAGCGTGCTCGGCATCACGCGTCTCACACTGGAGGACTCTGGGACCTATGAGTGCCGGGCCAGCAACGACCCCAAGCGCAATGACCTCCGCCAAAACCCCGCCATCACCTGGATCCGCGCCCAGGCCACCATTTTGGTGTTACAGAGTGAGTGGTCTATGTCCTGTGGTGCCTTAGATGACAAAAAAACGTCTACTTCCCTGTCCCAAACACTCCTGATCGTATATACCTGTCCAGGCAAACATTATCCATTTTCCTTTTTAGGTGTTGGTAGCAAAACAATCTATCGTCTAAATCCCTTATGCCTTTCTGAAATCAGTAAACTCCCTGTCTTTTAAATCCATTTAGATTCTTGTGTTAAATGACCACAAACCCAGGAATTTTACACAATCTCTATCTACATTTCCATCTTTCCTCCTAAAACAAACCTTTGTTTCCTCTCCTATGTCCTCAATATTCTGATCATTATTTCTTTCTCTGTATCCTAATTTCACTCATTTCCTGTTCCTGGATTTATTTGTGGTACTTGGTCCCCCAACATTACGTAGTGTCCTTCGCGTTACGTGGATTGTTTACTCCAAAGCACTGTCTGATAAATCTAACGGTGCTTTAAAGTAATGGTGCGTTTGATTTGGTTTTCTTACTCTGGTCACTGTGTAAATGGGACTGTCTGAAGACACAAGGAGGGATCCGCTACGGTGTAAAAGAGTGATTCCTGACGTTAACTCTTTCGGCATTAAAGCAAACATTTTCTGCTTTCAAATATATTTAATATATTGAATACACCTTGGCAAAATGTAACAGAATAAAGCTCTACGTGACATACAATTCAAATCTACTCATCAATCCGCCGTTTCATTGGATACGCTATTGATCTAAATGCGGCACTGTATTGTAGTAGCAAGAAGAGGAATGGTGATCAGATTTCGCTACATCTTGACATCACTTGGAACAACGGGATCACTTTTCTCCACATTTTGATAAGGCGACACATTATCCAACAGTTACCGTATACTAAGCAAGATGTCCTACAAACAACCTTCTGGTCAAATTGCCTGTGGAGGTCTCTGTGCTGTGCTTTCGAAATGTTAATTTATGTACCTCATGTTGTGTGCGTACGCATGTCCCAAAGATACTATTAATAGTACAGCCGGCTCTGCTTGGAGGGGGCGGTGGGGGGGTGAGGGATGAGATATCCCCTCAGCTATGGACTAAAAAGCATTGCAAAAAGAAAGTGTCATGAATGCTAATGGAAGACACCTGCAGGTCTCAATCGCCCGTCTTTCCTCTTCTCCTCCCCTCTGCCTCGCAAGTGTGGACTTGCTGCAGTAGCCAGTAGCAGGATTATGATGCTTCTCCTCTCTGCCCCTCCCCTCGGGGGCTCCATCGTTGCCATGGTTGGCCCGCCCTGGAGGAGGAGAAGGAGGAGGAGGAGGGGAAGAGTGGAGGAGGCGTCCTGCTCACTAGTCAAGGCAGAGCAAAGGGCACCTCGCTCTCAGATGACACCTCCTACACCTCCTGAATGTCCTTGAGAATTGAACCCTGGTATTGTTTGGGAGCCAGCGTGCTCGGCCGTTTAGAGAACGGAGTTATGTCGGTAGTTATTCAGCCGCAATCTAAAATGTCAGAGGGCTTTTCAGTTTATATATCTTCAGCTCAGATCTCCAAGTGCACGGTTCTATATTCGGTTGACATTTACGTGCAGCCTAAGGGTCAGCCATCTTGGATTAAAATGAAACATTAAAAATGACTGCAGCTATATCAGCTATCAGCTAAGAGGTTATAGAAACTAATTAATTTAGATAAAGATGTATAAACTGAGAGTAACAAGCACAGACCCACTCCCAGTAAATCAAATGAATTAAAACTCAATCAAATCAAACTATTCTCCTAATCTGATTGCTCTGTATTCATGTGCAGGCAAAAATTTAATTAATGATGCTAATCCGGCCACAAATACTGCCACTAATCATTCCTCTTTTACGCTCAAGATAAATGTTGGACGCGAGGCTTTACAGCCTTTTCATGTCCGCACCATGTCTTTTGTTTATTTGTTGTTTGCACTTTTGTCTTCACTACATAGACACCCTCCTACACAGATTGTATAAAAACAGCACACGGCCTGCAGCTACTACAGCATGGCAGGAAGCATTGAAACTGTTTTGAGCACCACTTCTGTGATGCGGTTCGACTGTCTCTGTCTTTCAGAACCAAAGATCAATGCCTCTGATCAGACCATCCTTTCGGCGGACACCCCTCGTAAAGATATCTTCCTGTACTGTAACCTCACCGCCGCACACACGGCCCACAGGGAAAGCTTCTGGATGAAAAACGGACTGGAAATCGCAAACACGCGGACAGAGTTGAATAACACGTCATACAGGTACAGTTTTGCCTCTGTGTAGTTAACAGGTAGGACTTATGTTGTGCTCCCAGCAGCGGAATGAGAATTACCAACATGTCAAATGGAAATTGCTTTATAGGAAATGGATTCACTAAAGTTTGTTGTTCTGCTTCGATAGCTGTCAGTATTGTATAGTATAGTATAGTATAGTTTTAAATATCTCCAAACCTCTGTTGTTTGATATCGATGTTTTCATTAAAAAAAAAGAAATTCAGATATACTTATATTCCAGTATATAACAAATATAAGCCAAGTATTGATCCATTTCTATGCATTTTATGACACAAAATCTGCCAAACCCTCAAGTGTTAACTGGTCTTTAGCTCCTGCTGTGACACATTATTATGCCCAGAGCACAAAGCTACTGTTGCCCCTGTAGACATACCAGACTTTCCCTTGACACAAGATGAGACCAATTGGTCACTTCCTTGTCACATTATATTACAGCTTAAAGGCCTGCAGTGCCCTTTCCTGTAGCATCAGAGCTGCTGTTTGGTATAATGTCATTATATCTCGCATGGCTTCGTCGGCCCCCTCAAGCCATCACTGCTCTAGTCGGGACTAATTATTATAGTATTTACTTGACTCCTTGCATAGTAAGTGACTAGTCATTCAGAGTTGTGGCATCAGTTTGTGTTTTGTATTTTTTTTTTCTTCTGTAGAATCTTCAAACCGCGAGCAGACGATTCTGGGGAATACATGTGCGTTTACACATTCGCCATGGCGCCCAATGCAAATGCCACAATTGAAGTGAAAGGTAAGATATCTCTGCGACGTGTGAACGCACGACATTTGACACACGCGTAAGTTAACACGGATACACAAGAGAAACGCCAGTGTCCGACGATTGATTCGCTTCGCCATGTTTAACTTTGACCTCATCGTCTGTGGTTTTCTGCTGAGTGACCGCCTCCTGTTGACCTTACACACCCAAAGCCGCTGCTAATAACCTTTTTATTGCATAGAGCTAATTAACTAGGAGCGTCTCTATAATAAAAAACCCCAAAACCTAACCGATTAACTTCTGTGTGGATTTCATTCAAGCTGACAGCGAAGCCATCACCTTGAATAAGGACAGCGAAACAATGTTCAAGAGTAGCTCGCGTGTGGTTAATGCTTAAGCCAATTTGCAGAGGCATGGCTCTGGTGCATACTGAACACGCCCGGCCTCTTAATCCTCGGCTGTCTTCAAGCGCTGCCTGGTTGCGTAACAGTGGCGATGACCGCGTGTGTTCCGCCTTCACTGCATTGGGAGATGAGCGGACCCATCTGCATTCAAACCGAAGTGTCCCAGCCATCACTAAGCTGCAGGCCTCTGACTCGATGTATGTCTCTGTTGCTTAACTAAACAGAATGCGTGCCCGTAAACAGGACAAGGGTGTCTCAAAACACATTCAAGTCATTTCAGTTTAGAGCCGGCGCTGCAGCTGGATGCGAGCAAAGCAAATTCCCTCGGCTCTTAAATGCTCTTGTGATTTTCTAGAGGTGTTTGAGCTCTTTTGTGACCCAGGTATAGCGAGCCCACTGTTATCAGCTTTGCATTGCGCTCCTGGCAGCAGTTCACTGAGATCCCTCGCCTACAGTGTCCTTGGCACGATCATCCTCGCAGGACTCGGCTCAGAAGGCAACAGATGGAGGGTTCTGTGATGTTGTAGGATTAGGGCTCTGAATCCGGTCCCAGCCATCTCTGTCTCAGCAGTTTATTTAGTTCAATGTCTGCGATAGTAAGCTTACCACAGATACATATTTGGTACCACGTATTCCTCAAGGTGTTTTTAATTAAATGCACGTTGTGCTGATTCACCTTTTCCTCAAATTAAGAAAATCTGGATTATCCATGTATACAATTTTACTTAAATTATCAAAATCCAACGATTCACGACAGATTTGATCGAATGTCAAAAGGACATCTTTAATCCATTTATTTCCTATCCTTCCTGTCAGCTTTGACCTTGCTCTTCCCCACACACCTGTGTCACATTCATTTATCACTTTACCTCTGTGTCAGATTAATAACCACCGTAATCGCATTCAGCAGTGTGAAATTGAGGGTTTAGCCCATTCTGGCGTCGCTCTGAGGACGGTTTCTGCGCTGTCTGTCACTTCCATAATACAGTCGGGATAAGGCACAAATGAGCTTGGCCACTCCCCTGCTCAGGGGACACGTGGGCACCATAATTAGAGTGGGGTGATGTCACCAGACCCCTCCTGCTCCATTATCCATGCGCAGCTGAAAAATGCTCAGTCCAGGCCTCTCTCTTATCCTGCTTAATTGCTTGGAAGGAATTATTGTAATTTCGAGGATTAGTGGAAAAAGCAGGGACAGTTATCTTCCTGATGCTGCGCAGGGTTACAGGCAGAGTCTGGGTCTCACCTTTTGGGAAATGCTGCGTTCTATTGATGGACTATTGGTTCGACTGCACTGATCTATTTTAGTGCTTTTATTACATATGCCAGAATGTATTTTTTATAACCCTTTTGTGTAGCATTTTTATCATCAGTACTTTCATTAATCAGAGCCAATTCACACCATTTTCCTTTTGGCTCAAAATCTCTTTTGTGAAATTCATGGCGGAATTATTCTGAAAGGGAACATCTGGAAACGCTCATATGATACTGATCCCCCTCTTCCCTGACCTCATTATGCATTGTATTGAAATGCTTTTATCTCAACCAGAGTGATATTCTCCCTTGCTGGGGTGTACACCCTCACCCAATAACTGCATACAACTCGAGATGATCCTTTTGTCTAAATTAATAATTGTAGCCCGCCTCTACTAGCCTCCATTGGAAAATATTGTTCCATCCAGCTATTATTCTGATAAGCCTCAAAGTTGTTTTCTTTCTATAGCAAGTGGAGACATCCCAGGTGATTAGAGGGAAAAATACTAATATTTGTTATGTCACATCCCCAGTTAATAACTTACATTTAGTCTTTTTTTTTGCATTAGAAGTTTTCCGTTTAAATATCCAAATGAGGCATCATCTAATGCTAAAAAGAGAAGTGGACTCAAATAAAACACGAAACAACGCAAATTCAGTAACCCATAAATGAAGTGAGTAAAAATGAGCGGCAGTGGTGAATCCATATTGCTGTATTGAAGATTGTTACCTCAATTATAATTCTCTTTCTTAGATAGATGGAAATATGATCAACCAGAACAGCCATTAATGCTATCTGGTATTTGAAACATGCCTTTTACTGCCAACACAGCTAACGATCCCTTTTATTTCTTTATTTATTTGACCTTTCCAGCAAAACCTGATGTCACTGGCCACAAGCGAAGCGAGAACAAGAACGAGGGGGAAAACGCGATGCTTTACTGCAAGTCTGTTGGTTACCCGCACCCCACCTGGACATGGCGCAAAATGGACGGAACATCCTCCGTGGTATATATACATTTATTTATAATGTATACACATACATCTGCTGTATAGTTACAGTAAAATTTAAAATAGCAGAGAGACAAAAAAAAAGACATTTAGGTCCAACGCTTCATCGCCAAATTCAGCTCCTCCAACATTTGCAATTTCATCAACATTAAGATTCACTGTGTTCCAGGACATTGACAACTCCACCGGACGCTTCTTCATCACCATCAGAGACAACTACACGGAGCTCAACGTCCTTAACCTGGATATAAACAGCGACCCCGGAGTGTACCAATGCAATGCTTCTAACATGATTGGAAACACGGCCGAGACCACAATACTTCGGGTGCGCAGCCACCTCGCACCTCTTTGGCCTTTCCTCGGTGTGCTCGCGGAAATCATCATCCTAGTCGTCATCATCGTTGTGTACGAGAAACGCAAGAGGCCGGACGACATAATTGACGGTAAGTAAAAAAGAGAATTCCGCTTTAGAGGCAGTTGGAGGCCCTAATAGGTCAATTCTGCGAACAGAGATGTAGATATGAAATTACCTGTGGCCTATTCACAGCATTTCAATTTGAATTGTAATCGGCTGCTGTCTGATCTTTAAGGTAATGCAGTATATTTACTAGAAATTAGTAACGGTTGTCACAGAGTTACTCCCTTTTTCCAAAAAGGTCAATGGCTGTAAGGTTTAATGTCATCCGAAGAGGAGCCCATTACATTTAAAGCTACGCAGTAGTTAAAAGATGCAAAATCGACAAGGTTGCATCTGCTCCCAGAGGAGCTCTGTAGTGGCCAACTGTCCGTCAAAGGGATGCTTTCTGTCTGTCTCGAGTGACTTGGGGAACATTGTCACATGTAAGCCACATCCTGGATGCATACAAATAGGTGTTAAGGACGCAACAGGAGGTCCGCAGGTAATGCTAACACATTTGTTTCCACGTCGATAGCCGAATGACCGGGCTATAGCCTGTAGCTATAGAATACATCAGTCTGCCTATGTCACTTAATTGGTTACTATTCTTTTCCCCTTCATCTTCTTTCCAAATGGCAACATAATCTTATTGGGTGGTAAGTGACAGATCCTGCATGGTTTTGGAGACTTATTTCTGTCAATATGTATGTTCTTACGAGCCCGCAGTCCATCTAAAACATTATGATCTTTGCTGAGATATAAAACACAGTGTCATGTTAATTAACATTACATACAATCCTACCAAAATATAAAAAAAATACTATTACTTTTACTATCTATAAAGAATGCGCCGCAGAATGCGAAAAAAATATTTAGATATATCATCTAAATGTATTTTGTGGATTTCTGCCACGGTAAATTTATTTCAGCAAATGTTTTCTTGTCCAGTCTTCCCTGCATAAGAGCAGCTTTTTTTCGTTTAACATAAGCAACGGCTGGCGCTTCAGGCAGCAGACCAAATCGCACGGTGAGATTGTGAGAAGATGGAAATGTCTGGGAAGCGCAGCGGCGTCTCTAGTCACCACAGGTTCTGTTTGACCTCCACTCGTGTGGCTTTGTCCTCTTTTCTCTTGGGAAAAAAAAAAACGTGAAGACGAGCAAAATACAAAACCACAACCTTTTTTATATGTGACAAGGAAGTGACCTCTGAGCAGTTGTACTCAAACATATAGAGCTTCAGGGTGCATCCTGCTTTTAAATTACCAGTCGTGTTTTTTATTCCAAACAAAACAAGATTTACTCGATTAATTGTTTAAAGAATATTGAGGATGTACACTTTTTTTAGACAGCAGATGTGATGCTCCACTTTCCTCCTCTTAACTCCACATAATGCACTTCACCCCCGGCAGATGGACAATGTATCATTCAATAGGGATTTAAAATAGGGGCCATTAACGCTTCACAATCAAATGATCAACCAGTCGCAATTTCATAATAATAACATATTAAAAAACACTTCTAAAGTTCAAAATAGAATTTCTTTCACCAAACCGTTGAGACACTATGGTGGTCAATTGCATTCATGATCAAATCTCATATACAATTGAACACTTAAGTTTATCTCATCAAATCATTTATTTTATACCATAGAAAAAAAATGTATCTTTACCACAATACCAATGATCACATGAACGGATACAAAGCACATCGCTCAAGTAAGCTCTTTGCACGGCCTCTAGTTTGGTTCCATCCAGCAGAAAAAGGAAGCGATTGAGGTGGATTATATTTGTGATGTCTATGCCTTTTAAATCAGGAATGAGGAACACCGAGCTCACGATGCTCAGCCTCTCTAAAATCTCCTCTTAGCAGATTTGGCCGCTGTCTGCTTGCATTATGAATTCAGGTCTCCTGATGGCTTTGCTGTGTATGAATAGGTTTATACTCCAAAGGGCTCAGAGGCAGAGGCTAACATTTATTTCAAGACCAGTTGCTAAAATTACAAATTTGCTGTGTGACGATTTGCAAAAAAAAAAGGAAAAAAACAAAATTGCTTTACATAAAAAAGAACATTTTATGTTTCTCAAAAACCTAATTATATTCACTGCAATCCGACTTTATGTGCTACAGTGTTTAGCAATGTTCAACCGTCAATCTCACACAGGAAAAAAACCATTATTTGTTGTGTGCTTGCAGAGGCGTTAGAGTAAACAAAGCTTTGGTGGTGTGAGGTGTAAAAAACAGTGGGATGTTCCTCCTCCGAGTGATCTAACATTCTACCTGCCATAATCTGATCCACATCAGTGCCATGGAATGCTGCTAATGCCGTTTCCCCCCAACTTTTAACTGCATGCAAAATATCTCACTGTAACTGGTTATTTTACCTTGTTGTGTTGACACATTTCCATCTGTATGCTCTACACACCAACCAACCCGAGGCCGTGGTTTCTTTTTACTAACTCGTCACTCAGTGCAACAATATGCACACGTTCCTCTTCCCACTGTCCCTCACTGTTACATTGTAATGTATGTTATTTATTGCACTGAGAAGGAGCGAATTGTACATTTCTTTGACACATTGCATGTTGAGTTGAATGAACGCTGCATAAGGTGATATAAAACACTTTAGACAATTGATGCACCGAGGCATCTTTTTGAAGGGATTCACGTTTTTATGCCAAGTCAGTCACATAATCACACCCGTTTCGAAATCACTCTTAAAATGCAGAGTGTGATTAAAAGACGGCGTCGAGTGAGCCATCTGTAACCCTCCTACACATATGCTTAGTCTGAAATAAACAGGAACCCGCGGGAATCAGATAGCATGCAAGGTCATGTTTTGAATGTTTTCCGTTAAATATGCGGTTATTTAAGACACCGTAGCAGAATGGGTTGTTTCTTTCCATTTCAACCCTGGTAACACGGCGATATCGCATCCAAAAAAAGAGCATTTCTTAATGCAAGAGGCTGCTAAATTCTGTGTGTGCTGCTTGGTGCTCCCCTTGTGAGTCTGTTCCTCAGACACGAGGCTCGTTGAGCAGCTGACTCCCATGTCTGTGATGTCAGAGCTTCCCACTGAGGCACGACTCGGCCACACTAGTATTCGAGTGTTGAAAGCAATCTGGTGTTTCAGCAGCATCATCGCACACTATTGGTTCCTTAAGGGGGTTTGGTAATATTTTGTTTCTAAAGGTGTATTTTTACACCAAATGAAGGAAAATTGTGAAGATTAAGAACTTCTATTTGGCAGTAAATGTGCTTGAAACGGATATTTGGCTTCTCTCATGTTTTATCTCTGTGTTTTGCTTTTTGTCCTGCCCTCTTCTCATATCGAAGATGATGAACCAGTAATAACAACGTAAGTACATAAATATTACTATTTCTAAATGTGGAATTGCTTCATACCTGTGTGTAATTAAACCATCACTCTTTCTTTTCCAGGAAAACAAATTCAACAAACAACCACAAGGACAAAAACATTCGCCAGAGGAATGCAAAATAAGCAATTTACTCAAGTAAGACACTGTTAAGGGATGTGGGCTAAATATAGACCTCACTGTGAGGATTATCCATGGTCACGCCTTCTCTTGATTTTCTCCTCACAGACAAAATGGCTAAACTGCATTTTTGACATCGCGGAGGTATCAGAGGTGGATGGAGCTCCGGGCAGTTTTGAGAAAAAAGCATATCCTGTCTCATTTTATGAGAAACAATATCAGCATAACACTGGCAACAAAAAGAACATGATGGCTGTCTTAAGCATGCCTTATTCAGTCTTGCGTGGAGATTTCAGGATGACGAATAATGACTAGAATCACCGCAATGGTGTACACATTTTTAATGTGCTGTTGATGTCTCCGTTATTTATTTCATCATATCCTCAGATGAGGTGATCCCTTTTGTATTACATATCATGTACAATGCATGCAAGATAATTACGCAATAGGATACTCAGAATAGACATTTTCTGTTGTTATCCCTCGTGTGGCTTTTTTTTGCATCTGAAATGACTTATGTTTTTTATGGAGTCATCCTTATAATATATGTTTGTATATACATATATATGTATATACTGTACATACATATATATGCATACGTATATGTATATATATGTTATTATTCTTGAGAATTTGTACAGCATATCATGGTCAGTCAACTGTTTGATTTTGTGACAACGAGTCCACTTTATTGTGAAGCAAGGGCTTCAATGGCAGTATTAAAATTTAATTGAGAGTGATTACAGAAAATTACTTATGTGTGTTTAACTATCTAAACAAAAACAATAAGTGTATTATTATTTTTTTCTTTCCAGAGTAACTTAGGTGTCTTGTATATGTTGAAGTATGAGTGTATAAATGATAGGAAATCTCTAAAAAACATTTTTATTTTATATTTCCCAATTTCATTATTGGTTTTTAATTCCTATTTTCTCTCTCTAACTGTATAGCATGGCTATAATCCTATGCAATATGTATTCTTAAATAGATATATGGAGGGCAGTTTGTTTTACTCAGTGAAGCTTTAATATTGTGGAATCACTTGGAAGCTGGCATAGCAAAATTCACTGCTGTAGCTGCATGACTCCTCTTTCAATACGATGTATTCATGTGTGTTGCGGTGGAAATGGACCTGCGTTAAGGTGGGAAAAGAGGGACCAGAGTATATAGCCACGATCAAACATATGATTGAGACCAATATTTTTTTTTTCTGAATAAAAAATGTTAAATTGAATCCAGATATTTATTGTATGGCAAGTTTTTCTTTTCAACCTTCATTTCAAACCATCAAAGCATCGTCTTCGGGCCACGCACAATAACCAGCCATGTGGAAAACGTTCCAACAACAACGGCAGCACAGCAAGAAACTTTAAAACGCCAAAAGACGCTGCCTCCACAAACTAAATCAGAAATCACATGGCACTGTGTTGACCTTCCGGCGTACGTTGAGATTCTTCACTCTTCAAGTAGTTTCTCCAGCTCCCCTTCCATCTTCTCCACAAATGCAGGAAAGCTGGGATCCAGCAGACAAACGCGCAGGATGGGCTCCAAGTCGACTTGTGCCAAAGAACCTTGGTGATACACTCGAGGTAGAGTCACGACAGTCTCTCCCAAGATGTGCTGTGGACGGTCCAACAAATACTTTAGTAAAGTTAAAAGGACGAAAACATAATTAGGAAGCCTGTGTTGATGTTCATAATGTATAAACTAGATTGACTGAATACCTGGTATCTCTTTTAAGTAGAAAAAAATAAATAAGGTGTTCAACAGGATGTTGAATTTATAAAGCTCTTGCTTTTCACTGAACAATCCCTACCTGGGTAAGACTCCTGATGGACAATGATCCTTCAGGATCGACTTCCACGGCCTTTCCCTGGCCGGCCTGCTGACACAACAAAAAAGAAGAAAGATTCGACCAACCCAGCATGACTCCACAAGGTCACCGGGCCAATCAATGGCTTCATTACTAATTGAAAAACATCCACTTCTCAAAGTCCTTTCATGTGCTGTATCTGTGAACTTCTCCGGTGTCCGCTCACTAAAGGTCACAACCCACAAACCCACAGCGGAGTCCATTCCTTTCTGGGTCCTTCATGTTAGGTGCTGTGAGAAGGTAAATCAAAGAATGCTACTGAAATGAAGAGTTTTGAAATGAATGGAGTTTCGTGTGATGCAGCACCGACAATCTCATCCTTGAAGTGTCGACTTTGAAAGGTTGAATGCTGTAATGTGTATGCCACCTGGAGGCCTGCATTTATAAATTAATATTATTACTCTGCATTCCAGTCTGTCACAACATATTTTATATCATATATTACTATTGGCTAATGATTCATTTACAAGCTATGGTCCATCTCTCCTACTGTAACTGTAAGGTTCCCTCTAAGAATAAGACAGTATTGTAAATAGCGCCATCTAGTGAGCATAATATGGCCACTGCTGCAGAAGCTGACCTCAGCACCTCAGCACACCTCGGTGCCGCTGATTCAGCAATCAGCACTCCAATTAAACTTCAATTCACTGTGATTAAACCGTTACAATACAAACGTCTCCTGTACTAAAAGTAGTAAACCTGTGTTACCGGCGTTGAGGCCTCAGCAGGGGGCGGCTCAGCGGGCAACGGGGTGTCATACTGAGTGGTGACTGACGCGTACTCCTTCAGTTTCTCCACAGCACTCGAGCATTCCTTGATTGCCTCCACCCGGCACCTTCCGGCAAACTGCATCCTCGACATGCGGCTCTCTCCCTGCAACGTCCCACAATCCCTGATTTTCAGTCCAACTCGTGCCAATGGAAACACCCGAGTAGGTGTCGGATGCTTTCGGTGAATCGGCATCTCATTATGCAAACGTTTTTTTTTTTGTACACAAAGGGTATTCAGGCAATGCCGTTCACCGCGGTACCTGAATAAACAGGATTCGAATAAATCAAGACGTTGCTTTTAATTAGTTACAGTGTATAAACATGTCATAGTCTCCAGCGTAAATTCTGGTATGAGGACAGAACAGGACTAAATAACACCAATGATGGGATTGCGATGCATCCCAAGACTCACCTGTAAAGTTAATCGTAACATCAGGTTGTCAGATTTCTGGTGCACTTTGAGGAAATGGGATTCGCCAAGCAAAGGGATTGTATCCTGAGAAAAGACGAGCGAACACACGTTTTCAGCCACCAAGGCAGAGGACAGGTTTTTCATTCATTCATATTTTTAGGAATGTATAATTGTCTTCTTTTGTACTGCTCCGTGTAAAAGCGCCTCCTTTTCCACTCAGTCTAAAACGGTTACCGAAAACTGTCTGCAGGGGTCTCTATTTACTTAATAACCTCAGAGCTGAGCTTTGAGGCTTACGCAAAGCTTCGTCAGAGGGAATCCAACGAGCACATGTAAACAACAACAGCCTATGAGGGAGATCAGCCTACTCTGTTAAACGTGGGTGCAATTTTTAACCAAAAAAACGACTGAAAATCAGCATGTAATGATGATTTTTTTAGCATTTTTCTCTGACTCGCACCGTTCATGAAGTAGGTTCCCCCACTGCGGCACAGTTGTTACCCATCCAGTGATAGTAATGAAACTGTAACAATTGAATTAATTAAAAATGGTAAGCTCACCCAAGTGTCTCTGGTTTCAATTGGAAAAAATACAGTAGTATACAGTTGTTTCAATTATTGATAAATTGATTTATTACATAAAAATGAGGAAAACTACATTTTGCAATGAATCAAAAGGAATAACCTGAATATACATGTGTTAAACTTTTGGGGCGAGGGCCCTCGCACGTCATCATGAAACACCGAACGAGGGAATATGTATCGGAGGAAGGCCGTTTTGACTTTGCTTGGGGATGAACTGAGGTACCTGTATTTTAAAGAGCCAGAGCTCCTCGCTGACCCATCGATTATCTCTAATGCGGCAAATTTCTCTGTGCTCGTGTTCAAAGACAGTTCCAAATGTCTCCTTCAGCCTATGGGCCAGAGCCGTTAGTATTAAAAGTTACTGAGCATTCGGCGCGGCGACCTAATAGAGCCGTCCATCATCCTCTCTGCAGTCTGACCTGAATACGTGTCTGGCTCGACACCCTGGCGCAGCAAGATAGCCGTGTCACCTGCCAGAACTCCAGTAATGAGACATTGAGAAGCCCGTCACATTTATGTTGTCCGTGGGGAAGGAACTTTTTTTTTTTTATGTATAAAGGCCACAATAATTGATCAAAGCCACAGGTTCATGTTCTACTTTTACCTGCTTGCAGTGCAGCACCTCTGCGGGCTACCTGTTGAAGAATTTCGGTTAATCCCATTATTTATTGTCGTGACTTTGGTTTTGGTTTCACAACCGGTATTTACCTGTCTGTAGAATTAGTACATGTACATGTCAATTTGCTGTGTTGAGCTTGGCAATAAACCAAACAAATGACCCAAGTATGTGTTCTATGAGGCATATCGAATAGGAATTAAATCTAGACATGCAAATCATGCCCTTAATCACACATCAAATACGTTTTATGTCAGGCTGAACTTCAACATTTTCCAAATAATGTAACTGATTTTGAACCTGTAACCCCAAAGGTTCTGAGGGACATTTGGCGCGACCCGACCAAAACAACCTGATCAAATGCCATCAGATTGCAGCAGAAATGTCATGTTCTTCTGCAGAATATTTCACAGAGCCTCCATCGAATCCTTTCACCTGGGAAGCAGATTTCTATTGACATCCCAGAAAAGCTGCTTAGAGAATGGTGGAGATTTTCTTAAGCCATGTTTTGAAATGCATAATTGGAAAATGCTACTTCTACTGTATTTACATTAATATGCAGGTAATTCATTCCTTTATTATCACAGAGAAACCTAAGTCTTATTTATTTGCGTTTCATCCGTTTCCTGTAACATTTTGTAGGTTCACCCCATGTGTGTCGTGTTCTATTTCCTGTGTCTAATCACTCTGCTCTTTTTTATGTATTTAGTCTTGGTGTCAGGTTCTGTCTGCCTTGCCTGTTTTGGGATTTCATCAGTAAATTAATTTTGTGTCATTAAAGTGGAGAACACCACCTGCTGCCTTCTCATCAGTATTTAAGTCAAAACCTTCTATTTCTCGATTAAGACTACACCTATACATAATAGAGGCACCTGTGCACTTCATTTCAATGTTTTCATTATTTTGTAAATGTAACTCTACATTTAATTGAAAATGTAATATGTTCATATTTGTGTATCTTATTGTCCAATGTATGCACCACCCGCCATTACAAATTCCTTGTGTCCAACATACTTCGCAATAAATGGTTCTGATCCTGATATTTCCCTATTTCTATAGTTCTATGTTAATTTAGTCTTATTAAAATGTATAAATTATTAATCATTCAGAATAGATAGCATATCGAAACCTCAAACCGATTTCTTTTTGCATGTTTTTGGTTAACGTCAGGAGTCACAATGCATGCATCCATTTGGAAGAAGTTACAGTGCTAGAGTGCAATCATATTGAAATCATCTATGAAGTTTATACGATCTTTGGAATTCATATCTGAAGTATGTTTCTGAAGGCTTTAAACTTAAAGCTTTGAACTTAGAATGGCCTTAAATCCCTACAACCCTTCAGACGGCTGCATCCAAACATGCAGTACTACTGTGTCTGCTGGTGTTGTGCGAAAAGAATGGAAAATAAATGGAAAACACTTTTCTTACCAAAGACTCCTGCCCTTGCAGTACCAGCAAGTATCCAGATTCCACAATTGTGAGGAAAATTTCTGGTTTGTCTTTTGCCTCATATATCTGGCGAGGAAAAAACAAAAAGAGATTGTTAGAAGGTGCTAAGTTACAGTAATTGCTTTTTCTCATCAACTCATGGGTCTTTGTGTGTGTGTCCTAAAAAGTAGTCCATGAGCATTGAGCTAAAGTTCTATCTGATCCGGTGTGTTATAGGATCACAAGTATTGAAAATAATTACTTTTTATTTTAAATCAGCTGATAAAATTTTGTAATTCCACCCTTACTGATTGCGTTGAACTGTATATTACACCCTGCAATGTGCAAGTGGGTGGAGTGCAAATGCACCAGAACCCATTTAAAACTGTGGTCCCAGTTCTATTCTCAATTGTCACAGTTGCCGTCATCACAGTTTGCCAATCTGGGGTTACAATTGTTTTTACTGCTAGACGTTCAAAAATGTTTTCCAGTACAGCATCCACCAAATTGGCGCATTCGGATGGTCTTAAATTGCCCGACCCGAAGGTACCTCACTTAACCTCACGAGATTGAGGGG
Source organism: Apeltes quadracus (assembly GCA_021346845.1). Classification (NCBI taxonomy): domain Eukaryota; kingdom Metazoa; phylum Chordata; class Actinopteri; order Perciformes; family Gasterosteidae; genus Apeltes; species Apeltes quadracus. The sequence goes on from CM037918.1 coordinate 16,387,644, forward strand.
TGGCAGATTTTAGAGCCAGACAGAAGACTGACCGACCCAGGGCATGATGAGCGATGCCTGGCTGTCACCGGGTCAAATAGATGATTGGCTCTTAAGATTTATAAGAAATCCTATTTTTACGTGTAATTGTAATATTGAACGCTTAATCGTTGGCTTTTAGTCTCATTTTGTGAAATAAAGATTTAATCAAAAACCATATATTGTGTGATTGATAAATAATAATAATAATAATACAGGGTATTTATATAAATCAAGACAGTAAGAGGAAAGGGAAGCATACAATACAAATACACGCATTGATCTATATTTACAAACACACTGATACATCTGTGAACCACAAGTAGCCTACAAATTGGATCTAACAGGATGTCACTGTTTCTTTGACTTCCCTTTGTTCTCTGCAGCGGCTGAGAACTGTCCCTCATTGTTCCTGCTGCTCGCTCTCTTTGACTTTACAGGCGAGGCGCAGTACATCTCGATCGGGCCTATTTTTCATTACTCGTTCGACATGTCCCCGCGGGAATAGCACGTGCTTAAAAAATAAAACTGATGGCTCAATCCAATTTAGCCGTCTGGGGTTTTCCAGAGTTTTGTGCACCGTGTCTCTCTGCCATTGTTTACTATGTCGCTTCAAATGGAACAGATCCATCACTAATTTAGTTTGTAAGACCTGCGTCTTTTTGACTTTGACACATCCAAATATCTGGTTCTAAAAAGCCACTTAGGCCAAAGCTGCTTTACATGCTGTCTCTTTTCTTAAATTATTTTGATGAAACTGCTGTTGTATTCTATTTCGGAGTTTTTCTTTTGTGTCTTGAAGTGTGTGTGTGTGTGTGTGTGTGTGTGTGTGTGTGTGTGTGTGTGTGTGTGTTTTGTTTTTGTATCAACCAGCATGTGAATACTAAAACTGAATTTAAAACAGGGCTGGGAATTACTGCATAAAACAAAAGTCTTGGCAGTTAACATGATTTCTCTCCAGCATAAAAGTAAAGTGGCATTGAATCATTTTCATAGTGTATAGCTGCGTTTCTCATTTGAAATTCATAATATTATAATATATATATATATATATATATAAAAATATATATTATTTTTTTCCTTTGGAAAAACAAGGATTTTCAGGAAAAAGAAAATTGAACAATAGAAATATGGTGGGGATGGGCCAGTTTGTTTCCAGAACATATTTTTCCTCGGCTAGTGGAAGGAAAACATCCCAAATACACATTCAAGACCTCTATCTTACACTTTGTGTATTTGCACCTTAAGAATTATCTTTAATTTACTCAAAGTAAGCACAAGTTAATGAATCTATTACATTTTCTTAAACATAAAATGAAAGAACAAAACAAACCCCCTGCAAGTAATCAACTGTGGAAGTTAAAAGGTTGTGTTTTATTTATTCAACTCTAGTCTCCAGTGTTGAGCAAGATATTTGTAAGTGTATCACACACATCTTTATAAAACAATTCTTCTCTAAATTACTTTCTCCAACTCCATACATTGGCCTAAGTCCTCCACTTCAGTAAACTTATCCAAACTTTCCAGTCACCCAACCACTAATTAGCTAGTATTCCAGTACAATACAACAGTATTTAGGTCCAAAGTTAGTTTGAATTCATAATACCCCAATGTTTAGGCCAGTTTAATGTCCCAACTAATGCTACAGTCGAGAGGCTAACGTTAGCTTCACGTGAGAACTAGCTTTAGCTCACGTTAGCTAGTAGCTGACTGAGCTAGCCAACATGCTAGCTTGCATGCCTTGAGCATGCTAAGGCTGTCCGGTCGCTTCTTGCGACGCGTTGCGTGGGAGTTACCTTCCACGGCTGCCCGCCCGTGGAGCCTGGCGCGAAGCGGCCGTAGCGCATTAACCTCCATGACTGGCAGGTGGCCATTTCCAGGAGCGCTGGATACCTTCTTTGCCGATGTGGTTTCCAAGCTGAAGCGGGATTTATGCGATGCGATGGGAAGTGCAACGTCAGCTGTGTGTGTGGGCGATCGCGCGTCCACACGCATGTTTAAACTTTTAAAATACGTTAAAACCAATGCATTCTTACTCGGTATAAATATAAATTATTATATAAATTTTATAGTGTATAGTTCCTTTACAAATATTTGGATACATTGTTGCTTTCGACGACACCTGGCGAACAAAGCCCATTTTTTAATTTGATAGTTAAATGTATTCAGATGGGAATATCTATGAAAATGCGGCTGATAAAGTTATATTTGATTAAGATTAATATTGGATATACCAGATACATAGTGGATTTGGGGCTGATTAGTTTGTTACTTGGTAAATCGACTCTACTTCAAACACAGGGCCACCTGCCCATCAAAAAATGGCATTCATACACAGCCGGTCGTTGATTGAAGGATCGACGCTGCTGATCCAGAGCCGCTCCTCGTACTTCGCCACGTCAAGAACAATGCAGTTTGCTGGCAAACAACCAAGCGCATCTCCCCTCTTTATTTAATTAAATTAAAACACAAGTATATCAATCTTTACTTCCAGGGGGTAACTTGACAAGAGAGGCAAATTATTAGCAATAAATATGTCATTGAACAAACACTGGTACATGTATAAAGTAGCCAGCTCATTTACATGCATTGGTATTTTAGAGGTCGATCAGTCTTATGTGATAAAACACCTTTTGTGTTCCAAGTCTTTTCCAACTCCAACGTGTCTGCACAAATTACGCAGCGGATGGGACGGACATTATGGCGATGTGTTCTTTCCACCTGAAGCCCACAGCAGGGCTGAATCATTTGTTTGCACTGCCTTTACCTGCAACCTTAACTCAAGAGGACAGGACAGCCTTTTAAGAATGGGAAGAGCATACCCCTTTAAACAAGGTGGGCTGAGCTTATTTGCAGTTCTCGCTCCTATGGCAACCCAATAGATCAGCATCATGAATATTCACAATTCGCCAAAACGCACCATGACTATGGATCCGTGATGTCAGCGGTCCCTGGAATGCTCTACTGTATTTCGCATGATTGTGTCGCTATGTTTTGATGGCAGCCGGCGAGACAACCGGCGAAAGGAGCATCCTTCGTCGTGCGTGACCTTTCCCTCGTCTCCGAATTGCCGTCCGTCGGCACGTCCCTCACATGTCACGCTAAGGTGACTTTCAAGCAGTTTTTTCCACTTTTGCGCACGACAACGGCACGGCACAAAGATGCACACCGGGGACGGAAGGGATAAGTGGAGCGCCCGGGCTGCGCGTGAGGGCATATGCAAACTGTCCGGTAGTCTAATGATGTGAAAGAGTGATCTCCTGTCGGTTTCTGGGGAGCTACGGCAGTCCATGTCATGTGTAGCAGCGGGCTTTCAGGGATGCCGATTTTCTTCAGACTGTTCGCTCTCACAAATAGATAGGGAGCGCGTATAGCTGGCGACTCGTTAACTATACCGCATAACAATCTGGATTTATTGAATTCCCACCCCTAAGTCTCGATGCCATAATGGACAGGTTACACTCCTCCATGCGTAAAAGGCTCTACAGTTTGCCACAGCACATCGGACAGCGAGCATCTATAATGGGCGAAGAAGAAGACGCAGACAAGGGCACCCGGAGGAAGAGTCTTAGGATGAAGACTTTGCCGTCACCGTTGCCGACCTCTGGGGGAAGCTGCAAAGGCATCGGGGAGACCAAAAGTGGGGAGTCTGCGATCATGGAGACGGACATGGGGAGACCGATGAAGACCAGCTCAAATGGAGATTGTCGGCGATTTCGAGGCAGCCTCTCGTCCATCACAAGTCGCCATGTGCACGACTCTGACCTGGCGGAGCAGAGGCGCTTGATCACCCAGGGGGATGTCACCCCGAGCGAGGAGAGCCCCCCCGGAGCCATCGGCGATGGGCCGCCGGATCAGGGCGCGCAAGGGGCCAGCGGCGGCGTTGGTACCCAAAGAGACTCCACAGACCAGCAACCAGGGTTTGGAAAGTTGGATGGCATTGATCAAATCCTGCCGGACGACGAGATATTATATCAAGCAGGGTTCATACACCGACAGTTTGGAGCGATGCTCCAACCTGGGGTCAACAAGTTCTCCCTGAGGATGTTTGGAAGTGAGAAGGCGGTCGAACGGGAACAAGAGCGGGTTAAATCCGCCGGATTTTGGATAATTCACCCGTACAGTGATTTCAGGTAAGAGCCAATTCTCTCCAACAACCAAATGCGTTCGAATTTACTGTCACGTGGTGTGTCTAAGTGTGTTAGCAATTATCAATGACAAAGGAATAGACTGACTTAAAAACTGCTCTATAAAAACACTTTATTAATTTTAATTGCCATAACAAAATCTATGAATTACACGGTTTAGCTTAAGGATAAGGACATCTTACTCAAAGGCCTTCATGTGTTAAACGATACAGCAATTACACAACCATTGCTAATCAGGATAATTCTATCTTGGATAATGATACCAGGTGGATGCATGAAGGAAACCTTTTGCTGGTTTGTTCTTTATTTGACAAAACTTGTGCTCAGTGGACTTGATTAGGGCTATAAATTAGGCCCTCATATAGTCTTCACATGCAGGCCTATTTATTTATTTATTTTCTTATACTTCTTTTCGAAACAGGGTCTTTAAAAACATACCATGGCTAAGTATTTTTTTTTTTTTGGATTAACAGTTGAAGTTGTGGTGCAAGTTGTGGTGTTTTTTTGAAATTATCGAAGGATTCTCTGTCCACATTTGTCGTCACAAACTGCAGCTGCAGGGCTGAATAGAGAGAATCCGTGAGAATCTTTTTGTCGGCCCACAGATTTTGCTCTGTTGTCAGTGCCCTTGAGTTTGTTATTGGCTATCTGCATCAGCTTCTCAGCCACATAGAGGCTCAGACTAGATGGAAGGTCTTTCGTCCATTTTAGAATGGTTTTCATTCAATGCATTTTATTCAGCTGCATCTCAGATTATGTCCCATGTCTTGTACAATTACCATAATAGTGGCATTAACTACAAACTCCACACACACACACCATTGTGTTATGATGTTGATCTTATACAGTAATGTAATTATCTGGTTTTGACTGAAAAGTGCTCATAAAATTTGCTTCCGTCAATGCATCTTAATTCATTTCTTTGGTTTTGGGAGGGAGTACATCTTTTTTGACAACTTCATAGCCTGTATTGTAAGCAGGTACTGAATCTTTTTTATATTACTGAACACATTTTCCTCTTATTTGAATAATTCGGGTAAATGGTTTTAATACAAGCTTTGTAGTTCATATATGCGCTTAACATTTAAATCACATGGAGACTTCTTTGTTTTCAAACTGTATCGCATAAGATCTTCCCAGTTACAAATACAATTTTTTTCCTGACAGTGAATGTTGTCCAGCATGCCCGGGGTTTTATTGGCTATGATGGTTTTTCTATCCTCACTTACCACAAAGGTGTGTTTTCTACCTCAAGTACAAGATGTCTGACTTAGAGAGACATGTGAGTTGAAGTGTGAGTTGCTCATAAGCCCGGGGTGTCAGTGTGAAAGGCCGGGACTCTTCCCAGAATAGAAAACAGGCACAATTGCCTGTTTGAGGGACCAATACACTGTGGACCTTTTCTAATGTTGTCCGCTGTCTTGAAAAGTCTTTTTTAATTTTGAAAGATGTATACACACACAATTATTTTTTGTACCACCTCAGAAATATTAACTGTTATATTACATGTCATTTAGCTGACGCTTTTATCCGAAGCGACAAATGCATTTCAACCATAGGGATACAAACTTAAACAACGAGAAACAAGAAAGTGCTTATTCATATAGACGTCTCCAAATATTATCTTCCAGTGTCTCCACAAGCAAAACCTGCAACGAAGGGCATAGTATTGTCCTGGAACTGTCCTGGAAAAATTAACCTGATTACTGCTTCCTCTTTCCAAACCCACAGTTTGGACAGGCCATCATCAGGAAGTGAGACATGCGTTGGACAGTTTGCCATTTTTGGTGTGCTCCTTCCAGCTGGTTGTGTTGCGTCTGACCCCCTGTGCTCTCTTACTCACTTTGTTAAATGTCACGAGAAAGGGTGACGTGGGGCTTGGGGAAACTGCCCTGATACTGAAAGGTCAGTTATATGGCACCGGTCATCAGTTTTGAAGTGTCTTTGAGCAAGATGCTTGAACAGGGCTTCACATTGTAATGTTAAATGTACTGAGAGGGGAGTGCTCTAAAAAATTAGGTTAGCCACTTGTGCTGGTTCTGAGGGTGGGTATCGTATATTACCATAATTCAACATTTTGCAGATTTGAGAGCAGTTTGCGTGAGGTTCAGTTACTCGACTCTATCATAATCACCCAGCTCTACAATTACAAACACAGATTGGGCTCTCAATCAGTAGAGTAAAAGTATCACGGCTGTGCTTAGGAAAATTACGGGAAAGGATTATTGTATTTTTTTGTGTGTGTGACCAACATGAAAAAGGCAAAGTGATTAATAAATGAATAAAGGAATTTTATGAAAGTGCTTCAAAAGAAGTGAAACTCATAATGAGAGAGAGGGGGGACAAAGTGTCCGTCATGTCATTAAGTTGACTTGTACAGCTAGTATTTTATTTTTGAATGGACTGCGTTTTGGGTGTCAACTTTTTCTCAAATCAGGATCAGAGACGGGAGAAGATGACTGTAATTAATGTACACAAGGCGATGATATGGGACCCTTTTAATGGTTCGGGAGAAGAGAAGGGTCTCTGAGAAGAAAAGTTTTATTCCCATGTCTGCATCAAAGCTTTGGCACTATAAACTCAAATTAGAGTGTCACAAGGAATCACTAGTCATCAGTGCTCCAAAATTCAGCAAAATCTGCTCTTGTCAAGTATTGTATAACGCTAAGAAGCAAGGGAGGAGCAATATCTTGCAAGTGAAAAAGACGGATTAAAAATGGCATCATAATCCAATCTACAGCCTCATTTCTAGATCCAAAGCTGAACAGCCTTGTTCGATTATGAACATCTCCTAGTGAGCAGATGTGGTCAGTTCAACTGGAAAAAGGACGAGCCATCTGATATTATCACTTTTAAAGTCTTTTAAATTAGGACGATTAGAACTGTCCTCGAGCCCATGCTGAAAAATCAGTGTGGGTTTAATAGCACATGACTGATGGCTGATGGCTGTCGGGATGACTGCCGTCTCTCCCCCGCTACCCACTCTAATCCTTTCTTGTCACTATTCATCCTTAAATTGTGTCTTAAAAATCTGCTGTACCATAAACTGTGGTCAGACCTATCAAAGCTGCATGTCCGCGGTCGTAAATAGAGATTGATAAAAGTCTCACAAATGTTCCTTGTCCCTGTTTTGAGGGAATATCGCTGTGCTCGATTGATGAATTGAGACTCTTCCCACACAGTGAATCCTCTATCTGCATGATGAAAACCAGGGGATTTCTTTCTCACCTGTTGTGTGAAGCTCTTTGAGGAGATTCTATCAATGCAGCAGCATTGTGCAGACTTCCAGACAAGTGACGCAACGCAATATTAGAATGCATCCCTCTGATCGTCAAGTGCCTTTTAATTATCTTGTGATTCAGAACCCAGAGGACACATCTGTTGGAAGGTCTTCCACATTTCCCTTGGGAGATAGAAAAGAAGGTGTTGCACATTAGAACTCTTTTTTTTGCACTGAAGGATCCATTTATCCCCTATTTTTCCTTTTGAAGCACGTTGCCAAGACTATCACAGAGAGGGGGGTCAATCAGTTAAATCCCTTTTCCAACAGTCGAGCGGATCCTTCCATCCCCTTTGTAAAGTCCACATTTCCAACAGCCTCTTATTCCTCCCACACATCGAGCTCTGTTGCCCAGAAGACACTCATTTACCTAGACGTTTGCAAAAATATATCCTCCGAAAAAGACATCGTACAACTTCTGTTATTTCTTTTTTTACTGAGACTTTATCTGCACATTAGGGCTGCGACGGAAATCAGCATCTAGGTAATGTGACGAGAATGTGCACCTTCGTGTTCCCGAAAGCATTTCATGTTGCCTAAACTAATTTAATCAGCTTTTGATTTAATGCTTCATTGTCTTGCTATAATGAGTCATGAGCCCTGTTCAAAATGTCTTTATTGGACAGCTTCTCAGGGTAGCATAGTGGTATCGACTTTTGCGACAGAGCTTTTATTTTGTGGTGCATCGCGGGGGGGATGAATCCCATGCCTTTGATTTCCTTGATGAATTTGAGATACTGCACAAATTGAACACCTTCTCATTGTAGTCCTTATCAAGTATTAGCTGCAACCAACTCTTACAGGCTGTACCAGAGTGTGTTTCCGTGCATCCGTCTGTGTATCATGTTCGTGACCGTATGGGATCAGATTTAACACCATCATTCTCTATTTCAGTCAAGTTGAATACGGTTGATTTGAGAGTATGTTTGCAATTGATTTATTTGGGTCTCCTGGGGCCTCAGGCTGGCCATCGGTGGATTTATTGAAAAATGAGATGGAGAAACGTGCAAGGCTGCAGCAGGGGTGGTCCCCCCTTGTTGCGGCAGGAGTCATTGTCTGGGTGGGAGTTACGCAAACGGTCATGGTGAGGTGCGGATACAGTAGTAGGAATGTAAAGCCTGGACAATTGAAGCCCCATTTGTTTAGCGTTTGACAGTTTTTCCAATCATTCATTTTCAAGGGTGTTGATTATAAGATCCATAGAAGACAAAACTATTTTGGATCAAAGATGTATTAAGTCCCTGACTGTTGTATTGGTAGCCGCTGTGGTGCTGATATGCATGAAGAGAGAAAAAACCCATTTTGAACCTACATAGGATGAATGACACTATTCCTCTCGGTGTCCATTAAATAATTCCTCCTTTTAATTTAGTGAGGGTAAAACATGGGGATTACAGATGGTTCTGGCTGGGCCTGAAAGTAGGGTAATCAAAATAGGCGGCTGTGCTCTTCCACGAATATGAGGAGCCAAGAGATTATTACGGCACAATTTATTTAATGGAGGGAGCCCGGGGATGATGTGTGCCGCCGACGGGTGGAATGTTGCTCCTCGTAGTGGCAGAATGATTGAACGGTAGCGCCGTGACCTTACCGGGAACACTGTAGTGGGAAATAAGGACATAAGATCAGAACTTTTAAGATAATGCCCCCCACCCAACCCCACACCGTTCTTTCGTCGTCAGCAGAGAGTTTTTTTTTCTTTCTTCCTCTTCCTGATATGTCGTTTCATTCAGCTTTGGGTATTAAGCGGAGCGCTGAGTTTAACCTTGGGGAAGTGATGGTAATCTCGAGGTGAGATTATATTGATTGATTGGACGTCATATACATTTAGAAAATGGGAAAGTCTGCTGCAAGCATTTTCTGTGCTGTCACCCAGCTAGTGTGCTTTGGTCACCTGACAAATGTAATGTAGTGTGTCCTTCCTGCAGCACCATCCTCCACACAGCAACATCAATTTATAGTCTCTCCAGGTGGATGCATAACACTTGTCAGCCGAGAGTATTTCCTCTTAACACATTTCAATGTCAAATTCGATTTTCTTTCCTCCGGAGGGATGTGATAATCTTTTCACTGACCGGAGGTAAATATGTCAGGTTCACTCATCTCAACTCTTCAGGGTGGTTAATGGTGAAAATGTATTTATTTTGTAACGAATTATCACCATCTAGTCAAGTCCCGTTTGAAAGGTGTAGTGTGTTAGATCAACATTAACGCTGTGCATTATTTTAGCACCACGTACTGGTTTTGGACAGAGATCAGTTACGATATCTACATAGTGAAGAGTGCCCACTCTCTTCATGCAATGGCCCACGCCTGACCTTTTGTTCACCTTCCCCATGCACATGGTTACAGCAGGATTTGTAAGCAATGTGACGATTGACACGATGAGTTGCGAAAAGGGGCTGTGACTGATTTTTACTCTGTGCAGTAAAACATTACATTTAAAAACGATGCTTTACTTCATGCCTCTTTGTTTCGCCGTTGGCAGAGAAAAAACTATTTTCCATCCAAATAGTGTGTCAAGTTATAAATATCATTTTACATTTTTTATTTTGAAACTTTGGTGCACTGGTGTAAAAGCAACGTACAGTATATCAACACAGTTAGGTGTAATCTTCCAATGATACCCAAGAGGGCATTCATTTACTCTGATTATATGTGCTGCACTGATTCACACCTCTGCATCATCATATAATTGATAACCAGATTAAATAATAGATTCTCTCGTGATTAATTTATTGCACATTGTTTTCTTCTTTTAAGAGTTTTTTATATTTAATTGGTTGCAAGTAATCAAGCAAGCACAGCATGCTGTAATTAATAGGAATTGTTGGACGAATTATTAAAATAGCTTGGGTTGAATTTAGAAACTTGAAACACATATATACATTATCAAAGGTGATAAAACACATACCCTTTTGATATCTCTTCAGCATCATCCTGTTCATTCCTCCTCACACAGATTCTGTTATATCTAGTATAGGTTGACCTTTTCAGCCCTGCTTGTGTCCCAGGTGGATTCTCACAGCCTCTGTCTCTCTGGAATTGGATTGCTTTTTATTCCACTATCAGCCGTGATAGGCAATGGCTAAGATGTCAAACCGCCACCAATATACTGCTCCAGCGGATCGATGTGAGAAGCACCATATTAAAGTCACCTTAAATGTAATTTAGTTAATCGCCATTACAAAGCCAGCTTCAGCAAGACAAGTTCTCTTTTCAGAGCCAATTAGCAGAATGTGCCAGAAGCATGATCGGTCCCACCTGCAGGATACACGGCTATGTGAGACCAACTGAGGTAGCACTGTGACTGTGTCGTGACTTTTCGACTCCTCTACATCTCAATCATTCGTTCCCTTGGTGATATTTAACTCACCAGCCATGCGTATCGAACAGACGTGGTAGTAGGATGTCATTTCGTCAGATGACCTCTCCAGGTGAACTATGTGAGAATGTATAGAAGGCTGAAGCACTTTGGAAACAGTGGGGTTTCCACTCAGACAGGGCAGCAGACCAGTGAGCTGAATAAAGAACTGTGTGTGGCCGGCTGGCGTGATTCAGAGGAAACACTCCACTGGATCAATGTGTTTGGCCTGGCCCTGCCTCACGCTGGGTGAATAGAAGACTCCGTCAAACGGCTGGATTGAGAGAGACATGCAGTGGCTGAGAGGCAGACTGTTCCCTCTCTTCTGATATGAGGTGGGTGGGCTGCTATGTTCATAGGGTCTCCTAAAAAACACCAATAATGTAGTTCCTTGTATCACATTTTAATGTGGGGACTGTGCCTGTTTGTGTGAACATCGATCGGCAGTGTTCCCTTTCTTTCTATTTGGTACAATCTGGTACAACTAAAATGTTTTCACTTCTCTCCTACATCACAAAGGATCTCCAATTGTTACGACTCCTCCCAACACTGTAAAAACATTTACCACTGAGGTCTATTGTTTAGTCTTGAACGAGTAATTCAGAGTTAAATTGCTTTCTTGCCAAGCAGTGCTTTCATTAACATTTCACCAAAAAGAGAGACAGTTATCACCACACAACCTTTTTAAGTTGTAAGGATGTAATGCATCAATAATCTATTCCACACTCCTGTCACTGCTGTTGCCTAGTCTTTGTCAAAAGAAGAAATTATCAAATGGATTAAAAGTGATGGCTGACATTTGAACGGATAAAAATGTTTGGGCAAGGTTTTTACTCGTCTATCTTTCTTTTGTGCAAGCACTTGTCTGCAGGAGAGTCCAGATTAGGAGGTCTTTGCCCCAGTTTGCATAGACGTTCCTTCTTGTGTGTTCTTCCTTTTCTTCAATAGGATGTCTGCCTCAGATGGGACTCACTGTGAGGGTTGGATTTGTTTAATACTAAGTTTTTACCCCGGTGTGTGATTGAATACGGCGCAGCAGCAAAGCTGGTGTATATATAAATCCAGCTCTGACCCTGTTTAGCTAGTGCAATCGAGAAATTAAAGAGCTAACAAATAAACATGGTAAATCCTGTCCAGTCAGATGAGCCTCCTCTTTTGCTTACTCACGCAGACCATCAGAAATCATTTAAACAGCATCTCCTCTCCGAATTGATATGATTTCATGCTCGGAGTGTCTTCTTAGCAACGCTTTTCCATCAGCTTTAAAGCTCTATTATTTTTGGGTGTATTCATCTCTGCCCTTGCGTAATGTTGCTCTAAACATCAGTGCGGAAAGAAGTCATGGTCCCTATTTCGTGAAGCTCAGATGGATATGGATCTGTCGTCATGCTCTTCGTCACTTAGTTGATCCTTTTGTCCTAATACGGTGCACAGAGACTCGTTTACTCTCCCCTTTTTTCCTCTTTTCGTGTCTTCTCTCACCCTTCGCTAAGGTCACCCTTTGACCTTAGATCACCGTTTTGGAGATGGATAGAAAAGGCTTTCACTGTGGCGGCTACATTTGCTGATTGCAGCACCTGAAGCCGTGCAGATAATGGCCCATACTGGTGCAGCCCAGAGCAAGGGCATGAGGTGATGGTGTACAGTGTGACCAGCGCCTGGTATTTTAGACATTACATTATCTTAGCACTTAATCTATCTTAAGAGTGCAGCATGGTGGTGGGGGAGGGGTCGTTCTGTTCGGTTGGGAGGCACCGTCAATTCTCTCCTCTGCCACACTTTGAGGTTGGCTGACAGGGGACTCCTTTGACATGAAATGACCTTGTTTGAGATAACAAGGTATCATGGTAAAACACAGATGCAATTAGCAACAAGATGACGGTGGAGCACAGAGGCAAATGCTAGTTGGATAAGTGCATGCTGATGGAACCGGCGGGAGAGATTTGTGTCCTCTCTGGATCGTACAGCTCTCCCGCTCGATTATTTTCCGCACAGGGGGCATATTTGTTTGCCGACAGCTAACTACAGGTGTACAGTATCCCTTACTCTGAGTAGACAGGTGGCAGGTTGAACCCTGGGAAGCTGTGAAGGATATGGCTTGCGATTCTTAGGTGCCACTTGCCACAGCAAAAATAGGATTAACCCTTTTAACCTCTTTTTCTCTCCCATTTTGAAGTGAGTGCCAACTGGCTTGTGCAAACTAATAAGCTGTTCTTTCACGGATTATCAACACATTTGTTTTTCCTTTCACAGATGTTCTTCTGCTGTTCACTTTGATAGGCTTTAGCATAAATTACTTCTTGTTGTTGTTAGGTGTATCTTATGAAAAAATAAGTGTTTGTTCTTTTCTTGGAAGGGATATCTCCCTCAGTTGGGACTAACTGAGTTTTTTATATTGATTTCAAGAACACAAACAAATACAATTTTAGCAGAGTTCTCCAAAATTAAGAAAGGATCCGGTTACCAAATAATTGGATGCATTTTTATTTTCTCTTCCTAAAGGTGTCTTAATTTGGTTTTTGGAGGGGATGTGCAAAGAGCTGCTGGAGCTGAGGTGGTCCTATGTGATGCAGCACAGCAGACAGCTAGCAGCTAGCGACCTGGTATGGCCCCCATCTGTCACTCAAAGGAAACCAATCCCTCAGTTATGACTTCCTTTTTTTCTACCATGCTGTAAACATGACACTTATATAACACTGCTGTGCGCTGAGCTTTACATGGCCGTCTATGGAGACTGACTCTCTTTTAATGCTATCCTCGAATTGCCATTTTATGAAGGGCAGTTTTTGGCACTTCTGTGTTAGCTTATTTGCTCAGCAGTAGAGTTCTCCTCTTGACACACACACACACACACACACACACACGCACACACACGACTGAATTATTCAAACGGAAAACGGCCTTCTCATGCAAAAACAGATACATTCAATCAGCCAACTTTAACAGTTCACACAATGTTGGCTAGTGCCCTTGTGGAGCTGCAGCCCGGGAAATGTTTTTGTGCTGCTCCCATTCAGTCAGCGTGGTGCAGAATAAAGGGAGGAACTGTTAAATGATGTCTGCCACTTGTACCTGACATGACAGATGATCTGCTTGCAAGCTTCGGCATCACTCTCCCAGCATGACAGCAAACAGATAGACATCTCTGTAAGGGGAAATCTAAACAAGTGCACACACCTATGCATACCCATTTATGCCCTGTACATGCAGGACTATATACACCCCATCTCTGTATCCCCTGTGCACCCTCAATTTACATATAGGCTACCCCTGAAAGGTAAGTGTGTCTCCATTTCAGGCTGCTTTTGGTGGCTCACGGTCCTTTTCGGGTAGCCTGGCCGGCAAGGTGAAGAGACTGAAAGAGGCTTATCGTGTAGGCAGATGCACTCTTAGAGTGACAACATGTTCCTGCTGTCCCTGTCCACCCCACCGGAGAGCAGAGTGGGCTGTGGCTCTATCCCTACAGACAGCAAAATGTCAGGGCTCCCTTCATTAGGGCATTGAACACTCAGCTCCACAACAACTTTGTATTCCCGACGTGTCCATAATTTTAGGCTACTTCCCTGTTGTTGCGGACGGCTTCGATGCTCCCCAGTGGTCACATAATCATTTGAAAATACAGAAACTCTGGCTGCGTTTTTCTAGTTGATTGTGATTATATTTTGTTCTTATTACATGTTTTCATATGATCTATTTGGTTTTGCTTTGTGTTTGTGACACAAAAATGAAAGCACAAAAATGTATTCATGCGGAAAGAGATGTCTGACAGTAATTTTCCCTTCTTTTTACTGCTATACCAGTACGCAGCGTTATTCAGTATCTTGGAACGCATACTGAGATATAGGATTGTTCAATGCCTTTTGTAAATGTTTGCCTGACATGTCACGCTCACCCAACTATATTTATAGAACAATGTTCTTCCATGTCAGGGTCCCAGTGTATAATAAAACACCGTAAATGGATCCCTGCTATGTTCAGGTGCCCTGACCCCCATTAGGAGCAAACTACAAAAAGGAGAAATCATGAGCACATGCTTCACACATGCATGCAAAACCACGGTCTAAAAGTACGGTGTGTGTATGGATCATTTCCCTTCCTATTTAGTAAGATACTTTTTTTACAAAGAGCGTACAGGAGCTGAATCAATCTTGAGTGAGGTTTACTCAAACAGGTGGCGGCAGAAGCTGTGTCCTGCCTGGATGCCGTCCAGCTGTCTGAAGCAGAAAGCTGTCTGTACTGTCTTTCTGCAAACACGTTGAGAAGCTCTCCTCTTGCGATCATTTTCCCATTTCTTTCAGTCATACAGCATCATCTCACTGGAGTCAGATGTCATACCGGGCTTTTTGGTAGTTTTGTGGCTTGCCGTAGTTTTATTGTCCCGATGCAATGTAGAGTTGTGGGAGTCTGACTGCATCCTCTGCTCAAAGTCCATATCTCCATGATCTATGTCTTTGTGAAACCAAAACTATATGTTGACTTTAACATTGGTCTTCTAATCGTGGTTTTGTTGTTCAAAGGTGAGCAATTGTTTCCCAATGTATTTGTACTTCTGAAAGAACTATACTGGGCTGGTTATAAACTCTTAAGTGACTTATTTGGTTCAGATACCTCGACATACACCGTATCCTGTGGTTTGCAGAAACCTTCAAGTCCTACATTTTCATCAGGATTGATATAAATAACAATAGGAAATATTTGCATGTTTGTTCACTGTATGTAGAAACAGATAACTTTAAATCATGGCTGACATACTCAGGCATGTAAGTGCCTGGAGCATGTTTGGATCCTATTAAAAAGCTTTAGCTGAGGGTCTACAAAAAAAGTGCACGCTTTCTTCCATTTCTAGAATAAGATAACATGCTATAGGAAGAACAAAAGAAAAAAATCTATGATTGTATTTCTTCCTTTGAAGATTTTCATGTCCTGTTGGGCTTTCAGTCCTTAAATGAGAAATCACAGTGGTGGCAAGGTCTGTCTAAATATAACTCAACTTGACAACGAGCTGGAACACTAGATACGCTTTTACTTTGAAGAATTCCAATTACTCTCAATGTTTTCTCAGTGTGTATGCGTTTCTGTGCGTGCAATCGATATGAAACTTAGATGTGTGACTGTATATACTGTAAATGTATGCATGCACGTGTAAAATGCTCAAACTGTAGCTGTAGCAAATTACTGCCCAAGCGTCTACTACATAGCAGCCTGAGTTTTACAGTCTTTTTCAGTCATTACTTTCAAAGTATTGATAATCACATATTTATGTTTTGCAGTGAAACATTTTTTTTTACTGAATCGTCAAGTTTCCTGTATAGAAACAGGGACATAGATTATATTACCACCAATAGAAATATCAAGGTAAATCATAAGTTATTTGGAATTGTTGTGCTTTATCACAAGCATATCTCAAGGAAGTTGTAAGAATAAAAGGCCATTTTAGATCTAACTAATCGTGGATGCAATTATGAACTGTAAACCTGCAACAAAGCAAACACAGGCATGCAAAAAAAATAAAAATCACAAGGGATATCACAAGGTAAGGAAACAGACTATGGACCAGATTATATCCTGCTCTGGTGAAGCAGATGTTATGTTCCTGTACTGCATCGTTACATTTAACTGAACTTGACATGACAATGGTCAGAGGACTTTTTCGATCAGACTGTGTCCTCCTGCAAAGCAGCAGTTTATTATTTACTTCAGTCAACCATGAAATCGAGAGTCTTTAGCCACAACAAGGGCAGAGAGGAAAAGTAATAACTTTTTGTAGACTTGCCCGCTTGCAGTAGAAATGCATTTTGTACCCTGGTTATGTATGTATTACCCAGCCTTGTTTGTTTCTTATTGCCCTGTTCTTGAAACTGGCTTTGCACACAGATTGATCTTTGTGGCCCAGTTAATGGTGAGGTGAATAAATCCTCAAAACTCATTGGCCTGGACCCCCCTCACATTGTGATCCATTGTGTATCCACACTATATCACCCTTAACACAAGAGAGCCAATCTGGACTCAATTACCATGCGAGCAGAGAACGCATTGATATTCAAACTCTCAGGACTGGAAGATGAAGGAGATCGTAGTGCTATTTGTAATTAACAACTAACCCTGGTTGACCTTTGAGATTTACAGTACAAATGCAAAAGTCAGGCGGCTGTCTGGCATGGTAAGGGGATAACATTTGTACTGTTTACTAAGCTTTCATCCCACCCGGTAGGGATATGCTTTCTACCACCAAACATGCACACCAAAAGGTGAATAAATAAAAATAAATAGGTGATGAAACTCTAACAGGACCTTCCTCGAAAGCAGCTTGTTTCTATTAATGTTCTGACTCTCTTTTACAATCCTGTCTTTCTTTCTCCATTTCTATTTACAACAAGGTTTTACTGGGACTTGACCATGCTGCTGCTGATGGTGGGGAACCTCATCATCATCCCCGTGGGCATCACGTTCTTCAAGGATGAGCACACGCCCCCCTGGATTGTGTTCAACGTGGTCTCCGATACCTTCTTCCTCATGGATCTGGTCCTCAATTTCAGGACTGGTATCGTCAAAGAGGACAACACGGAGATCACTCTGGATCCACAACAGATCAAGATAAAGTACTTGCGGAGTTGGTTTGTGGTGGATTTCATCTCCTCCATCCCCGTGGACTACATCTTCCTCATCGTGGAGACGCGCATTGATTCGGATTTCTACAAGACAGCGCGTGCCTTGCGGATTGTCCGCTTCACAAAGATTCTCAGCCTGCTGCGACTCCTGCGCCTCTCCAGACTCATCCGCTACATCCACCAGTGGGAAGAGGTAGGAAAGTACCGCGCTGTAGTGTGTGCTTTATTGTACAGTTTTGCTGAATGTTGGCTACTTTCCTGTACGATGGGTGCGGTGCCTACCTTTTAAGTTGGCCCAGGAAAATCTGGATTCCCTAGATATCCACAAGTGGACTCACAGAGGAAATATTACCGAAATTTCAGGTTTGACATTCACGCTAGTTGATCCCTTCTGATCACCAAATAATATCCAAATGGTTTTCTGATGCTGATGAGTTACTGTTAGTATGTTTGGGAAGGTATGTATACTTTTTTTCCCTTTACACAAAGAAGCAAATATGGAAAGATGCTGCTTCTGATTACAATCTTCCTTGAAAAAAGCAATGGTACCACAGAGCACAGGAAGGCATTGCTGCGACACAAGCGTTATTATGATTGTGGCAGTAATTAGAAAAGTGCCTATTGCTCTCACTGGATGGATCTGGTTGTCTAGTCTCAGAGGTAACACGTGCAGCATCAGAGTGTCAGCGTAGAGTCAACGAGAAGACACCCGACTTGAGGATGGTATGTCTGGGCTGCTCGGTTGGTCAGTGAATAAATAAATTCCACCCATGCGTCAGACCACTTCCCAAAGGCTCAGTGCTTTATAACATATCGACGTTTGCCATTCCACATATCTGCCCTAAAAATAATCAAAGCCCCAGGCAAGCTTGTGTTTCTATGAGGCCAAGGGTGATGCAGGGCGGAGGCTTTTGTTCAGTTTAGCTTGATAAAGAGTACTTTGAAAGCAAACATTTATTTAGCTAGTAGTCAGGTTCTTTACCTCAAGTCCCAGAAGCCATTATGCAGATGGGTTTTGCACTGAATGTAACGAATCTCTAGATCCTTTTGTGCCCTGATACAATTCATCTGATCCCTGGATTAGTTTTTCATTTTGCATCAAGGAAATAGATAGATGCTAGAGTTGTTGCATCATTTTTGCTGGCATTCGCTACCATCAGCAACGATTGCTGTTTGACGTTTCAAACACGTAATCCCAAAGACTTGTGTTGCAGACATCGGTCCGAATCCTATAGTGTAAAAGAAAAATGTTTTGACAGGCAATGATAGAAGCAACGACCCAAAGCCAATAAGAATGCAAAACACACAGACATTATTAGTGGAAGGAGTGGTAGGGATTTATTTACCTCTTAGATTCTACAAATAAAAGGCACACACATACACATAATGTTGGTGTGCGTAAACAAACGCCATCAAACTCTTAATAACAATCATGGAACTGCACACCTTTGTCAAAAAGCAGTGCCACTCAGTTAGTTGGCGGGTGTGTTCGTGTGACATTACAAGGACAATTGGAAAGGTTGAATAGCTACCTGATTGCCAATACAATGAACATATTTCCAGACCTGCTTTCGGGCATTCTTAAAAGCTCCTGCATTTCAAATATCTAGCCGGCTCTCTGTGTAGAACATTGCCTGTAGGTGTGGCTACATTAATCATGCAGGGCCTCTGTGATGCCATTTCAAAGAGAGTAAAAGTTCAAATTAATCACTGGAGGGGAGAATCCCTTTGTCACTTAGTGCTTCCGTTGATGCCTGCCGTTGTACTTTTCAGCACAAAATAAAAGGCAGAGATATGCGTGGTCGAGGCCAGGCCTCATTTGAATAGGGTGGACACACTGACCGTGAGCTGTCATGTGCTCAGCCTGTTCAACGAGGCAACAAAGGAGGGAGAAGAGAGGGGAGAAATGAGAGAGGAAACTAAAAGGAAGGAAAAAAAAGGAGATTCACGGTCAGTATAGCCCATTGAACTCGTTCAGGGACGTTGTTTGGTTGTAATCGACCGCCACCCCCGTCTATTCCTCAGAAGGAACGGAAGACCCTAAGAAGAATATAAAACAAAGCAATACATCAGATTGGTGTTATTAATGTAGTAGCCAGGAGTTTGCAGGGCGGCACTGCGGCTCCCTCCAACCACTGAGCCAATACGACGACAGAGAGGGGACATTACACGCACAGAGCCAGCTGCCATTTACATTTTTGTGTGTGTGGTTTGCTGATTCTATTCAGACAGACAGAGTTAAAGGCCAACTTTGCCTCAGCGCCAGAGTAGTCCAGATGCAACCTCACAGAAATGTCATCTGTCGGTGCAGAATAACTTGTCGCCAAGATCTCACAACCTGACTGACTTTTGGCTTTTCACATTGACAGCCACACTTCAGACAAGGTGCATGTATCTCATTGCATTTGAATGTTTTGCGAACACCTTAAACTCGCCCGACGTCGATCTGCTCGTACTCATATTTCACAAGCGTCTACGAGCTATAAATAGTCCATCACGCATTCAGTCGGGGTGTTATCTCTGAGCTTTATTTCCTCAAGAAGTCACACAGTGGACGCATCTTCCGGGAAATGGTGAATACAACTCAATGAATTCTACTGGATGGTTTAATGCAGGCGTGCTCACACGTGTTCGCCTCGCAAGCTGCTTTTCAAGGGTCGGGGTGACGGCTGAATTAAAAGATTTCAGGGATTGGCACACAAATGTCTCTTTTGAAGTTGTCAAAAGTTGTACTCACCGTAGAGCTCAAATAGGAGCATTTGTCAAAATGTGAATAAGCTAGTCATTAACTTCAAATCCTAAATTAAAGAAATTAAACAAGTGGCAATTGGACCTCCACAGCAATAGCTCGCTCCAACATCTCGTAAATCCCTTTCAGAATCGAATGGGGACTTAACTTACTCCGACCCGTAGTACAGCCCTCGTTGACAAAGTATGTCCTTTGTAATTGAAATATCAACATGTAGACACGTACAGAATGTATCTTTAGAGTGGCCTTTTTCAAATGAATCTGGTTGAAAGTAGAATGCGTAGAATATATACGACATACACACAGGTACATACCTAATTCATCTGTCCATTTATTGCAATATGCCGGATGTGTGTCGAGTGTTTTTTTTCCTGCCTGTAAGTATGGCACGCTTTAGTTCGGCTTTGTTGAGATGGACTATAAGCGCATGTCCTTAAGAGAGCTCACAGTGATAGTTGCATTAATCTCAGACATGTTGACACACAACTGCTAATTGTTTTGTCCTTGATGCTTCCCCCACAAACTGCTCCACTTCCACAAGACAACTGAGCGGATTTTGGATCAAAGCAGGGCTACATTTTTTTCAAACAATCTGCAGCTAACTTAAGTGGTTTTATTTATACATGAATAAAGCTATAACATTGAATGTATTATCTGTTCAATTTGCAATAAATTGTACATTCAATTTAGATCCACTTGTAACTTGCTGTCACGATACATTTATTTGTACGTCACGGTGTCGTACGTACGTCGCTGCAATAACAAATGGTATATTAGTTTGAAGTGAGACTGTCTTAATGAGTAGTTTTACTTTAAGAATATTTTGCTAATTTTTATTCTATAATGTGGTATTAATACAAAAGTAAAATGTTACATCCCACCCTGATGGATTCAATTTTCTTTATAATTTATTGAATAAATAAGACATCTGAAGCACTATAATATAACTATATAACTATATTATAATTATTATTATATAATATAACTATAATTTTTTAAGAAGGCTAAATTATTTACCTCTATTCTATTTTTGTATTGTAATATGTTAAGTATCTTACACAATTTTTCTTCACTGGATTTTAAGATGTTACATTTATGTTGCCTTATAGTAAAAAAGCTTGTTTATGTAGCTTGTATTCATTTAAATGCTATCGTACCAGTATGTATTTACAATGTGTTAGCGTTTAAATTTATTTAGAAAGCACGTAAATTGGCGTAACCTCTCCCCCCAACTTGTCAATATCCATCATATGTCCTTTTTTAGCTTCATTAACTTAAAATAGAAAAACGTTTTTTTTGTTTGTGGTTTGGTAAAGACTGGAAACATGTGACGACACTGTCGTGCATGATGGCGTTCCACTCGGTGTGCAGATAGCTATCACACGCGCAGAGAACTGACTGCCGTAATGGCGTCTCCCCTGTCTCCCTCCTGTCAGCTTCCTCTTGTCACTGGGATAAAAATAAGGCTGTGACCGGATATTCTCCTCATTGGAGTTGTCTCCTGTTGACGAACCACTGACTTGGATGAGATTAGTCATCCTGTTAAATCAGATTCAAGGCAGTGCACTAATGACTAAGCTCTGAGGGCTTCCTCCTATCGTGCCGGATGCCTACGACATAACATTCTGACTGGCCCAGTAAACATTATTTTTAGCGTGAATGGAAATAAAAAGTCAAAGAAGAGGGTATTTTATAGTAAGTTATGAAGCAAATCAAACGAGAGGTTTGGAGCAAATACAGCGCCACCAGTGTTTATGTATTGCAAGGTGGCAGAAATCGTCCATTTCTAATAATATTGGCCACGGATTGTTAAGATCTGTGAGTCTACCTGCTCAAGTGGCTTTGTGCTGCAGTTTGAGAGAAACAAAGGCACGCGTCAGTGAAATGCTCGGGTGCTTTGATAGAAGTCGGCCGTGTGGCTGCCCCGGGGGTCCGCGGGACTCCGATGCCTTTCATTTCCAGCCAGTAAATCTATACACAAATATTTAAATGAGGTAAAATCAACTAATCAGCCGCCCAAGCATTGACCCAATACCTTGGCAAAGGAACTGGTATTTCAGTGATAATAAATAAGGGAAGAATATATTTGATGGGCTATTATTGAGTGCACAATGAGGCTTTCCAGCAATAGTGACAGGTCCTCAATGTTCTGAATGAACCGTGTTTGATATAAATACCCTCAGTGGGTTTGCTTAAACTATTACACTAAATATGTGTAATCTCCCGGAAACCCAATGGCACATCTTGGTAGGGAGCAGAGTTGGAGTGTTTTTTGTGATCCGAACCCTCCAGGCCTGTTTAGACAGATGATGGAAAGGTGTTCCCAGTGGTATACTCCCGCGCCTACTTCTCATTCTCCACATGTGCTTCATCCACCGTGACAGCATGCATGAGCATGACATTTTGGTCAAAGCATTTATAGGGGGAGTTCTAACCCCTGCCCACCGCCTGCCCCCAGAATTTGCCATTGTGCGGGATGATTGAAAAAAACACAGAGACAGGATGGATGGATTGAGCTGATGAACTTAGTGACTCATCATCAATAACAGGACGATACTGCTTGTAGCTATTTATATTCCATACTGAGTATAATGTTTGATGTCATGCATACAGTGCCGTGAATAAATTCAGTTACCAATACTTCCACAGCAATGATATATGGCATTAGAATGACCAGCAAATCCAAGTATTAAACTTTGTCAACAACAGTTCATTAAAATAATCTGTACATACATATATATTACAAATCCCTATCAATTAAAAGCAAGTGGTCAGCCATCCATCCATCCATCATCCTGCATGTAATACGACATATTGGGAAATATGTTGTATGCAAAAAGTGCTTGAATACACATTCCTGTTCATGTTAAACAATACATATCCACATTTTTATATACGTCTTGCGGTTTGTGGCCTTTTAAAATTTACGGAAGGGCTCAGAAAAAAAAAAACGAGAGAGAGAAGAGATAGAAAAATCTCATTTTCTGCCTCAGAATAATGATCCTTTAACAACCTTCTAACAGAACAAATTTTTCTTTATAAATGGAAAGTCTGTTCCTGCCTGGCACGGGTGTATTTGAATTGATTACAGCTGTGGAGAAAGATAGGGGATTCACCTTCCCCCCAGTGACAGAACACTTTGGTTTACAAAATGGAGATTTGCATGGTATTACTCATGACAGTTTGCATAGGTTTTATCCTCCTCTCGGTGGTTAAGTGCCAGAGGTCCTCTCAGGGCACAGCTACAGTAAGAATACACCAGAAGTTATGGTTGAAAAGTAATGAGTCGTTCAGGCTGCACCACTGCTTCAGGAAAAATACTGTGGATAAACAGTATTATTCAGTAAATTGACAGTTTCAAGGAAAAAGCTACACAACTGCAGGGACAGCGCTTAACACACAAACAACATTAGCATCAATCCATGCTCCATGGAAAGAGTAATCCCCCCCAAATTAGCAAGTGCTCTGCATAATTTTGGTTGGTCTTTGGGAAAGAGTTGGCCCATGTCCAATTACATGGAGGGGGTAAGCTTTATGACCCCCACTGCAGCCAGCCACTAGGGGGCGATCAAGATTTTTTTGCCTTTACTTTTGGGATCTGTATTGTGGTCCATCTTTATAAAAAGTTTATGTTGAGTATACAAAGTACATAAATGCTCATTTTAAATGCTAATATACTATTAAGTATTAAGATTACTATAAAGCAATCACGCATTTGTGGATTGTGTTTTAGATTTTTGAATAAAAAAAATTTGCTCTAGAAAAATATTAGTAGCTCTGTATCAACATTTTAGACCTAACGCACAAACAACTGCCTGATGCAGAATATTAAAAAACTTAACCCATCCAATATTTATTAATCTTCAAAGATGTATACTGCGAATATATTTACCCTATGTACCATTTATTTTTTCCATGATTGGGACATTTAACATCAACCACAGGTGTCTTTTACTGTAAAGGGACAAGAATGGAGGGGGTCAGTTCAGTTGTTGTTGTCAGTCTAGGGGCACTAAGCTTGTTATCTCAATTGAATAAATACGAAGTACTTTGGCCGTTTCTTTTGTGATTTTTTCGTACCACTAATTGTGGATTTGACTCAGTGGCGCTGCTTTCTCTTCTTTTATCTGTCGGTTATTTTTCCTTTAGTCTTTAGTTAAAGACATACTGTATTGCTAGATAAGTGACAGTCACTTGCAATGAACTTTTTGCAATAAATTGTGGGATGCTTTGAATCCACGATAGAGGTTATAATTATTTTTACTACAGCACTACCAAATAAAGCAGCAGAAAATTATATACTTACAATGGAGTCCACTGGTGAGTTTAAAGAGGATATCAGACACAACCTCAGATACAGAGCCAGGGATGTTTAACGGAAATGTTTTACTATTTACAACATTGATTGCATATCTACCCAGTATGTATAGAATTGGGTATACAAAGACATAACATCCAGCTTACCTTTAGTTATTGCCTGAAGAGTAAATGTCATTTTGTGATTATGCCCAAATCTCAAATGACTAATTTCAAAATATAAGAATACATTATATTCTTATTTGCTTCAAATCTGTCAACTCTTAATGTTCCAACGTTTCTGTATTGGCATACACGTCTTCATGTTTTTTTTAAAACAGATGTAAAAGCACCCTATTTCATAGGTTTCCTTTTCCTATCTGAAAATACAATTTCATCAATAAAAAGTCTCAACGTGGAAAATGGCAAAGGGTAACTCTTGATTTATTAAGTCCCCTAAATTTAACATCTTAATCTAATGAATTGCCATTACAGCAGCGAATTTGACGTCACACAATAATCCTTAATAGATAACAAACCATATTTATGACAGGTTGAAGCCTCAAAACTATAGCTCACATGTGTTGTGCAGCTGTAAACAGAATTATAGAAAATTATTGGATTTGGTGTGTTGAGCAAGAACAGATGCAGCAGAGGGAATGATTCAGCTTGGATGATGTTAAACTTCTTTAGGCTAAACATTTTGAACAAGAGCCCAAAGAAAGAAAGAAGGGGAAGGGACAGAGTGTAGAGAGACGTTGAGTCTCATTGTTTTGTGTTTGAGGCGGACACACACAGAGTGCGTGAGTGGGGATGTCTACATCCACTCGGAGAGAGCCTGGCTCCCCTCCTAGGCCGAGCACATTTTCCCGGGCATACCTCTGGCTTCATGCTGACCCGTTGACGGAGCTAAATTGATTTGATTCGATGGTGCAGCAGCACCCACACTGATCCCTGCCAGCCTTCTTCTTTACACGCACACAGAAAAAAAGTACACGGACAGGCACTCACATTTGAACACGTTCTGAAAAGATAAGCGAGCGCAGTGCATTAGGAACAAGGAGCCCGGGCGGAGCGGCGTGCGGCGTTGTGGGTCTCTTCATCTTCCTCTACATCGTCACCTACTGTGCAACAACAAAGCGCACATGAAATATCCCCTCTGTCACACGCTCTTAAAAGGCTCTGAGTGGATTTGAATAAGGAGTTGAGCGGTTAACAGTGCGCGCCGTGGTCTTCAATGGGATTAAGAGGCTTTGAATGGTTTGAGGCCATTAAAAGTCTTCACCAGCCCAGATTCCTAGAGCGCCTTGTGGGTATATTTATCATTAGGATTAACGAACGTAGCATTATTGTGTCTGGTTGAGTGGTGCGTGATAAGAGTGCTCGGGCACCAGGGGAGTTTAAGCTCAGTTCCCAGTTGGCTGACCGTCCCCCAGTGGACCGCTCTCAGAACGGCAACATCTGCATCCACCTCATCTCATCTGGGTGCAAACGCGAAAAAGCCACCTGTCCTACAAGCTGCTACATGATCCGCTGAATGCTCAACCGCAAACTTTGTGCGTGATGTGATCAAAGAAGTCACTGAACTGCGTAGGAAGGAAACCTCTGGGGAAGGTGTGTGTGTGTGTGTGTGCACATTGTGGTCTACGGAGACATCAGGCATTTCACCATCACCGCGTTCAATCGTCCCACTCTAACGTGTCTCCCGGGTTCCTTCCTCTCCCGCCCCTCAGATCTTCCACATGACCTATGACCTAGCCAGCGCCATGGTGAGGATAGTCAACCTGATCGGCATGATGCTGCTGCTGTGCCACTGGGACGGCTGCCTGCAGTTCCTGGTGCCCATGCTGCAAGACTTCCCCGCCGACTGTTGGGTTTCCAAAAATAAGATGGTGGTGAGTGCTTCTCCTGCATCGAGTCGCCGCGCCGGCTGGAATAGGATTACGCCCTGGTTTATCTCATCTGTCAGCTTTAGTCATTATTGTACTGAAACCCTTTGGCATTTTGCAAAAGATTGCCTCTCACATGTGTAATTTCAAGCTGTAAATCTAATATACAGAAATTATTTGCTGATTATTTTTAAATGTAATTTGAGGTCCCACCATATGTCCATATTATGATAGCAGAGAGACTACGACATGACATACACGGGTCATTGGTTTTCTGAGGAGAACATAAATTCATCAGTACTTCTTGGATATTGACAGTTTCCAGTGAGCCCTCAAACTGTGCTTTAATCTTTCAGTATTGTTTAAACCTCTGCTGGAGTGGAGTCTCTGTTAAAGCCGACTCATGATAGAGTTATCTTTTATTTGCTTATGGAAGCGCACTGTGTCACACCTGATGTGTGACTCTGAATTGCCCGCAGCTGATGGATCTATCAGAGTTATTGTCAGTTTTTGTGTCGGGGGCCTCGATAGGGGTTTATTTGGCATCAGTGAGTGCTTCTCTTTTCAGAATAACCTACCAATAAATCATCATATATTTAAGCCTTAATAAATGCAGCTGACAAGAGTGGTCTCTTAACTGATGGCTTATTAATATACACTTCTGTGTCAACAGGGAAATATTTAGGCTTTCGTGAAACTGGCAACTCATTTTAGAGAGAAATGTAAAGATGTCCACATAGGGGAATAAATTAAGCATTTTCAACAAATAGTTTGGCCTCAGTCAGAGTAGTGGGTTTAGGGTGCTTAAAAAAAACAAATAGTTATTTTGATTATTAGAAATGGATGTATAATGTAGGCTGAAATGAAGTATTTAGAAATTCAATACAACGACAAAAAGATTTTAGATAAAACTGGGGCAACAAATCCTATGAAGCCAACGTTGAGTTACGCACATACCAGCAGTAGTCAGCTGTGTGTTCATCTCTCCGTGCCAGAACAGATGTCACATGAGTAGTTACATCGCTCAAGGTATGATGCATTTGGTCCATCGTGCCTCACTGCCTCCCTGACATGCTCACTTGTTATATTTAATCATAAGAAACGACAGATGTTGCAAACCTCTGTCCCTTGAGCTGTTACACACATTAGCTAATTTTGTCCCGTTTCCCGTACCTGTCGGATACACGGATCAGTCAGGTGAGGTCCTGCTGAGGGACATTGCCGGCTCTGGGGATCAAACCAGAAACCTCGTTGACCAACCCTCCTTGTCTCACAGTCAGAGTCTAATTCAATGCCGCAAGGGACAGTTCTGAATAAATGTAGTTTAAGCATTTTCTAATTACCAGTGTTGATATAGAGAAATGTTTCTAAAGCTTCCAAAAAGGTTGCACCGACATCTCCCTTAGACCCTGAGCTTTGAGCAGGAACACTCACATAGTACTTTGTTTAAAATCCCGTGTGAGGCATGTGGCCTCTCATCAATATAAAAAGGAGATTGTGTTGTTTCCCACGGTAAACACTGTCTAATTAATTGTATTACGTTGAAGAATGGCTCTCGATGTGGTAGAATAACAAATACATCTTTCTGATTTAATTTAAGCCGGATGGAAAGCTCTACATATTTTGTACACATTACCTGACAAAGAGTTTGTATTGACCCAGTCAAGGTTGGCTTGTGTCCGATTATAATCACTAGGAGACATTTTTTTTGTCTTTTACAGTAGCTGTCCCATTATCTTGCTGGGTCATTGATCTTTACCTATAAGGAGGGCAGCTATCTCTCCCAGCTTTTCCGCTTTGGAAATGAGTTTGAAAGCAATTTGGACATGTCACCCCGAGGAGAGAGCTGATATTGATTTGCCATAAACCTCTACCGGGACCTAAAGGAAAGGGGCCAATTTATACAGAATGTACCCCACGTCCCCAACCTTATTCTTGAAGCTCTGTTGAATTTTCTGGCCCAAATGTCTAAAGCTCGCTCCAAATGTCTGCAGATTTAACTGTTTTACCCCTACCAGCTGCTCTGTTTTTGGACCAAGAAAGTCTGTAGTGGATGTCTGCAATTAGTCCTGTCTGAAGTCATTTAATGTGTGTAAGCTGTCAGGATGCTCATTGACCTTTTAATGTGCCATCAACACCATTTGGAAAAAGAGCGAGAGAGAGAGACAGCGAGCTGGATAGAAAGATAAAGTGTTCTCACCCCAAGTCACCTCATCTCCTCTCTTTCATCCAGAATGACACATGGGGACAGCAGTACTCCTACGCACTTTTCAAAGCTATGAGCCACATGCTGTGTATTGGGTACGGCATGTACCCCCCGGTGGGCATGACAGACGTGTGGCTGACCATCCTCAGCATGATCGTGGGTGCTACCTGCTACGCCATGTTTGTGGGCCACGCCACGGCGCTGATCCAATCCCTAGACTCGTCTCGACGGCAGTACCAGGAGAAGGTGAGTCAAAGTGACGTGCTGTTTGCGGTTGTGTTACCTCGATTTATTTTTCAGGAGTGTGCAATGGTGGTAA
Source organism: Apeltes quadracus (assembly GCA_021346845.1). NCBI lineage: Eukaryota > Metazoa > Chordata > Actinopteri > Perciformes > Gasterosteidae > Apeltes > Apeltes quadracus. Next base: position 16,416,521 of record CM037918.1, read on the forward strand.
GGCAGGATGTAGAGTCTTACTAGTCTTTAAAGCTTTGTTTTGTTTTGTCTTTGTTCGGCATTACCCAATATCAACCACCCCCCCCTCCCTCCAATCATTTCCTTGGTGTTCGTGTTTGTGCACACATATTCCAAAATAACTTTTGTTATGTTAACAAAAATAGTTTGTTCTTACTAGATGTCATCAGGTGAAAGAAAGACACTGTGTTGTGTGAGGTGAAAAGTAGTAAATGTAAAATCCTTTACCCTGTATTGCTTTAATTTGCATGAAGTCATTGAAATCTGAACGTGCTGACATGAATCATCACTTTTAAAGTGAGTTCAATTCTATTCAGTATCAAAGTAATCTTTTGAATATACTAACAGCTAATTAGGTATACTTTCAACATTGAAACAAAAATAGGCTTAAAACGGCATACCTCACAAGCACAAGAAGCCTTCATGCTAGATACTGGTGCACACTAAGCGAAGGGTCCTCCTCATCTCTAGCTGGACAGGTTTTGATGGGTTCTGACCATCACCCCAGTCTCTCTTGTCCAGGGGAATGAAATACCCTAACAGTTGCCTGTGAAGAACAACCATGGCCTACAGTGCCGTGCCCTGCGTTTGGGTAGCGTGGGCGATACTGAGCTGAGACGGGAGGGAACGACCTCCAGAGAACGGATGCATTGGCTCCAGAGATCTCACCCAAATGAAAGCGGGAGAAAAATATCCAGGCAGAGAAGCAGAGCAACAGATAAGCTTACGTAATAATTGAGTGTCTCTACATCTTCAAAAGGGGAAAAAAAGGGCACAGGATAAATTAACACCTCACTGATCTTGGGGTGAGTAACAAAGGAGATACGTTTTACATCAGATTCTAACCACCTGAAAAAAAAACACGTGAGTGGGAACGTGACAAATTTTAGTAACTGTTAAATGAAAGACATGTACATTCTCTGCGCCTCCGCTGCTCTGCTTTAGAGGAGCCTTGCTGCCAAGTGGACTGAACAGCTGGCCTGCCTCAGCACCAGTCAGCATGTGGCACCAAAGCCATTTGCAGTCGTTTCTGGGATCACCCCTTAAGGCGCCTTAAGATTCTCCCAGTGAGCTGAAAAGGCTCCACTGCGCTTGCACATCTTCCCACGGTGCCTGTCTGCAGAAAGGTTATTACTGCAGACTGCTGTTCATTTTTAAGACTTAATTCTCTCGTTTTTCTTTCCACATGCCTCAGTGATAAGGCGCTCTCCTGGTGCATTGCCACTACGAGTGCATCTGGCTGTAGGAGTCAGATAGTAGTAATTTGTATTAGACCACTGTAGCCCCTCCTCCTCCCTGCTTATCAGCGTTAGCTCCTTCAAAGACATACATCTTTCTGTCATTGGCCCTTGTGTCGGTTGTGTGACGCCGAGATCTGCTTTTTTCAGGGATTTCTCTCTGCTTTTCCGTGTCAGACTAATGACATAATCCGTGCACTCAAGAAGTGGACAATCCATTGGTCAATCCCTGGAGTTTTGAGAAGGCAGGTAGCTGTTTTCTTTGGCGGCCACGAAAGGGACGGCTATTCTTCTCTGCTAGGATCATATGGGTGGGTGTAGTTATTGAAGTATCATGGCAAAAATCTTTTTAAAAGTAAACCTTTAGATTACATAGTGTATGGTGAATACTCAATAAATAATGTGTTGATTGATGAATCATTGCTCTTGTTAGATCTCGTTTGGGGGTTAACTGAACTCCTCAACGCAGTCACAGAGTGAGTACTGGCAGTACAAGGTAACACATTATACAGGATTTCTTTGCCATTGTTTGGAGTGAAAATTAAGAGGAGAAAAAACTAACTTTAAAATCTCAAGAGTATGTTTAGCCTCAGCTCTGCCATAACATTTTTTTTTAAATTTCTTTGTTTGTTTCTGAGAAACATCGGAATGTTTGAACCATTTTCAATGCTTTATTTGGCGTGCTTACGCAGCACATGCAAAGTTGATGTGGCAGATTGCACATATGAGGAATTAGACATTTTGACTGATCAGTTAACGCTGATCTATGTTTTATTGGCAAGCTGAGATGGATCCCAGTAGTTTGCATTTCACAGCTTTTGTGTTGGCAAGCAAATTATGCCAATGTTGATATTCCTAAGACGCTTTCTGCAACATTTAGAAACCTGCAGAATTTGCATAAACACCCCACCCTGTGTCGTAGCGTGAATTGTGACTCATCTGCAATGAAGACGCTACGTGGCCCCGAGTCACTGGCAAGTGTTCTTGAAAGTTGAGCCTATTACACGGTGATTTTCAAAATTGGCTGACACTATTTACAAACACGAACATGCGTAAATTCACACCGCCTACTTTCCCGCGGGTACGGAGGATGGACACTAACTTCAGTGTGGTGGGTTAAAAAGCAGATCAACGTCGAGGCAAGCTGCACCACCCATTGGCTCGTTTAAATGTAACATTTGGGTGTTTGGTTTTTAATCCTCTGCTTTGTTCCGCTGTAAATGAGCTGTCAAAAGTAGAGCATGGGGTTGTCACACACAATAGGTGTAAAGTTGGCATGTGGAGGGGATGTCCAGGCGATGGTTACATTTAGAAGAAACTTTGATGAAGAAAATGAGTCTATTAAGGAATTTCAGAAGACTACAGATGGGGAATAGGAAAGAAAAAAAGGCTCTGCCCTCAAATATGCTGGAAATTATCATCAGAAAGCCTTGGTATAATCTTTTTTGAATAGAATTCTATTATAATTTGGCACCATGTGATTAATGACCAGGCTGTCAGAAGCTAGCAAGGAGACTTAAATGAGCTGTTGAATAGGAATCAGGGTTCCTGATAGCCGTTACACACAGTGGAGATTCCGACAATCAAACTAAATGGTAGGGTTGATTTGTGGCTCACACTGAGATGAGAAATTGCTTCATTAGATTCATCTTCTCGATGCAAGACCTTGGCTGTGTGTGAACACCCGGCTGTCGGTACAGAAAATGCTAAAGTGGGAGCATTTTCCACCTTTTTGCAATTTAATTTGTAGCAGATGTATCTTGACTGCATAGTTTGGGTTGCATCCATATTTCCGATGGTAATGGAATAGAAGCGAATTTGGAAATGATGTGTGATTATCCCAAGCGCTCCCATTGCATCCCAGTGACTCCCAGGTGTTCGAAGACCTGAGTCCTTTAGGATTCAAAGTGAGATGTTTAGATCCGCGCTATGGGATAGTTGTTTGGAATGTATACTCTTTGCTTGTTAGTTTGCAATTGTAAAAAGCGGCACTATGAGATTAAACTGAAAGGAATATTTTTGATTAGTTTTTATCTCAAGTTTCAAAGCAAACATGAATCAATAAAAATTGTCCAGTTAAAGGTCTTTAACATTGAATATTGTGTAATATATGTCCCAGCATTTAATATGTTTTTTACTGAAATATTTCACAACGATGCTGCTGTGGGTGTCTGCTTTTCATTTTTCAGTAATTTCCTTTTGCACTAACATTAATTTGTCAACTGTCACTAAAGGAATGGAATGTTACGCTGGTAAATTGACACTGTACACAATAGTCTGATTCTGTAGTTTGTAGAATGTGACAGTTTTTTAGACTCCCGTGGTAATATCAATAACAAACAATTATAGAGCTATTAAATAATCTATTGGAGTCTATCATCCCAACACTGAACTCCTTTTGAGCTGTAATGGGTTAAGCGTCTACCAAATTCCACCATGGATTCCCCCCTATTGTCTCAGGCATGTTGAGAGCCATTATGACACAAAGAGAATTACCTCTTTACAGATTGGGGGCACAAGATGGCTGCACATGTGACTGTGCATACAGGATATGCTCTCCCCGCCAGCGCTCTGTAAGCCGCGGCTTTTCTGTCTCTACAGTGCAAATGCATTGAGAGTCGGGTATAGGGACACCAAACCAAAGAGATAATCTCAATCGTTTGTAGGTGGCATGTTGTCTTACTTTCATTAGAGAAGCCCTCTGATCCTTTTGAGCATTTCTCCTCTCAGTTTTTTAATGGTGCATTATTAATGGTATTCAGCGTGGGATAACTGAGTTCATCAGTTTTTGGGGTTTGCAGTTGGAATTGAAATCGGGGAGGCCCAGGAGGGACTGTGAACAGCGTGTTGTGGCATGCCTTTCTCAAGTGGCTTAAGAGGGAAATGTCAATGGGGTTGGGCAGTCCCTTCCCTGTAAGTCTCCAATTAACACATGCCAATTAAACACAGCACTTTGGGGAATAGTTAGTAAGCGGCCCAGAGCTGATTATTAATGGCTGAAGAGGCTCTAGAGATCTTTTGTTCCCTCGTCCATCCCCCAATCAAGACCTTTAGAAATATAATAAATAGTCATACGGAGGACGACATTTGCACTCATAGATTTTTCCTTTGTGAAAAGTGGAAGAAATATATTCAAGCTAAATATTTACTCAGTCATGCCCTGGTTGAATGATTTTCAAGGTTTTAATAACCCCAAGTTGCAAAGAAGGTGGTTGTGTTGCCATGAAAAGGGTAGGTCATGCCTTACCTACACCATCAGCCCAAGGACAGCGATGTCAACATCTTGAGGAGCTTGAATCTCATTCTGCCTCACAGTGAGAGACGGTCTCATTAGTCTGGACCTGACTGATGACATTAATCTAAACCTTGTTACATTCCCTTTTGTGTCTGCCACACAACTTGTATTTCTGAGTCCAGACCTGTTGACATGCCCCAGAGGTAGTATGATACTACAACCCAAACCAAATCAAAAGTGCAATGTCAGTATCCTCTATATTTGATATCTTGGTCAATTTTTTGGGTTTTACACATATTCATGTGTAGGTTTTCATTTGATCAGACGTAGTTTATCAGCTGGCTATCATTATACAAGACCACGTGTCTCTCATTAGCGTGATAGGATATAAATGGCTTTTCATGCGACTTCCCATGGGCAAGGGTAAGCTGTCCTACACATACCAGGTAGTTGGAGCATTTAAAGTGTTTGTTATTTTTTTGTGTTTCCCTTTTTTTATGCACGCATTTGTGTGTTCAAATATCATAGACTTCAGTTAGGCGCGTTGTGTGGCCTATACCTTTTGACCATGCAACGCAAGGTTATCGAGGAGGAGACGGAGAAAAATGTTTAAAAAGTATTATTAAGTGGGTGACATCTCTGTTGGGAAATGAATTAGTCATTTTATTTGGAGAAACAACATTTGCATTTGTTTGCAGATCTGTGTGAGAGAAGACAATTGGGGGTAAACAATTGCATGATAAAGAGAAGAGAGACAGAATAAAAAAGAAAATCATGAATGGAAAATTTCCGTGTGGAGAAACATCAAAACGAGGGAAGAGAAAGAAAGAATTTGTGAATGAAGATGGAGATGTGATTCTGTCCAGCTCAGTTGGTTGAGTATGCTTCTCCTGTAATACTGCCAAGGTGGAAGCTGTAGTTGCCAGATTAGAAACCTCTGGGCAAAGCCGGACTAGCTTTTTCCCCTGGTGGTAAAAGACTGCTCGTGAATACTACACAGATGTATGACCACTCAGCACTTCATTACCAATGTCTATCTAAAACAAGACAGAAAGGAAGAGAGGATTAATCCCGTGGATCTCATCAGCTACTCCTACATTCTGAACAGCATGAAGTCTTTCTGTTTCAAAGTGCAGCAATTGTGGCTAATGGAGAAATGGTTACTTCTATAATGCTGACTATGGTTTGATTTAGCCCGAGTAGGGGTCTTCTTGATGATAATTTCCCATGAGGGGAGGTTGTTATCAGGAAAGAACCGTCTCCCCCCCCAGCTTCTCTTCTCAGGCTCAGTGGTGATAAGTAAACATAAAATGCCTTTGACTGAGCCACAGTGTGTAGTGTAGTTGTACTGATCGCAATATAAAAGAAACAAGACATTATCTTGCTTTTGTTCACATGACTAATGCTCATTTCATGCTGGGAGAATAAAAATTGTGAAATGCTGCAGCGCTGAAGATAAATGTTCCGAAGGAGATGATAATCCACGCCGTCGAAACAGAGCGACGTGCCGAGGCAGATGAAAATGTAGGAGACGTTAAGACATTAGGCAAGATGCTGAATGTGGGTTACACCTGTCATCTTCACCTCGGCGTCACACACAGGCAAGTCATCTCTGCTAAAAAAAAAAAAAAAAGGAGCCTGTGATTGTTTTCAAGCGCTGTCTGTCTCTTGGAGTAGGGGAGTGACACGTCTTCTCTGTGCAAGGCTTGTATTTCATCATCAGATCAGTAAACGCTCAATTTTATGCCGAAGGGATTGTGTGGAAAAGACTCAAACCCCCGTCCTTCTCTCCTCATACATACATGACACTGGGTATGTGGAAGCGCCTTTCGACATCTTATTTTTGCCTGTGCTATTTCACTTAACACAATTTGGCAACGTATAAATTGTTTTTGTGTGTGCATGTTCTTTTAGGTACCAATACTATTCCCTTGTGCTTGCAGGAGTATGCGTACCTCGTGATTGTCTATGTACAGGGCATTATAAGCTAATACATTAAAATGTGGTCACACGTATGCAGAGACTAACTATAGAGTGTTTTCTTCCATGAGACATTCTAAGGTCTCTGGTCGAATACAACTCCAAATACATTATAAAAAATACAGGTGACAAAAAAGAACATCGTAGCGGCTTACAAACACGGCGGGGTTAAATTAGGTTGTTGGCAACTAATCAGGCCCATGCGTGGGGTTCCAACCCTCATATGTGCGTCTTTCCAACTCTAATCACATCTCTTGATTATCAGGAACACTGACAGCTTTTTTGCTTCCACAAAAAACAATCTGACTTGCATGAGACGTCTGCCCCAATTTACTTTGCTATATTTCTAAAATAATGGCCTTTTGATGATCTCCTACAAGAAAAGTGGTGACTAGGGTAGTAGAGCAGAATAACAAAAAGGGAGACATCCGAGGTCGGCCATGTCGTTGAATGGTGAGGCTGTCGGCACTATAGCAATGGTGATCAAAGAGCATCTTCACCCTTTCCCCATGAAAGGTTCATTTCTTTTTTTTCTTCTCTCACAGAGGGTCAAGCGTTCTATCTACTTGGTATTATTCCCGATGTGCCCTTGGTATTCTTTGATTTGATTCCTATACTGTACTATCAATTAAAGACCAAACATGTTTTAATTATAGTAATTATTTTTAACAGCAAACATAAGGCTGGATGATGGATACACTTAGCGTTCACCCAACGTCTACAGCAAATATGCTGGTATTTCTTTGTTAATCTTTGCAACCCATGTGTATAAAATCTATATAACCTATTGCCACTTTCTGCTTCGGTGAAACAAATATATCATTTCAAATGTATTTTTCTTTTGATTATTTAGTTGCAAAGTATATCACATCCACATAATATTGAAATACACACATACATCAGTAAATGCCTGGATTCACACACAGGCATTACCATCAATTTTTCTGGTGCGTTGTATTCCCGGCGGCAATTACATGGAAATATAATCAGTACGTAACTCCTTCTCCCACTTTCTACTTTGTACCTTAACTTCCCAATTCACCTTAAGTTCAAGAAACTATGAAATTCAATCAGTTACGCGTTTTATGTATCCTCAGATACTCTTTATATACTTAGATAAACGTTAGTTATAAATGGTGATCGATGTACTCAAGGCAAATATGGTGATGTTGCCTTCCGTCTTTTAAGACACAGTCAGACCGACTAGATGTAAGAGGCATCTTGTGGAGCACAAGTCGCAACTGGCCTCTATGTGTCCGTCTCTGTTTCCTTGTGTGTGTGACTTTGGTGCCAGCTGTTCCCAGTGGCCATATATCAGTGCTGCAGCAGCATGGCCTTTGAGTAACGCCATTGTTGTGTGTCTCGGTGTCCTTGCAGTACAAACAGGTGGAGCAGTACATGTCCTTCCACAAGCTGCCAGCGGATATGAGGCAGAGAATCCACGACTACTACGAGCATCGTTACCAGGGCAAGATGTTCGATGAGGACAGCATCCTGGGAGAGCTGAACGAGCCGCTGCGAGAGGTGGGACGAGAGCTCCTGTCTGGGGAGCTTCTATACATGTGACGTGTTCAAAAGCTTGTGTACTACAGAAAACAAAAGGGCCGAATGCCCTTTGTAAAACGCCAGCTCGAGCCGCTTTTTCCCGCTGACTGATTTCTCTCTGCGCTCACGCAGGAAATCGTCAACTTCAACTGTCGAAAGCTGGTGGCGTCCATGCCTCTGTTTGCCAACGCGGACCCCAACTTTGTCACTTCCATGCTCACCAAGCTGAGGTTTGAGGTGTTCCAGCCTGGGGATTACATCATCAGGGAAGGCACAATCGGCAAAAAAATGTACTTCATACAGCACGGGGTTGTGAGCGTGCTAACCAAAGGCAGTAAAGAGACCAAGCTGTCAGATGGCTGCTACTTTGGAGGTAAGACACTGCACCAAAATCCCAAACTTAAAGGTCACATACACACACATCCTTCTCTGTTTTGATATTATGAATGCTCTAGTGCCTTAGTTTTGTTGGCTAAGGCTTGTATTTGTATTTGTCAGGGGGTATTTGGATAAATCTGTTGTGGCTGTTATTAGCTCATTGTGGGCAGCTGACATGTTGTTTGTTACCTCACTTGAAATTCCACTATATGGTTTATGGAGGGTTTATTTCCCTCAATTCAAATCATAAGCTGTCCATGAATGTAGGGCGAACCCAAATTAAGAAAAATGCTTGCTGGATTACAAAATAAGAAATATGCATTTAACGGTCAAAGGGGAGAGAAATCTGTGAAATGACATACTGTATGCATACTTAAGACATACAAAAACCCATGGGTGTTATGCACTTAACTCGTGTTGTGCTCTTAATCAGGGTCAGATAATGCGTCGCCTTCACATGTCCCCGCAGAGTTTATGACACATGTAGGAGACAATGCTGCCATACTGCCCTCACCAAATACCAATTAATTTGCCCAGTGACAGCGTATCATTTAGTCTACACAGTTGAATGAGAAATGGTGGCAAAGCGTTTAACAGCACATGACCTGCCTGTGGAAGTTTAATTACGCCTCGCCTGCCCAAGTCCATCTCCATGCCCTCTCTCCAAGGGGGTTCCAGAGAAATAATGAAAATATGGCAGGCAATCTATCTTTCCACATGCCAAAACTAATCAACACTTTAGACAACATGGACCCCGAGATAGCTCGGCCCTGGTTGTCTAAAACATTGTCTAAAATGTTCCAGCCATCGATCCTCCTTAGCAAGGAAGGGAAGGGGTTCCAAAGAAAGGTACTAGAATTGTTTCTAGCACAAGCGTTGTGCTAACGGCACAGTTTGTATGGCGAGTTGGACATCTTCCCTTTTTAAAAAACTTTTTTTTTCCCCTCGAGTACACGTTAGTAGTATAACGACAGGCTGCATATAGCAAGTAGACGTAGGCACCTTGACCTCACCAATTGGTTTGTGGACTACTGTTTTGAAGCCTTGAATTTAACGATTTGACCATCACCATTTTTAATTTCTGAATCCCTAATGGTCAGTAAAGAGAATGCAATCTTTAGTGAGGTTAGTGAGGTAACCCTGGAGCCACTGCGAATTAGTTACCAAACAAAAGTTCTGCCACATGTAAATCTCAGTTTGGTTGTCGGTATCAACAACAAGTTTATTTCATTTCAATGGGGCGCCGTGCACAACACGGGCTCGTTCAACTTGGATTGATATGCTTTGACTCACCATGAATGGAGAGCAAAATACCTTTATTCGTTGAGAAGCTTTTCTTTTTTGCTAAAAACACTCAAAGAAAAGTTTACAGGACGACAAAAGCCAGGCGTATGTGCTCATTAACATGTACCGTACCCCTTTCATTCCAATGACCTGAATTATTTAGACAATTATATACTCAGCAGTCTGCTCCAGTGTGTTAGCTGTTGGATTTTCTCGAGCCTAAAGTCTCGAGTTGACATGACAGGAACTGGATGGGAGCGTCGGATGGGCACACAGCAATCCAATGGAGAGGGGAAATGCAATGTGACTGCAGTACTAACGCCGAGGGACACGTCGATCGCTGCCAAGCCTGCTCTCTGGACGCCGCTCTGGGCTCAGAAATAAAACACGCAACCCCACCCCGCCCCCCTCCCTCCTGCCTCCACTTTCCCTGTTCTCTCGCTGTAGTTGAGTATCGGCACACTTATCCTATCGGCATCTCCGCTCCCGTCTCGGTGCCCGGACTGAGCTGGTTATTGTGTTATTGTAGTTTATCCTTTATTGCGTGCAGGAATCGATGTGTTGCCGGTGCAGCCTGTGCCTCTCTCTTAGTTGGAGCAGAGCTCAGTGACCTTGCTGTGGCCCTACATGCCAGTCAGAGGTGCTTATCAGAAGCTGCCTTTGATTGCACCTCTAAGATGGCTCACTTGGCCGTTGGGTGATTGGCTTGTAGCAGACATGCGAGCGCGGGTAGAAGAGGGAAGTGCAACCGAGTCAGAGAGTGGCAGTGAGGAGTAAGGAGGGAAGTACTCAGACTGCACAGTTTGAAATCTCCCCTTTCATCCTTTTTGGACTTACCAGATTCTTTCTGTGAATGGTCTTCATAGGTAGCTTGGTCCGGGAACGAACACTCCCATCTCTATCGTTTTTTTTTGCCTCTCGCAGCTTAGACATGGCTGTGCTATAGAGGTGCCAAATGGCCCCTCTGACTGAGTGAGTCATTGAGAGGGTCTGGCAGCAGCAAAGGCCCAGGTAATCCTCCCGGTCCTTAACCCAGTTAACACTCCTACGCCTCTTATTCTGGAGCAGCATCCGCTGAAGATTGAGGCTCTGCAGTAGTTGAGTGAGTGACAGTAAGGGGGTATATAATGATGTATAGAGCAGTCTTATTTAATATAATAGGTTAGATAGGGTAGGATGATACAATGCTTTCTTTTAACATAATTTGTCATGTGACATGACTCAATAAGTTTGTGAGACATTATTTGGCCATCATCCAAACACTAAGGGTGTAATGTAAGATAAGTAATATGATGTGATCACACTTAATACACAATAATATTTTACAAATCCATTCAGGCCCCCATAGAATCACGTGCAAATACATGTACACAGAGACTTATCTAAAAGCACATTCAAAGGCCAAAATTTGCATTCGCTCCGAATGGTGCACTGTAGTATGCAGGCGGTCTGTATCTGCTTTAGGTCACATAGATTTACATGTAGATCTAGGAACACACAAATACATCATGATATAAACATGCAGTACTTACTGCGCTCATTTGTTTTGAATTGGATTTATGCCTGTGACCTTGAGCAGTGTTAATTGTTTATATGAACTCCTTGGTGAGTTCATTGCTAATTGCTCGTTGATGGTGTTTATTTCCTAAGGACTTTATCTTGGGTTTTAATGATATGTATTGATTCAAATTTCACAGGTTTTTCTTAAGTTTATATTTTTCGATTGCAGATTTTGTGTTTTCAGAATAAAATCTTATTTTTTCAAGTTTCAAGATCTTTTTTCTCAACTTTTGGCCTTGACCTGGCTGCAGGGGGTGTGGCATCAACTGACTGCAAGCCAGGGGAATACAAGACCCACAAACATCCTCATTCTATTGATATGCAATACCCAAAACAGATCTGGGAGAACTTGGGAGCAACACAGCAATTTCAGGGGCATAACTAACCATGCAAGTACATGGGAAATTTGCATACAGTTCAAACACACTTGTGCAGACACACCATGTATTTGCTAGGGATCTGCAGCCGTTCAGCTTGTTTAAAGGAGCCTTATTTTCCCTGGCATTTCCAATGAGGGCTGGCAGACGGCTGAGCTCTGAATATGGCAATACCATGAGCTCTTGACCAATCAGTTACACAAAGGTTTTAGATGAAAAACGTTCTGCTGTCTCTTAGCTAATATATACACACACTTGATGGTATGACTGGTTTGAATATCATGAATGTGTGTTTATTAAGTCAAAGACAGGTGAGCCCATGGGTTTAACTCCACCACATTACCGTCTCTTGTCTGTTGTGCTGTTGCAGAGATTTGCTTGCTGACACGAGGCAGAAGGACAGCCAGCGTACGAGCAGACACATACTGTCGCCTGTACTCTCTGTCTGTGGACAACTTCAATGAGGTGCTAGAGGAGTATCCCATGATGAGAAGGGCATTTGAGACTGTTGCACTGGACAGGCTGGACCGCATTGGTAAGAAAATATATAGGGAATCTTGAAGAATGTTTGATACCGTCAAGAGGCCATCAATTGCTCTTAGAAACAGGACACGAATGCTTGCAAATAAAGCTCATTATTAATCCTGTTTTACCTAGCAGGCATATCAATGAGTAGAAATCACACTCTTAGGAGACGATATATCTGTTTCATTTTATTATTTGCTCACGACTGTTTTATCTTCATGGCCCAACATGATGTAAAAAAAAAGAAGAAATCTTCATTGATACTCAATGACAAAAATTACTTTCAAAGTAATTTCTTTCATTGAGTATCAGTGTGGATATTAAAATGCGTATCTTTTATGCATACAATTGATATCCTATCCATATCTATTGCTTTTCCCAGACCTAGCCTGAGTAGATTCACAAAAAAAAAAAAATCACAATGAAAGGCACGCCTGCATAATCACTCAGCAATCGCAGCATGCTTTGTTTTATCCTTGGCTATGTTTAGAATAGAAGATAGAGAAACTGCTTTAGGGGTTCTCTTTGTAGAAAATGGCTACTTCAAAAAGATGTGGTGATAGCAATGTTTCTGTCACTGACTGTCCTTTCTCCTAGGAGTGAGGCTTGTGTACACCGTTTTTTCTTTTTTACGTAACTTACACAACAATAAATACTGTCTTGATGGCCTCACAACCTGACTGAAGAAGAAGATCAGATTGTGACCGGGTTCAAGCGGGATGTAGATACAATTGCATTTACAATAGCTTCTGATTTCACAGCCTTTTATTTGCACCAAATTGAAAATGGTAGTCACTGCCCCGTCATCGCTAGAGCAGCCCTTAAACAATGACTAATGGACTGTGTGGTCAGTGTTGCACAAATTTGTCTGTAAGGTTGGTCAGCAGTTTTTATGCCAGTCATTGTGGTGCAACTTCAACTTGCCTCTTTGACCGTGTCTCAGCTCACAGGTACTTTGTGGAAAGGAGGAAACTCAAGGGAAGCAACTAGGAGAAAAAAAAATGTCATGAAAGAGTTCATTCTTATATTGGATCTCAAATGGTTTCATTATGCTTCTTTCTGTTATCATATGGGTTGGCCCACACAATTAAAAAAGAGTGTTTATGATATTAACAGCCCATAACAGGACAGAAAACATCATAACAGAGGGATGGCTCGAGCTATTATTTCATTGCAGCTCTGGTATCCTACAGAACAATGTTTGCATTATGTTCTGTCCCTGTTGGCAAAGGAATAACAGTCAGAGTTAGTCAGACATACACCGCCTACACCTTAGGCTGTCATCCTGAGCGTAGGTGTCTTCCACCGATCTTTTGTTATTTCTCTTACTCTCTAACTTTTATGCTTTGTCTTTACCCTTCTCTAATACTCCACCTCTTTCTTCCTTCCGTTTCTATTCCTTTCATAGTTGCTGCTATGTCAGCTTCTTTTATTGCAACGGGTTGTTGGATAATAATAATAGTTACACCCAAATGTCAATTCTCCTTTTCTCTTTTTTTCTCTCAACTGTCCCTCTCTATGTGTCTGATTTTTTTTCTTCTGCTTTTCAGGCAAGAAAAACTCCATCCTGCAGCACAAGGTACAACATGACCTAAGCTCGGGTGGACTCAACTACCACGAGAGTGAGATCATTCAGCAGATTGTGCAGCATGACAGGGATATGGCCCACTGTGCCCACCTCTTGCAGAATGCCCCATCCCAGACGCCTCCTTCACCTACCCCTGTAATCTGGGCACCCCTCATCCAGGCCCCTCTACAGGCGGCAGCTGCTACCACATCAGTAGCCATTGCCCTGACACACCATCCCCACCTTCCACAACCTCTTTTCAGGCCCCCAATTTCTGCTCTGGGGTCCTTAAAGGACCCACCAAGCCGGCTTAAGAAGTTCCACGCGTTTGTTTCTCCATCCCCAGGACCTGGCTCTGCTGGCGACTCCCCCTCTAACACACCCTCTGAACTTGGCGCTGGGGTGGACATGCCATTGCTGGCCTCTTTTCGAGCCCTTCACATGACGTCAGGTACAGGGCCCACTGGCTCGAGCCCACAGGCCTCCGGTAGCGGGGTTCAGTGTGGACCTAGTGGGACTGGCTTTGGGTCCAGTGGAAGACAGGCCTCTGCCTTCCCCTTCGGACCATACTCTTCCTCTGGCTCACCCTCGTCCAGCACGGCCCAATTGCACCCACAACCACAGCATCAACAACCCTTCCGCTCTGGCACTCCACCTCTCTCAAACCTTTTTAACCAAGGATCTACAGGTGGAAGCACAGGGTCAGGAATAAGTGGTGCGGCAGTTGGAGCATGTGGTGTTGCTACAGGTTGGTCTTCGGGTGGAGCAGTTGGAGACTTTGTGGAAGGAGACATGGGAGGAGATGCAGCTTGGGCTGGAGAGGACTTTACATTTGGAACGACGGGGCAACTGCCTCATGCCCACTTTGGGTCGGGAGGAGCCACTGGTGGAGCAGTAGTCGAGATCTCGAGGGATTCAATTGGAGGGATATCTGAAGGATCAGAGGCTGCTACTTGTGTCAGGTTAGCAGGTGGGGCATCAGGCGGATCAGCGGGGGGCATTAACTGCGGTTCAATAGGAGGAACAGCCAGGAAATCAATGGGAGGGGCTTCTAGGGGATCAATGAGAAGAGCTTCTGGGGGATCAGTGGGGGGTGCTTTAGGAGAGTCACTGGTAGGATTGTTGGGAAAGGCTTCTGCTGGATCAATAGGAGTGGTTTCCGGGGGATTCACTGGAGGGCCTTCTGGGGGAGCACTTGGAGGGGGGTCTGGCGGTTCAATGCTAGGAAATCCTGCAAGATTGTTGGGAAGGGTTTCAGATGAATCCACAACCGGCCATTTAGGAGGTGTGAGTGGGCCAGGGGGAGCGGTGATTGGAGGACATACAGGCAAAGCATCAGTAGGAGCTGTAGGGAGCCATATCGGTGGTTCAGCTTGTCCCATAGGAGGGACTGCTGCTGGAACTTCGGCTGGACTCCTTGGTTCCTCCTGCTGTCAGAGTCCTATATCTACCGCGTCATCAAGTCCTATGCCTGGCCAACTCCTACAAAGTCAGCCGCCTCCCAAGCTGCCTCAGGTAGCCCCTTTCCAGCAGTTTGCTGGGGGAGGCAGGACTACCGGTGGCTTAAACCTCTTCCATTCTCCTCAACACGGCTCCCCGTCCTCTAGCAGAGGACAGCACAGCCAGCAGCCTGCTGAGGGCTCCCCGTCCTCCCTCAACCATTTTAGCCTGGCAGCCCTCCAGTCTGGCTTAATGCCTCACCATATGTCCCTGGAGAGGTCTGCGCTGGCCTCCCTGGCACAGTACGGTTCAGCAAACGCCTCCCCCTGCCTTACCCCAGTAGCCCCCAGCCCCACTATTCAAAGCCCAGTGGCGGGCAGGACTTTCTTCTACAGTGACCACTCAAGTGCCACAGGATCCCACAGTTGTCCGCTCACGTCTCAGTCCTCTCTCCCTTCACAGCTTCGCAGCCCACCGCCACACGCGACAGAGAGAGATTCTCCACTTGGCCACTTTTCTGAGGAGAGTAAGCTTTCATCCAGCTCGCACCCTTCTCTGCCCCAGGAGGTGGCCCAGGCCTTAGGCCACCATACTGCCTGCTGCTTTGTGGACACTGGATATTACCCCTCACCCTTCTCCTCGCCCACTCTTGTTCCTAAACCCTGTAGCTCAGCGCCAGGACACATGACTCCTCCAACCCATATGTCTCCGGGGCACCCTCACCAGATACAGTCCACAGGGGCCTCCCCGGCCTCGCCTCTACAGAGGGCCTCTGCAGCGTACTCATCAGATCTAGAACCTCAAACTGTCCGCTCTAAACTCCCTTCCAATTTGTGAGGATTAATCACACCCTCCAGTGCTCCTCAAAACTGAAACGCACACAAACAATCTCCGTGTAATTTTCTTTCTGTCTTCAGATTTGACTCATTTTAAGATATTAAAAATAACTGATTTAAATGACACTTTATCGGGTTACTCTAAGCTGTAGAATACTCTATATTTGTCTTTTGCTTTAAGATTGTTTTATTCATATGGTATGTACATAGATAGAGGTATATTTAAATGATAATTAAATCAGTGACTAAGAGGGTGTGACCAAAAGATCTCAATCTAAAGGTAATTTTCTTTTTATCTATAACTATGCCACATTCAAGTTTTGGAAGACGATTTGTTCGACATCACATTAATACTCTGTTTCTGCAGGAACCTATGCACTAATACTTGCATGTATAAATGCTTTTTGTGTGTTTTAAAAAAATGATCTAAATTTATAGCTAAAACAAAATTCTTCGATACTGGCTTAATCTTTGACCATCTCATATAGGATCACATATTGTTGATCTATTAGATTGTACTTATTATACTCTGTATAAACTTTTGAAAAACTAATATGAGATCGAGATGGGATTTTTGAAAACCAAACACAGTATTTCTGTCGGGTTTATTCACCTTCTCTTGGCCCGTCAATCCTTTTTTTATACCACTTTATTGTAATAATAATGTTTTTTGAAGCAGGGGGAAAAGGGGTTCATGGAGCAACCCGCCATCTTAATATTGAGGCATAACAGTATGTGAGTGACTATCTTTCTGCAGAGTCCTCAACCACATCCTAACAAGCTCACTTTGTCTTCCAAGCTCATGCCGCTAATGTGCGCTAAAGCATGTTTTTTTTTCTGACTGCAAATTTTAATGTGTTAGTGTTATTGGGGATAAGTGTGTGATTCAGTGACAGTCTGTGGCAAAGGCAGACTTTTCCCTTGACTGATACCAAGATGGCAATTTTCACTTAAAACGTAGAACTTCCTTTAACCTCAGCTTGTGTGCTGCTTTGTGAACTGTTCAAAATTAGCTGGTACACAAGCTGAAATATCCGAGTGAGGTATGCCACTTGACACTGTATTTGATTTCTGCATTACTTAGTCCACTATAGCTGCTATTTCAATATAAACATGTTTTCTGATTGAAGGCCAATGCTGAGTTTGAGATGTTGAATGTATGTACATTACAGTAGGCACTGTAGCTGTGGTCGATGCACTGTGACCCCGGGGTTTAAGAGACTGTTCCGTAACTGAAACGTTCATTGGTTGAATACCTTTGACGTTTTCACCAGCAGCCATTTCTTCTGCCAAAGTGTCCTTTAGCAAGACACAGAACCGACTCAATTGGTGTGAGGCAATCTGAAAACATGACTTAGTAAATCTCCTTAAACATCCCACTCTTTACTGCATGTTCTCCTTTAAGTATTGCCATAATCAAGCGTTGCTTCTGTAAGTCGGAGAAAAAATAGCTTGCATGAAAGACCTTTTGAGTTTTAGCTACATTGCTGCAAGAATATCTGAATAAACAGTAAATACATGAGCATATAAAGCAGTAAAAATCAGTTCTGTTGTATTGTACAACATCTACAGCTTCAAACTGGTCAAGAAAACTGAATACACAGTGAAAGGAGGTAACACCAAACTCACAAAGGAGAATAGCAGTGATTTGCTTCTACATGTTCGTCTCTAGCTCATCACCAAGACGGACCCAGGTTCCATTCAGACACCTGAGTCCCAAACTCAGTCACAGCACTTAGCCACAGTAGACTAATTTAACAAGACATGTCTGGAATCCGTTGGCCCTCGCAGGCTATCATGGACTCACACACGGAGGGGCACAGTCTTACCTCATTAAAGTTCTCAAAGGTCCCTACAGGTAGTGTTTCACATGATATGACCCGACACACAGCTGCACGTATGCTCATTTACTGACATGCAAACGCCAACAAGTGCACACATTTACTTCACCTAGCAAAAATAACAAATATTACACAATTATACCTTTCTCTTTCCGAAACAAGTTGGTGAAATTATTGAATGTGCACTAAACTAATCTAAGACAAATGGATTTCTACCTTCTTATTGTAGTCAGATTACCCATGCTATTTTAAATTTGGCGATCAGGTTTATGATCAATGATCAAATGTATGATTTTTGGTAAAGACATAAATGCATGCATTGTAACCCTTGGTAGACATTATTATGGTCGCCGTTTACAAAACAATATCATAAAATTACAGTCTTTTATCATCAACCTAAGGTGAAGGCCTGCCATGGAGCAAACACTTAAAAAAAAAATGTTTCGATTAATACTGCTGATGGGGTGTTGATTTAACTTTTGTTTGGGTAACCAGCGTCTTGTAGATATTAATACCTTTATCCCACAATTCTTCCAGTCAGAAAAATGGTAACATTGATTAAGTCTTCATATTTATTGTCATTCTCAGAAATGCCTCATTTTACATGTACCTGTATAAACAACAGCTCAGTGCAGTAAGCCCAGGAATAAGGACATAAGGAGTCATGGGAAATGCAGTCCATCATCAACTGACATATCATTTGATTCAGCAGAATAAGAGGAAGTAGACAAAGCAAGGACGCGAAGATTAGCTTATCATTAAAGAATTACTCAAATTAAATTACATAAGTGAAATCAATACCGGATCCTAGTTTCCATCTGTATGAGCATCACCTTTTCATGGTCTTCTTCACCGTTGGAGAAGTCTTTACCAATAGATTAAGCAGTTTTGGCTTCACCTCTCCCACATTTAACACCTCATCTAAATCTACAGTAATTATCTCGACATTTGTTGGCCTCGATCCTCCTAGTAGGAGCTATCTAGAGTGGCAATTGGTTGAGAGGGACACGGCTGTGAGACAAATAATACAGAATGTAAACCCACAAAACAAGGCTCAACTGGAATATGGATTGTACAGTATTGACACAGGGTAAGCTAATGGGTTTCAAAGTACACATTAATTGATATGGAGCATTGCCGTGAGTGTGTGTATGTCTGTGTGTCTTTGTGAGTGTGTTTCCCAAATTACCTAGCAGGGTCGATGGCTGGGGCTGGATGCCGCTGTAAAAGGGAAACACAGGTCATAGTTCAATGAGAGATAGTCATTAGACAGTGATTGATTAGTTGGCCAGAACTTAATCCGGTCCATTATCACAGATAAGTGGTTTGGGGAAGGTTTGGCACGGTGCATCGGCTGAATCCGTCATTGTCAGTTAGAGAGCATGATGTCCTGTCAGTTTCATTTGGGGCAACATCATTGAAGAATCCGTCTTGGAAATGTTGCGCAAGATAACGCCCAACTTGAAAATTGAAAAAAGCATGTTTTCATTGACGGGCACGAAGCTTTGAAATCATGAAATGCCAATCATTTTCTCAACTCACAGAAGACCATGTACTCCCTTGTTCCGAGTAGAGACATGAAAATAGCCAAAGGTAGTATTTAGATTCGATAAGGATGCTTTGAAACTTTGCGTCTTATGAGAGAAGTGAAATGAGAAAAACATCTGTGACTCATTTGCTCCTGCACGGTATTATTTGCATGATGTCTCCCCATGTCACCCATCTAAAGATGGCAAGAAAGCGGCTCCATGAGATTAACAAAGGACATCACAAAGAAGGGTTGAAGGATCACAATAGCTGCCAGCTTTATGTCCAAGCACTACATGCTAGTCTGTTCGGAAGTCAGCTAAGAGAGAAAAGGGGAAAAGCACCTGCCCTGTCTGTGTGTGATCCGTCATAGTTTAATCATTTCATTTCAATAGCTTTCATTCGTGTGAATGGGTGATTCTCTTTCAATTTAATATAATCTTGGTCAGGGCAACCTAGGCTTGGGATTCAAGTACACAAAAGGAAAGTTTATATAAATTCCTAATGTCTGGCCTGTTTTTTTCCTTTGCCTAAGGTCAGGGCTGGATATGGCTATAGCCTGGCTCTGGCCCTAGCTAGACAGGTCTTGATGCAGCCTGCAGGTTTGTAAGTACCTTAAGCGTGACCCCGCTTTGCAGAGCTAGGGTAGAGCTCCACATGGTGCCCACGTAAGACTTCTCTAACGCTCAGTTTGGTGCACTTTCAATTTTGTTGTCTAACGTTAGCCTCCCTTGCCCTACTTTGTTGACCTATACTCGCCCATGAATATATGGGTTGGTGAATCAGCGATGCAAACTAATTAAATAATTTGCTGTGATTGAGGATTAGATGTTGCAGCAGCTGAATCAAACCTGCAATTTCTCCGGGGAGAAGAAGCCACGGGTGTTAATTCCGAGGCTCTCGTTAGTCATTCATGACCACAAATCCCTCCTACCCTCCCATAATCGCACAAAAACACCAAAATCAGGTGTTGGTGTGACAATGTACCTCAGAGGTATTGGATATGTTAATCGTAGCGTCAGAACCGACTGCTTGTTCATATTTCAAATGCATTTAGATGCTAGTATTTAGTTCTGAAAATACATGTTTTCATATGTTTCTCTACTGGTTTTAGCTTTTCAGAAAATCCTGTGTGGCAGTATGTATTTAATTCCACTTTATCTGCTGTTGGGAATGCCGACAAGGTACTTATACAGATTTATATATTTCCATAGGACCTATTTATATTTATCTATTTATATTTCTGTATCTATGTTAGACTCATAAGGGATCTCATCATCTCCATAATGATAAGCAACATTCACCAAATTGTGTGTTTGTACAGAGTTCATAACATATTCATGATTTTTAAGGAAACATGTCATTTGCATTGTATAATCTCTCTACTTTGGTGCAGCGCAGAAGTGGGACATTGTCATATTACGATGCTACAGAATAAGACTCTCTACCTAAAGGCTCATCCTTTTTGTCCCGCGAAGACAGCGACTGGTTCTACACTTCTTAAAAGGACACTTGACCTTTTGGGGAGGACAGTATTACGACCGCTTTGCTATTGATCAATGGATATCTATTTTTTTCTGCATTTAACACGGGAACTAAAGGGAAAAAGCAATAACGGAACTGTGCAGGTACGGTGGGACTCGATGTGCACCTGTGGGACATTGCACTGACCCACGCAGCAACCGCCGACACACACTGTAGCAGTGACTCGTGGTTTGTGTGACAGTCAAAGGGGTGAGGCAGAACCTGCATTGTCGATAAGCACACAAACTGGATAAAATAAAAAAACGATATAGAATAAATAAGCCTAGAGTTTTTTTTTTCTCTGTTAACATGCAGCATGCGCTCAGTGGCCCATTACACAGTTGCTTAGAATGAATATGTGCTCTTCTTTGGGGCGGCCCAAGGCTATTTGCATTGCCAAAACGTGTGTGTGTGTCGACACATTTGTGAAGTTGCTCCAATCATCCCCCTGCCTCCATCTTGTGAGAAGCGTCTATAAGCAAACACACTCACAGAAGCACAAAGGAGCGGTCGAGAGGCAGGTGACTCTCCTCGGGAATACCGGAAATGTTGGCAGAATGTATAAAGAAGGACGATCTGCGTCGGCCCCTGTGAGCACTCGGCCATCTGCCCTCATTAGAATTCCCCCTTGAGGTAACCTTCCCTCCTCCCAGAGCAACTCATTGAAAGTGAAGGGCTTTGTTTCAGATTGTCTATTGTAATTACGCATTATTCTCTTCCTCTGTTGCCTGCTTGCTGAGAGGAGAGGAGCTGGCTCACGGACGCATCCGCTCGGCAAGAGAACACACAGGAACCGTGGTGTCGCGTGAGCCCCCCTCCCCCCACCAACCGTACGCTGCCTCGGTGTGGTTTTGTTCAGCCAGGTCATGGTGAAATCCTTGCGGTTGAGGTGGCTTGTCTCTCTTCTGCCGTAGCGGGGCGACCAGCACTAATACCTTCCTCTGCAGCATCTGGGATAATCTGCTCTAGTTCTTCTTGGGTCAAACTCAACAGTAATTAATCCTACCATTAGCCTGCAGGCTTCAGGGTTGAAGCGCTGTATATGCCTGTGTCTCATATGTTTTCTTTTTCCACATCACCCTTTTCAACTTCGCTTTGTTACCGAGGGCCCTGACCCCCCCCCCCCCCCCCCCCCCCCACGCCCCATCTTCTCACGCCTGTAGGATGCAGGCCTGGCTGGCACTCTATTATTTTGGCAGCCCAGGGCCCAGAGCACTCAGAAACAAGCACACAGTAACTACGGCACATCCGTATTAGTGCATTTTTTTCCTCTAAACCCTGCCTTCAAAGCCTTTTGACATCTGCCAGTTTGCTCACAAATGTTGTCCAAGTGCCAACTTTGCAATGCTGCAGCTTGTGATGCATGCGGCTGAAAGTTTTCTTTTTCTGTCAATGTGTATGTGTGTTTTCATGTGGGTGACTATGTACTTGTGCGTGCCTCCTGGGATTGAGTTCATGAAACCATACGCATGAATAACATCAGAAAGATGGCCACAGGTTGTAAACCTGATGTCCTCATCCTGCCTCCTGCTCTGCAAACCACACACAAAAATGCCCGGCCCTCTGCTCACTCCCTCCGTGCCTTGATGAAATATCCTCATGGTCAGGGATGGGCCATATGCCCTACTTAGGAAAAACAGCTCAAATATGTGCAAGTTAGTATTAATTGTGTGATTAAGACTTTTAAGTGCTAAAATAAAGGCTACCAAGGAAATAGTTCCTTTTATCAGGAAACAGACACGTGGGTTTTAGTACGGAGTACTAAACGTTGGGTTTATTTTCCCATACAATGATCATGGACAATGACAATACATACAAGACAACACCATCAATTACACACAAGTTAGTAGACACGGGATAGGAGGGCTAACGGGTAACAAGGCCTGTGGAGTAGGGCGGTGCCAGCGGTCTGTCAAAGCAAAGAAACAAACAAAAGGGCCCCAAGCTTCCCTCCTCCTCTGAACCGGCCTACCACACTTTAACCTACGCCACTTACCTCACTGCTACAACACACTGGGGGACAGCCGCTGGCTTCTAACCTAGTGCATCTAACAGAGGTTTATCCTATGGGTTTATGTAGAACCCAGGGTATCTTACCTAGCCCTGCTCCACAGTGCTCTTGTACATTTGCAAATTTAAAGTACATTTGAGTCCACTTTAAACTTTCATCCAGCTACATTTCAGAGGGAAATGTATTTTAGTTACTTTTCAAATGAAGTTTCTTCATTTTCACGAAGTAATTAGTTAATGAAAAACATTACATTAAAGACAATGTGTTGCAACTCTAGGTCTACGAGGTGTTAGGCCAAACATTTAATATATTGTAATTTAATGTTTGAGATCAAAATCCAGAGATTTGAACAGCACCTTCGGGTATTTGTTTTTTACCTCATGACATAAAGGAAGCCTCTTCTGCTAACATGTTGAAGTGGCTTCTGAATTAGGCCGGTGCCTTGAATAGTAGTTTGCCTCTATTGGTCAAGGAAAAGATGTCAAATTTGATTTAAAGCCCCCCGCTATAAGCAGGCATCTGTACTTCTGTACAACTTAATTGGAATTTTAGAGAATGTTTATGTGTAATAGAATATTCTTATATTGTGATATTGGATGTTTAACTTAAGTATGGATGATACACTGAAAGTATTTCACATCTTCTCTTATTAACCTTTGCAGGCCATTCCCATGTTATCCGATGAGTGTTAAATCGGAGACAGATTTTCATGTTATGACATGCTGCCTTGAGCTGCGACCTCAATGATATGTCAACTCAAGAACCAGCAGCTCAAGTTGTCACCCAGCCATCTGTTATCAGTGTGTGCTAAATGTCTGTTTCCAAGCACCGGATCCCCCTCCAGACAACCCCTCCGATGCTGATACAGTTAGCTGCCTATTTCGGACTGGAGTGAACTAAATCCATCAAGCAATACCTAAAATGTTCAAATACAAGGTTTTTTTTCTGTCCCTCAAATTGAATTGCAGGGATTAATTCCATAATGTGATATCAGCTATATCCAAAATATGCCCCCTGCTGTCCTTAACCAACAAACTCAACAGTAAAAGAAACAGAAATATTTCAATGTATTTTCATGCTTGTCACATTTGGTCCAATAGGACCGGAGACAGGAGGATTCAAGCGCAGACTTCGCCGAAAAAACAAAGCACTTTATTTAAAGTTGCCAAACAAAAAATGACTGGGGGCAAACGGCCATCAAAATGCAACCAAAACCAACTCTCCACCAAGACTCGCCACAGACAATACATGAACTGTGCAGTGACGAGCGACAAGGGACACACGTGGTTTAGATACACTGGGAAGGTGCAGGTGATTAGACACAAGAGGAAACAATCAGGGACACGGCAGACAATCACTCCCAGGAGAAAACACACCAGGGCAGAAAGTGAAGTCAACCCACACCGTGACAGTGCTATATAGTTCAGTGGATGATTTGTGCGTACTTCATAAAACCACTCTCCCTCCTAAAGAACTACAACAAGAAAAAGCAACCCAGAGGAACTAATTGCAAGAGAGGAAAGTCAAAGTACTAATATCTTATTTTTAGCAATGATAATCCTCGATCCCCACAATACCATCCTGTTCTCATCCTCTCCCTCGGTGAGAGTGAGATTGGGGGGAAAGGAAAAGATTTCGCCCCCGTTTTCTTCCGGGGCTCCGGAGACGCCGGATCCCTCGACATACACCAGCGGTGAGGGTAAACTGCAGTTTGCAGGAGTCTCAACCCCCTCGGCCTGCAGCTTCTGTTCCCGCTTTATCACATTAGCCTGTGCCCTTGAGCATTTTGCAGCCAGACTCATCCTTTGAACTAAGGAGAGAAAAAGCAGACCAGGGCTGCCACACCATACGTCATGTGGGTTTAAATTCTGACAGGAAGTGGTCTTGTGCTGAACCATTGCCAGGCTTAAGAAGGGAGTGTCTTGATTGGCTGTGTTGGTAGGCCGGTTTTCCGTCCATGGTTCGTCTTATTGCTTTGAAAGAGATGAGAAAAAACGTAGTCCTTTATCAAATTCTCTGTGGCCTTGAAAACTAAATAGATATTAGCAGCATAATATGTTGTGATAACATCATGTCGACGTGAGGGTCACGAATAGCCAGTGGGATCGAATTATCAGCAACCGCAGGCATCTGAGGCTTAATTAGAGCTCGCCATTGTTCAGGATAATTAAGACAGTTTGAGTGTCATAATCGACTGCCAAAGTTGTAACGCTGCAGAAGAGACAGTCTGCTGAGCAGAATCATTTCTGGAGCGCAGCGGAACGGAGGAGTAATTTTGTAGGCAGCCAACCAAAGCACTGAATGTCACACTGGCCATGCTGCCCCCACCCAACCCTCCGCCCTCCACACGTTTCATCTCACTGGCTACTTAATGACTTTTCCAACGGTGAAAAGTCTCAGCTTAAAGAGCTGCTGAACAGTCAGCTGCTCATTAACACAGCAAAGGGCTGTGCAGGGAGGACGGGAGGACGGGAGGGGCGGGTGAGGATGGAGACTTAAGAGTGAGAGGTGCGGAAACAGAGAGACCTGGAGAAAAATTCATTAAGTTTAACACAATGGCTACATTGTTGAAAATGTGAAACCCTAAAAACGATTCATATCCTCTATTGACAAGGCCTGGTCCTCTTTTGGCGCTTTGAATAAAAAAAAGAATTGAGTAGGCGTCCATATTAAATAAGACTAGAATCCCTTGCATGGTTGGGATGGCGTCCTTCTCATTTTAAATTAAAGAAGAAAAAAAAACCATTACTGTGGTGGCCATCATGAAGCATGCCCCAAACGTAATGGATGGAATGCAAATGGGAAAAGAGTCAGTTTCAACATTGCGTTCACCCTCCCCATGTCAAGTGGCCTGTATTGTCATGTGATATAGCCCAGGAGAGCTGTTACTTATGCCAGCGGTAAGTGGAATCAGAATACAGCTGATTGTCCAATCTGAAAGGCCTTTCACCGAATGATTTCTTTTCCCAATGTGGAACATAACAAATTCCCCGTCGCTGACCACCTCCGGAGTGCTCAAAGAGTCAGAAATAGATTTCACTATTTGGCTTAACGGACTGCTGAACAATCAGCAGCTCACTCACAAAGCTCTGGCTGAGGGAAAGAGGGCCGGGTGAGGAAGGAGCGAGGCAGAGGAGACTTACCAACTAGAGGTGTAGGAAAGGGGAGACTTCGAGAAAAAAAAGGTTTTGCACAATATCTACATGGTCTAAAGTGAGATTGGGAACTCCGGTGAACTAGCCCTGGTCCACTTTTAGATGACGTTGCAAAAGGCTCTACCCTTCGATTTTTGATTTTGCACAAACACAAATTCCTGTATGTGTAACGTACGCGGCAATAAGTGGCTTCTGATTCTGACTTCAAATGATTCTTCCGCTTTCGACAATAGGAATTCAGAATGAATTATTTCACACACCGCTTAAAGAGGTGTTCAAGGGAACTGGAAATGCAGCCATTTGGTTTGGTTGACTGAGTGAGCTTGTTAACCCTCAGTCAGGTGCTAGTAGTAATTTAGGATTGGCGCAGATGGCAAACACAGATGATGAGTGTGTATCATAAAATAAATGGAGGAATTTCGTGCAATCACACACATTTTCTCTTCAAGGGATTGTCGTTTCAAAACTCACAAGGGTCATATGTTCAGGGTCAAGTTTAATGCTAGACATTAAACTTCTGTTACTTAAAGTCACTGTTACCTAATGGCTGAGGAATGAAATCACATGACTCCCTCCCTCCTTTACCTCAGAAATACAACAGTGATGATTGGCACACCCTTTTTGTCACTTGAACATATGTTTTTAGGTATCTTCTGCTGTTTATCTGCTGTTTAGTCAAGGGTCATTCAGAGTCTAAAATGATCCATCAATGGAGTATGTCTCACAGAAGCTGTAGTCTCTACATGAAGAAAGAAGATGCTAATTTGTGTAAAGGATGACTCACTTTAATTAGCATTGGTGGATCCTTCAGAGCTATTGTACCTTTTGATGTTTCCTCCTCAGGTGTTTGACGGCGATTCGTTTTTTTACTTGCAACATGTGCAAGATTTATATTTGTATTGTGTCTGTGTGTGTGTGTGTGTGTGTGTGTGTGTGCGTGCGTATAACCACACAGCCCACAGCAGTGGATACAATAGACTGTCGCAGTATGTAGTGCCAACGTCCCCAGAGCGAACCGGAGATAAAGAAACACAAGGGAGGAGTTGGTAAAATTGCTTCTGCTCTTACGTGTATGACTGTGCCTCTTTGGCAGTAGTGTCCATCAGCTCGTGTGTGTGTGTGTGTGTGTGTGTGGAAACGGGGAGAGGAGGGAGTGAAGGAGACACCCCGGAGTGTAGGCAAGAGGCGGAGCATGCGGCGGTTGTACAGGAGGGAGAGAAGGACCTGTGCGGTGAGAGATACAGCCGGGGGGGGGGGGGGGGGGGGGGGGCGGTGTTGTTGAACATCCAGCTTTGCTTTTCCTGAAATTCTTGCACGGTCATTAAAGAAATATTAAAATATATATAGATTTTAAACACAAAGGCTATTATGCATGCTCCCGTTCTGATGTGTTCCAATCCAGTGCATATTTAAGACTTTTGCATGGTTCTTTTTTATGAATAAGTCAACAAGAAACATAAGGGACAGAGGACATGAAACCCAGATACGTTTTCCAGGAAGTTGGGAATTTAACCAAAACAAATATCTGGGTTTGTATTTGATTTACTATGTTTTTTGAAGTCACAAAAATTCTACGTAAATAAATGAAAAACCACCATTGTTTACCTTATTTCAATAAAAAATACTTTTTTGAGCAACACGAATATACGTGTGTTCAAAAGTTGGAGAATTTAGAATTCCAAACATTTTTGTGGACTTTCTACTGATTTGGAACAATTTGTTTAATTGTGGTTTGATCGGAAGTTAACACACAAAAGGGATTGAGATATTTAGCTAATTTTCTTTCAGCAAAGTTAATTTTGTCATTTCTATTTAGCTTTTCTAATGGTATAAGTCCAGCAACGGTATCTGATGGATTTTATTGTTATGGTTTTTTGTTAAGGAAAGATCACGACAGACCACAACATATATTCATTCCATTGTTTTGAATTTACCCTATTTTGTGAGAAATTGTGCTTGCTTTGTAAGACTATGGCTGTAACCAGTCAGTGTGTGAGAGGACCACAGTGACATTTCTTAAACTGCATAGAGGGAGTTGCTGAACAAATTCAATAAATTTCCAAATAAGACAGAGCTTGCACCCAAAGAAGTGGACTCCACTTCATAATCCCCTGCCAAAAACTCAGCTGGAAAAGTGAGGGAATAGTTTTTCTCTGGTTAAATAAAATAAATTAAATCTCAAAAGAGAGACAGCAAGATAAACCTTTCTACTCTTTTCAGTAAAGTCCCCATAGGGAGGAACCCTATCTGATACTGGTAACAGCTTAGATTTATACATCCATTGACTATGCTTTCATGTGCCATCTTTAAACCTCATAAGCTGTATGGAAATATCCACATATCGCCACAGCGGAGCAATCACTGTGTACTAAAAATCAGCTAAAGACACGGCTAATTACCTCAGGATGAGGATGGCGCGGAAGAAGCCAAAGCCACATTTAGGAATGGATGTTCTGTGCTGTGTCACGGATGAGAGGCTGGGTCACACCGTTTGATATGCAGGTGCACAGAAGCCCCGGGTTTCCTTCTGCAAGCGGGCAGCTCTCTTGTCAGAGGTGTACCGAGGCATGACGCATAAAGACACACACGCACGCACACACACACACACACGCACACACATTTCGTGCCTCTTGGCAGCAATCCGCCACAGGACAGCTGATAAAAATATCACAAGTCCTATCAGGCAATTAAACGGAGGGACGCAGCGGAGTGTGTTGGGTGCTTAATGGCTTCCGCCTCCCAGCAGAGGAGTCAGTGTGACTGGCCAACAGGGGGGACACAGGCCACTGATGGAGGGGGGAAATCCGAAGGTGAGTGAAACAGCTTCATTGGTCTCAGCGAAACAGTTTGTCTGTCACGTGGTAGAGGGAGGGGGACTGAGAACATGTTAAAAGGTTTAAATTGTAATGTTCGGTTAGAAATCCTAATAAGATGTATTGTCTGTATTGCATCATGTTGGTACAACCTGTCACTGACTTAGACACTTTCATGAAGTGGGCTTATTATTGGGTGACGCCTGCGTTGGCAATGCTTTGGATATCAGTAATGAGGATGCTTGAGCTGTCAGGTCAGAGTTTTGGCTGGTTTTTATGCTCCAAATTGTCCTTGTATCTTAAGCTTCTTTGTTATTCTTTACAAATGTTTTGTAACTTGTAATGGATTCATTAATAGTTATTGAGCAATTCATCCATATCTTTTGAAAACGCGGCATAAGCCAATAAAAGCCAAAAAACCACTCTGATGTAGCTGCTCTAGATCACACAGAACGACACAGTGACACCCCTGGACAGGTCTACTGAGGTAAACCTTTATTTTACTATCATTCAGCATTTATATTGTCATAGAATCTTTATAGAAAATTAGAGTAAAGAACTGCAGAGAAGGCTTCTCTCAATGGAACTGGTGTTTTCGCTCTCCTCCTTGCTGGCCTCTGCGACAGTTTGATTGACAAGGGATGTTTTTTTGAGCGGGTCTGCTTGTTTCCAGACAGATTTTTTCAACAACGGCCTTCTTAGCATGTAAAAACCCCGCTCCCGATCCTGCTTCACCCCAACACATGCAGAGCATTGTGGGGGTGCAAGATCTACACTAAGACAGAGGTTATCCGTTGGCTGATGATAGAGGTTGGTATCACCTTGGCTCACGGCACTTCTTCCATTGTGACCTCAGCAGAAGCTCCGAGATCGCCTCGCGCGACCTCAGTCAGCCGACACATGGAGGCATCGCCTTGGATTTGGATGGTCACACTACTTATTTGGGATTTTGTGTGTGTGTGTGTGTGTGTGTGTGTGTGTGTTTGGTTAAGTGTGTCCCATGTCCCCTAGATCAGGCTGCATTTAATGGAGACAAATAGTAGTTACTCCAGTTGCACTGGACGGATGCAGGACTGATAGAGCCGGCACCTTGTTTAGCACTCAAACAGAAATACACATTCACCACAGGGGCGAAATGTCCTCTCAAAGTGCTTTATCTTTTTGTTAGGAAAAGCTCGTTCGGATCCATTAAGTGCAAAAAGACGTAGCACATTTGGTAACATGGAACAAATGTGGTCTTGGTAAATCCTTTCTCTTTGTACTAATGTCTGCATCTTTGGTCAGAGTAATAGAACATGTGTAGTACTTTGCTTGTATATATAAAGATTACAGATGTGAGGGCCATTTTAGTTGAAACACACACAGTTGGTGCTTGCTTGTCATTAACAGTTAAAAAATGTTACCTTAGACAGTCAACCAGGCCGGACTAAATGCACAATATTGTGTAGAATAAACAATCAACATACGTACACATTTTGCCTCTCTATGTTTTCATCCTCACTATAACAGCGGACAAAAAAACCATAAACCACATAGAGCGTGTGACCAGCAGCAGATCAGCACTGACATCCAGATGAAAGGCTGCTAAGTCAGCTCTTGTCCAGCTCTGCTCTCCCATTGTGTGTGTGTGTGTGTGTGTGTGTGTGTGTGTGTGTGTGTGTGTGTGTGTGTGTGTGTGTGTGTGTGTGTGCTGCAGACAAAGATAGGACTCTCAAAGGGCCAGCACAGGAGCTGGCCGGCTCAAAGGCTCCATTTCGGTTTTCTCTTCTCGGTAACCTTCCATCAATTTTTCTAATGAAAAAAAAAATAAGCCAGGCCACACATGAGAACATGTTGTAGTATTGACAAAATGGCTTATTACTTCTCTCTGCACACCTCTCCCCGAGCCCCGAACCTTTCCCTCAAAATGGCACCTTCTGACGCTTGTCTCGCCTCACACCCTTCCTCTGCAGTGACCTTGAGACGTAGATGACGGAGGGAATGTGCTCCTGTAACTGCTGTAATACTCAGCAAAAAACAAAACATATACTAAGCAGCAAGATGGATCTCACTTACACAGACGGCTGGACGAAGGGCACAAAACTTCTTTGTTAATGTGTTTTGATTGAGAATGTCACAGATCTTTTTGCATCAATCCAAATAGGATCAGGATGCCTCTCTCTGGTTCTTTTTTACTCCACCCGTTATCTTGAAGTTATTGATGAAATAAAGAGCTGTTACATGGTAATTGCAGTCCAAAAAAACAACGGTGGCGGTAACAACAGCATACAATTACAGAAAGGGGTCTCTTTACCAGGAATAGGAACAGATGAAATAAGGGGAACAATGTGTGGAACAAAACCCTTCTGTCATCAACCACCACAAGAAAAACAGACCACCGTCTCTGAGGAAACTGTTGTAACCGGTCTTTGTCCATGTCCTGGTTGAGTTAGGGACACAGACAAAGGAGGATGCCTGATTTCTTAATCAAATGCAGAGAGTGAGAGGTGAAAGGAGTGGAAGGCAGTCGTTCTGGTCTTTTCTGTACGCCAGGCTTCTGCAAGCCTGAACTCGATTTGCTTTCCCGAGCCATCTTTCAAATTCGATACCTCCATCCCACGACCTCAAACCACCATCTGATAGTGACTCCTCAACAAATCTTCACGAAAGCCGGAACGCTGATCTGTTTGCAAAGGTTTTTTTTTCTCTCTTCGTGACCTTGAGCTTATGCAAAGAAGGGATTTTTTTTTTTTCAGCCGTAAATCTTTTGCTTTCACTCCCTGCTGAAAAGTAGGAATCCAGGGCTCAGCTGGGAGCGAGAGTGCTGCAGTCCCAGTGCACGGATGATGGGCAACCCTGTGCAAGCCCAGTGCAATCCCTGTCCAGGACCACCTGAGCCTCGGCCCTGTGTGCCCGTCTGCCAGTCAAGTCACGCAGAACCAATTCATTGCTTCACACCAATATAAAACCTTTGCCCTTCCACGTTACAAATCCTCCCTCACACTTTTAATTATTTTCTTAACACCTGTGGCGTGGCTCGATAAATACTCCTCCATCCATAGAACTTAAAGTCAAAAAAATTAAATTACTCAAGGGGGGAATTGGGCATTCCCATGGCAACCAGGTCCTGTGGTATAGACGGGGATACCACGCCAACCCCAATGCCATTTGCATGCAAATTGCCCATCTGGCACCTTGTTGTTATGACAACGGCACACAGCTTCCAGTGTTTATTTCAAGTGAAATACAAAAGTCAAGGAACCAGCATGCAGAATCGTTGATGAAATCTTTTCCTCACGGGGAAGTTGCTGACACTATGTTCTCATGTAAATCCAATTATCATATTGCCCCTGCAGGAAATGAGGGAGAACATCACATCCTGCATCCTTTATATCATTAGACAAGGTAATAACTGGAATGTACTTCAAAATGACTGCAATATTTAATGGGTTTCAATATGGCATATGGCAAAATATCTTGAATGTTGTGTATTGTTGTCAAAAAATTAAACTATTCTCTGATGCCCAAACAATTTTATGTGAGCTCAAGCTGACATGTGCGTATTACTTCACCTAATTTTTGCAAACCTTTACGTAATTCCTTAAATTAAGAAATGCCAACTCCTCAGAGCTTGAAAGAGAAAGTAAACTCTGCTGACAACACAGTGTCCTCTAGTGGCAGAACGTTTACACGACCGCCTGTCTGTCTTGAATGGATAATATTTAGCTCAAGGGCCACTGAGCTGATGCTGTTTCATAGTCATCCTGGCTCAGCTCACTGGCCAGTTAAGTTTCCCTGCAGTTGTTACTATGAGCATTTTGGGAACCCAGCATATCTATTCATCCTAATTAAAATCCATCTACTGTGCGGCCGACGTACAATCGCAGGCTAATCACTGGCTGTGTGGGAACCAGACAGCTCCAATGCTTGACCTGTACCACTGTGGGACAGCACGGATCTTTGGGCAAGGTGAGCCCTGTACACCCTGCACACATTGAGCTTTGGGCTTTTACCCTTTTAGAGTTTAATTATTTGAATCCCACCAATAATCCTGTTTACAGATCGGGAGAGACAACTTGCATTAACCCCTTTCGTCCAAAGCCTATGTCAGCGAAATCACAGCAGTCGGCGCATGTGTGTGTCGTACCCTCTGACCCCGGGGCTGCAGCAAAGGGCAGGCGACGCATCGCCAGTATATTAATGAAGTAGCCTTCTCGCCGAGGTGCTGCGAGGCACGACAGTTTGGTTTTGTTTCCTCCCCTGAACGTGCGACCTTTCGCAAGGTCACCACTCGCCAGCAGCGCAGATCTTTACTACAGCCCCACCGCCCTCATCTGTCACTTTGACTTTAACCCGACGGGGGGCTTTGTGGAAAGATCAGCCGTTCCACCAGCGCGGCCACGAGGATCAGGTACTCCACCCAAACAAGCTCACTACAGCTCCATTGTCTCACAAGGTGTCTACTATGCCCTAAACAGAGCTCTTTGGGGAGCTTGCAGCGCGCCAAAGAGGCTGCCAAGATGCAAAGGTTTATGGCAGCTCCACGGAGATGGCCAGCGACACAGACATCGGTGGGTTAAGAGCTGCGAGCAGCTGCACAGGCAGAGATAGTGTCCTGTTGGTGTTGCTGTCTGAAGCTGAGCCTGGAGCATACAGTATGCTTTCCTTTAGTCGGTCCGCTTTTGCTGTGAGCTCTGGACAGGTGAAAGACCTCGTATCCGCAGCCAAGGAAAGCAGTGTCTTCCAGATAGGATATTGAGCAATAGCATAATAGCAGGTGCAGGTTCGGTGATAACGCCGAACAAAATGAAGCTGTTTAAATGTCTAGTGTCTATCGCAATACACTAACCAGAATTAATTTCTCTTTTTTTCTACATTTTGGTAAAAATATTTTTCCATTATTTGCATTCGTGACAAGAATAATAAGAATAAAGCCAGATAAGAAGATGTATTAAGATAATAATACATCTTCTTATCTGGCTTTTGGGAAGACGGCAAGCGTATTTACCAAAATGTCTATCTATTGCTTTGACCTGTTACAAACACTATAGCAGTTGGAGGAAGAGCACTTTTACATTACAGTGAAATTAGTGCAGTTATTTGAAGTAAGGGATATTATTGTAGAAATATGTAGGAATATTTATACCTCGTAGTACCCGAGTACCTGAAGGAAACATCTTGTCCGTCGTATCAGACCAGCACATCTGCCACAACAGTCGTGGCAGGTGGAGAAAGTTGCGATTTACTTATTGCTGTGAAAATAAACTGCCGCTGAGGTGAATCTCCAGGATAAGCTGTTTACTGTAGCAGTGATGTTGGTTTTCTGCTGTGTCCCTATCAGGCCATCTGGTCACGCTGTTTCCCCGTGCGCAGTGAGGTGTAGAAGGCGCTACGAGAACTTCAACTGGTAAAAGCCAACTTCGGCGGCCCGCAGCTCAAACACCCCTCTGTGTGGAGAAGGAACTGGGTGGTGTTTCACTGCTGTAAAATGGGAGTGTACAGCTCGCAGTTTGTGCTGATGGTGTTCAGCGGAGTGAGGCCAGAGTCGATCCAGGCCACGTGGTGCAGATTTACTCAGGTACTATTCAAGGAACCGATCATGCAGCAGAGGTGGAGGTAGATTTGCATCATTAACCACTCTATGAATCACTGAACACCAACTGGATCATAAAAGTGTATAAGAAAAATGGAAATCCCTCGTATGATGCCCAATAAACCTAGACAGAAGTTATTTTTTAATAACCTATCCACAATGTAAACAGCTGAATTTTTCACACAGAGAATCCCAGATGTATCTTTTAAATAATCCAAAGCCTCCCCTGAGTATATACTAATATGCTAAAAACGACAGGGGTTCTTAAGCATGATATCCTCCAATGTAAGACCATTACATCACACTACTGTAGTTAATAGTAAGAAAGTCTTTTTGATCTCATGCATGTGAATCTTGAATAGCATTAAACTTATTTGATCGATAGCTTTATTGATTATTTTCATTCAGCCAATAGCTGTTCACCACGGTTTCAGTGATTTACCTTTGGCCTTCTGCGCCTCAACTTCCGATCTGCGCTGCCATCAGCGGCGCTGAGGGCTCCATCAAAGTAGGCTATGGTCGTTTTGCACAGGAACATTTGACTTAATTAAGAAATGAGACACTTGCTAATTATTTCTACATTTAACTGAACTGAAGCATTCTGTAATTGGATGAACACAAAATATGAATAACAGTTTATGATATTTTTATAAGAATAAAAAAAACACACTCATGGTGATTGACCAGGACACACAGTCTTCCTCTCAATTCCACCAATAATAGCACGGGGCTTTGCTATGAGGCAGAAGAAGTGAGGAAGTGCCTCCTTAAAGGTGGGGTGCGATAAAAAAGCCAAAAGTTGTTTACGTGTCCTCAAAAGGGGTAATAAATGTTTGAGCAGCTGAAACCCCCATGTGAAACAACAGTCTGGCAAATCAGGGAAACCGTTGCTTTCCTTGAGAACGTTTGGATGAATATATGAACGCATCAGATTAATTCACAATCAATGCTTTTCTCAGTCCTCGGCATGTC
This sequence comes from Apeltes quadracus, assembly GCA_021346845.1. NCBI lineage: Eukaryota > Metazoa > Chordata > Actinopteri > Perciformes > Gasterosteidae > Apeltes > Apeltes quadracus. Next base: position 16,451,918 of record CM037918.1, read on the forward strand.
CTCTAGTTCAGACAGTACTACAGTATTTGTTTTGCCTGTTATGAATTTACATAATCTTTAGAATCCTGCTACGGCATAATTTATGCCTCATTGTGAACGTGTGCATAATTTAACTATGAGACTGGACTGGAGGCAGGCTTTGGATCTTTGGTACGTGCAGATCACTCATGGCAGTGAGGGGCAGAGCAGACACTGTGCCAATGAGACAAATGTGGATATTGAGCGGCCACCGAATTAAAAAACAAAATCTGCCATTTATTTGACCATGTTATTCAAGGCTTTTATTTCTGTTTGGACAGTTTCTGACTGGTCTATTAGAAAAAGCAAACTGTCTTATCAGTGTATCCCAGAACCACCATGTCAAGACCGATAGGTCCTTACGATGCAGTACATGATAAAAACTGACACTGTCCGTTTGAAAATGTCAGTTTAAATATGTCTTAAACCAGATAAATCACAATATATAACAGACCGGCCATTTCCTGTAATCAAGTCCTAAGCCTTTAGTGGCATCCCCAGCTGTCACTGCAAAGTGCGTGATTGATGAATCCCATAAAGGATTGATAGTGGAAGTCTTGTTTCATTTCAAATATCATCCGCTGGAGAGAAGAAAGGACTTCAAGTGGCACATTTGAATCAAAGTGTTTTGTCATGTCTGACCCCTGCAGTGGTGTGCAAATAGACTCATCTTCTCCATATAAAAATAGCTCGCATTGCCTGCTGTTCAAGGTTAGGGAAGAGAAAGGCCTTTTGGAGTCAGCAAAGAACACGGCCCATGTAATACTTATTCTCAACCCTTTTGCCTCATGCTGCTGAATAACTGTGTATCACGGTTACAGGATGGAGTCCATTTGCAGTGATGCTATTTCGTCAACTGTTTTGCTTGGTACCTCTTGCTAAAACCCAGAGGGCTGTTTGATTCTGAACAGAACATTACCAATCGAACAAACAAAATACTCAGTAAGGTCAAACTAAATGAACAGATAAAAAAAAACAGATGAAAAATAATTGTAATGAAAATAGCGACTCAGTCGGGAGAAGGAAGCGATAATATCACAGAACGTTTACTCTCGGTACAATTTGTGTCACTAGCACTGCTTTTGGCGTGCAACCTCACAGAGACAAAAATAACACTGCGGCTCCCTCTTGTGGCAGCGAGGTGCCACTGTTGATGTCAAACCGTGTCCCTATCCAGCGGCTGCGTCCACCAGCAGGCTGCATTCCAGTCTGCGATTTAGAGGACAGATTTGATTAATCCTTTGCGGCCCCGAATATCCCATCATGCATTGCGGGAGATTTAAGATTTCATTCAGGCTGGCAAAAGGCAACCCAGCAGCCGGGGAAGTGCTTTAAAAAAATGCTTAAACTGTGTGACCTTGGTCACCCAAGTCATGTTTTTAAATGCAAAAACGACGTGAGAACAAAATGCTTTTAGTTGTAACTCTTTATTCGGTTAACTTCTTTACTATGATGTCATGTGTGATTTATTTCATGTGAATATTACAGTTATTGGTAATTTTGTACCCCACCTGTTCTAGGGAATCCCACAGAGCCCCCAGTATGTGGCAGACCCGTCTATGGGCAGACCAGCAGTTTAATTCCGACTGTTTTCATCTTGCCACTTTGTCATTATATTAGATATGTAATATATAACAATTTATATTTTCGTAATGAAGACCGAAATGCTCAAACAAGCCGCTCCATCCAGATGTTTCATCAAACACACTATCCCGTGTGCAGCTATTCAAGCTTACAGTTTTAATCATGTCTGATCTGGATGGACGTGTGCTATGATTATAGAGATCAATGTATAATTTAATTACATTTAATGTAAACACTAACAATGAAAAATTGCTTACATGTTGTTATCACATATAAATCCGAGCGGATCACAGTTTTCCTCAGTTCAGCTCAGTGGGGTGAAAAGCATTTATTGACGTGTGACATTGAGTGTTTTGGACGGGCCTTGACACCTGCTACCTGCTTTGTTTTTGATGGTGCTTTCCAGTTCTCGTCCTCGCTAGTGTCCTCGTGCGCATGCATAGCCATATACACTAGATGTCGCATTCGGGCTCTAAGCATACGTCAAAACCGCAGCCATCTTACTACGGGGTTCTCTCAATGCTTTTCAATGGACTATGCCAGACTTTTGAGCTGCCTTTGGGTGTTCCAATGAAAGGAATGAATTCCAGGATTGGCGGGTCACGATTGCACGTCGGTCAGACACACTATTGTCCAAAAAAAAAAAAAAATACCCCGGACAGTTGCCCAAAGTGTCCCAAAATCGATCACTTTATTCGGGGGAGACACCGCGCCGCACCGAAGCCCTTGTCTCAGCTCCGGACCTTCCTGCCTATGTACATTCCTTGTCTGTTAACTCATACAAGCCGATTAAACATTTTTCGGTGCTAAAAAACTAGAAAATCGCATTAGATTCGGACTATTTACGGTGCCTTCATTGACGTTGGTGCGTTGAAAAAGGATCGATCCCCCGTAGTAAGATGGCGGCTCTATTGACGTATTCGTGCCAATGAGCGATCGTAACGAATGCGACATCTAGTGTATATGTCTATGATTTGCTGCAAGCAAAACAAACCTTTTTATTTCTTTCTTAAATAAAATAAAATTCGTCATCGGTCCGCCATGCATGCTGGGATATGCCGGGGCCGCAGTGGAGACATCCGAGGTGCCCTCCGAAGCGGGGACTGCAAGGCTGCATTCGTCTGCGGCATTCGAAGGAGCCGACCAAAACGAGTGGTCTCGTCACAGTGACGTATGCAGTCTCTGAAGGACGCAGCCGCTGGCTTGGACAGAGTTCCTTCGCTACTCTCTCAGCGGGGACATTTCAAGGATTTTGACAATGGCTACAAAATGGGGAATATGCAGCGCGGGGAAGATAAGTAACGACTTCACTGTGGCCCTGAAGACTCTTCCTCCCGAGGACCATCAGGTATCAGAATGAGCAGATAGATACTAATGTTACTAATGATACTATTATCTGCTTTCAAATGCACGACGTTTCGCCGAGACAGCGAGGATTAACAGCTCTGTAAACAGCCTTTTATGTGCTATATCAAACTATTCACAGTTTGCATAGTTACAATCAGGTTCCAATAGGTGTTACAAAGTTACAACCAGCAGCTTGACACCAGTCATTAAATACAATGTGAACTTCTGTTGGCAGCATTCTTCATACCGTAAGTGACGCACTAAGTGCGCATCTACACTTCTTTGCACTTTAACCTGAGTTAAAGCATTGATAATCACCTTGAAGATAAACACATTGACAATACTGGTTCAAAAGCAGAGCGTACACTTCTGTCTAATGAAATCAAATTCTGTATAATCTAATTTTTCCATTTCTTATCTCCAGACACAAAGAAAAGCAAAGTTCTAGCATGAGCAAATGGAAAATGGAGTCAAACTATTCATTTGTGTGGAACAGAAGCGCCGCGTTGCAATAATTCAAATCATGAAACTGTATTTACAGGTTGTTGCTGTGGCAGCTCGCAAATTAGAAGATGCACAGGATTTTGCCAAAAAACACAGCATTTCCCGGGCATACGGCAGCTACGAGGAGCTGGCCAGAGATCCAGATATAGGTCGGTCATATTAGGTCGGTCACATAAGGTCGGCTGACGCTTTTTTTTTCCCGTAGAAATTGTACTGTTGATTTTGACGGGACAGAAGCATCCGTGTGTATGTGTGTGCAGATGTGGTGTATGTGGGGGCTATCCACCCCTCCCATCGCAGTATTTGTCTCCTCCTTACGAACGCCAAGAAGAACGTGCTGTGTGAGAAGCCGCTGGCCATGAACTCCAAGGAGGTGAAGGAGATCCTGGCCTCCGCCAAGAGGAACAACGTCTTCCTCATGGAGGTGCGGATGGACGAACTCTCGATTGCTATTTATTTTCTTACTTTTTACTTGCAAACATTTTCTTTATCAGTGAGGACAGAAAAGGGGATTGCGGCATTGTTTTTTTTTTTCAATGTTAATGTTTCATGAACTTTTCTGTCACATGCCAAACTGTTATTGGTTATCACATATTGTGTAAGTGAAAAATGCACACACTTTTTTTTTTCCTCAAACAATTGGCTTCCAACCAAGACCCTGACAAGTGCTCTCTGCTTTAGGCCGTCTGGACCCGATTCTTCCCGGCCTCGGTGGAGATCAGGCGGCTGCTTGCCCAGGCGGAGGTGGGGGAGGTGAAGGTGGTGAGATCGGAGTTTGGCGTGCCGGTGAACCACTTGGCGAGATCGATGCAGAAGGAGCTGGGCGGCGGAGCAACGCTGGACCTTGGCATCTACTGCTTGCAGTTCATATGCATGGTGTTCGACGGAGAGAAGCCCGAGTGCATCCAGGCCATGGGGGTCTGCATGGAGACAGGTGACCCATTGATGGAGCAAAGAAAAGACTTAACCTAACCCTTTAAACATATCACAGGGTCACAGTGTCAGGACTGTTGTGAAACAACCTCAGCCTTGTAAATGTATCTCTACAGCCCCATAAAATAATACATTTTAGCTTTCAAGTTGCAGCTTGTAAAGCCATTGCCAGTTAGATTTGATACAGTATATCAATGGTTAACCAAAGGAGTGTAGCGATATGAAATTCTCCCTTTTACGTCTTAACTTGCACAATAAAAATATGACTGTGGGTCATATGTTGCACCTTATCAGAACAGTCACTAAAGTTTACATCATTTAAAACTGACATCACTTCCGTCAAAGCTGAATCATACACCTGTATGTTATTGCAGGAGTGGATGAGACTGTAGTTGTTACTATGAAGTTCTCCAAGAACAGGATGGCGGTGTTTACCTGCTCTTCAGGTGTGGAGCTACCCAATGATGCCATTATTGTGGGAGCACAGGGCAGTATCAGGGTAGGTCATAAAAGCAATACACAAACTTCATATTGTTTGAAATGCTACCAGTTCGCACTAAGTGCATGTGTTTGACAAGGATGAAATGTTTTCCCTTGCGGTTACTGAAAACATCCTGTTGCATGCTTATTAGATCCCTGCCAATATGTGGTGCCCCACATCATTAGTGGTGAACGGGAAGGAGAGCCAGTACCCGCTGCCACAGCCCTCGCTGCCTCTCAACTTCCTCAACAGCACGGGGATGCGCTACGAAGCAGAGGCGGTCCGACAGTGTTTGCTCAAAGGTACTGCTCAAATATTCAGGTTTTAGTCCATATCGATAAAACTAAAACAAGTATGTTATGGCAAATCAACTTGTCATACATACTCTCAAAACATGGCATCAGAAACACTGAGATCTTAATGGCCAGTTATCATTTTTCCTTCCTGCAGACCCAACATTACCGTTCATGTTCTCACTATGATTTCCACCATGCAGGGCTTAAGGAGAGTGCAGTAATGTCCCATGCAGACTCTCTGCTGCTCGCTGAGGTGGAGGATGAGATTCGCAAGCAGGTCGGGGTGGTCTACAGCCAGGACTGCCAGTGATTAAACCATGTTTGTTAGGTTTCTAACTGGATGTAACATTTCTGCACCATTAGTTTGGAACATGCTTGAAGAAAGCAAAACCTCTTTTGTATCAATGAGATTTCATATGGTGTGTTTTGATAAAGTTGCTTGACATTTTGTAAGCTCTTAAAGTCTAACAAAATCAAACGTTTTAACCATACATGAAAGCAAATTAAAATAGTCACTCAAGATTCACCTTTTTTCATTTTACTGTTGTACCTTTTAAGCCATCATTACTGTCAAACAAAACATGCTAAGGCAAATATAAGTAGGTGCTGATACTTTTATTGATGAAATGTAGTCATTTTTTAGGACAGCTCAGTACATTAGCATTAGACACTGAAAGAAAACTAAAAAAGGGAGAAGCAGAAGGGTTCTACCAGTCACCCATTAAAGTCAAGAGGGCCGTCAACCCACCATCTGGTCCCCAATGAAAACACTAAGTGCATATTCATACCAGTCATCAGAACCTTACGATTCATAAGTGCCAACTTAGATATGATCCAAATGCAAATAAACTGTGAAGGCTTTATGCCACATCTAATATCACAAACACAGTAACTTAACACCTCTGGGAGGTGGACATCCAAGACAAGCATTTCTCTAGTCAGACAAAATATAAGTATTGGATGTCCCGAAGATGACCTCACCATCCGCAAAAGTCAAGTATAATATTGAATGTAACATGGTTGGGAGGAGATCAGGAGTGCACTTAAATACAGCAATAGCTGGCATCGATGGACTACACTTAATACAGACAGCACTACAAAAGGGAGCAGTTTGGGTGGAGAGAGTGCAGATCTGAAGGAGCCTTTTGACCCAATAAACCACCGTGTTTGTTCTTTACATCTGCAGAGGAGTGGGATTAGTAAACTAAAGTACTCGAGGTGCTCCAAGATCCGCCTGACCCCCGTCCACCACCTCCACCTGACCAAGAGCCAGTATGCGCATTCACACACTGGGTCACCTTTAACAATACATGTTTGAGTGAATAAATACAGCAGTTTCTGGTCGGGGTTTATTAATCTCAGGCCCTGCAGACTGGTTTGATTGGAATAATTGTGAAATTGTAGGAATCAAGCCCCCCATACAGACCGTAAACATCGCTTTGGCCAAGAGGACTCTACTTTTGGATTTATTTTGTGTTCTTCCCTAAATGATCAACAGCTTGGCGTTCAAATCTGTGAGCCCAGGCGTTGGATAAGAAGAGCTGTGAGCTGGAGTGTGGAGACCTATGAAAGAGAAAGGTGGCGGGAGAGAGCGGCGCAGCCATATGGGCGGTTCAAGCCACCAGAACCACACGCATGGTGTTGGTGTAGCCAGAGCCGGGGCGCCAGCCGGTCAAGACGATGACAGCATCTCCTGCTTTGAAGAAGCCTCGGGCCTTGCCTGGAAACCAAACGTAAAATAGGTCGAGTTCAGATATCCCATCTCACGTCTCTAATAGAGTTGTATAAAACCCCAACAGGGGAAAAGACCACATACCGACATCCATGGCAAAGTTGACGCGCATGTCGACGTCCTCTGCCCACACATCGTGGGCGGGTTCAGTGTAGAGAACGGGGAAAATGCCGCGGTACAGGTGGGCTTGGCGAGCTGTCTGCGCGTTACGGGTCACCGCAAGGATGGGCGCACGTGGCCTGTATCTGGAAATCAGGTGGGCGGACCTGCAAACACACAAACGGTACCTTAACTCACATTTGCAGAATTTACCGTTAAAAACAATGATTGCAACACTATATAAATAAATATTAGGGAGGGACACAAACTAACATGCTTAATGTAAGAACACCAAGTCAAGCTTACTACAATTGAGCATAAAATATCTACTTTTAATTTCAAAAATCAGTTAAGCCATTAACCATAATACATGTAAATTATGTCCGTCTGATTAATCCCTTCATAAGGTAGTAATTTAGATATTTCAGCCAATTTAAAATCTGCAGAACTGAAAAGATTCCATTGACTCAATTGAAACAGGCCCAAACTAGTGCAAAAAAAAAAAAAAAAAAAAAAATCAGGAAAGCCGTGAGAAGTTTAAACTACTGAGAAGTTTAATTAGCCATAAGTGACACCCATTGCATCATGGATTAAACCTTATGTGATGTTAAAGTATGTGAAGGATGGGGATTGGGTTTATGATTGACCCCACGCCAAAATCTGTCGCTTTCAACACACACACACACACACACACGAGGAGGGGGGGGGGGGGGGGGGGGGCGATCTGTGCACATCAACTGAAGGAGCTGCGTCGGCGACGACGACCTTACCTACAGGACTGGAATCATCGCCCCCTTTCCCCTCCCTCCCTCGTCTATCTTACCTTCCGGTCTCAGTGACCACAATCAAGGCACTAGCGCAGCATTTGAAGGACGACTCAACGGCACCAACCGCTACCGCCTCTGAGGGGTCTCTGGTCAGGTGAGAGTTTCTCCTCAGCTCCTCAAACAGTTGCCTGTGGAACGTGGCTGCCTCGGCCTCTCGCGCTATCTGAGCCCAGAGGTGTCACGAGGGAAGGGTGGAGGGGGGGGGGGGGGTTACTTCGGCCACACACGCGAGTCATTCACCCAACTGACAGTAACTGGCAAATGTGTAGCTAGACTTGTGGTTAAAGGTTTGATGGTGGGAAAATTGTTCCTTTTAACACTAAAATAAATTGAGAAAGCACCAAAGACATCAACGTTTTGGATCAAGGTCTTTGATGAGCGCTTGAATTAGTCTACTTGGTAGAAATCAACCAGTAGTCTACCAAGCATTTGCCAGGCACTCTCAGTTACGTCATCAGCCAGTGCCTTTGTAGCCCTACTCTCGCTCTCCTTAAGCACAGGTTTTACCGACCAGCTAGGACCAGATAACCTGCATACCTTCCAGAGCCAGTGAGCACAATCATTGCAGAGGCCAAGCTCTTAAAAGAGGCTTCAACGGCACCGATTGCAATAGCCTCAGCGGGGTCTTTGCAGTACGGCGTGGAGCGACGCAGGTCCTCAAACACCTGCCGATGGAACATGGCCGCCTCGGCTTCACGAGCAATCTGGCACAAGTGAGGGCAAGATGCGTCAAGCAAAAGGCATTCCACACGTCAAATGAGGACAAAACAGGTAAGGTAGACACAGGGGAAATGTTAGAGGCACATAAGCAAAGTTTAGGTAGAGGAGACGAGGAAAAACGGGACAGTAGTTTAGGTGATTAGTAAGGAGACGTGCAAACATTTAGGATAATTAATGGCATAAACAAAAATGCTTGCTAATCTAGGGCAACTCTGCTTTTACAAAAGGACTTATAACTGAGAAAAGCCTTGCTTAGACTAAATAGTTAACAATTGAGGTTAACTTATTAAATGGTTAAAAGCCGTTGAATAAGGAAGAAGTCAGCTGGTCTACAAGATGTCCGTTCAGAGGCAGTCTTTGGACTGTCAGGAACAGCATGCACGTTTGGCATAAGGACAGCAAGCTAGAAAGGCAGGAGCTGCAGTGCTGCTGAGTCACTTCTGCATAGCAGTGCAGAAACGCGCAGGCGAGCACAGCGACAGGTCGCTGAGAAAGACCTGAACTAGACAGCATTTAGTGCATTATGCATCTACGCAACGGTTTTAAAAATACCCAATTCTCCGCATTAATGGATTCAAGACCTATAGAAAGGATTTTCTTTGTCTGTCCCTGTCTTATTGATTCATAATTGGTTCATTATTAAACATTTAGAAAATACAGACTGCACACATTTTCCACAATAAACAATATTGTAAAAAAAAAAAAATTAGGATACAAGAAAGAGCACTTTTTACAGCATCATTAACGTTATAGGAGACAAATCATGAAAGATAATCTCATGTGCAATGTTCATTTCTTTGATCAATAACTTTTTGTACACGCCACTATGACATTGTGTTACATCTATAATGAATTTACCATGTGCTGAGTGCGCACTGCCTCCAGAGGATAATCTCCCTTGGCAGTCTCTCCGCTCAGCATGATGCAGTCGGCTCCGTCCAGCACAGCGTTGGCCACGTCGCTGCCCTCAGCGCGTGTGGGCCTGGGCTTCTTGATCATGCTCTCCAACATCTGAATGTCAAGTGTTCAAAGGGGGTCACATACATGAAGAACCCCAACAAAAATAAATGCTAGCATTACATTTTAAGAACATTCCTATGAATACAGATACAGACACATAGGCTGCCCAGTCTTTTATAATAAACTTTTTGGGGACAGTATTGCTGGACAAATAAAGTACGTCCTTTGCTTTTATCTAACCTGAGTGGCACATGTGATCGGCTTGCCAGCTCTGTTGCAGCGACCGATCATCATCTTCTGGGCCAGGAACACCTTCTCTGTGGGGATCTCAATACCCAGATCGCCACGGGCAACCATGATGCCATCGCTGGCCTCCATGATCTCGTCAAATCTGCACAGGGAGAGAGAAAATTACAGCAAAATTTAACAGTAAAACTGGAAATGATCATGGGAGGTTATAAATACCATGTGAAAGCTGCACAACTTAACATGGAATAATAAAAATAATCATGCAAAGGAAATATCTGAATGGCTTGTGAATCATGCGCACACACACACGCACACATACCTGCGTACACCCTCGTGGTTCTCAAGCTTGCTGATGATCTTAATGTTTTTGCCCTTCTCTCCCAGCACGGCTCTGACAGCGTGTACGTCTGCTGCTTTGCGTATGAAGGAGGCAAAGACCATGTCGACTCCATGCGCCACACCAAACTGCAGGTCCTGGATGTCCTTATCGGAAACGGCAGGCAGGTCCACGGCAGCACCAGGGAGGTTCACGCCCTTCTTGCTACCCAGGCTGCCCCCGTTCTCAATCTCGCACATCAGGAAGTCCGAACCTGGAGAGACAATAATTCATTCTCATAGCAGGGGTTTCTAAACAAGGGCTTTTATTTACATTTACCCCCCCCTTCTCCACTCACCAATCTCTTTGACCTGAAGGGACATAAGTCCGTCATCAATGTAGATCTTGCTGCCGATTTCAACAACATTGGGAATGTTCTTATAGTCCAGCCAGAGGATCTCCTCACTGCAGTTCTCCTGATAACTATCATCCAAGGTTATCTTGATCATGTTGCCCTTCTTCAACTCCACCTCAGCTGTGCCACTCTGTCAAATCATTAGCAGACAACATTTAGCTTAATTTCATCCACAGCTAATAAAGCCATTTGAAGAGGACATGGTTATTCTAAACCCACCCCCTTGATGAGGCCAGTCCTGATCTCTGGGCCCTTGGTGTCCAGGGCAATGCCGATGGGCCTGTATTGGATGCTGCCAGGCTCGAAGCTCTCGCATGCCGTGCGCACATTCTTGATGGTGTCTGCATGGTACTACAGAAAAAGTCAAGGTCAGTTGAGGGTAATTAAAAGACAAGTTGATAACTGCCAGTAATAAACACGAGTCATGAGGTTCTTCCTACCACTTTAACAGGCGTGTTAAGTGTAACTCCTTAAATATATGCACCAAGGACACTTACTAATCAAATGCCTCGCAAATTCATATACTTACTTGAATTATTAGATATAGAATGTGGCTTGCAATGCTTTTTGTGTTTCTCATGAGAAAATTCTTCTATTAAGTAGTGTTGATTGGTCTTGTAGAAAGTCATTACTCATGTGATCATAGATGGAGGGCTAATGGACATTTAGAACAAGATTCCCAGGAGCGAGTCGTTGTCAAAGCAACACACGGCTTAAACGGCAGACCTGGGTAACCAGAGCTTCCAGTAATAACTTAAGTGGCAGGGGATGACATTGGCTGACTTTCACAATGACGGTGCATAGAGCCAACTCTGTGCTCGCTGCACTACGACAAAGCCTGGATGCTCGCACCAACTGCAAACAAAAACAATCCAGAAGTACAGCTTAAGCCAGCTGCCAAAAGGCTTGAAACTTGAGTTAAGTCTGTGGGTCTTTTGAGAAATTGGCTGTGGAAATTGAGTCAAGCCAATAACGACCAGCCAAGCCAACCCCCTGAACAACTGCATTATAATGACCTTTCTAATGGTTCTACCGTATTTGTAACTCACAAGCTCCCCTTCAGATGTCGACAAATTCTACAAAACCTGCACAGTTCACTGGTTTCAAGAAACTCACCTTTATGGATTTTAACATTATTTACTTTACACTGTAAATTAAGAGTGTGGGTGTGACATACATTTGACACAACATCAAGTCCAAGCGTGATGCCAGTGGAGGAGATAAAGGGCAGGAAGCTACGGTACTATTTATAGTGGACCAAGCCAACAAAGCTGATTTATTTGGCTACTCGCCAAAAATAGAACCACCTTTGATCTTGTTAAAACAAGCAAACCCACATGAAAGAAAATCTACTTCAAATCAGGAGTCCAATTATTGGACAGCCAATTTGTTTTGACAAAACCCATTCATATTAATCTTTTTATTCAATTGAAATAACTATGGAAAATCAAGTTAAATTGCAAATGTATCCGTTTTATATCTGTATCTTGCATCTAGAATGTACGCTAAAATGATAAAATGTAATACTCATTAACATGGAAGTGGACAAAAATGCATGTATACTCATTAGTACTCAATTGACAAAACAATATTCTCCAGAAACGCTCACAAGTACTGATTTAGAAAAATAAAATGCTCAAATCACGACCAACCGAAGCGAAACCGAATGAGAAACAACGAGTGTCAGAACAGTGTGCTGACAATACGTTTAATGAATAGTTTTATGTGACAAATGCTTGTTAAAGCCACATAACTTTATGTAGAACTTGTTAGCGAACCCAGATTTGAACCTCTATTTTCTCCCCCATTCAGGCCGGTTGGCCAGGTTGAGCTCAAAGTGATTGCAGTAGTTTAAACTGAATAACGTGCCTTTTCACCATGAGCATTGCAAACACATTCACCAAGGCTATCTTATGAAGAGTGCCAAACACTGCTTGAAGAGCCACAAAAGATAAATATACCAACACCAGTATTCAATAAAGCATCGACGAAAATTATCAGCAATGTCCGAACGCGAGTGTCAACAATGTGACTGGTTAGCTGTACCGGACCAACACAATCACATATTAGACAGAAATGTGCAAAGACCCACCTCATGTGTGCCATGGGAAAAGTTCATGCGGGCAATGTTCATTCCAGACTTGATCATCTCCTGCAGCATTTCCACAGAGCGGGATGCTGGCCCTGCAGGCAGTTATCAAAAAACAAAAAGGACATATACAGAGCACAACTTAGTGTTACATAACGCAATAAACCACACACACACACACAATGTGGCAACCTTAGCAGCAACAATGTGGCAGCCAAATGTTCACCAACCGATGGTGCAGATGATGCCAGTATTGCGAGCGGTGGTGGGCTCCGAGTCGATGTCCAGCAGGCACATGTGTTCAAGGAAGGTGTCGGCCATGGCAGCGTTGAGCTGCTGCGTCTGGATGAAGGCAGAGCCCATGTCTGGAGACTTTAACTGAGGCATTGCAATCACTGGTGAAACTGGAGAAGTCCTGCAGAAGAAAAAAAAAAAAAAAAAAAAAAATGGATAAATAATTTAAATAAATAAATAAATAAATAAATATCGAGGACACAGCAATAGCAACTGATCGCTTTCTCTGGGTTACCCGTTGGTCCAGGATGCCTGAAATTTGTTCACCACACTCACCACTGAATCCCACTCTCTGAATATTGCACTGTGGTTGTATTTATGTAGGTCTGAATGGACCGAGATATCTTGTGTGACTGATATTTGTCACACTGAGGTAACATTGGCAAGCAAATAATTGAAAGTCCGCCCCTTGTAACGTTCCGTAGCCAATTGTGCAGTGTGGCGGTTTGTGAAATAAGGAAAGGAACCACGTTTATTGCTGATGTTATTCAACTTCAGCCCAACTATTTTCAAATATAATTTGCAAAGACCAAAATGTTGCTAATACGTAGCTACTGCAGTTATTTTTAAAGAAAGGTTGTAACTTGCACAAGACCATCTTTTATTGAGCTAGTATTTGCTTTAAGTTGCACAACCAGCACCTTAACAGTGACTACATGTATGCTCATGACAAAAGAGGAAAGAGAAAAGGAAGCCTTGCTTCAGCGAGGCTCCATTTTTTTCCCACAATTTCGACATCAGATAGATGAATGTTGATCTAAAATGATAAGGTGAATGGGCAGAGTACTATAGCATATTGAATTGTGACAGCGTGTTGTACATTCCGTTCCGACCCACTTCCCTAGCATGGATTCTCCAAAATGATGATTATATGACTACAGTCCAGCTGACTAAGGCTAATTTATAATACTTAATTATTTACAGAAACTGGGATCTAAAACTAGCAGTCTTGCAGCATTATCAAAAAGAAATTAATGGCTTAAGAAAAAAAAAAAAAATTGATTTTAAGGAAATGCTGTATGATCAGAACATCGTAGTTAACATAGCATATTTCCATAGGACATGCCAAAAAAAATCAGGAAAGGAAATATGAAAGTTGACAAAAGAAAATGGCCTAATAATCTAAATTTCACTATAAAAAAAATGACTCCCCGCTAAACTGTCCTGAATTATTGACTGAGCCAAATTCCAAGTGGGAACATGTGACCCCAGATGGGTGTCTGCCATCTACAGTGTTGAGTGTTGGGCTGCAAGTATAATTTACAACAGAGATAGACAATTTGCATCATTCTGGAGATTCCACTTTATAGACAGACTGGAGCTGCTGGCTGATGAGGTAACAGGCCAGACCAGTGCTCTACGTGAGCTCAGTCACATCACACTACTGCAACAGTCTTCTAAAGGCTGGGGTAGACAGCCAAGTGGGCTGAACCACTAGGAAAGACTGGGGGGGGTGGGGGAGAAGAGGCCGAAATATCTGCAGTAACTGGAAGAGAATCCTGTATAGTCTTTTATGAGCGACGACTCGTTTATCAATGGACGCAATATCCAATTAATTATTTTGAGTAACTTGTTCTTTAAAATATCAGAGTGTTGCTTGTTACCATGACAGTATGTGCAGTCATTGTAGCCTGCAATCCAGCAACTCCAATAAGATGCCAGATACAATATGGCCAAAAATCTGAATTAACCTCCATAATATGTCTGCCTGCACAGTAGCAGCAGAGTTCTGGCAACAATCAGCGTGTGGATACCTGCGTTACCGTGTAAACAGACACCTTTCCAAGCAGTCAGTCGATAGTAAATCACAAAACAGGCAACAAACTGGGTTTTAAGAAAGCACATTGCCACAATTTGATTTCGAAGCAGGCTTAAAGGATGCGATTACCCTGGAGCACATTTTCATGATATGAAGTGTGCATCCTCTACAAAATTGCCCATCGTATTGTTACTTCTTGCACTGGGTCAAATTTTATTGGCAAGCAAGTCACAGCATGAATTTTTTTCCCTTAAATGAAACTGTCCGCAGGCGACCCTCATCATCTGTATCCTCAAATAAGGGCCATTTTCAGAGGAAATACGGACTATATACACACACACACATTACAATCTTGGGAAGCCTTCCACTTGATTTAAGTTATACCAGGTCCTTGTTACGGAAAGATCAAATGGAAGAATGGCTGACTGAAGAGAAATGGATGCGTTCTGAACACCAGGGCAGCCATGGAGCAGTTAGCACCAGCTAACAACGGTAGCAACCCTGGCACAGATGCAGGGCTAACATTAGAGCTGTCGGCTAATAATCCCCTCCAATCCCTTACCAACAACTTCAATTTATGAAAACGCTCGTTGTAATATCCGCTCAAGATTAGCGTAACATAATTTCCTCATCACGTTTCTGTGAAACACGCCAGGCACGAGAGCATTGCTGTCAGGGTGACATGACATTGCCGGAACACTGGGCTTATCAGAGTTGCAGCACGGTGACAGGTCATCGGATCACACTCAAACAAGGCACCACTTGAACCACATACCCCCAGCAGATCTTTCTGTTCCTCCTGGGGACAAAGCGACACGTCACAACCAATGACCTCCACAACAGGCCGATGGATCTTCTAATGCAAATGAGCGAGCAACGCCCCACGACAGCAGTCCTCGGCGAGCTGACCACTGCAGCGCACACGTTCAGGTGCGCACTGGTAAATCCCATCATTAGGGATGACGGGTACGGAAAGAACCTGCTGCGACTGGTCCATCGCCATGACTGGACACAGCAGAAGTACATGAGACTTCCACGACGGCACACAACACAGCCCTTTAGCATCGACCATACTACGCTGCTGGGTTATACAACCCCCCCCCCCCCCACCCCCCCACGCACGGTCTAAAAACAGAGTCTGGGCTAATAATAACTCACATCATGCAGAGGTAAACCTTTTTGAAGGGGCCATGAAATGTAATAGGAGTTTAAGTCCAGAGTGCTGTATAAATTGTGTAGTTCAAACACATCCAACATCTTCTAAAAATATGCTTAAGGCAACTGACAGTGCAGCTAGGAGTGCAGATAGGAGTATGCAGTGGCAAAGGCTTTCCCATAATGGGGATTAGTCTCCCTATGACTCCACTCAAATACGCAGCTATAGAGGTGAGGGACTGCCTGAGAAAAGCGGCAGCTGCCGGAGGCCTAGTACACTGCACCGACCACTAGCTGGGCTGCAAATTAACTACTTCACCACTACGGTTTCGCCATCCATGACTACAGTAGATGGTAGACTTGAACATTTGTAAATCATCTTTGCAAATGGTTACCTGCTTCTGACAGCTGAAAAATCAACAGCTAAATTTCCTGTCATTAGGAGACACTTACAAGCTTTTGTTTGTGGATGAATGCGTTCAGCCGCTTTCTTTTTCGACTTTTCAGAGTAACAGAATTTTATATCGGCGCATGAGCATACATACATACCGAGCACTTTCTTCTTTCCAGCACACAATCACAACCGAATTCCTGTTCACTTGACATCACAACCTCCCTGGGCTGCTGGGATAAAGACTCCATTTTGTCAACAGGGCCAGGAAGGACACAGCAATGACAGTATCTCCAGGTTTTGTTATACACAAAGTCATCATTTCTCACAAACACAAGTGGCATACACAAGAGGCCCAAGATCACAGTGGATGTATTTGACAAAGTGGATGACACGCTTAGAATTCAAAATGGACAAAAGCCCTGCCTCAAGTCATATTGCCTCCTTACCACAAACATTGTCAAGGCAATCACTAGTGACGACCTAAGCACAGAGGGTTAGAGCTGCCATTCTGTCCGTGTATTTACAGTCCTGTTCTCACTGGCACCACTGCAATAAGATACTGCAGTGGAGCTGAAGAACCGTACCTATTCCAAACTACATGTTATTTTTTAAAGCATAGCACACGAGGCTATTTGAAGAGTTTCTGGGGATACAAGATAAGAAATGTTGATACAAGGATGAAGGTTTTTAAAAAAGGCATGTCCTGACTAACGTGTATGAAAACGACCACGTTCAACAACGCATGTGAACAACTACGGGTAGTTTGTTACAATACGGGGTTTCGCGTGCACACTGCAGACTCATCCATGCGCTAAAGGTCACGTTCTCATCCTGCGTCACATTTTCCTGAGCGAGAGAGACATCACAGGGACTGACCAATGGGAGACCGAGAAGACGCAGCCGCCACACCCACAACAGGAGGCAACAGGAAGCGATTCTGCAACGTTCAAAATGAAGTGCATCACGTTCATATTAATCGATGTTTATGGAAAAACGGCGTTTAACCATAACACGAGAACTAACATGTGTTAGTAGGTACGTTCCAGAACAATCGGCTCAGCGACCGGGGAAAAAATCCTCCATTTTACCCATATATTAACTTCAATTTGAAATGACGTTTTTAGAGAAATACCAAACCAGGACAAAAAAAATGGCCAATCTAACGTTACGCTCTCACACGCGTCCGGGAGCATTAGGTTACGCGTAACGTTAGACAGCAGGCTACCAGTGAACAACTCGTACATTTATGCACTTACCACCTCGTAGGATGTAGCTACAGATATATTAAAGACAAGAAGGGTTAGACGGCAGTCATTTGACAGTGTCAGACAACTTCATTAGATCGAGGGGAGACAATGTTGAAGTCAATGTTGAGGACACCCACCTTGTCTCGTTGCTTAGAAAGATGTAACTGCCGTTCACACTGAAGCTAGCTCAAGGTGATCTTGTTAGTGACTGCGGAACTACTTTCTAGCGATGCTGTGCCATATCCCTCCGAGAGAATGAAGGTACATTAAAATTAATACATCATGTTGACCCACTTATTCTTACTGTGGTCGTCACAATCTAGCCTCACGTATGTTGTATTCTACTGTTACGGTCGTGGCAAGTGAGGAAATAGTAATAGTAAAACCACGACGCGGAATGATACGCTGATACGGAACGTGATGGCGGTGCTTCGTTAAGGTACAGAGCCAATCGGGTCGCTTGAATGCATCGGTAGAGAAAGAGCCCGGCCCATAACTCCAACATGTGACAGTAAATGGCGTTCTCTGCCCTTAAAAAGTCAATGCTTTTTAGTTAGAATAGGTATTACTGGTATATTTTTTTCTCTCCATAATCTTATGGACGTGGAAATCATCTGCTACCGAAGTGGTTCATGGAAAGAATCATCAAACATAAGTAAGGCAGTACGGTAACTGTCTTGTAACCGACACCTTCTATTTCCTCAAATCGGATGCACCGATAAATTCAAAATACCTTGCTGCTTTGATGTTTGACGTAATACTTCCATCTAGTGATGAAAAATATTATAACAGTCTTTAGATTTTTCTTTTTTCATATTTTTTCATTCATGTTCTGTCATTTTTACTTCCCACTGAATATTGGAGATAAACTATTTCTTGTTACTTTTAATATATACAAGTCGTTTAACTATAATTATACTGTAGTTCATCATAATTATATATTTAATTGATTTTACATTTTAAATATAGTTAAACCTCGACAGGAGGTTTTTACAAATTTACAAACTAATATTGCTATACCATTACACAAAATCTACTACCTCTTCTATTTCGAACTATCAGAAAATAGACAAAACACAAAAGTTTGAGGAACCTTGTTGCAGGTACACGGTGCAGCTGTCATTTTTCACAACACACTGAATGTAATGCCAGTCCTTTGCTAATCAGCTGTGGTACAATGGTTGACAGTTACAATAGAAATATTGGCCGTTAATCCAAGGCAATTAAATCTGATGTAGTGTTCAGCTCTGCTTAAAGGATGGAGTACACAATCTAACCCCCCCACACGTGTCCCTTTTTGTTCTCACCTGTTCACAGCTGTGGTCGTGTGGGCCATGCTACTTCCACTGCCCATGTTGCTCTAACACTTGTTTCCTGCAGCATCTGCCTGGTTTGGACACACCTGTCCATTGTCAGGGACAGATCTGCTATGTCCGCTGGTCAAGCTTGTGGCTGTCAGTCAGTATTAATGGCTGCTAACTCCTGAGCCACGAGGTCCAGTAAGACAATGTGGGAATATGCTCAGATAAATCTCAGAGCAGATTGGACGTCCTAATGCTTCATTCTGACTGCATGAGTACAGCAACTGGTGCTTGGGAGTACTAAAGAGGGGATGCATAAAACAGTTCAACATGCATAACTTCATTAGGCAAAAATAAAAAGTATGAGTGAAATAACATGTTGATTACATTATACAATAGCCTACAGAAAAAAACTAAAATAAATATCACTAATGAAACTCATTTAGGATTCAACAAATTTAGCCTGCAATAAAGTAAACAGAAACATTTAAGTTCTGCACTTTCACTTGCATTGCGAAAATAAAATATACTGACTGTTTATAGATCCTGTGCATGCATTTGCTCGGGCCTGATCATTGCTTTAATTAATCCTGCACTTCTTCATCTATCTAAATTCAGTGCAGCTGAATCGCAAATTACAAAAACAGCAGCAAGGATTTTCACGGTTGCTTTAATTTTATTTTTGATCCCGTCATGGACAGTCAGGACAAAGCACACACAATCTATCTCCTGCATGATTACACAGTAACAGACACTGACTTATGCAATCACCCGTGCAGATGCATAAATACAGGCAGACATCTTTCCTCCGTTCTTCCTCCAGCAGCAGTGCAGTCAGCTGCAGGTCACATGACTGGCTTGCCGGGACTCACTGAGCATGCTCAGAGCCCTCGGTGTTGTCAGGCAAAATATAAGACAGCAGTAGCGGCAGAGATCTGCAATAGATAAACACAACGGCTCACACACACTCATACCACGAGCAAACAGAGAGAAAGACGCTGCCCGGTCGGGGAATTGTTACTCCGGTTTCTCTAAAATTCTATTTTAATGGGCGTCTTGTCATTTACACTCGCAGTGGAATACAGACACCGAGCGAGAGGGAAGCAGGTGTGCCCTTTAAGAGGGAGAGCTGCTGACGCGAGGACGGCATCCGAGTCTCCATCCTCTGTGGAGGTGAGTATGGACGGATGGGGTGAAGAGCCCGAGAGAGAGTGTGAGGTGAGGGGGAGGGGGGGACATTGACCGCATCTGTGTTTGTGTTAAATATCATGTGAATGTGGAATTGGGACGATGGTGATAGATGTGTGTGTGTGTGTGTGTGTGTGTTTGTGGGGGGGGGGGGGGTTCTATTGGTATGTGAGACGACGGACGGAGGCTGTGGTGATGGAGAGGAGGGGGTGGAGGAGGGGGGGGGGGTGTAGCTGATAGAAGGTTTGAGGATATATAGAGACAAGGAGCTGAAGTGGAAGATAGTTATGGTCGTGATAGAATGCATTGGTCTGCGATGTGTATATGTCTGGTAGGGTGTTTAATACTAAAAAGGAGCTGTGACAAGAATTTGAAAAAAAAGGGACAGATAACGACAACAAAGACAAAAATGCAGCATTTGGAATGGATTTGTGTAGACGTGCAGATAATCACAGGTTGAGATGGGCTCAGTATTATTTGTGAGTCCATCAATCAAAGAGGAAATTGATGACCAATTATTTATATTGCCCCATGTATAGCAAAGACGCCTTCATGCTTTTTAAAGGCAGCCTACCCTTTAGTGCCATGAAGCTACATTGCCAGGCTTTGTTTGGACGCCTCCGGATTCGTTGCTGATGAATATTAAAAATATCTTTATTCTTTGGGCTTGACGGGCCCCAAACTATATAAAGTGTCACTTGCATCCTGATGCTGCAGTGTGAAATATGCAAGTCAGCATCCGCAGCTTTCAGCCTCGTTGAACGGACTCCACGCTCATTGTTTACATGTCTGACACGAAATGTGATGGGCCGCCATTAAAATGCTGTGGCTGCCTCTGTTATACCGGCAATGTCGGCTACCCTCACGCTTTGTCTTTCGTCTTTCTCGAGAAACGACTTGATGATCTTTCAGTCGACACTGTGTGCCAACAATGTACTACTGCTTTTGCTGACACATGAGGTTACAACAATTTTCTTTCCATTTATTTGCCAAGAGCCACAACGCCCGCCGAACGATGTTCTGACGCAATTCGCCGTGTCTCTATTATTTGGTGTCTTGGTATTAGCAGATTAGATCCTGGAAAAACAAAACAAAGAAATAAATACATGGTGGGTACTGAACGTACAGCACATATCTCCCACTCATTCTCTCCACAGTGATTAATGCCCCTCTGAGAGGAGGCAGAGATGGCTGTTGCTAGGATACATGGCAAGGTGAAGTGCAGACCGTTTAAAGAAAAGAGGAGGGGGGCACCATTTACAATGGCGTGGCATCACTCGAGATGGCCGCTCCGTTTCATGTTTTTACCCATTACTGAATTCTAATTCATATTTCTCTTGGGCTTCGCAGTTCTGACAAGAGGAGGGTCTCATCCAAAGCCCCCCCGGTTTTCTATTCTTGTTCTGCCACCTGGAAATCGGCTGCAATGGTCGGCACAACCGAAAGGCCCAAACCTGTCTGAGTGAGCCTTATGACCAACAGAACCAATGGTAAGGATTCTATTGTTGGAATAATCGGCGCATGCCATCAACCTGTGTCTACCAATCATGGTTAGTTGAAGACGAATTAACTGCATTGTTGTGGCTCGAGCCGTGGTTATTTTTAAAGCAGTTAAAAAGCTTTTTTTTTTTTCCAACTCTGCACTGATTTGTATTTTGAGTATTCTTTTTTGAACCTTTTATTCTTCCGGTCTTTGGAAATAAATCACGCCTCTTCCCCCCTCCCTTTGAGACGCTATATAAAGCGTGTTTTGAAGCTGGGTGTTTTGAACGGGAGGCTAAATAGGGAGATGTGAGAACGGATGTGAGCTGAAAGGACGGCAGAGAGAGGTTGATATTTTCATTCCGCTCCATTATAATGCCCTTTTCACAATGTCGGTGCCTGCAGGACATCAAAGGCCAGTGTTGGACAGACGAGGAGTCGGACGGGGAGAACGAGTCAGAACAGTTCCTGTACGGCATACAGGTACAGCAATGGCACCTGTATTACACTTACTCTGTTAATCTATGTGTTCAATCTGGTATTTGTCTATAGTGGTAATTGCTAACATTTTTTTTTTTTTTTTTTTAGTTATTCTTTTGAGCATTGTGGAAATTCTGACCAAATGTCCCGGCAATGTGATGAATAGCTGTTTTTGTGAAGTGGTGCAGAACAGATGGACTCGCTGACTTTCTAAATGACTCACCGCTGGCCCGGGAAAATATTTAAATTAATCTGAAGCAGTGAGATTCTAAGAATGTTTTTGCAAACTGATAATACCAAATATGACATTTCACCCTGTGTGACCTTATATATCAATCTCATGCAGGGAACATTGTCAAAAATCATTTGTCTGGCCCGCAGCATGTGTGTCGTCTCATCTCGTGAAGTTCAATGCTTTACTCCCCTATAAGATTTTAATCGGTTATCATCCTATTTCACTGTTATCTTCCCAGCCATGTGATTGACATGTAAATCCAGTCTGGGATTTTAGGCTAATTTCTATGCAGCCAGAGAACATGAAAGGAGCTTTTGTAATGATTCGGATGAAAGTGTAGGATCTTTTCTACACAGAGAGGAGAGCTGAGGAGAAGAGAGTCTAAAGTCGATATGCGTTCAATAAGAAATGATTTCCCTTGCAAAACAGGTTTTTACTTCCTCTTATGATGTTACAAATGATTGATTTGGTTTTTCAAACACATTTCCAGTGTGTCAGTGGGGTGATTTAAGAGTGGGTTGTATAGCTGGTTATCAAGGGAGGATCGGGGTCTCAGCAGGATGAATGGTTGAAATGACAAAAAATAACTAATATTTAGGTCATTCTAATGTAATGGCTTAAATAGATACATTTAGCTTTAAGCAATCGGTAAATGTCTGAAATAGATAGCGCTGAAATTGTTGAAATGAATATTATAGATGGGATAGATCAGCTAGCCTGAGAATAAGAAAGGGCAATATTCAGCTTTTTCGGTTTTTAACTTTCTTCTGTTTAATACGCGACAAAGCGAGTCCGACTATTCTTTTTTTCTATTCTATTTTCTAAAAACTTCATTCACTACGCCTGCCATTGTTTCATGCATACATCCTTTACTTGGCTTTTTGCATATGATTCGTAGTCTTTTAAGCCTTCATTTCTATGAATATCCTGCATTTTACATATCCTGCGTCACACCCGCTCTACTCTTTTCTTTCTTCAGCCCAACTTTTATGTTGTGTATCTGTGTCACCGTTTTAATGACTAATTTAAAATCTGTCAATGGGCCCGTTGGATACAATCTAACACTGGCACATTTACAGTGATGTTGATCAATATGAATTGCCCGTTAAAAATAACTAAATAAATGAACGTGTCCGGAAAAATAATGGGCGCTGCACCGGAAGGGACCTTGAATTTGTCTGAGAAGCCTTTGCATGCTGCTTGTCACAGGGGAGCTGCGCTGCTGACCTGTACCGCCACCCTCAACTGGATGCAGACATTGAGGCAGTAAAAGACATCTACACTGACAGCGCCGTCTCTGTTAGGTACAGCGCAGACACACATCAACGCGCACTCATGCACACGGGGCACAATTCAAAGATTGTGTGTACTAATGTATCTATTTGGATCAGAATCGTTTCATTACAATATTCAGAGCATTACTATTGCATCCACAACTGATGATGCTACCAGTGCTAACGGCCAAATGGCGGCACAGCGGCAGATATGTGCTGCCGCCTGCGGTATGCTCACATGTGCTAACAATCCCGATCCCCGGGACTACAACACACACACAGAGGGAGAGTAGCACAATGCTCTGCTTAGATAGACGTTAATACACTCGACCTTTCCATTGCAGATAGTTGTTTGAAGCTATATTAATGCTCTGAATGTTATAAAGATAACCTTTCAACTAGAGAAACACTAAAAACGGGAGAATCATCTGCCTTTGTTGTGTCAGGGAGTATGGAACCATTGATGACGTGGACATCGATCTTCACATCAACATCGGCTTCTTAGATGTGAGTCAGCGTTCTTCTCCCTCGGCACACAACCCCCCCCCCCACCCCCCCCTCATACCCACCACGCCACCTCACACCCCCGTCCATTTTTATTCCAACGTTGACATGTTGCAAAGTAACACGTCATTTATAGTGCATTTTATGCTCACCATTTCACCAAAATAGGACGGGGGTGTGTGTATGTTTTGTGCGTTTGTGTTTGACCCAGGAGGAGGTTGCGACGGCTTGGAAAGTCATCAGAACAGAGCCCATTATTCTGAGACTGCGCTTTTCTCTTTCTCAGTACCTCGACGGACCCGGTGAGTAAAGATGTCAGTGTGGATGTTGTTTTTTTGGGAGGGACTTTAGGTATTTGTACCACTCATTGAGCGTAGGAGGTGAGTACAGTACGTGCTAATACAAGAGGGAGAGTGGAAGAGGTCGTGTGTCCGTGCACTGTGTAATAGTTTTGGTCATCTTTACTCAGAGCCGTCGGTTGAAGTGTTCCAGCCCTCCAATAAAGAAGGCTTCAGCTTGGGCCTGCAGCTCAAAAAGTAAGTCATGCGCACACATACATAAGCATGTGATGCATCAGAAACACAAACCACAGATGATTTATTTCTCAACGTTTGGTTGCCTGATCCAGTCACAGAAAAAAATAGCAATGCATACAAACAACAAAAATATTAAAGGGCATAATTCCCTCTGTCAGGTTCGCTCACATATCTTATTTGTACCAATGCAGGATCCTGAGCACATTCACCTCACAGCAGTGGAAGCACCTCAGTAATGAGTTCCTCAAGGCCCAGCAGGAGAAGAGGCACAGCTGGTTCAAAGCTGGCGGAACCATTAAGAAGTTCCGCGCCGGGCTCAGCATCTTCTCCCCCATACCCAAGTAGGTCTCTTTACCACTGTATGTATCCATCAGGGCCTTTACTCACTGAGGCCTGTGCTTTATAGAAGGCATGCTCGACAACTTTTTTTAAATAGCAAACAACAATTTTGGCCAATGATAATACAGATTTATATGTTTCTCATTTCATTACAAAGTCTACTTGTCTGTTGTTTCGGTATTTATTGTCGTGATTTCTTATATATTTCTTTACTGAACAATCACTCATGAAGAAAAGCACAGACTAATTCACCTGAAGTATATTTAGGCTATTTTGATGTTATTTTGGCATTTTTGTGTGTTTTGGTTTTTTTCAGTAGGTTGATATTCCTGTAACTCAAGTGAAAGATTTCTTTTTTTAGACATTAGACTATAGGCCGTAGATTGAGTTGCTCAATTTTCAAATGGTTGTTAATTGTCATTAAGGGATTTAAAATAATTATTGTGTATGTAAGTCTGGATTTATGAAGTACTGTATGATAATGATTCATTTATGAATACATGTGCTTTCATACTAATGAGCTATTTTCCGAGATTGAGGAGAAATTTCTGGTTTGGAGATGAAGGAAAGACTTGAACCGTAGCAAATACGACACACGGTTAAAATAATCTCTGACACTGCGTGTTGCAGAATTGACCTAAACCTAAAACGTGACAAATTCATGCCAATTTCCTCAAACTAGGGGGGGAGTACACTTCTCAGACCCCTTCTGACTCTGCAATGCTTTGATAGTTACGGGTTCACAGGGATTGAATCGCGGCCCAGTGGACAGAGGTCAGTCTCACTAACGGCTCACGTTGTGACACAGTCCTCACAGTCTGTCATGTGAACACTGCTCGTGGGTAATGCACTGAGAGCGATGGTGGAAGTGAACTCTAGTTCAGTTCCGGGCTTGAGCTCCCCCGTCCAGGCCGATTTTAATTTATCTAAGATACAATGAGATTTTCCTACTGTGGGAAAATGGACGCTAAATTGTGTTTTGCTCTTTTCCAGGTCTCCGAGTTTTCCTCTGATCCAGGACACCGTTTTGAAAGGGAAGCTGAGCGTCCCTGAGCTGAGGGTGACCCGCCTGATGAACCGCTCTATCTCATGCACCATGAAGAACCCCAAAGGGGAGCTTTTCAGCTACCCACCAAACAGCCAGGTCAGTTCGGGTTCGGACGCGACCGCCCCCATGCTTCTCTGAGTTAGTTCGCCACATTCCCAATCACATTTTGAAATGAGGAATTGCCACTATCCTCTCACGTATCCGTTTAACGTGCCTCTCTCACATTCCATTTTATTTTGTCACATCCCTGTAAATAAAATGACCCTCCCTGCATGTGCAACCTTGCTGATGTAGAAAGTAACAATGCTATGAAAGTGTTAATTTTACGGCAGTGTACATTTCTGTTTTGAATCCACTGTGGTTCACTCTGACCCTCTTCCCGGTCACCCGCCACCCCGCACTGTTCCCACCCGAGCCTTTCCTTACCCCTGCCGTAACCTGGCTGGTGCGCCCTTTCCCATAATGCTTTGTCTTCACTTGACTCATCAGACTGTGGCTGTCCCGGCGGCCAGGGCCCCTGCGCAGATTACCACGAGGCAGCTGATTGAATTGTTTTTCTCATCCCAGGCGGGCGGCCACTGCAAGAACATCCCTACCTTGGAGTATGGCTTCTTAGTGCAGGTTAGACCTCTAAAGGGGATATTGGCTGGCAGTGCCAAGGGGGTGGGGCCATAATGACGCCTTAAGCCGGGCCACGATTGCCGCGTGGAGTTGTAGTTTGTGACAATTCTGCCAAAACTGGTCGTCCGTTCCTTTCATACGATAACCGGGAACACCACTTTCCTCCAAACAGATAATGAAGTACTCAGAGCAGAGGATCCCCACGCTCAACGAGTACTGCGTGGTGTGTGACGAACAGCACGTCTTTCAGAACGGATCCATGCTGAAGGTATTAAAGATGACACAGAGGTTTAGTTACCGTTCCGTGTTGGCTAAGGGAGAAACTAATACGGATAAAGAATAAGAGAGTGTCATTACGTGCGGGGCATGAGTGTACTTGCTTGTGCGTAGATATGTATGTATGAAAAGAGAGCGTTCTCATCCCTCTTTCTGTGCACGTGTGCTTGTGCAGCCGGCAGTGTGCACGAGGGAGCTGTGCGTCTTCTCCTTCTACACTCTGGGTGTCATGTCCGGAGCTGCAGAGGAAGTGGCCACCGGAGCTGAGGTGACGACAAAACAACTCGTATAGTGCATGATGTAGTTCTGATTTTTTGGCTTTTTTAGAAGAAGAAGGTATATAATGAAAATAAACAAAACACAAACATCAAACCCTGCCACATGCAACGATGTTAATTTGTGAATGTTTGAAGTTTAAATGCGCTGTTGGAACTGAGGTGGGTTCCTTAGTCGTATCGAGCCAATAAAAGGATTAAATTAGTGTATAAGGCTTCATGTAAAGGCCTAAAATATAAATCCACAACTCCTCTCCCTGCAGGTTGTGGACCTACTTGTGGCCATGTGCAGAGCTGCTCTCGAGTCTCCCCGTAAGAGCATCATCTTTGAGCCGTACCCATCAGTCGTTGACCCCAATGACCCCAAAACTCTGGCCTTCAACCCAAAGGTCAGCATCCTCAATACAAGAATTGTGATTTTTAGCAAAGCCAAGACACACATTTTAACTTGTAAATTATACTATTTAAACTATTACCACTGTCAGGACAAAAGTGGGAGATATTTTAGATGAAAAAAAGTGCTTGAGATGGTGTCAATGGATAAAATTGAAACAATTTGGACAGCGTACCAATTTTTTGGCAAACCCTCAATACAAAAAAAAAAAAAAATCAATACAAGTGATTTTATATGTCTGTATGTTGTTCCCTCTCTCATTGCATACAATGGATGTCCGGCTCAACCGATGAACACAGAAGAAGAATTATGAGAGACTGCAGAAAGCATTGGACAGCGTCATGTCAATCCGGGAAATGACCCAGGTACAAGGAGAAGATGGGGGGGGATGAAGGAAAGGGTCATGGTGGAAATAGGCTGCACACGGCCTCCATGTCAAATGTTTAGGACGTCATTTATTTGTTCTTTAGCACATGTCCATTACGCAGATTAAGGTGTATGGATGGGGTCTTTCCCCACTTTATATATTACTTATTTACCCTCTGTGGCTTGACTGCATCCAAGTATAAAACACATAGTAAGTTTAGATCAAAACACTTGCTCATTTGGCCTTGGGGAGAAAATCCTGAAAACTCAGAACAACACGTGCTTGTGTGTGTGTTTTTTATTTTTATTTTGGTAGGGATCATATCTAGAGATCAAGAAACAGATGGACAAACTCGACCCTTTGGCCCATCCTCTGCTGCAATGGTGAGTTAAGGGTCTGTTTACACTGCTTTGCATGTTAACGTGATTTAACTCACACAAGCACTACTCATCAGTAGTCCATCAAACATACCATGTTAGTTAAATAATAGTTGATAACACAACTATACAAACAGGCTTGTGCCAATTGCCGTTGTTCACGGAGGATATTTTGACATTTTACAGCAGGAAGTGATGGCCACATTCCATTGTTAATGTTCAAAGTAACACCCGTGTTTGACTGCTTTGACGAGTCAAAATGGCTTATTGCGCAGAGGCTTGCACTTTAAATTAGGTTTCTGCTTTTTTGATTCATGTTTCGCTCACCCCTTCTGTCTTTTTGCAGGATTATTTCCAGTAACAGGTCTCATATCGTCAAGCTGCCTCTGAGTAGGGTAGGTCCTTAAGAGTCTATTTTTAAAATGAGTATTTTATTACTGCCACATTATCTCATTTAATGGTCCATACTCACTCTCTATCCCTCTGTTTGTCTCTCTCTCTCTCTCGTCCCTTGTGATCTCATTGTGATAGCAACTGAAATTCATGCACACCTCCCACCAGTTCCTGCTGCTCAGCAGCCCCCCGGCCAAGGAGGCTCGTTTTCGCACTGCCAAGAAGCTTTATGGCAGCACCTTCGCCTTCCAGTGAGTCCTCTTTGTTTCTCTCCCTGGCTGACACGGCATTCATACAAACAAAGCTCCACATTCGCATTAAACTTGAAGCCCATAGTGTAAAGCAACAGTTACAGGGTTAAAATAATTGACCAAAATCAGAAAATTGTTGAGGGAAAAAAAAGCGTATTTTACGTAATGGATCTCAAATCAAGCATAGTCACTAAAATGCATGCATCATTTGGCGTAACAGCAGTACAGACTTTAGAACATAAACATGTCTCGGTGTAACACCTGGTCATTATGTTGCACAATGGGGGAGCCGCTCTAGCCAATCTGCATTCGACCATAACAAACAATAGCACAGAGCAAGTGACCGTCCTCTTGGACGCAGCAGCCGCCGCGCTCAGCCAGCACGTGGAGCCAGCGCCATCAATGAGATTTGTACCGTAGCAGATGGGGCTACGCTGAATAGTTTAGATACACGCGGCCCATCTGGGCTTTCTCGCAGGAGTCGGCTCACACGTGAGCAGTGCTCACAGTCTCTCTTTTTCTTGCTGGTTAATACAAAAAAAAAAGACAAATTTGCATGTCAGCTTGGCTGCAAATATTTGAAAATAAAAATACATAGTCAGATTAAGGAACATTTGCAAGATTGGCAAGAGAAGCCATGAACAGCTGATACTCGTAATTAAGAACTTTTCCCTGTTCATTTATTATACTAAAAAACAAACACAATGCTGCTTCAAAACTCGTTAAAAATAACAGCAAGTGTGACTGTGCTCTCTTTGTTGTAAGGCAGGCAGATAACGGCTGTGGGAGAGATATTAAAATAACACATCCTGTCCCGAAAGGCAGCCGTGATGGGTTGTCATCTTTGATCTTCCAACTTTAAATATTAAATTACAAATTTTGAATACTTTGATGCAGCAGAAGGTCCCAAAAATGTCCTCGCAAATGTCCTTTTGAAACAGACGGCCACAGAAGCTCTTTGTGGTTGGCAGTTTTAAAAGAAATTCAAATTGAACGATAAAAAAAGTAAAACACTGTAAAGCTACGTCAACATTTTTTCCAGTCATAATGGCCAACATTTTTAGTGTTAGTGATCTAGGATAACACTCACAACGTGCACAGACAAAACGTGCCATGGAATGGATCCGGCACACGACCCACCAGCGGTTGCAGATCCACTCTGTTTATATTCACACAGCGCTTTCATCTGTTCCTTCCCATCTCTCCCTCTCTCTGCACTTGCTCTAGTGGTTCCCATATAGAGAACTGGCACTCTGTTCTGAGAAATGGACTAGTCAATGCCTCCTATACCAAACTGCAGGTACGTAGCCCTGGCAGTTGGCTGGAATTTACGATGCATCTCCTCTCGGACGGCGTGCCGGCTCCCTGAAAGGAGCCGGCACGCCGTCCGGCTGATTCATTTTTGCAGTTAATGGATGCCAGCTTCCCTTTTCGTCCGCCCCTTGCGATTGGCATTTTTAGCGAGCGGGGCACACGGGTAGATTTTCCTGCCCCAATGTCGGCCGCTTGATTTTGCGCCGTCGACAGCAGCAGACAGCACGTCTCTCCCTGCAGAGGGACACAGGGAGGGGGCTGTGGTGCCTGCTGCGACGTTGGGAGGCTGCCTGTGTGCCCCGTCGGGGGTTAACCACCTAGAGCAATGAGTAGGCTAGGTCTGAAGCTGAAGGAGGCAAAGCACAAGGCCCGGGGTAGTAAGTATTGACTCAAAGTGGGTGTGGCTCCCCGCAAAGGTTAGTAACACGCAGCACTTCTTGGGTCGGAAAATGGCTTGGAATCATGTTATTTAAAATTTGGTTGATACCAGATAGGTAACATGGATTAAATAAGGGCAAGAATTTTCACTTCTATCACGGCGGAAGCAGAAAATGGTACTTGTCTTTTAAGTGCATTCCGGTTAAAATAAGGTCTGCATCCATCTGGATCTTTAGTGTTTTGCGATGGCTGTTTTTGCACTTTGGGAAACAGAACCATAAAAGATTAATGAATAACCGAAAAGAAAAGAATAAGGGAGCACAGAATTGTGTCATTTGCACAATACGGCAGATATGTCTGAATGCAAATCAATTAAACGTGAGAACTCAAGGATTTTTTTTGAACGTTCATGTCGGCCGTGATCGCACGTTCACTCTGATGTGTTTTAATTTATGACTTCTTTGTTCTCCAACTTTTTCAACACTCAGATCGTCTCAGTGCTTATCTGCCTCCTCCTCCTCCTCCTCCTCCTCTTCCTCCTCTCCATTTCACCTTGAGCATTGATACTCCTCTTCCTCTGTCATTGTCTTTCACGAGAGGAGGAGCTCTGCCTCCGGCTCCAACCATCGCACAAAACCACTTGTCTATTGTTCCTACTTTAATTTCTTCCACATGTGCGAAGCCCCGACCATCTCACTCACACTTCATTCCCAAACTATCGAGGTGCTCCTCGTCCTCCCTCTTGTTTCTTCTCTGGATCACTTTTGCTTCATTGAAGTGTCCATGTCGCACCTGTGGTCCTTTTTTCTGTTGTCCTCATTCAGCCTGGACATTCTTGTTTGGATGCTCAACATCATTGGCATCGGTCATACCGAGCCAGCATTCGGCATTGCTTGAATTCCTGAACATCACATCTAAAAATGTCATTCACAAAAACTCAAAAAATGAAGGAGATTTTTTTTTGGCAGTTTAAAAGTGTGTATTTTCTCTAAGAATCCTTTCTCTCTTTGGCTCTCTGCTACTGCGTGCGTGTGTGTTTAGTATGTCTGGTTGGTGGTGTTTGGCAGAAAAATCCCTGACTCATACTTGTCTGGATGTAACTAAAGTAAGGCTGGTTTTGTGCGTGTGTGAGTACATTTGTGTGTCTGGGTGTATGTACGTTGTCCTGTGCAACTGCCCAGTGACAATTCCTTCCTTCCTGCTCTTTTCAAACCCAAGCTGCACGGTGCAGCGTATGGAAAGGGCATCTATCTCAGCCCCATCTCCAGCATATCTTTCGGATACTCAGGTAGGAACGACTCATCCGGCGCCCCCCCTCCCCTTCCACACCCTCTACTCACGTATTCCACCATGTTGACCGGGTACGCCGGGTACGGCCTGATCATCCCCGGAACACTTCATTTTTCACACGCGGGAGTTTCCCGTGCCGTCCTAGTGTGCTGCTCGATGTTGTGTGTTCGTTTTTGGGGTGCTGTGCTTTTGGGGCCTTTTCTGAGCTTGTGCCGCGCCACATACCGCACCATTCATTATGTTGTGGCTGTGTGAAATCGAGCCCGTTAGTGGATCTCTCCGTGTGTTACTTTGTGCTGTGTTGGAATTTTGCACTTCTTCCTGATCATAGAGCGGGGCTGAAGAGGCGTCTCAACGTAACTAGTCTTTTTACCTTACTTCCACCCTGCAATTTCTCCCAGAAATACAATTTACAAGGTTGGTTTTAAAGTCCCGTTGTCGATTATGGTGCTGATTTATGTGCACATGCCATGTGCAAGTTCCCTGTTTAACTGTTAACACTATGAACAAAAAGTGATTCACAGTTTTATGGACCAATATGGAATTCAAGTTTGGGTGGGAAGAGAAAACCGCAACAGTCGCCGGCCTCACAGCCAAATGGCTAAATCAAAGCCCATTTCATCACACTTAAGTTGATTTCACATTTTCCTAGAACTGCAGTTTTTAAAAGAGACCAGCATCCTTTGCTGCAGCAGCTTATGTGCAGGTAGTGTTCACCAGCATTTGTGATCAACCTTCGTACGAAGGTTAGAGCTATGGGTAACAATGTCTCTGTTACAAGAAGCTCAAAAGCACCAGAGGGAAGTTTTTCACAGCTTGAGTGACTTGAGGTCGTTGTGACTCCGGGTTGTTTGCTGTCTGTGTGCTGCTTCTTGCAGGAATGGGGAAAGGACAGCACCGCATGCCCACCAAAGATGAACTGGTGCAGCGCTACAACCGCATGAACACCATACCACAGGTGGACATTTTACACCCTCGTATTTTTCAAAATGACACATTTTGAATCCGTCGTAAACAAAGGAGACATGCCAACAAGACAGTGGAATAATTTGGAGCCTGTGAACGTGGATTACCAGATTGATGGCTGTTATTTAAGAATATTTTGTTATATCATCAAATGTTTTCAATATTTAGCATGACCCTGCTTCTGACAATTACACTCTGGACTGTTTCAATGTTCAGCGTAATTCTCAATGTTTTAATGTGTGTCATCCCCAGCATAGTTTGTTCACTGTAGCAGCTTGATGGAACTTGACTGTTTTCTTTTTTTTTTTTTTTTCAACAGACTCGTCCAATACAGTCACGGTTTCTTCAGAGTCGAAATCTGAACTGCATCGCTCTGTGTGAAGGTAATCGTTAGCAGAAGCTATTATATGTGAAATAAATATGTTGCATTAGTATATTTGTTTGTATGATATTTAAATGAAATACTGAAACATGAGTTATATTAAGTTATAAAAATGTATAACTTAATATAACTTGTTCCTGGATTTAAAATAAAGTTGATTCCTTATAATGGTAAATAACTACAAAGTAATGTACAGAATAAAAAAAAATGCTTCTCTCTTCAACAGTTATCACTTCCAAGGATCTGCAGAAACATGGTAACATTTGGGTTTGTCCAGTTTCGGATCATGTCTGTACTCGTTTCTTTTTTGTGTAAGTATTTCAGACACAAACTCCTCAGTGATTTCTACATAAGCCATGCGTGATTACCAAAGTCGTTGTGATACACTTTCCCTCATTACTCATCATTTTGTAATTAGCCCCGAGAACAAGTGATGGTTGAGGTGTGTCACCGCTTCACTAAACCGGGTTCCTATCGAGTCAAACCCTTTCAGTGCAGTGTTTTTAAGACCGTTTTGGAGCTCGGCAAACGGCACACGACATCCACGCGGGCGGCTGATGTCATATCTGTGGCCACAGGCCGTCGCCAGCTGGCAACGTCTATTATCATCTGCGCTGTCTTCTGAGTTGGAATTTTAGATGCGAGATGACCTGCAATCAAATTCAAATCTCGGCTAAATATAATTTAATTCAAGAATACTGTTGTGTTTTTCTGCTTGAGGGAGACGCTGATACGATTACAATGAAAACCGGGAAGATTTGTTGCGTCGGACCTGACGACGCCCTTTCTAAAAATCACTGCAATTCCCTAGACGCTCGTTTTTCTATGGATAGGTTACCTTTCTATCATGAGCATAATGTCTTGTTGTCTCCGAACTGGGCCCTTGTACCACCAAGTGGTCAGCGAGAGGGGTGTCGATACAACCTCAGGCAGCAATTGATGACATTTAAAAAAATAAACCATATGTCTACTCATCTATGTTATACGTGCAGGTACGAAGATGGCCAAGTAGGAGATGCCAACATCAACACCCAGGAGCCCAAGGTGCAGAAGGAGATCATGCGTGTGATCGGGACGCAGATCTACTCCAGCTAATGGCGGTTTCCCCACACGGCACATCAGGCACGCAGACAGCGAATGTTTGGGGCGAGCTGACCTCGGGCCCTGACACTGAAGGCGTTGGGAGCACATTATTTACACTGTTGTTGTGTTACGGTTCCTCTTCATTTCCCCTCTCCCATCTTTGTTCCTCTTCCGGAAGCGGTTACATAGTTTATGTTCGGATTTAACCTGGTCAGAGTCAGCCTGCTTTTTTTCCACGCCAACGCAGACCGGCCACTGCTTTGGCTCTCCACACGTGTCCACATGGACCGGGCGTCCCCCTTTCTTTGTGCACTGATCACTGATCATTTGGACTAATTCTTTTTATCATTTCCATTGGAGAAAATTTAGTTAGAACAAGTAAAAAACAAATAATCAATGGATTTACTTGAACATGGAAGTTATTTCTCTTACTATGTTTGCAAAAGCGTGCTCTCTGCTGGGTTTATTGAATATTATTTGACCAATGACATGAATTCCGGTCTGTAACACGGTGGACTGAGGGGTTGAGCGCTGCTCTGTCATTTTGCCCTTGTTCGCTCCCGGAATCCAATAAGCGAGTTGTGGCCTGAACTCATGTTACACACACTGAAGGCACTTTGTTTTTTGGTGACACAATCAAATATAAAAAATTCAGCTGTTGAATTTCCATTCCAGAATCAGGACAGTTCTCATTAGTAGAGCGCTTTCAAACCCTCACAAACAAAGAGAACCTTTATCCAGCTGGAATGACGTAACGGCCTCAACGGGAACAAAAGTAATTAAAAAAAGACTGCAGTGAATTTAATCTTTGGACACGTTCACAAAGCTACAACCACAATCCGTCACTCGTCATCATTTGGTCGAAGCGGTCGTCGCCCTTTCTTTATGTTCAAAACGAAGATTTTTGTGAATTTTTGTGATATTTATGAATGAACAACACTTGCCATTGGACAACTTAGAAAAGCCACTGTACAGGATCATGGACAATTGTACCAGGCGATTTATTAGCAGTATCGAGTGCAGGTGAGCTCACACCCTCACCAACCACTACCCGATGGACGCTAGATTATCCATTATTATTCCGATTATCCATCGGAATTAATGTGCTACTCTATTGTTTCTCCTTTTGGAGAGTGGCAACCTTGTATAGCTAATCATGTTTATCAGTTAGTCATGTACTGTATGTCTGTATGTACGTGTGGGTTTGTATTTTCTTGACATACTAGAGATTGCACTTATTCAACGTTTGCCTAAGCTGGAAAATGGACTGTCCTCGGACCTGCAGCAGAGGGCAGTCGGAGGCGAGTGGTCAACGTGTTCATGGACTCAGCAAGACAATAATATCCAACATCTCAACCCTGTCTGTACTGAGCTGGACTTTCTGCCATCTCCTTGGATTAAAGATTCTGGCTTCTGGACGGACTTCCACGCAGTGAGATAGCGGTTTGCAGAAAAGGACATTGGACAGAAAGGAGTGGACACGTGAAGCTGACTCATCGTACTGCGGGACTGTGCTAATAGCTGATGGCTATTTTGGGTCAACAGGCTTCGGCCGCGAGTCTCTTGAATAATCTGTTCTCTGGCTGTCGGCCCCTGGTGAATACTGCTTTCAGATGATGTTGACGACAATGAGGGTGATGGTGATGATGATGATGATGATGATGGTGAGAGGCGATGATGCAGAAAAAATATAAATAAAGCCTGATTTTGCACAGTTTTACATACAGTCTCTTCTTTGACGGCTCTGGCTAAAGCTTTGTGTTAGCATTTTGGGCACAAGGGGGCACCATTACTCCACCAAGACAAAGACACTTCTCCTTCCTCTCAAGGCTATTAATAAAATCAAAGCAGACTTTCACAGTGTAATTATTTGAAAAGGATGATTTTTTTTTTTTGGTACAATTCTACTTTACTCTCCTTGCATACTTAACGCAAACACTGACCCACGCGCGCACACACACACACACACACACAATATTGGGTTTT
Source organism: Apeltes quadracus (assembly GCA_021346845.1). Classification (NCBI taxonomy): domain Eukaryota; kingdom Metazoa; phylum Chordata; class Actinopteri; order Perciformes; family Gasterosteidae; genus Apeltes; species Apeltes quadracus. Next base: position 16,488,077 of record CM037918.1, read on the forward strand.
CCTCCCATTTACCATTTTATTTTATTCTAGTCTTGTATACTGCATATATTTACCGTAAACAACATTGCGTTTGTGTAAATATAAATACTATACATTAAATTGGATGAGCAATATTAGCTCACAGAAAAATAAACAGCTATATATTGGTTGTACACCACATCCTCCCAAACTTACTTAATAATTAAAGTATATTCAACACTGCAGTCAGCAGTCAGCATGATTCCATGATTCAAACAGATATTCCTTTTACAAGTTATTGATTTAGTTCTGGTGGAGGTGGGGCAGCAGGAAAGACCAATATGCAGACCTATGTGAGGTACCTACCGGCTTGCTAAAGCTACATCTAATCGATTGGTCGCATCACAAATTCATTCAAGTTCACATTGATTTCCTCAAATCTAATCTCTGCTCTTTGAATATGGCAGGGTTTGCTTTCACCTCGAAAACAGCAGGTCACTAATACTTGGTGACGAGCCAATTGCTCACTCTGTCCTTCCGCTCGCTCGCTCTCTCTCTCTCTCGCTCTCTCTCTCTCTCTCTCTCTCTCTCTCTCTCTCTCTGACCACAGAGAGCTCTCCTTTTTCAAACCAGCTGAACACGTCTCCCCGGCACTCGGCTGGAAAAAGTCAAGTCTGATGGCTGTTTTGGCAAAGGAGGCCCTGTATGTGTATGACAAGTGCTGGGTGTGTAGAGAGCATGGCATAATCACGGGGAAGCTGAAGCACTCATGGGCCCTTGAAAGGCACTTTTCACGTAATTGGGCTCTTCCCTTTGTAAGCTGACCCATTTGACCGGGCCCTGTGGCTGGGCCCGTGCACCGATGTTCTGCGCGTGTGCGTGTGTGTGTGTGTGTGTGTGTGTGTGTGTGACTACCAGATGATGTGTATGGTTCACGTGCTGCTATGATCTCTGAAACCCGGCCCTCATGTTGGACACGGTCCCCTGGTTTGGCTGCGTACCCCATTACCGAAGCCAGCTGGCTGGTGGCACAGGACTGCACGTCGCTTCCATCCACCCGGGGCTTGGTTTTTACTGGTGTAGTGCAACCGTCTACCACTGGGGGGAGCTCTAGTGTTATTCTACTTTGATTTCTTTGCCTGCTTAACGCAAGCCACCGACCCACGCACGCACACAGCGGGTAAACACACACACTACACAGTGGTTGTTTGGTCAGATAGAGGTAAGAAGTAGTGACGGGAGGGCAGAAGGTCACAGAGGGTGTCTGGCCCTCGGCGCAAGGGGCCACTCCCAACCTTCGTCGTCCTCCTCCTCTTCCTCAACAATAAGTGTGACCGTTTGATTTCTGCACAAAAGGAGCAATTACAGGGGAGTTGTTTAATCACCCACACTCTTATTGAGCTCGGGGCCTCTTAGCTTGCAGCTCAGGCCCCCACCGTCGGCAGCAGCGGGCGACAGAAGTGACAGAGAAGGTCGGCGGTTTGACGGGGCGCGAAGGGGTCTCGTTTTGAGTTAAGGCTTCGCAGGCCACTCTGCACGCTGCGGAGGGCAGAGCGATAGATGGACACAGAGACGGAGACTATAGGGGGCCGAGTTTCGGGGGAGGTGGGGGGGCAGTGGCACTTGTTGAGCTGGAGATGCAGTATCTAAACGCAGTTGTTTCTCTTTTTTTCTGGGATTCCTGAACCTTTTCAAGCAGCGTAGCTTGCCAGGACTCGTGCGGACACTCTGAGCTCAGGGATGGCATACAGAAACGTGTTTTAACCGAGAGAGACGGAGAGCAAAAAAAACAACAGAATTCGATTTTCCTACTTTGCAGTCAGCCCGGAGCGCCAGTAAGCCTAACTCCCATTCAAAACAGTCCCAAGCACTGTCAGTGTTGGTGCCTTTTTATTGAATTTTCAGCCTGGGTGTTACTCTATATTTGTGTGCGTGCCGAATGCCTCCTCCTTCTTCGGCCTGAACGTGAAGTTCTTGCCTAGTTCCCTCAGAGCGAGGGCGAGGGTGGTTATGTGAGGCGTAAAAGAAGGGGGTGGCAAAACGACCACGGTGAGACAGGTCTGTGTGTCTGTGTGTGTGGGAGGGGGGAGGGGAGGCGCGGTGGGGTGAAGGGAGTACACAATTGCTGCTCATAAAGCCAACAGCTGTGTGGGTAATGTTTTGTGACACCGAGCCTCTCCGAGCCCTTCTGTTTCCCAGAGAGCTCGGAGACGCCGTATTCCGTCGTCACAAATGGCTCTGTCATTCACCCCCTAAGTCTTAATTATCGCTCCCCTTTTTTTTTTTTTTTTTTTTTTTGGGCCACATTTTGCTCCGGCGTATGGATCCATCTGCACGCTGTATAATTCCACTCCGCAATTTACAAGTGGCATTTATTACAATGGCCTCCTCTTTAACACCGGCAGCCCTTTGCGAAAAGACGAGAGTGGACGGGGAGGACGGGGGGGACGACAAAAGACCAGTGCAATCTGGCAGCAACAGGGCCCACCCTCAGTTCCCTCACATCTCTCTCTTCTACCCACCACTCCCCCCTCCTGCTTGCGTATCCTTGCTCTGTAGTACTATCTCTCTCCACCCCCGTACTACCATTTGTGTGTGCGTGTTTTTCCCTTTGTTATTAATTTAATTTTTATGGGATCCACAGTCCTCGCACAAACCGCCCCCTATCTGCCTCGAAGCAGAGGAAAAGGAAATAGCTGATGTTGATTTTCTTTCCTCTCCTCTCCCCCCCCCATCGTAATTCATTTTGGATTAATTCCCCTGTCTTCAGAGACAATCCTAATTCTTTATTATTTCCACTTCACAGGCTTGATGACATCCCCATATCCACACATCATATCCAGGGGAAACTTTACACCCGGCAGACCTTCTTCTTGTTTTCTCCTCTCTTTTCCCGGTCTCTCCCTTCTCCCCCTCTACTTCTTTCTTTGTGATGCTCCTATGTGTCTCCCCCCCTCGTTTTTCTGTCTTTTTATCCGTTCCTCTACATCCTTCTGACTTTGTTTTTCTCACCGGAGTGAAGTTACTTGTTAGTTTCTACACAGCCGCTGGGCTCCCATCTTCTCAACAGAAGTCAACCGCCTGTCTCAGACACACACACACACACACACACACACACACACACACACACACATACACACCCCATCTTTTAATTAATACCATAACATGTGTGTGTGTGTGTGTATGTACTGCGCATGTTGTGTCTGTTGTCATTTAAAGTGGAATAAAACAAGAGTCCATTGCCATTAAAGTACCATCGAAAAAGAAACACGCTTCATTTCGTCACTTGTCCTCGCGTTCAGCGCTCCACAGTACTTCTCTTCGACTCCCTCGCTTCCCTCTAGAGGGAAGCGAGGGAGCAACAGATCTGCTGTTGGAGGTGCTTGTTGAGAGATGGACACTCAAGCACATCATATAGCCGCTCTCCTTCAACCTTCATGTGTTGCCTCTCCATCTTTTTTTCCCTCCCGGCCTTTCTTCCTGCTCCTCTCTCGCCTCCTTTCTGCCTCCGCACTTCACTCTCCTTCTCACACCTCCCTCGTCTCCTTTTTCCTAATCTTTTTTTCCCCTCTCTTTCTCCCTGTTTTTTTTTCTGTCGTTCTTTCTTCCATTGTAGGTCTGTTTTCTCCCTGCTTTGTGATTTAAAAAAAAAAAAATTCCAGGTCACGTCAGGCGGTGTCTCAAATCAAATTCCTCAGGTTTTTAGTGACCATTTTCGCCTCTGCCACTGGTGCTCTCCTTTGTCCCATATCTCCCGAGCACTCACGCACAAACTCACACCCACGCACACACACACACACACACACACACACACACACACACACACGCAATGTCCCATCTCCAATTCACTATTAAGTGGGCCCAGAATTTCCCCTGAGCTGTGGTATGGTGGCGGCCGCCTCTGGAGTCCGGCTGTGCTAGATGTGTTGTCTGCTCCCTTACCATTCAATTACCCTCCTGTAATCTGACAGGCTCCTCACGGCCTGCACCGGGACCATCCCTTGTGTGTGTGTGTGTGTGTGTGTCTGCTGTATGACTGCACCTCTTTTTCTATGTGTCTGCCTGATGGTGTGTCTGTCTGAGTGTGTTCCTTCTCTTCAGATACAAGGAGAAGCATGGATATTTTTGCATTGTCTGCTTTTCTTTTTCAAATTCTTTCCTTATTACTTCTTCTAGTCTCTCACAGATCTCTTCCCAGAAGTCACTTGACATCCTGCTGCACCCACGGAAACACACACTGACAGAATAAAAAAAAAAACTAAGTCTTGCAACAAAACAGTGAAGCTTTCCTCCTCTTATGTTCTGTTCCTATTTTCCCCTCCAATCGACCCCTTACTCCTTATCGCTCTCGTAACTCTCCCCGCTCTCTCTTTGTCCATCATTTTATTAATCACTGTATTTTTTATTATCTCCATCTACTCCATGTGTCTCGTTGCCCCCCCCCTCTCGCTCTTTCTGTCCTTACCAGGCAGGCTGGCTCTCGGTGTTGACCTGAGAAGGACTGACATTCAGAGGCCGGTCCCCTGCCTGCAGCACTGACATTTCTGCCAGACTTTGATGGTGCCTTTGAACAGAGATGTGTGGAGGGAAGAGCTGCCTGTCTCTCTGACTTCCAGCAGCTCTGGCTCTGCTGAGAGTGAGATGTACTGTAGCCGGTTTGCTCTCTTGTCACAAATGCGAGGCCCGCGTGAATAGCGCTGCACGTCTTTACGCGCCTGAAATCGTTTATTTATTCCCGTTTACTGCACATTTCCGTTTCTGCACGAATCATGTACCTCCTGCTGGGACCAGTTCAAAGGCTTTCATTGCTCCCCTTCATTACAACTGGCACAGGGCGAGACAGTGTTGGAGGTGACCCGGTTATCTCTCCCACCTCTCCCCTATCTGACCAACCTCCTCCACCTCGCCACCCCTTCTTCCCCCTCGTGGGAGGCCTTCAAAGACACCCACGTGACCCTGAAGCTCCTTTCCTCCTACTCCTCCTCCTCCTCAATGCATTCCCATCCTCTCTAACCTCTCCTTTGTGTGACACGCTCCCTTTGTTATCAAGTTATCAGAAGGTTAAAAAACACTAGAGCCTGAAGATTGCTCAATGGCGGGTGCTCTTCTGACAATCAGTTCACCCATGATGTAAAAATGGCGCTGCGCTCCGTTACCCGGCGAATGCTGGTTCTGAGCCAAGCTGCGTGCTCTGGCACATTCCCTTCACTCTGCTGCCACTAAGGCAAAAATGGGATTCTTTCTTTTTCATGTGTTGGAGGTAGGGACCAAAGCATGTGGTGTTCTGTGAGTCTAATTATAATGACTTGGCTATTTTGCTATGCAATGGTCTCTGAGCTGGTGGATGAGAATTGAAACACTTAATTTTTGTTTTTGCCCGGCTCCTGGTCTCTGTGGAGTTGGACTGAGCTGAGCCTTGATGAGAGTGCGGAAATGACAGCTGTGCATGCGTGTGGGTGCGTGTTTGTGTGTGGGTGCGTGCATATGTGCGAGTAATTGCACGCCAAAAAAATGTAATAAGTACCTTAATTTGTATGCAGTCCTATAGTCATAAATAATGTAACTTCTAAAATAGGGGCATTAAAATGCCCTGACCACAATGTGGGGAAATTGTGCCGCCCTCGTCAGTCAGTTTATCAGCTTAGTTTGACTTGACTCATGTTGCTTTTATTGATGTTCCACGAGAGAAGGATGAATCTGATTTCCCAGACCACTTGATGAAAGATTCACTGCCAAAAATGTCCATCTTGTCTGATTTTATCCTATCTGTCTTTAAAATCAGCCATTTTGCACAATTGCAGTCTGGCTTTTGTGAGAAAACATACTTGTGACTAATACAACCCGTTCACCTTCAAGGACATTGTTAAACTGATATTTTCTTGAAAAGCCCAGAGCAATATATGTATGATATTGCTAAGATACCGCTACGTCTTTGGAAAATTACACAACTACAGAACAAACGTTCTGTGTAAAGACATTATAGTCAGCAAACCCCTGTGTGTACTTTAATTGCCTGCATTTATCAAACTGAAGTGCAAATTTTGCAAATTGTTCTGTTAAATGATTGAATTGAAAACATCAGTTTGCACAATTTATATGGCTTTTCAGATAAGTGTGTGATTTCTTCAAATCCTTGTTGGTCAGTAACACAGATAAAGCAGCATTTATAAGTTTTACTGGTGGATCATGGTTCTACTTCGAGGTGGCCAACAATACCATTTTACTAGCCTAGTTTTATTTTAGAAAAGAGAGATTTGCTGACAAATTTTACCTTACTGTGTGTGTGTGTGTGTGTGTATATAGGAAGTGACAGTCCCAAGGCCTTCAAACAGCTTTGTGGCCCGGCAGCATTGCATGATTCAACCTCAGCCTTTCCTGCCAGGTCTTCTCACCCCTCCTAACCCCTCCCCCTCCAAGCTGGGGGCCCCAGGGTGCCAGCAGCCTGCCTGCACTGTGCTATTGATTGGGAACAGGGCTGCAGCTCACCTGCTAATTGAAAGCCGATTGGGGCCTTGGGGCAGAGCTGTAAAACAGGCCCCACGTGGCATTAAAAGCTGAAGGCTGACGGGCCACTGTAAATCCAGAGCCGCTAATGGTGGTGGAGTATATCCGTCTGTGTTAGAGCTGCGTGACAGTGTGTGCGTGCTTGTTCTATAGAATATGTGCATGCAGCGTGAATAGGGCGCGCGCGGAGGTGGAAATGAAGTAAGTAAATGAAGTGAACTAAAATACTGTGGGCTACTTAAGCAAACGAGGAGTTGATTTAAAGAATTGTTATGTTACTTAAGTAAAAGTACTTGTGGACACGACCCCTAATGTCCAGAACGACAAAGTAGTTAACACAACCAGTTCACTCGGCCTTTCCAGTCGCAAAACTCACACACCTGACTGAAGGTAGGAGTGTGTTAAATACCGTGTATAGGTACCAACGTCCCAAGCATGCTCATCCGCATGCATGAGGTCCCATGCGTGCTCGCCGGGTGGAGCATTAAATCACACAGACACCGATTACAAGTTGCACATGACAACGTTTGCACATCCTAACGTTACAATTTCCTCTCCTTACGTTCCCCTTGGTAACTAAGACATAACCACTGCAGACTCTTGTATCTATTTGTGGGTCTCTTGACCCATCTGTAAAAATGGGTCTTTAGAATTATGATCACTTTTATTATATTATTCATAGGTTAATGTCTTTTTCCTGCAGTTGATCTTAAATAACTGCAGATCTACACAGAATTTTCTTTTCGCAGGCAGCTGGCGGCCCACGCCACAGTTTCCTAAAACTCAATACGATATTCTTTCAAATCCCTGCAGATTCTTCTTCACTGCAGCTGCAGATTTGTCTTCTGTTGCAGTTTTTAAAACAGTTTATCAGGACATTCGCTTTTTGTTTTTACTTTCGACTTGGAACTTAGCGAAGTAAACCTCAGTAAAAGTAAAATTGCCTGAAAAAAAATCAGACGAAAAAAAACATGGACATTACAACAGTAAAGGTTATTTGTTACTTACTAAGACTGTATGTGTGTGTACATCTTGTGTGTGTGCGTTTCTGTGTATATGCACAAAGACACCGACACCACACAGCTCGCTCACGGTGACAGTCCTCCAATGGCACCAGGAGAACGGTCCCGTCTATAATGGACACATCCTTCCTCTTTCTTCAATCCCCCTGACAACAGCAGCAACAGCGCTTCATCCCGCCAACCCTCCCTCTCTTCGTCTTCCCTACCTTCCTCTAGCTGTCTCTGCGTCGTTTGTCTGCGCACAAGTCACACCTGTGGTCTTCCGCTGAGACACAAGCTTGAGCTGAGTTTCCATTCTTTCCCTTTTGTTCTCCTCCCATTATTAGTCATTTTTCTCCATGACTGTCTCGTCGCTTATTTCCCCTTTGCTCATTGTCGCTGGTGTCATCTCTGTGTGTTTATACGAAGGCCTACGATAAGGGATGGAGGCGAGTTTGGGGGGGCGGGGGGGGATCCATGTCGTTGTGGATCTCTTGTTGTACTTTGTTGTAATATTTGAAACAGGAAATCCGCCTTCCCAAATTGGAGACACCAACATTAACAAACACTTAAATATCTTTGTATGATAATAGGAAGACTTTCCTCATTTGTAAGAAAGGGGGGCTAGCCCAAATAGTTAAGTAATCTCTAGAACGGACTGGATTAAGACAAACTTTTGGCCGCATAGTATATCTTTCCGTCCATCTACAGTATCTTTTTTTTCTTCCATTAAATTTCCCTCTGCTTTCCCTCCCGCTCCATCTCTCCGTCTGTCTCTCTGAGCAGTGTGATTGAGTAGGGAGGGTGCTGGCCGTCCTGCAGCACAGCGCATGGAAACAGAGGTTAATTGGATTGTAATTAGAGCAGAGGTGATTAATTGATAGCATCTGTAAATTTGGATGTTTCCATTGTAAATGTGACAAATGAGAGCACGGCAGGCCGGAGGAGGGAGAGAGAGAGAAAGAGAGAGAGAGAGAGAGAGAGAGAGAGAGAGAGAGAGAGAGAGAGAGAGAGAGAGAGAGAGAGAGAGAGAGAGAGAAAAACATGGATAGAAATAATGCAAAAGGAGTGGCATAGTTGATGAAGAGAGGAAACAAGGTACTGTGGAATAGGAAAAAGACAGAAAGGGGTTTTTTTTTTAGTTAGCGATAAATCTATGGTGGTAGAACATGGCGAGGTCGTTATATATGTATGAATGCTTGTGTCATTAAGCTAGCAAGGTAACGTGAATGGTGAGACCCACGTTTATTAGATATTTCAAGGAAATGCTGATGGCGGTTTGAGGTGAAATTGATACAGGTTAAATTACAAAATGAACAAATATGGACCATGAATGAATAACGTTAGGTTGTAAGCAGTGCCGGCCCGAGCCTCTTGGGGGCCCTAAGCAGAATTTTACGCATGGTCACCTGTGCTAGAAGATTATTGGCACATATGTCACGCTATACTGTTATAGCGAAAATTATAAACGAACACAGTGAGGTTATAATACAAAACTAGGGCTGCTTGCAGCATAAGCGAACTAAGCGGCTGCTTGGTAGGGGGCCCCAAGCAGCCGCTTAGTTGGGCCGGCCCTGGTTGTAAGCCAGAGATAAGTATGGCAAATATTTAATACTTCCTGAGAAAAAGATGAATACTCTCATACCAGTAGGTGGACAATTACTTGAGCTCAGCATAAAGACTGAAAGCCGAATGAAGCAACTAGTGCATGCGGCCCCCCGGCACACTTTGTGCGGCCCGCGGACGATTACCAAATGCGGCCCGCCCGGCACTTCCGCAAACAAAATGCGCGATCATATGGACACACGCGCGTATCCCCCTGGTCAGCCCGGCCCCCGACAGAGGAGGACAAAGGTTATGCGGCCCTCACAAGAAAAAGTTTGGGGACCACTGAACTAGTGTCTTATGCAACTCTCCCACACATTCAACAGCTCCTTTAGGTTTGGTTGTAGTTTTGAGCAGTGAAGGTCAAGTCAAAAATCCAGCAATTTACAATTTCATGTTTTATGTTTGTATATTTCTAAGTTTTATGAATTGTTGGCTGTCTCAACCGTTGATTTATCCACATGGCCACTGTTTCTCCCACTTAAATCATATTGCCAGTTAACGGCCAGTATGCAATGCATGATACGATTTGCAATACAGTGTTTAAGTCTTTTCAATTGTGCTTTTTAAGGTGAAATTAACCAGACGATCCTTTTAGGTCTGTAGAAGTGTGCACTGCAGACATAAAGTTACGTAGAGTTAAATACAAAGTGATCAAGGTAGAGAGTGTATACCGGATCTAAAAGCCTATCATGGTCGTGAAGTGACGAGAACTTTGTCTGCGTGACAACAGACATACGTTTTAACCTCAGGCATAGAGCATATACATGCTTGTCATTTGACAGCAAGAACAAGTGGATTTGTGTGCAGGTCAGCTACTGCATTAATCACAAGATCTACACGTCTTTTGATAGCTTGCACGTTATGAAATAGTTTACTGATATGAATATCAAACACTCCTTAGAATACAGCATTTCCTTTAAAGTGGTTTCAAATGCAGTGCCATCCAGAAATATGCACTGCCACATATCTAAAGAGATTATAGGTCATTGCTTTTCTAAATAATGACACAGAATGTCACCTTCCTTCTGGCTACAATCTATAACCCTCCTATATGTATATAAAATATGATTGTATTTTACTTGTATTTTAATTCTGACATACAATCTGTGTGGGATTGTGACATACTCTTCCCTCAGCCGGGTTTGACTGTTCTTGTTCATGTTTAGATGATGTTGTGACTCATGCCATTCTCACATGGTGATGTATGCTAAAATGTAACATATGGAGAGGGTGTGAAAGACGCACCGTGTAAGGTGAATAGGTGATGACTTCACAACAAGTAATGTCTAGGGTCATGCTGAGAAGCCTTTGAACCTTTCAACAAACCTATTTACTTACAACGTATAAGGAAAGAAGGAAGGAAATCTATACATAGCAATTCCGTTTGCACAGCAGTGGACAACATGTAACACAACTTAACAATAGTCACAGGACCTGGGGTAATACAAAACCTGTGCAAGCCACTAAATTAAGACATCCCTCCGAGCACAGATAAATTCCCTAAACAGTTTAAATCCATCACAGGAAAATTAACAAAGCTGTACTTTTTACAAGTTTACCAATCTAATTTATTGGGCAGGTGTCACGACTATATAACACCTGTTCAGAGAGCGTACGGCTCACGATGGCTTGAGTGGTTCGTTGTTCAACGGAACAAATTCTTCATTAACCATAGGCGTAATGCTCTGACAAACGTTCCAGGGATATTTCGGCGGTGGTCCACATGAGGATGGAAATAAGCTAATCAAATAAGCCCCCAGTCAGGTCCTATCAGACAGCTCCAGACTGCAGCAAATGAGCCCGTGTCGCAAAATTTACATTTCATCTTCCCCAGGGGACAGGTAAGGTCCCACCTCGCCACCAGCCCCCCCTTACGCCTCCCTCGCCCCCCTCCCTTCAATCAGCATCTGGCTCCAAGAGGATAGAACAGGGAAAAGTGGGATGCGGTGGTTCCTGCCAGGGCCAAGAATCACGCTGCACCTCTCCTGCCACTTCCCGGGCACACTTCCCGAAGAATAAGGGAGAGAAAACAGAGAAAATGACAGCAGGGGAAATATTTGCTGTTGCGGTTCGAGCGCCACTCAGCTCCCAAGAAGGAGGGCCGGGCGTATTTGCGCAGCTGTCCGTCTCCCAAGCCCTGCGTGTACACATGAGCGTGCGCCCGCTGGAGTCTATTTGTTTGTCAAAATCACTATGCGTGCACTCGGTAAGTTATTTGTGCCTTGTGTCGTGCATCAATATATATATATATATATATATATGTGTGTTTATACAGTAGATGCATGCATGGGCATTAGATGGTGTATGTTTGTGTGTGTGTGTCTGTATGTGTGTGGAGGAGGGAGGGGGGGGTTGAGTTTGTATCTAGTGAGGAGCAAACACATCTGTCTTTCTTGTGTAAAGAAGCCAGAAACAAGGATGAGGAGAGATTGTGCTCAACGAGAGCCTGGAGATTGGAAGGAGAACCAAACAGATGCCCCACCAACTAAAAACCGGCAGATTTGAAAATAACTATAAATAAGCATTTGTAATAAAAGGAAAGAATGATTACAACTGGTGTATTGTCATTTCTTGGCAACTACAACTCTGATTTGTTTATTACACTCCCGAAATCTATGGTTTCTTTTTAAAATCAACATTTCTAAATCCAAATAAGGATTCTTACAGTCTCCCATTTGTATGGTGGGTTTTGTTCTACCTAAATATTAATGTCGGTAACCTGATGACCTGCAATATCAGATATCTGAAACGGAGCCAAAATCGAACATCGTATTATTGCAACACAGCATCTAATGTCTTGTACCTCGAGGGTTGGGTTTTACATTTTGCAGTAAAACTATTCAAAAGGCCCTCATATAGGGTTTCAAAAGATGGCATCATTCATGGTTATTACATCCTGTGTTTGGGTTTCAGAGTTAAACTTAAATAAATAAAAAGAAAACAGTGGGTTGCAAGCATATTATTCTCTGTTTCTTTGTCGGTCTTAAATGAGTCAAAAGATTTGCCATGTTGTGGGATGCGGGAAAACTAGAAAAAACTAAAACATAGAAGCGAGATGGCTTATTTTGTGTAGCTGGCAAACTTACAGTGTCATGGCTTTGTCACATTTCCAATAAATCATCAGCCCTCAAACACCAATATAAATGTGTCAGTAACAAATATATTCATGCAGTGGAACATCATTATTGTTCAGCAGCACTGTTTTCAGAAAGGAACATGGGGTGTTGAAGGTAGGAAAGGTAATTAAATAATGGAGCAGCATACATTATGCACATTATTATGGGCTCACCACCTGCAAGGAGATGAGTAGGAGTGTCATGCATTGCCAGTCACTCCACACTTACGGCTTCCACTTGTGTTGTGTAAACAGTAGCATCAGCCCTTGATTACCATTGTAAGTAAAGAAAATCATATTGCCCATTAAGGAGTGTACCAACATGGTGCGTACCTTTCATCAAGCTAATCGGGTAACTGAGCTTGATGAGAAAATATTGCAAATCAAATTACCGCTGCAAAATGACCTGTTATCAAGTTGAAATATCTTAACAGCACTGTAGTGTTTCACAATATATAATACTTGCCAACTTACTTTAAAAACCTTTTGCAGAATTTGAAGAAAAGAGCAGAATAAGAGTTTCAGTCTCTTTTATTGGGCTTATTTGATTTTAGGAAGCCATTTGATTTGCTTCTGTTTTTCTTTTGCTGTTAGTTTTATTCTATCAGCTACAAATATCATACTTGTTATCCCCGGTAACAGTTTAAGTACCCGTATGGGTCGATCACATGACACATCTTAAATAACAATAGGCTTTGCTGTATTCAAGGCTGCTATTATTCTTTTAACAGTAGTCACTTTTATAATTTAATGGAGGGACATAAACCACAAAAACATATAAACCTCTCAACCACCATAACTTCTGGTGTTTCTAACAAACAACCACAGGCTTGTGGAGGTTTTACTCCTTTCACCAGAGACATGCAGCCAAAATCTGCCAGCTGGTGGGAAATAATACTCATACTCATGGCTGCTCCGGACTAAAGGTGAAAACCTGAGAATATAGTTTTCATAATTGCACATCAGCACAATTTTAGATCTCTGTTGCAATTGGGTTGTGCCCTGTTAACTTGTGCAGGATTACAACACACATCAATCTATTAATCTTCCCGTGACAAAAAGGTTGTTTTTAGTGTCCACTTTTTGCGTTGAAAAAGAAACAATGGTAAAGACAAAAAAAACAAAAAACAAAACAGTTTATTCGATTTTCCGAGATGTCTGCGGTTTTATCTTTTGTAAAACAAAGCCTGGAAAGAAAGTCTAAATGGGGGGATGGTGCAGGGCTGATGTCACATAAGGTCACGGTTCCACTTTCACTCTCAAACGTTTGTGCCACTGTCCTCCTCCTTTTCATGCCAGCAGCATGACATTTTTCAGAAAGACCAAATAAGATAAATGGCAAAGTCAAAAGAGACGACTAAAGTACAATTGTAGCATTACTAATTGTCCACATAGACCAACTTTGTGCTTGCATCGTTAACTGTGTGTGATGGTTTCTCAGCCCATTACACCTGAGGAAAGCATAGTTTCTAATGACATTCTGCGCGTAACCATTATACAGCAGTTGTAAATATTTATACCTGAAAAAAAACAGACATACCTCGTTAAGTCATGCTGAACTTAGAGGGTAAAGGACAAATGAGCTTTCATATCAATAATGTAATGACTGCGTGTTTCTGCATTGCAATTCTGCTGTGTAAACGCTGATGGCAATAGGAAAGCCCACAGATGAATGGGATTATGGCTTTTTTTGTATATTGGAATAAGCATTTCTGTATAGTAATTCAATTCTGGCTTACAAATTCCTCATTCCTGCTCTATTAGTTGTCATAATTTGCCTCGAAGCCGCCGGGTCTCCGGGCCGTACTAAAAGGGAATTCTAGATGCGTGCATGGTTACACACACGCAAACTCGCATTTTCGTTAAATATATACATATGCATGCACCCAGTGAAACGAGCCACGGACGTTCCTCACCACGTACACAGTGCGTTGTTGGACCCGCTCCCCTCATCCATCATGTCCAACACACTCGCACATTTGTCCATTTGATATTTGTTTGGTTATTGCCTTTGCTATTATTGTTGCTGTAGTTTGATACCTTCCCCGACAACTCTTATTTCCATTACAAGGCATCAATTAATACAGAGAAAATGCAATTATTGTGACAAGGCGCCTAATGCGGGCTGTGGCGATGAGGAATGGATCGTGACATGATGGACTTCAAGCTGTCACATAGAGTGGGGGATTCTTAACAGGCCTTATTTTGGGAGAAAAACATATAGTGAGAGTGCTGTAATTAACATCAGCCAACAGCAACTTATCCTGGGTTTTATTGGCCTGCAAATCAAGCCAAAGATATGTAATGTACTTGATGTCAGGTGTGGTTAAAGCTACATTTCTATTGTAATAAAAGTTTTTGATTAGGCAAGTGTTCCCCGTCCTGAATAGTATTCACTGCTGCACCTTAAATGAGATTACTGATTGTCTCTACAGTTTAGATCACGCAGCCCAGTTAATGGTAAGGAAACTTTTTGAAATAAAAACCAAAAGAACAGAATATAAACTTCCAGCTATCCACAACCACCAAAGATATTGAAAGCATGTACATAATTGGGATACATATTTTAATGTACTTTATTCAGCATTGAGGGTGCCACCATACTTTTTTAATTCTTAAAACAAACAAAAACGTTCTGGAAGAGTTACAGTAATGGTTCTATGGACGTTATTGCTGTATTTGTCCTTTTCTCTTTCTTAGGGACTTTTGCAAGATTTGAACAGTAGTTTTGGTGTTTTTCACCCAAATTACGGAACTGAATCTTTAATAAGACTTAAATATATAAATATTCTTCAACACTGTGTCCAAGACGAGAAAGAGAACAGTCCTTGTGTTTAGACAGCGAGCTGCGTCTAATGTGATCACATGACATTCCTCACGTTTGTCCTCATGCTGACCTCGCTTTCCTTAAACGACCTGGCCACGACTCCTCCATGACTCAGCTGCCTCGTCCGGATTCACCGATTCTGCAACTAAGTTCAAACCTTCCCCATCTATCTCTTTTTATCCCTCGTGCTTAGGCCAGTTTTACCTCTCGTTTCATCTTCCCTTATCCTGACAATCTTATGTCCTTGTTAACCCTGCCTCTCTCCATTCCCCACTCCAACCCCTTCCTCCCTTTTTCCCGGCTATTTCTCTGTCTCTTTTCCCTCCCTCCCTCCGGTCTGCCGTGGAGGTCAGGTATGATGCCGAGCCAGAGAGCCCGCTCGTGTTTAATTACATTAATAAAACACCCTGTGAGGTAGGATGACCTCGCATCCCTCGCCCCGCAGACCGTCCCGCCCCTCCCTGTTGTTCTGCGGGGGCTTCGGTTTATTGAGGCTCCCCGCAGACGCGGTGCAATCGGTGGAGGGGGTTGCCTTCCACGGGCTGATTGCGAAGGCACGTGTTTCTCCCGCCTCGGCATCGGCCCCCGTCTCCAATCTCCAGCGGTTTCCGACATGCCCGCTTCACTGGAGGTCATGTCGGGGGCTTCGCCCTCCCTTCCTGACCCGCTGCAGGTGGAGGACGCAGAGGAGAGTCTCCAACAGGCTGTAATGAGGGACGGCCCCTCAGAGCTGTAAACCATCTTGATCACGCCCCCTTTGAATTTTGTTCAGTTGTGGCCATTTCTCACGTTGTCAACATGAATGCCAACGCCTTTCCGAATGCATCTTGAGGATTCAGTTTGAGGAGAAAGACGTTAATTTGCTTCTCGGCATGTGCCACGTTTGCGCTCACTTGACATTGGTAAAGGCTCTCCGCTCCTTGCGTCATGCAGCTGAAATTCGAGGCACACAAAATACCCCCTGGGGCACAAGACAATGCTCCTATGCACATAAATTATGGCAGAAACAAGATGACATATGACAAGCAGCAGTAACTTACTGTTATTGCCTGCGACTGATGAGGACAATTCCTGGGGTCAGAATGATGCAATATGCATAGGAATCATGCAAATGAAATGCCTCAAACATGTCAAAAAACATCGCCGCCACTGGGATGAAAACTTAATGGAAAAGCAGCCTTGTGGCCACACGGAAAACGGTGCATCCTTATTGCAGTTTATGAATAGATGTTGTGGGCCTTGGGGTCACGGAGCCGGCAACTCCTATGAAGAACCACAGCTCAGGTAGAAACATGGAAATAAGTAGTTGGTTGAGGGGTTTTTGCACAACAGCAGGAATCTAATCTCCTTCGTGGTTTTCATGAATAGTCATATCGTACCAGAAACGTGGCGTCATCTGAGACACATAACTTACATCTGTAATCCTGACACCGTGCGGAGTGTTGTTCTATTCGGTTACCTTGGTGTACGAATGCATGTGCACGTATATGCTACTGCAGCACTGTTGTGGTTGTTATATATATATAATATATTACGGCCTGATGGCATAACCACAGGGGCACTCTGGCAATACTAATGGCTCTGATGGCTGATGCCTTCAGTTAGATTGTGACAGCGAAAAGTATTTAAAAGCTTGCTATGCTGTGGGCGTTGCTGGTCTTTCAGTCAGACAGCTGAAATTTCAGAGCCCAACAACAGCATTTAGAAAAGACGCAAAAACTGTTTTTTCTTTATAGTATTATGTTTTACCTACCTTATATTTATACTAAAAATACCTTTCGTTTTGTTGATCTCTGTACCTTCGTCAATTCATGGCTGGCTTCTTTTATTGTTTCTCCTTGTGACTTAGAATTACTTTAGGTTTACAGTGGGTGAAGCATTACCTGCCTTAGTTATACCAACATTGTTTATTATTATGATTACCATTATTTTACATATATTCTCGCCTTGCATTGCTCTTCTTCTTTTGCTCTACTCCACGCACACTTCACTCTCTGCTTTGTTGTTTGTTTGGAGGGTTTTCATTAGATTCCCCGACTAGCAATTAGTGTTCCTCTCCAAAGCAAAGGCAGAGCAGTGGCACTCAATGCCCCTTCTCTTTATTGCATGGTTAAGTACCCTTTAGACTCACATTGTTATTAATAACATAATTGCTAAACCCCACACACACACACAAAAAAAACCCATTGTGGCTAAAATAGGTTACCAAACTGTTCACTTTGCCTCAAAACATCAGGGTAAACAAATCTCCCCTTGCCCTCTCTCAGTCCCTCTGTCCTCTTTCACTATTTCCCTAGTTTGAATGTGGGCACAAGGAGAGACGGAGAGAGGAAAGTTAATTAGAACAGCGGTCCAAAAGGGAGTGTGGAGGGGGGGGGGGGGGGGGTACCTGGTAATGGAAAGGGGCTGGATGGAAACAGATGGCCCGGAATTTATTAACTTGCAGGAGCACTTCAAGGAAGCCACTACGAGCAGACATTAGGCCGGTCACTGTCTGGGTGGGGGTTAGCAGGCGGCGGGACACAGGTAGAGACTGTCACAGCCCAAAAATAGAAAGCAGATTAATATCTGGATTGTTACAAATGATCCATATCAGAGGAGAATAATTGATTGTCCTGCTGTCTCGGAAAGAGCTTTAAGCACTCGACTAGATAGCGAAAAGTTACATGTTCAACTTCTTTTCGCGTCCCTCTCTCATCTTTCTTTGACACTGGAGTTGGAGACAATTTAGGGATCCAAATAGAGGTTTGTGACTTTCGGACGGAAAGTGATTCTTCCACAAAACCTTCTTACCTCTTTGCTGAGGTTTTAAATCTGAAAGTGTGTTCTCAGCTACAACTGACGTGGGTAAATAATGAAAGAAAAACACCACTTTGAGAGGATAAAAAGGTAAAAATCCATGTTCAATTCATTGCACTGCAACAACGCAGCAACAGACTGTGGCACAGAAAAATACAATAAAATCTGTTAGCTGCTTGCTTGGCAGAATAACGACTTAAGAAAAAATACCAAATGTTACTTCTAATAGTTCATTAATTCCATAGTCAACATGAGCTCAATGGTTTATTGAACACTGTGTTAGTGAAAACAAATTTTCATGATCGATGCTGAACTTTAACATCAATAATAATCCAGAAACACTCGGGTGAGACATCCGGCAAACATTCTACACAAAAACAAGATGTTTCATAAAGAGCAAGACATATTAAAAAGCGTATGTACTAAAACATCTTGCGCTTGGACATTTATCCGCACGCTGTGTCAGTTTAGTTATATAGTATTCAGTGGACAACCTTCAGCGCACAAAGACACAGAATACATCCTTTACCCTGCAAAACAAATATATCCTGTCCTCCCAGCACAATAAACACCATTACACTGGATTGAAGCACACTATTGGGAATGGAACACTCTTAGAAAATAAGTAGAAAACAACAATATTATATTGAGTCCCCGAGGTCCTCAGACTTCTTAAGAGAGGTTGGCTTTGATTCCGCCAAATAGTCCGGCTATTGTGTGAATCATGTACAGAGAGAGAGACACACACCAACACACACACAATGATGCAGACTGTGCCTTTAACGTACGTAGCCCATTGGGGAAATTGAAAAAGATTGAGCACAAGCAAGCGAACAAGGGTAGTTACAGGTGGAGAAAAGTTGAAAATTAGATTGGGTCACTGACCTTTTCTTCTTTTCCCTCTTGTTCCTCGTTTTACGTTAACAACAGTGCTTTGTTTGTTTGCAGGTCTGCATTTGTCTCGAAGCTTCGAACTAAACTACACCAATGCTTTTTGGAATTGCTTCTTCAGCACGTGCGTTTGCCTCATTTAAGTGTTTCACACTACAAGGAAGCGTTGGCTTCAGGGGTCCCATGGAGACGTAGGAGTTTGGATGTGTTGAGCCACAGCTCTAAAAAAAGGCAGCAGTGTCGAAATCAAGCAGCTTGCACGACAGTGGCAGACGCTTAACGAAAAAACAAAAAAAAATAGATTTAGGAGGGAAAACGCTACTTTATTTCAGTCTCTCCAAAGCGGCGTGAGGGAAGGCGCGACATGTGTGACAGCACAGCTTGTGGACAATAGTCGTGGGGGGCTCCGCGAAGCAGCGCTGTTTGTGAGAAAACGGCGTGAGCTTCAAATGCCACGCCGCCGCACCAAAGTAAAAAACAGACTGTGGGGACAACTCTGCGGTGCCTTAAAGACGCCCATTAACAATGTGTGTTTCTGGTGTTGCCGACGGGAGATTCAGATCAGCTCACCTCAAGCTGTTGAAGCGGCCCATCGCAGAAGAAAAAAACAACAACAACCACCACCCTTTTCCTTGATCAAACATTCCCTACTGCATAAAAGATACACAAAATCCAACGAGACGAAATGCCCCGTCTTTGTAAACACGGGGCTGAAGCACATGACGAGGTTTGATTGGCTGCAGTGGCGGACCGTGTGCTACATCTGACGGAAGCAGAGCGCGAGCTGTTGGCGCGAGGCTCGGCACGTAGGCCTGACAGTAGCCGAGTGCTGCGTAAGCTCCACCGGGCTCCAGAGTGTTCCCATCTGACCCGCAGAAATAAAAAAGGTCTCCCCACGCCCCATTTAAAATGTTCAGAGAACGCCCCCTGATCAGGGAGCGGGAGCTTTCAGTGCACCGGAAAAAAAAAGGTCAGCTCAAAACTAAGTCAAAAAGAAACCTTGAAAAAAAAAAGCAAGGCACAGTTAGTGCCTTGCCTTAGTTAAACAATATGTGAGTTTTCACATGTGCATGATGATGTTCTGTCATAAAACCAACGAGATAACTTGTATTAGGAGTTGTTGTGTGCCATGAAATGCTTGCAATATTTTTTTACTTGACAAAAAAAAGTCCCTATATCTCCCTGGTGTTAAGTAATTATGTGTTATATTGTGTTACGTGATTTTTTATTTGGAATTGACTGTGTCATTTGCACAATCACTGACATAGCATGATAGTAAAAACACCAACTAACAGATGTGGGAAGCCTAAGAGGAGGCACTATCTCCCTGATGCAACTCTAAATTGGAATGTATTTATTTACCTTGTAAGAAAAGTAGGCTGAGAAATGTGTATGCTACTCTAAAGTATCCCTTTGTCTTTTGCATTGCATAGTACATTAAGTCCTCGTACTTCAATGAACTGTGCAATTTTGTAAGCTGTCAATGTCACTTAGACAAATTCACGTATACTGTATGTATCAGCAGTGTACATCTAACAAAGGCCTGCCACTGGAGACAATATAACTTTATTGTTTATCATTAAATCACAAATGCAGAGTCTTTACTGGCATTTTACTAAGCTAATCTTTCAATCATGCTTCCTCACAATTAGATTTTTTATTGTGTCATGATGATTATGGGAAGATAACAGATACTAATTTCCAGAATGTTAATGTCATCCATGCTTTCAGGGGCCTTAGCTTTGCTGGTTATTAAAAGATGTTGATTTGAAATCCAAGGACACTGCGGTCCATCTGCATTTCACTTGCTCTAATTTTATATAAATATAAACATCTGTCAAACCATTGCTTCTACAAGTTGGAAAAGCAATTTCTATTTGATGTTTTTAGACACGGATCACGCTGCGCTGATATTATTGTTGGTAATAACATGCTCAGAGGGGTGTTTTAAATGCACTTATGGCTTCAGCGTTGGAAAGTCTTCTCTTTTCAATCTGCTAAAATTCCAATAACTTTTACAGTCTGTAGTGATCATGTTGTTATGCTTGCTGTATGAAGGAATACTTGTTTTAACCCTTAAGTGTCTATCGAATCAAACAAAGATCAGTTGTAGGATGGTTACGGGTAGGCATTACATTTGCAGGAAGTCTGTTCCATTAACAGGCATTCAAACTATGGCCAGACCAGTAACGCAGCTCAGAAGAATGAGTTTATCCTCTGCCTCGAATCATTGAAGAGTTTAGTTTCCTGAAACATCCAAACATAATCCAAGGTAATCCATGACTGAGCATAGTGTGACTTTAATTATGCAGGTGGGTTCATCAGTTTTTCTGAAATGATTGCCAATCTGTTATGATTTTTAAAGACATCAGTATACTCTTCATACGGCTGCACCGACACCGGTTGATACATCTTAAAAGAGAAGTTCAATGGTTGTTGAGAAAATGTTAATTAATGTTCTTGCTGATCGTACCAGACTCATATCTGTCTGGCTTCAGGCTTTCGCTTCATATTCACCAGTTATATTAGCACAAAGACTAGAAACAGGTCTGACTCTGCCCAGAGTAAACAAAATCTGCTTATATCAGCAACTCTTGATAGTCAATTAATTTTACAGTATTTTGTTGTTTTAATTCACAAACAAAACCCCCCCATAAAACTTAAAGGTATGGCTTTGAGGGAGGTTATTTGCAATCTAACCAAAATGAAAAACACTCCAGGAGTTTACTGTTCCTGTTCAAAGGAAATCAGTTTTGTTGTTTTTCACACTTTTTTTTGGTCTCCATTATGAAAACAGTTATAACATGCAAATTAGTGAGTTTTAGAAGTGAGAGTACAGCAGATTTGGCTAACTTTGAACATAGCCAGGCTTGCCATTTTCAAAGCTTTATACTAAGCTAAGCTAATTGTGTGCTGGCTGCCGCTTCATATATATTCGGTGTGTGTGCTCACTGTCTGTTTCTGTTGTGCTTTCTGTCATTCACCCTGCCTCTCGTTTCAGACACCTGCCCCCCCCCCCCCCCCACCTTGTGTGATTTCAAGCCCCGCCCTCATTTTTTCCGCCTGTGTCTCGTTCCCCTGTGTATTCAGTCTGTGTCTACTACTTTTTCTGGGCCAGTTTTTCTCTTAACGTGCATGAGCCTACCAGCTATTTACCCCAGCGTGCCGTGCCACGTGTTGACCCACTTTCTGTCCACCAGTGATTCTTTGCCTGCCTTGTCTGGTTACCTGTGTACCGAACCCCTACATGCAGTGAAGATCTTGTTTTTTTTTAACCTGACTACCTCATCTCTAGTCCAGGCCCTTGTGTGTTGAAATCACACAGCAGGGCAGGTGTCTGAAACTGGGAGGCAAAGTGATTGACAGGAAACACAACAGAAACAGTGACCACAAACACGACTCAGAAGCTCTGGAAATACAGATGTAAGGGTGGTATTTATTTTCTCATTAAACTTTTAACAAGAAAGCAACTTAGCGTATCTACCAACATATAGAACTATTTCTATGCTTTCTCCTTTTTTCTTGACTCTCTCTCTGAAGCCTTTTCTCCTGTGGAACCTCACGGGGAGCCAGAAGACGCCCCCCATCCCCTCGCCTCATCGCCTTAAGTCAGCCTCTCCCACCACTCACATTACAATAAAGCTTGTATATTATATTCTGCTGAGGAACAGCCGTTCTTTTTTTCACAACAATGTTGTCCTGCAACTGCTAAGTACTGTCATTTTCTGTGCACGCAAGCATGTGGATATGCGTTGGAGTGTGTTTTAGAGTGTGTTAAACCGTTTGTTAGATAAAGTAACTAGGTCAACTTATCAAAGCGAGACCATGAAACTATGCACTTCTGAGTAGCTTTGAAAAAGAACATTTGGCATCAAAAGGATGAACCACATTTATATAATAAACCCCTGACACACCATTGCATCTTTCACTGAAGGTATAAACGACAGTTTTTATTTTAGAGATGAATGAAAACGTTGGGGGTTTTTTTTGTTTTTTTTTTACAGAAAACACACAGCTATCTTTCAAAGTTTTAAAAAGTTGTAGAAACTGCTGTTTGAGATGGTGCTCTCAAACAGCCGTAGGTACTTTTTAAATCCATATCAGATGAATTTAGGTTGCCAGAAAAGTGGCATCAGTTTTGCAACAACAGCCTGAGGGAAGGGAAAAGCGAAGAGAGGGTGTGTGCCTGTATGTGTAGGCCTACTGCAAACTCACACACAACATTCATATTACCATTACTGAGTTGTGCGATAGTATTACAATTTTCTGCAGGACTGTGGTGCAATTTAAATGGGCACATCAGCAATTCTTTGAATCTTAACAAGCACTTGCAGACACTCTCTGCTCAACACCAATTTATATATCTAACTTTTGTTTTACAGTACAAATACGCAATGGCTGGTTAATACCGACCAAACACGCAATAGCAATTGAAGTATGCCTGTGTGACATTTCTCAAGGGAGGCCTGCACAGAGTATTCTGGGATTCATTAGCTGCCAGAAAGCGGATGACTCATTGTTCTCTCCCTGACCTCTTCTTTGTTTTTCCCTCATTTATTCACCACCTCGCATAACTAGTTAACTTAAACATGCAGCGGGAGGCCTCTTATCATTCAATGTAACATCAACTGCGGCATAAACACAACATCCCTCAAAAGGGAATATAGAGATGCAATCCACCTTCTGAAAGCGAGAATGTGCAAAACAAAAAATACTAAAATCATTGTTCAGGACTACACCAACAACCACTCGTGGAATTTCCCTGCCGCAAAAAGGCAAATGAGCTGGCGAGAAATTGTGTTTTTGGTTTTTGTGTGAGTGGTTCTTTATTTTGCAGAGTGTGTGAGGGGAGGTGGCAGGGAGAGTGGGGGGCGGGGGGGGGCAGGTACCCCTCCCTCAGGCAGAGACTGCAGTTGAGGTTTGAGGCTGCTCTGGTATTAACATATACACTTACGGATTCACCAAAAAAATACTGTCACACCTCATACTGGTTGTGCCATGAATATCAATGGATGCTCCCCTTTTGGACTCTACAAAACAGACAGTGAAAAATGTTCATGCATGACTACGTTCCACCTGGCCCACTCCATATATCCAGTTTAATGGGATAATGAACACACAGTATAAAGGAATTGTGCATCACACAAAGCTGCTTTGCACAATGTCTGACTTACAGTATGTCACTGATTTTTCTCCTTCAAGGGACTATATTTTTGGGACCCGTTTCAAGTGGTGTGTCTGTGACACTCCAACAAGTCACCTTGACAGGGCTGTGAATAATTTTGGTAATAAAGCATGGATTTGGCCCTCACTCAGTACTACAGTTATACTATGAGAAATATTGAGGGTAAATGTTTTTTAGCATTAGTCCAGCAAGGATTTTGTTGACACATTTACCGTGTTCAGGCGCCCTGCTGATTCCAATCCAGTCGAGGGAAAGATCTTTGCTCGTTGCTAACAGACAGATACAGTTTCAATCCAGAGGTAAAAAGAAAATAATTTGACGGGAAACGTGTCTCTTGGTGTGCAAGAACCTCAAGGGACGTTAATGTTCTACTTGCAAGTTCATACCCATTTCACAAACACAGCTGGAACTATTCTGACTTCTCTCTTGTCTGAAAGGAGAGCAATCGTCGGAGGTGCCCTGTTCACCCATCCAGGTGCTGAGCTTGGCGCTGACTAGAAGAAGAACCCTGTCAACCTTTCTGATACGCTTGCCTGTGTTCGAACAAAGAGGATGTTTACAGACAGGCATAATTGTAGAGATCATGCAGTACCTGCATATCCTCCTGCCAGGCAGTTTCCAAATTTTCACAGCTGTGCAGGAAAACGATCCCGCAGAGGAACGACAAAAGCAAGGAAACGCTAGCAGAGCAAAGCAAAGCAGCGCTGAAGTTAAATTAGCTATGTATTTGTGGGAAAGAATGCCCCTGATGGTATTGACAAGGGAGACCTGTTGTGTTTTTACTTCCCATTCAGAGCATCTTTTCTTTTAAGATGGTCTACAAAGACATGATTAAATAGAAAATAAATATTCAATACAAAGCCAATGCTGTGCCAGATGTTACTGTTGGCTGCTGTTATAATACAACCATCCCCAAAGAGCTTTTACTCTGACAGCCATCACGGGTGAGCGTGAACGAACACAAACACATCTGTAAAGCACAAACAGCTCATAATCCATCAAAGATGTCTTCTAACCTACCTAGTGACCAAAATGTTAATTGGATACAAAGCAATAAAAATGTGCTTATGATACAGTTCAATATTTTTGAAAAGGGTGGCCAGCCCATTTTCTGACAATGTGGATTCCTCTGATCACATGGTCTGATCAGCTCAGTTATTGAGTCATGGGAGATCTGAATTTTGTTAAGTGGGTTTGACAGATATTTTCAGTCATTTTAATACAGTAAATGTACAATAAAATATTCTCAATTTGCATGCAAATAGGCCGATGGATGCAAAGATAAATGTGTAGACGCACAGAAGGATCCAAAGATAGATGAATTGATTATTGTGAGGCAGTTGGATTCTACTAATTAGAAGAAGCAACAGAACACAATAATCATTACTATTTAATTACGTATTTTTGCTGCCCAATTAATTATTACCTAAGAGAGGTGAGGCATGTTGGTTAAAGGCTTTTTAAAACTGGTCACGCTGTTTTCTTGCAATCTTCCCAAATCTACCAGAGGAGCAGAGGTCATGCTCAGTTACAGAACAACATGTCTGGAGCTGTCAGACACTCTATGTCTTAAAAAGGGGATATCGTATTACTACATGTGCTTGCGTGTAGCCCTTATTAACAATTCTCATGGTGAATTGTCCATATGCAATCGATCGGTGACACACAATCCACAAAAATGCAGTAATATCAAGCATTATTACTCATAACAGTGTGGGTCTGACTGCCCTTGTATTGATGTAACTTTCCCATCTGCACTAATTAGACTTTTCTGTGTGTGAGTAATGTAACACTGGCAGTGCACTAGAGTGCCCTGTGTGATAAGGAACAGATACGTTTGAAAATTGTGCACAGCAGATAGATGGAGAGTACCCCCAACAACCTTCCTTGCGCTCTCTGTCAGTGTTGATTCAGAACCACGGACAGTGACAAAGGGCAGCTCCGAAGGCTGAGGGCTAAACGGACATCATTTCAAACCAACCTTTTTCCCCCTTTCTCCGCTTACTTGTCTCTGTTTAAAATATCCTCTTGAAGTGTAGAAATTAAATTTGTTAAATGATGCTTCACTCAAAAGACGGCTGCTTGTTGCATTCCATCATGCTGCGATCTTTTTAATTATTCACCTGAATAGGCCTTTGATCTGAGCACCTGAATGAGCATCTATTTTCTTCAAAATCATCATTTAAAATCAAATAACCTGAGGGATGAGAAAAAATGACAAATATGCTCTGAAAAGTAACAGTGAGCCAACAGACTTCCCACTGATATATTGAAGAACGCAACATCAAAGAAATATTTTATATATATTTATTTAGTACTGGCTGTGGTTCTAGGGAGTTAATGGAGTCCATAGAGAAAATGAAATTAAATGAAGTGTCCAATGAGGATAGTCCTTCTTACTTCAAGCCCTAAACTTTTAAAAAACGTTTTGAAGGGCCAGTATGGCAGATGATTGCACTTGTTCAGAAGTACTAACACAGTGTCATGAGGAAAAGACTATTTAAGATATAAATCCCCAGAAATAAGTGATACTTCCTTTTGGGTCCACAGTTTAAAATTCACATTCACATGGGCTGCAATTACAAAGGCACCATTGTCAGAATAAAAATAAGAAGTTTTGCCTGCTTGCTAAAACAAAACTAATTGACCTGCTTAAGCAGAACATAAAACAAAAAGCTGCCTTTACCTTATTTATATGCCCTAAGCTTTTCTCTCTAAATAAATGTTTGCTTATTCCACCCTATGGGACCTTGCTCATCCTTCTCTGTCATAGGTCCGGGCTGCTCTCCTTGTGCAAATTAGGCTGTGGGCGTGGTCGTTTGATGAGAGGAGTTTAAGTTTCAGGAAGACGGATAGACGAGCGAGGAGAGGGGCGGTTGAAATATGAAAAGACAAAAAGCATAAGAAGATATAAATATGGCTGAATACAAACAAGGAGGGCGCAAGGAAAGTAGTGTGAGTAGTAGGGAGGGAAAAAACGGAGGAGTTGGGAGAGAGGACGATATAACAGGGGCAGTATGGGGGGGAGGGGCGGCGGGGGGGCTCCGTGCAGTTGACTAGAGAGAGAGAGAGAGAGAGAGAGAGAGAGAGAGAGAGAGAGAGAGAGAGAGAGAGAGAGGAGAGTGAAAGAGGATAGCGAGAGAGGAGCGCGCGAGAGAGTGTGTGCGTGTGAGAGAGAGAGAGAGAGCGCAGCTCGCCGGCCCATTGAGGAAAGATGGCTACAGTCACTGCAAACGGAGTGCAGCAAGAGAATGGATTCAGCACCACGAACAGCGCCGGCAGGATGAACGGGCTCACTATCGGCCAGAACACCATTCCGATGAAGGACCACGACGCCATCAAGCTTTTCATCGGGCAGATTCCCAGAAACCTGGAGGAAAAAGACCTGAAACCCCTGTTTGAGGAATTCGGAAAGATATACGAACTCACTGTACTGAAAGACAGATTTACGGGAATGCATAAAGGTTGGTTTTTTTCTTCAGTAAATTTACTTTTTGCTCCTTGAAAAAAGAGAGGGGGCGGGGGGGAGAAAGAGAGAGACAAATCAAAGAGCCTCCTAATTCAGTTGTGCATGAAAAGTGTGTTAATTTGCAGAGTGTGATACCGGTAGAACCTTCACAAAAAACACATTCACCAACAAATCCACACTCACAAACACGCATGCACGGCGTAATACGTAGAAGTTCAGGGGCTCGGAGTGGAGAGTTAATTGTCCCAGCGTGCAGCCAATCCACGTGAATCCTCCAGCCGAAAACGCCTTTGTGTGTTTACGTTGACTCTCGTGTGCCGAGCATCCCGGTATGAGGGGGCGGGACAGGCGCGAGCTCTCGATGCCGTGATATTCTGCAGAAAGGTCTCCACAACTAAAGAAGAACCAAAAAAAAAAAAAAGAGAGAGAGAATTGGTCTGTTCCTCGTCACAGATCGATGTGCAGCATATTGGTGGAGATAAATGAATTGCTTTCAGGGGAGCGGAAAGTGCAAACCATTATCAGGCAATCGGCATCCGCGATTAACGTGGTGCCGGCACGGTGCTTTGACCTTTCAGCCGGATAATCTGTAGCCTAGTTTTTCGGACGTTATTATCGGTGGAAGAAAAGAAAAAAAACCCTATTTACACGGCAGCTGTATCGTGATACTGCTCCGTAGGCGGGTGGCAGTCGGGAAGTACAAAGCAGGGTAATAGTAGTGGCTGAGATCCAGCGTGCGTCGTCATCTCGCTTGTTCTGGCCCCCTCCTGGTCCAAAACGAGCGGGATCTGTCCTCACTTGGTAATTAGTCGAAGATCGGCCAGTTCTAATGATGGTGATGATGGTGGATGCCGGAGAGCGGTTCTCACCCTGTAAGAAGGGTGTTTCAGTCACAAATAAAATCCAAGTCCCGGATAAAAAGTCAGAGTTCGGTTTGCACACAACGTTCAGTTTTTTATTATTTGTACATTTGATGTAGAAACAAATACTATAAAACAAACAAAATTCAGAAAAGGTTAATTACGTTTTGCATTTTATATTTATCCTGTTTTATTTTGTATTACCAACCGTGAATTGCACCAGCTTTTAAAATAATAAACGTTATTATTATAACCACTAGTGTTTTCATTTTATGATTTGTTGAGTTCGGCAATATTTTAAGTATTCATTTTATTTAAAATTACTTCATGGTAATGAAAAATATACCCACACTTCCAGCACCATCAGTGTCATCCGAGAAGACTGCACAGTTTATTATCAACTAAAGTAGAGAATCATTATGTCCCTGCTACTCCTGTATGTAATCTATGTTATTTAATAGATAGTTAATCATTTTGTTTTATATTATATACATGATTTTGATTTACACAGACGCACACATACATCAGTCATCAATCATCAGTTCACTCTCGAAAAATAATCTATTCACAAGGCAGGTACATTATGTACAATAAGTTACCCAGTGGCTGCAGTTCATGATCTTATTGATCACCGCAAGTCAAGCCCGGGAGAAATGAGCGTGGGCTCAGCACTGCTTTCTTCTGTGTGCAGCCCTGAAGGTCTCCATGCACCACCTGTTCCCCCCCGGCCACCAGTCGCCGGTGCTCAACCCTGCTCCTTCACTGCACGTTGTCTCTCTTTGGAGCCCGGTGATCGATTAAAAAAATATTTCTGATGTTCGTGTTGTTTACGCCTGTCCTCGACCATCTCTGAATGTCAACACTCCGGAGGATGGTCGCCCCCGGACGGATAATCCTGTTCCAAAGCCAGACTGTATTCCCGTTCAAATCTTCCCCAAGGCCACTCTGATGTATGCATTATGCCCACTTCATCCAGCATGACATTCAAAGTCACTTTGGGAGCACAAGCGTGCACTTTTAATAAGATTCCACCAATGCATTATATGGATGAGTTTTTCTCATTGGCCACTTACCTAAAGCATGTTCATGCCTGGTGCCGCGTCGATGTGCGATACCTCTAGACCGGAGCAAGGAAGAATCAGAGTAAGAAAATGGGATTAGTACCGTGAACAAAACAAAAGTATGTCGTGTTTCATGGGCTGTGTCACTCAAGGAGAGCGGTTCGTAACACTGAATGACTGCCCACTCGGAAACACAGAAAAGCTTTTGCAGGGTAATTAAAGGTAAATGTATTACTTGACAGTATAGAGTCCTTGGGATGCTCCAAACTCACTTAGGTTGTAAACAACACACCAAAGTCAGCACAGCAGTCTTCAATAACAGTATACTTATACTTGTAACTTGTTTATTTATTGTGATCACCTGAAAATAAGAATCGTTGTGTTATCGTTACCTAAGCATGAGTCGTTTACATTAAGCAGGTATTCACACAGGTACAAAAGGTGAACTTTAGAGAAAGCAAGTGACCGGGCGTAAACATCGGTTTCTGAAAAGTGAAGCTGATACAGAACTTCCTTAAACGTTTTCAAACGGCCAGCAGGAGGCGCTCCTCCGGCTGAAAAAATAACGAGAGTTGACTGTAACATTTTTTCTTCTAAAAAAGACATTTTAAATACCAATTGGACAAAAAAATGCAGATTACTAGTCAGCATTAGTGTGAAATTCGCTGTATCCTTTAAACTGCAGTTTTAAAACACGTTATTTTAATGTGAGACCTTGACATTTGAACCTCTGCTTATGTCATGATGTCATCTAAGTGCAGCAGACTGATGCGTCTCAAGACACCTCAATGTCTGGCACCCTCCGGAGATCCTTCAACTTCACACAATATACAACTGAAACTCCAGTGGGTGGTTTCATTTGAGCCTGATGATGAATTGACTGGATGAATACTTACACAATAAAGGGTTTTGAGAAGTTGTCAAAGTATATGTATTGCGCAACAGTTTCAAAAGTGGTTTTGTGTTGTGTTTGGTTCTCAAAAACGCATTACATACCAATCAATAGAGGCCCTAAAGGGTTCCAAAACTTGTAACATTGTCACAAATTCAATCCACATTTTCATCATAAACAAAAACTTTATTTTACTTTATTATAAAAATATTTAGTGCAGTGCCATGTATTTAGTTTCTGCTACTTTGAAATCCCTGTTTGAGCTTAGTTTGTGATTGAGAGAGATTTGATTTGTTTCGGATGGAGGATGTATATGGCTGTGGGTATCAGCAAGTAAACCGTACCTGATGGAGGATTTGCAGCACCACCTTTCTTTCACAGCCGAAGTCCTGTGACAAAAAAGTGCAAAATAATTACGGATTCAATGGCAGATAAAAATATGTCATGTTTGCTCGTGATTAATTCATGTGGAATGTACTGCACCACTTTGAACAGATGTTTTGGGCTTTTCGGATTCTTACTTTGGGCATTCAGGGGTTCTCCGGGGACGCAGCCAAATATCTGGGGACTCTTGTAATTCATATCTACTTATACACTTTAGTGGACCACAGTTTCTGTAGGCAGACGTCTACTCAGAAGTTAGTTTATTTTCTTACCGGATGATAACACCCTTTCCGTAGTTGTTAGACACTCTTGCCATTAATGTCGATGTGGT
Source organism: Apeltes quadracus (assembly GCA_021346845.1). Classification (NCBI taxonomy): domain Eukaryota; kingdom Metazoa; phylum Chordata; class Actinopteri; order Perciformes; family Gasterosteidae; genus Apeltes; species Apeltes quadracus. The sequence goes on from CM037918.1 coordinate 16,518,962, forward strand.
AGTTTGTGTGTCGTCAGGGAGCCTTGTGCAGCATGTGGGATGACTTGACACTATTGGCGAGCGAGCCAATAGTCGTAACTTGTCGTGTGTCGTGCAGCCAGGTCGTGCTGTTTATCATCCATCATTTTGCTGAGCACTACATTATCATAATACTTAGTGTCAGAGCCGGAACGCATGCATTGTTCAGACATGCTGAATGTTGGTGGGGGGCAAATCTTTTGCTTGAGTAGCGTTATCCATCAATCCGTCTGTGATGCTGAGAGCAGGGACTCTGAGTTGCACCACACAGCCAGGAGGAAGAGATACAAAGAGATGTTAAATATCCTCATCCATTCTCCTCTCCTCGGTAGGTCCATGCAGTGTAATTGGCTATAAATAGCCTGCAGAATTGGCATTAAAAACCTCAGTAGAGCACTAACATCTAATTGCAAATGAGACATGTAACAAACAGTCCTTAAAAGCGTCCGTCCGATTTGTTGACAGTTTCGTTGTACTCTGTGAAGTTCAAATCTGTTGCTGTGAAAATAAACGGTTTTGAGATTTTTAGTAACAGCCACGAAAGGTTACAGATCCACGCGCGTACTGGGTTTTATCTCCAGTATGAGCGTCGTAGGGGAGGGGTTGGACAGTGATTGGCAGTTTGTGTAAGTTGAGTGGCAGGTGCAGCGTAAGTCTACAGATGACCTCTTTGATCATTAGAAAGGGGGCTACGTGTGAAGCAGACAGCTCCCCACTCAGAACAACCCGCTCAGAATGTAGATCGGCCCAAAGACGGAGGGACTGGGAAGGTAATAGTGTGGTTAACGCAGAAGCACGAAGCGGTTGATGAATCCTCACATCGTATTTGTCTCAGTGCCCATGAGAGGGTCAGGCTGTCACATTCAACAGCATCCAGTTGTTTTACATAATTTCTTTTTGCGCCTGTATGTTCTTTGAAAAATGAATTAGCATTTATTTTCCCACTTTAATGAACATTCTTGGATCAGAGACATTTGAGGGGACTGGAGGAAAGCAAATTGTCCATGATTCATGAATTTACCCTTAATGAATTGAAATTTTATACAAATTTGTTTGAGAGTTGTTTCAATTAGATACCTGATGCCTTAAAAAAGCACAATTTACCTGTAATGCCTGGATGCATGCAATTGGAAGTGCACGCTAATTTTAATTTTAAAACAAGCGTTTCTTTAAGTAATTACTTCAAACGTGTCTTGCAAACGCAAAAACCCATCTACTGCTTTTTCTTTGAACTAGTGTAGAGGGTTTATTTTTTCCTTTGCCTTCAATATAATATGTTGAACTTTTGCGCGCTCACTGAAAGTATAGTGTGATAAATTGTATTTGATTACCAAAGTATTATTTTCACCCCACTTAACCTGCTCATCACAGGAAGCCACCAGTCCTTTGGTTTCCACCATCGGAGCCACGTTCTCCTTCGTCCCATTTATTTCTCCAGTCTTCCAGTCTTAAGTTAAAGATTTGGTCAATTCAAACTTTTGAACGTTATTTGAGTTGGTGCCGAAAATAAATACCACATCTAAAGTACAAGTATAGTGTGATAAGTACTAAAGTAACAAACCAGGGGGTATTTTTACTTTTTATTACACATGATCTTAACTTGACATTACTGGTAAAAAAGATTTTTTTAGGTTGAAATAAATATGTACATTCTGCTGCATTACCAATGAACAATGAAATTGGTATGTTTTTAAAGCTCCATTTTGTTCCACATACCACCAAGATGATAACAATGGGGGAATGAATGGATGTCATCCTATGCCTACTAGTCAACTTAAAACGCTAAAGCGACAGCCCTAACCTGCTATACCATCTGCTAGATCCTTGTTACCTCCCCTGAAACGGTATCATTGTGTCCCTCCTCGCGCTCTCCTAGCTCAATGCTCATCTGCTCCACAACTGGCTTTCTTAGTCACAGTCCTTTGGGCTTAAGACGTCCCCTGAGCCAGCACTGTTGGATATGAAGCTTTCGTAAAGCCCCGCTGGTTCTCCACCATCACGGGGAGGCCGGGGCGGCCCCGCAGCTGGGCTGGATATTAAAAGCTACACTGTACAAAAAGTCCCAGTTTAACAAATCATTCCAACTAATAGTATCACATGCTACTTTTCTTTAAGTATATAGAAAAAAAGGGGAAGGGAGAGATGGCTTCCCATGTTTCTGGAAACAACTCAACAATCGTCTTTAGATTTCAAGTAAAATGTTCCATTACAATGCAGTAGGGTGCACAACTTTTGCTTTTCAAGTACCGTATTTTCTGCACTATAAGCCGCAGCAGCTAAATTTAATGGTGTGTACATATATAAGCCGCACTGGACTATAAGCCACAGGTGTTTTAATGTTTAATTACAATATGTCCTCTAGTGGCCGTTACCTGTAAAGATCCATAGATTAGCCGCACTGTTATACAAGCCGCAGAATCGAAAAATGGGGGGAAAAGGTGCGGCTTATAGTTGGAAAATTACGGTAGTTAGGTACATGTTGCATGGTTTTTGTGGTAGTAGTATAAAAATGGATTATTACCTTTTACACCTTGTACAACAAGTAAACCACACCTACCTCAGAACATGTACTGTATGTTAATTAACTATTTAAACTATTTTGAAATAATGACACAAAGTATAAAAACAGGCAAATAATACAAAATATTATTGGTGAATTAAGGAGTTTTTTCTCACCGGTTTAAACATATTTTTCTGAAAATAAAAAGATCTAATAAAACTTCAATGCAATACAATAAATAAACTGCAATACAGCAAAGGGAGACGGTGAAAAATACCCCAAATGATCAGGGCACTGGAAGTGGAGTCAGCAACAACCTACAATTCCCACAAACCTTTGCTCCCGAGGGCGGCCCCCAGCCCATGTCCCACAGTTTTGTAATGTCACAAAGGATGAAGACTGTTTTCCCCAGCCTCCCAAACTTTTCTGCTCTGCTGTATGGCATGCTGTTTCATCAGCGTCGTTTAGGTGATTTTTCCTCTTGAGTAACTGCCTTAGTTGTGGAGGTGGGTGAAGGTTGTTGTGAAAAGGAGCTCTCTTGGCCGGGAGCCAGACTGTGTTGCCGGGTTTTGGTGCTATGTGCTGCATGCAGGCCATAATCTGTATGTGAGTGTGTGTGTTTGTGTGTGTGTGTGCGTGCATGTGCGTATGTCTCGTTTCTCCCATGAGAATCCTTGGCAGCAGGTGTGACAAGCAGTAATGGGAAATTATGCTGCACAGTGCAAAACCTCTTTTGAACGGGGTCACCCACTGTCAGTTCTGCCAAGCGCGTAACAGAGCAACCAAAGGAATTATTTATTGATGCATATTCATTCGGTTTTCTTGAAATTTCAAACTTGAAAGATACCTTTGCAGCTCATCACCAGAGGATTTCAATGATTTAGCAGCCAAAAGAAAAATATCATTTGACCTTTTTCCTCTAACTAGGAAACCATTCATTGGACAGTATGCATATTATTTTAGAAATTAAATTATAAACAATAATGCCTGACTAAGAATTTCCTATATCCACTTAGGATTTAATTTGAACCTAATGGAACACATTTGTTTTTAAACGTGTATATTGAACATTTCTTTGTTGAATTTTGCTCAATGAATTTCACAATAAAAAATTAAACGGAAAGTAGAATACGAATTCCATTTGAGTCAAACGCTTGTATGGCTTGCATAGATTGTATTTACTTCACAAATCTCTGGGTCCATTTGGAAGGTTGCTACGTGGTTTTCGGAAGACGAATGTAATAATGTCTATAATCTCTGAACAAACATCCACGGAGCGGCGTTACACGCGGTCTGTTTGAAAACACACTTTATGTAGTTTAAATAGGGGTTACATGAAAACCAAAGTGTATCTGCTTTTCTTAGCTTTCATGATTGGTATTTTACATGTTAGACATATTTTACAGGTGCAAAAGGTCCTGAGATGATTAAATTCATTTTGCATGTTTTAGGTGTCATGTTTTTTTTTTGGTCTACTATAAAGTCCTTACCGAGCATCCAACGCACCGTGTAACCTTTCTTTCAATAATGCAATACGCCCTCTGTCACTTTAACAGTTTCACTTCTTTTTTTTGTCATCAATGGTGGCTCACTGTGGAATAAAACCATCTCTCTCCTGTCTCCCTGATGATACAGGATGTGCCTTTCTAACATACTGTGCCAGAGAGTCAGCACTGAAGGCCCAGAGCGCCCTCCATGAACAGAAGACTCTGCCAGGGGTAAGTGCCCCCGATCTGCCCTATGTCATAGGCTAAAGCCCCCGGGGGCATCCAGCCTGGCATGGGATCTTACATTAACATAGGGATTATATCACACTTGAACACACCCACACACACGCGCGCACAGGCAGGACCACACGGGGACACAGTATACATTAACACACTTATTCAGGCACACGCGCCGATCTGTAAACAGTTTGAAAGAGTCGCTTGTACTTTCCCAGCCTCTTTTTCCTGCTCGCTATCAGAGACATTCTTTCTTGCTCACTTACCTACACACACCTGCACGCACACACACACACACACACACACACACACACACACACACAGAGACATACTAAAAGAGTGTGAGTGGCCTATCTCACCTTGCAGTGTCTTATTACACTAATCACCCCGGCGGAGATATTTGATAAGCGCTCCTTCTAACAGCCTGTGCCGTCCTTCCCCTGTCCTCTCACAATATGGCTGCCACAGACACTAATTGCCTCGAGAGGAATCCCACTCTCATTATCACATATAATCAAACAGTAAGTATAAACAATCATTTTTACCACGTATATCACCATCTGGTGTTTTTTGTTTTAATTTTCTCCAGTTTATGTCTTTTTTCTTTTTTTCCCTTCCTGTTTTCTATCAGTCGCCTTTGGCGAGTGGGAAACTTTTTCAATTAAAATAATGGCCTCTTCAAACAACACAGGTAAAACCTACCCAGGAGTGGGCTCTTAAGCCCACCCGGGAGGAGACCCTCTATCTGGGCTCAGCATGAGCTGGTGGTGTGTACCTGTACTTCATGTGCGTGACGGGGGATTTGACTCTCACATCAGGGGAATTATCGAGGTGTGATTGAAATACGCCCATGGGTCCCTACCAGCGTGAAACTGCTCTAGTGGCCAGCAGCCCCCCCCCGCCACCCCCACAATTCCTTTCACCGACACCCTCAAGACACCCTCCTGGGGATTTTCATCCAAATCTCTCGGGAGGGAGAGAGGAACAGGGAAACAAAAGGAGATAGAAGGGGAAGGAAGTATGGATGAACTAGAGGAAGGAAGGAGGGAAAGGGATTGGTTTCAGGGTTAAAGGTGGTCAATGGACTTTTGGAAGGGGAGTGGGGGGGGGGGCTTTATACTTTTTCTCATTATTGGGATAATCAGTTGTTTTCACTTCGCACCATTCTCTAGGTACTCCACTGAACGTTATGCACACAGGTACAGTGCGGAGAAGGAGCCCGTGGGTGAGCGGGATCCCTGGCTCGTTACGGCCTCCCGCAGCTTCATAATGAGACGGTTGTCATCATGGTCCCGGATAGGTGCTCCTGTCTTTATTGCCCCCATGGTGGGAGCTTTTTGTTTGTATTCTATCTAGAAAGAGGTTAATGGCGTATTCTGCGGGGTTTGGGCAAACATTTCCACAGCACATCCCACAGCAAGGGGTCAGTCCTGCAATCTCTGGCTGAGCTGCGCCCGCATACAGGGGGCTAATGAAGATGTGCTTTCTCTTCTGTGTGTGTGTGTGGGTGTCGATGCGTGTATGAGGCAAACACACACACTATTTTCTCATGTTTATCCGGTATGAATTCTATGGCTTCTTCACTTTGGCGTATGCCAACGCATCCTTTTACAAAGCTGCAAAAAGAATGCTGGATTTTTACGAATTTAACTCAAACGTTTGATCCAAACTATAACATTTTTTGCAAAGGTTTCTTCAAAAACAGCGCACAGTCGAGGCTGGTACACGAACAGCAGAATAATCAAAGGGATAGAAAAAGGAGCTGTGTGCACGAGTATAGGATGAACCCTTGTCTCGGCCACCATTTAGTCTGTGACAGACAGAGCTGAAGCTTAGTTAGCTGAAACTATGGGAGACAAGTTCAAGAGTACTGTGAAATGCCTTATTTATCAGACATATGGGGAAAATATAGGTTGAATATAATAAAGGCCTGGCACTTGGCTTAATATGTTTGGGTGTGCACACACGCTGAAGCAGGTGAACTCCCAATGTCTTTTTGATAAAACATAATATTCTAAAACGTGACCAGTATGGTACAAAAACTGCTGTGAACCACCAATTGCCTTCTCTTCTAGTGTTGGTACCTGCATGAAGGTACAAACGGTACAAATGCCCCAACAGTTCATAGATACAGAATCACACTGTAAAACGTTGTCAGGCAAATTGTGAAGTAAAAAAATCCTTCCACTAAACAAAGTCCAGATTCAGGTTCAGATTTTCCACCACTGAGCCCTGATCATCACCGCTGAAGGAGCACGTACATGGAGCAGCTTCATCAGCGTCTCAGTCAGTGCCGTCTTTCTACTCCTTCCCTCGTGTACTTCTTTAATTGCTACAAAGTGTCACTTTTTGTGCACAGTGTGCATTTCACCAAAGGAAGAGACCAAAGGCATAACAGTGTGGCAGAGAGGAGGCGGATACATCTGCGCGTGTGGTCTCAGCAGGAAGCCACGACTCTTACATCATCTCCAGATCGGCTGTGAATCTTGCATTTTTTTCTCCAAAAGTCTCTCAGTGCATTTACGGCATTGAACTCGCCACCAGAGAATTTGGCTTTGTGTGCCGTGGCTGAGGCGAGCAGTGTTTACGTTGTTTCACTAATTGCATGTAAGGAGCATAATGAGCTCGATCCTGCTGCCACAACTTGTGCAGTAAATGTAATCAGAGATTCAGCCTCTTGCCCTTGGTGAGCCGGGGCTGTTGTGTTTACGTGCACATGCATCATATCCCCCGATGTAGGGCAGCGTGGCGCCGCGCGGGGACCGGTTGGGTCATGCATGTGAATGATTTCTCCGTGATGTGATTCATTCCTACGGGCGCTCGCTCACTGACTTCAGCTTAAGAATAGTTTGTGCATAATGATCTGACATCAGTACAATTTGAGCAGATCCAGGTAAGTTGTTGATCTCATTCTCCACCTGTCTTTTTCTCAACATCAAATGGCAAATAAATAACAGAAATAAATCAATGAATTTAAATGTTTTTTTTATTTAAACTTTTATTTTTTACAACTCTATGCCAAGAAGCCTTCCAACATAGTGCCATTGGAGCCTCCAAATGAATCTTGGTTTTTCTTTCGAGGGCCACACCACTTTCTCCTCGCAGGCCAATTAGCTCCTGGTGTTCTCCTGTAACAGGCATGCTAATTGGGTGCTACTGAAGCCCCAAAAGCCAATTAAAATTATCGTGGAAAAACGATCCAGTTTCTCTTTGTCTCTCATTTACTGGTGCTCTCTTCCTACCCTCCCCCACTGCCTTCTCCTGCCTATTCATCTTCACGCAACTTTTATTGCCCCGTGCTCTTTTTTTTTCTCCACACTTTCTCAATGGAAGTGTTGAGCTTGACCTCAAACTGGATGGGATCGACATTTTGGGGTTTTCTCAGTGAGACTACTAGCGCCATCTGACCCATGTATTGATGATGAGGCAGCCAAGCATAAGAGGAGATAAGAGAGAGGAAAGTTACCAGTGAAGTGTTTTTTCTTTTTCTTCATAGTTGACATCGTGAGCTTGCAGATATCAGCTTCCACCACGTTTAGTAGCAAAAGCTTTGGGATTCTCCCATTCTTTTCTTTTTCTTCAGTGTGTGAAAGTGCAGAAAATTGACTTTGACTGAATTGAATTGACTGAATGGGTCAGGGGAATATTGTGCAATGCCGGTATTATGTCTCAATAAGCACACTGACATGGCCCAGTGCATCCGTGTTCCTGACACTCTTGCTGCATCACACCACACAGGAATTGCTGACAATAAGCAACCAGCATCTTCACTCTTCTAATATCCGACAAGATATGTTAAGGTAGTATTTATTATTAGCTAAGTATTATTTTGTTCATGGTGACTTCTAAGGGAGATTTATGAGCTGAGCGTTTAAGAGATGCATGCTCATTAACACGCACAACGTGTCTGATCCGTCTTGTGTATTGCCATGCATCTAAATAAAGAGTAGTGGTAGTAGTAAAGACTTTGTGGGGAGTTTTCCAGATGAGAGTTGTGTGTTGCAGTGTCAGGGCCTCATAAAAGGACACGCTGAGCCCCACTCCAGCGGGTCCACTCCCGGACAGACATGCTGCAGTTTAAACTAATTACCCAGGCCACACAGGGCCTTTACCCGTTCTTTTAAGGGACAAATTGTGTTCTGTTGCTGATCAATTTGTCCTCGGCGCCAGATTTGTCAGCCTCCAGTGCCCCTGAGCTGTTGCCATTATGAAGCAAAAAAAAAAAGAATGGAACGGAAAAGACTGGGCACTGGACGTGAGACCTCTGTTAAGGCTCCCGCTGCTCTCCTCATCATCAATTATGTCTATATCATTTTCTCTCTGCTGCCCGCTTTAGAAAAGAAATTAAAACGGGCCATTGTTTTTCTAACGCCTGGCTTTTTGCACCGGACGATGTGAACAGGGCGAAAACATAGCTGATGGGTGAGAGAGGCCGTAACAAGCCCGTAAGGACGGAAGGCCAGAGGCACCAGACAAATGTGGAGCAGAGATGGTGCTTTTTAGAGGCTGCAGGCCAGGAGAGTTTGGGTGTTCACAGGATGACAACCAGGTCCATTTGTCCTCTTGATCTTGAACTTATACTGCAATATAGCACGGCAGCTCTTCGCCCAGGTTGCTCAAGTGAAAATCCCAGCAACTCAATTTGTTGAAAGATGGATTCATGGACAAAGCTATTCGGAACATTTACTTCAAAATGAGAGTCATGGTTTTTAAAAGTGCATTTGACTCGCACAGCGGAAGCAGTGTATCCGTGTAGCGTATCATTCTATATTGATTAAAATGAGACAATTCAGCTCCCTTTTCTCCTAAATAACTCTTTAATTTGCCATTATCTCGTCAGAGAGAAGAATAGAGTGGCAAAGCTCGGATAAAAATGAAATACGTACCTAAGAGATAATGACATGATAAACTGCTGGATGTTTTACCCAACCGTAGCCTCATATCATTCAGTGATTGTATTTTAATTGTAACACGCAGATGGACACCCATCACAAAGAATTGTTCATCTTCCCTTCATCATTTTAAAAGAGACGTTGTCTGGCAATGAGTAAATATTGCGAGTCAGTAAGTACACTCACATGTTGTTACTTTACATCCTCCTATATCTTACATCTCTCCTTTCCGCTCAAAAAAACCCGTCTAAAAGCAGCAAGCTGAATGTTTTAAAGTGCAATAACAAGAACACAAATTAAGACCATAAAATGAATAAACTCTTAAATGATTGATGTTTTAGCATCATCCACACTGGAATGTATTTTGTTTGAATATGTGTTGAAAGCATGTAGGCTAAGTAGTTCCTTCACACCTTTCCTCCACGTTGACACATTCACTATCTTTCCCTCGCTGACAGGTGGAGTCAGACCCCGCCATGCATGCTCTCCTCAGCTAATTTATACACTTCTATAGCTGTAATGAGGCAGAACTAGTAAATGTGGGGACACCATTGTTAACATTGCTGCTTGACTGAGGAAGAGGAGAAGAATAGCAGAGAAGGATGGAAATGAGGAATCGGGGCGCCGTCATACCTACAAGAATATATGCTGCTTTTACTCTACCTGGGTTGGACCACCGTCTTTTAGTCAGGTTGCACCCTGGTATTTGACATCATCTAAACCAATTAAAAAAACATACTTTACTTTGGATCCAGAGACGGATGTCTGGCAATTACTATCGAGCAGAAATACAAATAGCAAACCAACAATTAGATGAGATCCTTCTCCCCAAATCATCAAAACGTTTTGTGGATTCGGCTAATTAACTTTCCAGAGGAGATCAATTTGAGAAGATCAAGGCTGAAATCTACCTTCAAAGTGTTGTAATATTCAAAGGAAGCCTCCGTCTAGTTTCAGAAGGAAACAGGTGTTTGAACCGTAGAGCAAGTTAGGTTTTTATCTTTCACTTAGACAGCTGCATGGGAAACTGAACAATTATTTAAGGATGTATTTGTTTTTTATATTCCCCTCTCCTCCATGTCAAGCACGTTAAATAGTAGCCATTCATTGCAACTCACAACCCATTCTATCAACCACGGGAGAAGACATCTGGGGAAATCTGCACATATTTGTTTAAAGACAAAACAAGTTCAATACAACATGTTGAGTTCAGCAAATGATGCTAGAAGCTCCAATAAATCAAACACGTTAGTCAAACATGAAGCACACAAGCGTCAACTTTATTCTCATTTGAAAATGATGTCAGGGAGGTGCCTGCGTGCGCCTCTACGGGCCTGTGATGTAATTGGAAATCTAACATATTTGGGACGCTGGGGAAAATGGGTGAAAGGAAAACCTGGGGCGCAAGGAAGCGAGAGACAAAGAGGAAAGAGATGATGAGTCACCATGAGAAAGAAAGTGTGAGAGATCGAGAGAGAGAGCGAGAGAGAGAGAGAGAGAGAGAAGGAGAGGAGATGCATCCTTGCATAATTAACACCCGAGCATCACCAGGACAAACTCCTCCATCAGCGTGTCCAAAGGATTAACTGCGCCACGCTCCTCTTATCTCCCCCATTTCGTTTAAGAAAGAAAATGACCTTGCGCTTGTTTACATGCTGATTAAAGACAGGAAGGAGGGAAGGAGACATCGAGAAAGTCAAACTGCAATCAGAAGAGTTTGTTAGGTGAAGTATTTTCTTTAGGGGGGGGTTTACTCGCACTTCGGCACGGCAGAATCGTGAAAAAACAAATAAATACAACCAAGTGAAAAACAGCCGATGTAGCTGCAGCAAAACGAGCAACGAGTGGGCCGGGACTAAAAAGAGCGCGTGCGTGTGCGCGTGTTTATTTGTGAAGGTGGTGTGTGATAAAAAGTCTTTGGTGTGTGGGTGGTTCCATTAGTTGGTCTGCCTGTTTTTCGTTGCACTGGGAACAACTGCTGTTTCTAGGGCTCCTATGAGTCAGTCAGTCTTTATATTATGAACTACTATCAGTGTGTATTTGTGAAGTGCCTGTGAGGGCACTTGAATTTATTTTCTTTGAAGAACCATGTTTGAATTTTTGACTTCTAAAATAAGGTAATTTGTCTGTTTGGCTTCATCAAGGCAGTTCGGGTTTCTTTTTGCTTTGGCTTTAAGAGAGCTATGTTTTTTTTAGATGTATTCCATCAACAGCTGAGACTATGATTAACACTCTCAAGTCTCTTAGTCTCGGAGGCAAGTATTTCTCAATTTAAAAGCCACATTTTACTGTAACCCCTCCTGTTTTGTATTATTTCCCACTTTCTTCTCTTTCTGTTCAACAGGCTTGCTAACAATATATAATAAATAAATACTGTAATATTTGCACTTTTTCGTGCAAATATTCCATCAGAAAGCATTGAGGTTAATCTACAGTAATCTGTGGTGAATACATCTATTGTTCATGTCTGTGTTATATGATCAGGGACCCATACACCCAAATCAGGTCTTGGGGTGATCCTTAGCCTATTTTTGTGTTACCATTTCTCCCCCACAGTTACCGATTACTGACTTAGACTAAATGTGGGAAATGAAACCTTCTGAGGTCTCATGTTTGTTTTAGTTGAACTCTCGAAAGTATATTTTTACGCAGCACAAGAACTGTGTCGTGTGTCTGTGACACAAATGATAAGACCAATCTAAAACTGTTTTAATATTGATTATTATTATAAGCAAAATGTCCTTATCTAATGTCCAAGAAAATGTTTTTTTTGTTCCCTTCTTGCCTGGTCCTTTGTCACGCGTCTCTTTTCTGTGTGTCACTAAAATAATGGTCCTTTTTTCTCGGGCAGACTGACAAAACTGTGCATTGGAAAACAAACTGTGCATTGTGAACATACAGATTATGAATCACAAGGTTTTATGCACGCTGTCTGTCCTGCATTTGAATAGGGCTCGTTAGACATACACAGAGGACAGATTGAATCACAGCAAAAAGAGATGGAACACTGCATGACAGGAACAACTAATCAACCTTTCACCAAAACGTGCCTTGGCTCAACAAAATCAAAGGACATCTAATAATACGCAATATGTGGACATACTATTTCTCACTCTGCCATCGAGTTCAAGAGGATATAAACAGGTAGACAGTGAAACAGAAGGAAAATGAGAGGGAGCAAGATGGCGAGGCAGAGGAGGACAACTGGGGAAATGGGGGTGCAACCCCCCCCGCTCATTTTTGTTTAGTCTGAACAGCTATGGCAGAGGAAAGCTCTGACAGTGAGGTGTTGGAAATAGCACCAAGGCTAACACCTCAGCTCTTGCTCATTAATTTGTCTCTCTCATAGACGCCGATCACACACACACACACACACACACACACAAACAAACAATGCACAGCTTAGTCACTTGTACAGGAGGCTGATGAGCACATCTCTCACCTCAACATATATACACACCTATGCAGGGAACACAAACACACTCACACACACACACACACACACACACCACATTGTCGGATCAATATTGCATTACTGCGGTATGTTCTTGTCTGAGAGGTTACAGTGATAGGCTGTGTATAAAAAAAGGCAATAGGAAGAAAAAAAAAAGGCTTCTCTTTTGTCTGTCCAGTGGCCGGGCACACGGGGCAGATCTGAGGAGGCTTCACATCCCTGACAGCCACTCTCACCTCCTGGCTTCACCGCTGTGGCTCCCGGCTCTCATCCACAGCTCCGCCTCGGGACTGTGATCATCCGCACAGCGTGTGTGGAGTGTGCTTCTGTGGGAGCGTGTTGGAATTTGAGAAATATCATTTTTTGAGGCTTTTACTGTAAATCCATTTCCTTACATGTTCCCGTGACAACTTTGGTTCTTTTCGAGGGGTATGGATTTGTATTAGCATGGTATTAATACAAGAGCATTACATACATGTCGATTTTTTGGTTTATGATCGCGCCCATATTGTTCAATAGAAACCGGGGGAGTCCTTGGTGCCGAGTGAAGCTCCAGCTTTTCCATTTAAACTGTATCATTAAAACGGGCAGACAGGCGATGGAGACGGCCCTTCCACACCTCATAAAGTGTGAGTGCCGTGCCAGGCAAAGTGCCACGCACTGCTGCGTTTACAGCGAGCCAAACGTACCTTTTTTTTTTTTTTACACACCTTTCCCGCTCCCTCTTTCTCCCAAATCGCTTTCATGGCTATCTGTATGTGAAATGACTCGCTCTCTGCTTTCCTACCTTTTTTTTCCCCTGTTGAGTATTGACCGTTATTTCAACCGCCCCTTTTTTGCTGTCAAATTTCTTCCTCCAACAAGGAGTTGGAGCGTAACATTGGAAGGGTATAATCAATGGAAAAGCACCACTTAGGGAGCACATTTGATGCATACTGTAGGGCAGAGTTGATTCAAGGGTGTAGATTGAGTCAAGCCTCATTTTGTATCCTCCCCAATTAGTCATCCAGCTTGTGCCCTCCGTAACCCCCTTTTCTCGAGAAGCACCAGACGGTCTCTCGTTTCACACTAAACTATGGATGAGTTTTTTTTTTTTTTTTTTTTTTACTCTCTCAATCCTAGAGCTTTTTCTACAAGATTGAACCATATCATTTTTCTTTTTTACAATCTCACCTCTCTCTCCCCCTGCTTCACCCCGCCTTGGATAAGTCGAGGCAGACCCACCCCCCCCATCTCCCTTAACCTCCCGCAACTCTTGTTCTCCCTCCTCACTGCACTTCCTCGGGCTCGCACCTCTCCAACTTGTACACCCATCCGCCCATTTTCCCTCCGCAATAAATCCCCACCCAAATCCTATTTAAACCCGCAACACCCGCTGTCCTTAAAACTCCATTATCCACAATTACTTCAGCATTAATAAGGCGCAAGAGCACACCTGCCCCCCACATACAAGTTGCCTTGCCTAAAAATGATTCAACTTGACCGGGAGGGATTTGTTCTCCTCTATTTTCTCCTCCTTTTGTCATGCCTGCAGTGCAGCGGCCCTAATGCCAGGGCTTGTGAACCACAAATGTCAGCGGTCTGGATTAGTGCTCCTGATTACAGGGTGGGCGTTTGAGTGTAGGCTGTGTGCGCAGTATTTGGATGCTTGGGCGTCACTGGGCCGCCCTGATTGGAGCTGAGTGTGTGTGGTCATTTGCATTGATGCCACTGCTGTGCTGTGTACATTACATGCACGTGTCAACTCAGTTGACCAACAACGTTGAGAAGTGCTACTTCAAGAATACATTTCTGTTGCAGTCCACATGGTACAGTATCAATCAATCAATCAGAATCAATATACATACATAGTCTTTTCCTGCTTTTTTTAAGAGCATATAAATGCCAAATCAGTTATGAAAATGTACATAGCACAGCAATGTGCTAATACAGATCAACGATATGATCTATATTAAAATGACTTTGGATTTCAACACTTTCTCGGACCAAAATGTCCCTCATCCAAATATTTCATTCAGCCATGAAACATGTAGTTTTCTCTTTGAACCCCGGAAACATGACGATATACATTATATGGTGTTATAGTGAATGTTGAATCAGCCAAAGCAACATTTTAATTGTTCTTGGTTGTATTTCTTTCTTTCTTAATTTATAAAATTAACAATAAAAGGCAAACTTGTTTCCGTGAACTGCTGGTAATCACAAAAGAGCTTATGCCTGGTGCAATTCTCGATACTGAATTTACTGCTGCACTTTGGCTCTAGTCCCTTGAGGAAAATTCTAATCAGAATTTCACCCTGTTTTTTTTTTTCTCCAAGAGCTTGTACATGAACCGATCTGGTAATTAGCTGGTGAGGACGCAGAGTTTAGTGGTCAAACATGCTAATCAGGTTTTTGCAAAGGAAGCCAATTTGAGTGCACACTGACTGCCAGTGTTGTCGCGGGCTTCTTTTGCACGTGTACCTGCGCACGTATGCGAGACGTGTGAAAAAGGGCGGCGGGCCGCGGCGAGTGTTGGTAATGGACATGTAAGGGAAGCAGGCGGGGGCGTCGGGAGGAGGGCGTTCCAGCAGACTCAGCTGTAGGTAGCCTGATCTGCTCTGATTGACAGCGATGGCAGATAAGATGCTCGCGGAGAAGGGAATGTGAGCAGACCTGCGGGCGAAGATAAGGGCCGAGATTAGCACCCTGCCACGTCACACACAGAGGGAGACGGAGAGGCCGAGTCCGGCAGAGAGTGAAAAAAAAAAAAAGATTGAGATGTTGAATTGGAAGGGTATTGGCTCAGGTGAATGCGATAGGCGACCGAGAGTAAAGGCTGACTTCATTGTCTGTGTGTTTGAGTGAATATTCGGTATGAGCTTGAGTAGATGTGTGTGTGTGTGTGTGTGTGTGTGTATGTGTGTGTGTGATGTTGTTCATCAGACCGAGCCAGCATGCCCACACCCTGTTGTGAGGACAACTCGGTTGGGGGGGTTCAAGGAGGAGTGCCACTAATCAGCTCATAATCCAAGCGGCTGCCGTTTCCAAGGCAACGCTGCCGAACCTTCATGCGTAGCAAACACATACACTCTGTTACTTATGTCTGGATCTCTCTTTATGTTTGCTTTATTCTTTCCCGTTTTCTCTTTCTCTCACGCTATTCCTCTTCCTTTACACTCTTCAGCCATTTCCTGTCAGCAGAGAGCGATTTTCACTCTTTCCTTCCTCTCTCTGTCTCAGTGTCTTTTTATAGCCTTTTTCCATTTTCCTCTCTTTTTGCTCCTGTCACTCCGTTCCTGTGTCTTTTCCCTAATTTTGTCCCTCCCCTCCACCTTACCCTTATATCTCTCTTAACTCCTTTCCCTGTTCTTCCTTTACCCGTTTCGTCTTTCACTTTCTCATGCTTTGCAAAGTTCACTTCTGTCTTTTTTCCCCTCCTCCATTTCCCGCTGCTGTAAACACAGATGCCATTTTCCCTCTCCCTTTCAGATCCGCTTTTTAATTCTGTTCTCCCCCACATCCTCCCTTTTCCCTTCTCTTTTTGTTCTCACTCTCTCTCTCACTTCTTTTTCTCTTGTCTTCACCCCTCCTCCCTCTCATCACGCCAGGGGTCCAAGGTTGGTGTATTTGTGCAGTGATGTTGGAGGCCTTGATGATCCCTCATTGGGAGATGATTATGTGGTCAGGGCCCTGCAGCATCCTCTCCTGCCCTGCTGGAATCCTGTTCCGTTTCTTCTTATTGAGTGTGCATGGAAGATCACAGTACATACATATGAGACAATTTGCTTGTTTGTGTGTGGACACTTGTGTATGCGTGTGGGTCTCTGTTCAAAATATGCATGTATAGCCTGTTATATCGCTCCTCTCCCATTGACCAAATATCTAAAGAATGCATGCATTTTCCATTGATTAAATAAGTTACATTCACAGTTTGAGGATTTCAATATTGATGAACGGCGCTCATCCGGTAAATCATTCCTTGGATGAGCTTCCGGAGCCCTCTCTCTTTGTCTCAGTCTGTGTCGGCCACATGTCTTTCCCTCACCGTCTGTCTGCAAGAGAGCTGAGCACTCCTCTGGAGCGGTGATGTAAATAACGCAAATCTGTAGATAAACAACACTCACTAGCTCGCCTCCAGCTATGTCTTTCCAACATCCTTTTTTTTTCGCCCCTCTCTCTTTTGACCTCTATCTCCATCTCGCCCTTTCCACATCAGTCTCCTCTCAAGTAGGGGAGCCGCACCCCGAAAAGTAAACCCAGGTGCCCCGCAGCGGCCTGGCGTTTCGACTAGCGGCTATATTTTCTTTACCAAACCGACTGTGTGATTACTCTGGCCCAAATGTGAAAGAAGTGTCGGTCATGGTGTTCCAGCCAGCCGAATCACCCTCTATTTCTCCCACTCGCTGCAGGAGTGATGGCCTGACTGCGCTCATCGCTTTCACCTACAGGAGCACAAACGCAGGTCGGGCTGCGCCTCCATGCCGCATGAGACAATCGATTGCTTTCATAAAATAAAATGGTGGACGCGAAAGGAGCTTGATAAATGCCGGGCTATTTGGCCCTAATTGCAACTCTTTAAAACGTCTTAGCGATGATTTGAGCAAGCTTCGAGTGAAGTTACTGAGATCAAAGCGAAGAGAGAAAGATCAAAACGCAGTGGCTGTCTGCGTCTTAACTGCACGTCTCCGACTCGTGACCTCACAGGGCCTCCAGCTCAGAGCAACAGCCAATATTCCCCACCTTACGGCCAAATAAATCAAAGTCCCAACAGAAAGCTTTTCCTATCATGAGTTACGCCAGCTCCCGGATCCTGTCGCAGTTTATCATCATCGACCTCAGCTTCATTATGGCTTACTAGCTCTGAATAAACACGGGGAAGCCGGTTGTTGAGCACTCGCACATTTACTGATGACAATCGAATTTCACCACGGAACATAAGCTGGATGCCAGTAACAGTGAAGCACATAAGCTACAACCACCCACAAGCCAAACAAACAAATACTAATAAAGACAGATGACAGTCAAACAAAGGGAGTATCACTGGTAGAGGGAGGCACAGGGGGGGTGGTGAGGCAGACAAATGGGGTTAGGTCAGAAGGAGCCATTAAGACGACGTAGGGGAGCAAAGAGAGGGGTGAAAAAAGGGGGAGCCGGCGCTGGTCATCTCGACGTCCCCCGGGTCGACCCGGAGACGGTGTTTAATCAGCCCCGGGAACCTACGAGGCCGAGGTCACCCCGGCTCACTCATTAGACCTGATGGGAGCACTGTACCACAACAGATGAGTGCAATCTTTACTCCGTTCATCTATCTCTCACCCCCCCCAACCTACCACTCATACTCAAATGCCTCATCTCTTTGCACTATTAGTTGTGTGTAGCATTTGCACTCAGGGACCCAAATATGTACACAAATTTTGGCTTGGTCTGTGCTTGGTGGTTTGGCAGATCCACTGTATATGAAGAACAGCTGGGAGAGAGCCAGCGATCTAAAGGAAAGATGGGCATCAAAATTGATGATATGTGAAAAAGGGAATGGCATTGTAATGGATAACAGAAGGCCTGTAGGAACAAAAAAAAATACAAAGCTCCATATTGGATTAATAGAAGGCTCTTGTCCAAAAGCTTAATTTGCCCTCAAATACATTCATAAAAACTACGCGCAATGTTTAATCCATAAGGACTGCGACCTGGAAGAACCGAAGAAGCTGGAGTCGAGAGGGTCGATAAGGGATGGACTCGGTTCTGTACGCTTCCCACCACTTACAATAAGGATTTATTACCATGCCAGGGAGTAAATTACATGCCAAGCTATCAGAGGAGTTACATGAGCAAATAGATTTGGCATTGGCAGATTCGGATGGAGTTAGGAGGAGAGAGAAGCGCAGGGAGAGTGGGTGAGTGAAACAGAAAGGGAAAGGTGGTTGCGTCGGTGCAGCCGTCAGTTGAGAGCATCCCAGCGACGTGGCGAACATTGGGAGTTTGTCCTGAACTCGAGCGCGCATCCACACAAAGA
The DNA here is from genome assembly GCA_021346845.1 of Apeltes quadracus. Classification (NCBI taxonomy): domain Eukaryota; kingdom Metazoa; phylum Chordata; class Actinopteri; order Perciformes; family Gasterosteidae; genus Apeltes; species Apeltes quadracus. The sequence goes on from CM037918.1 coordinate 16,537,545, forward strand.
CAAAACATCGGACCGGTAAGCCTGCAGTATTGTTATCGCATCCAGTATTACAAAGAAAGGCAATGAGTATACTCCGTTTACTGGGTTTCGTTGCCTCTGTCGCCTCTCCCCCGTTTCCCCAGTTGGAAAAATCCAACCTGAAACTGGCGAGGACGAGGACCGTCGATGTAATGAGACAATATTCATACCCCGAGCACTCAATATCCAATACAGAGAAAACCGGCTTTCACAACATCCCAGAGCAAACAAGAAGGTCATTGCCATTGTGCCAAAGTACATTTACCTCTGGCAGAGAAAAGATAGAATAAAGCATGCTTAATATTTCTCTTACGGGAAGAACATTAGGATGTTCTATAAATCCTGATCGTGACGGTCGTGTAAATATTTATGTTCGCCAGTTCACACTGCGACTAACAGCAGAGGACATTGTGACTGGGGAACTGGGAATGTAGCCGTACTCCGCTCAGCACGTTGGCTCAATATTCATCTTCCTCCCTCGCTCTGTTTCGCCCAGTATCTTCCCCGCCGCAGACCCCACATGTATATTCATTACTGACCTCTGACTGTCTCAACCGTGAAAGCCATGAGCCCTGAAGGCCGGTGTGACAGCACCGCCGAGCCCGTCGTAAGCGCACAACAGCGGCTCCGCCAGATGCTTTCGAACTCTGCAGCGAGTAATGAATGAAAGTAATGAATGCAGATGCGAGTGCATCTGGAGCGGCGGCCATTTGTATTTTGGGGGTTTGCTTCGCTGTAGTTCTGCCAGCATTCCTCAGCGCAAGAGACTTGTGCTGTGGGTGGACAGAGGAGGGGGGGAGTACATGGTAAAGTTGGGCTGTCGGGGACGGGGAATGAGCCTGTGGATACTGTTGAATGGCGGGAGGGGTGTGTGGGGGAGTCGGGGAGGGCAGTAGTGCCTCTTGCGGCTACAGAGAGCGGCTGGCGAATATTTTCCTCATCTTTACTGCAAAACGGAAGCATTGCTATCCTCGAGGAGGGGATAAAAGATGTGTTAGGCAGGGGGAAAGAGCTATTCGTAGATTTCGTCTCTCTCTCTCTCTCTCTCTCTCTCTCTCTCTCTCTCTCTCGTCTGTGGATTGACACAATAGGGGGTGTGGGGGGATTAGGGACGAAAGTTTTAATCACAGCCAGGATAAGCAGCAGGCTGGAAACTCCTCTCACTACCAACTTCCTTTGCTGCGTTTCAGTCCCTCAGATAGTACAGCATACAGTGTTTATATACATGAGCAAAAAACCTAGAAAAAAAGGCTTGAATATATATTGAACTTGTTTTGTCCCAAACATTGCATTATAAACATTGTTTACAAAATAAAAAAAGACAATTACTTCTAATTCATATTTAACAATAGTTGTAATACGATCAATCAACAGCTGTTATATGGATTGTCCTGATTGTTGTGTACAGATATCTATGGTGCACGCAGGGTGAATTCGACTGAATTCAAATTCACTACACCCTTACCCCTTATAGCATGTAAGCATTTTGGAAGACTCTTAGTCTTCAAGTACATTCAAGAAAATTAGCAGCAAAATCAAATGCAGCACATCATACTTTGTCTGAATAAAACATCACATAATTCACAATGTTTAGTTAACATTGACAGAATATTTGCAAATGTGGTATTTGTTGAGGTTTGTATAGGTGTGTGTGTGTGTGTGTGTGTGTCTGTGTGCATGTCGGAGATGAGGGGACTGTTGCGCCCCCCCTGAGAGACAGCGGGTCTAACGAGGACGTATGGCTATTTCAACATCCAACTGCAAACATTTCTCTAACGTCATTCACTCCTTCTCATTCCACCTCTCTGCCCAAATACATACGCTCAAAACACACAAACACACACACACACACACTACAACAACGAACCCTTCTTGTGCCATTACATCCACTATTGCAGCATTCTCCTTACAAACCCGAGGCGTGCTTGGAATCCAGAGCTGCGATGGCCCGGGCCTCGTCTTAGCCCCTGTAATGGAGGTAAATCCTTTATCAGTGTTCTGAGCTCTCCAGGTGCGTTCTATGCCTTAGTTCAGGCTCATTTACGGTCCACTTCAACATTCAGGCATAGGAAATGTCTTATCTCATTTATTTTTGCAGCTAATGGTTTAAAATCCATGAAGGAAAGTACATTATACATAATTTGCAGGCTCAGTCCTCCAGGAGAGGTATACGTATGTATAGTAGGTTGTTTGAGGATCGGACATGTAAAAACACAAAGGCTACTTTATTTGAGGGGTTTTAAACCACTGTCGTGGTCACTTTGTGCTTTCTAGTAGATTCATTCCATTTGGCTTCGTGAAGTACTGCATTTGAACTGCTTTTTTGTTTTTTTAAAAGGTAAAATATTACTGCCTGAATGACCCAAAGAGCCTAAAATAATCGGGATAGAACTTGAAACCAGTTCATCATAGTAGTAATAGTAATGCCAACAGACACATCTGTCAATATGGTGTTGTACCTTTCAGCGTTTTTTAAATTGGCAGTGACAATCTGTCCCTTCATCATGTCCTTCATGTCAGTGTGTGTGCAGGTTGCTGGTATTATTGTCACGACGGGTCAGGGTGGCGAGCAGGAAGCAGAACTCAAACGCAGAGGTTTCAAAATAAAAAGGACTTTAATAGTCAAAAACCACTGAAACTCAAAAACACCACGAGGGGAAAAAACGGACTGTGAACGTGGAAGTGGACATGGACATGGACCGAGAAACAAGCCACTCACCAACACTGACATTCGACAAACAATGATCCCTTACAAGACAAGACAAGAGACACACATAACTTAAATACACAAGGGCAGGTGCAGGTGATTGGAAACAGGTGAAATCACTTAGACAATCACAAGGGGAGACAGGACAAAGCATGAAGTGAAGTTACCCAGGGAAACCAGAAACACAAAACTTCCCAATAAAGACACGGACGAGACCAAACCGTGACAGTTATGAGGCAGGTTTGACCACTCGGACACTTGCTGATTTGCACCGGTTCAGCCAACTGTTGTTTCCAACGCATGGACTCATTTTCAAACAAGAAATAACAGCTTCATAACGTCAATTTCATTTTCATTTCTTTCTGTTCAAAAGTTCCATTAAAGAAGCACACTGGAAAATGCAATGTCTGCAGGTACTAGAATGTAACTAATTGATCACATTTTAACTTTGGTTTAAGTTAAATAGGCCTTGTGATACCCAAACGAATGAGTGAAGACTAATATGTGTTTAGAGAGTGCAATCCTCTAATGTATTCTACACATTAGATCATACACAACATATGAATATGTCAAAATACTGTTTTTGACATACTGTTTCAACAACTGTTGAAATGCAACTAGGAAATACAGAAGAGGGAAAAAAAAGGTTCATAGTTGTTGACCCGTTGTTGTTAGAGCTAAAAATATAACCACAGTCTGAGCTTAAACCTCAATTAATCCAAATATCGAGCTGAGAAGCACACTTTAATTAAAATGGGATCACAGCCTGATTCAGGTGAAAGGTAAAAATCGCACCAAAAGACGCCATCAGAAGTCCTCTAAATCAATACACAGCCAGACGGTCTGATTTGCATCACAATCGGCCTCTTTCGCTAGTCGGGGAGCGGAAGGCAGCTCTGCAGTACGTTCCTCTGGTCTCATTACTCATTATAGTGCAAGTAAGCCTATTTCATCAGCCAAAACAACGCAATCCGATTAAAAACAAATTATGACACCACTTTTTGTTTAGGAGGAGACGACATTAGGGAAACTTCAGTCAGCTCAATTACTGTATGACTTGTCTGGCAATGAATTGAATTGTCAGAGACCGAAATTGTTTGTATTTGAGATGAATAACTAACGCGGCATTCATTTGTCATTTTGAGTTTCTGAAATATTTAGCCATCTTCTTCCAACTGAAATTCAGGATTCAGAATTATAGCCATATAGCCATTCAGAATTATAGCCGTTTGTTTTCACATCCCTGCACTGTTGCGTTGTAACAGCTCGGCCCCACTGCAGCATTAATGGCGCCGTGTCTTCGTACCGAGCGGCACCCCTTCGCCCTCGGCTGGCCGATGAAATCGTCACCAATGGGCTCTGGGCACTAAAAAGTGGGACAGGTCAGCAAGTTGCGTCAGCATTCGACAACTCTCTTTCCTCCTCTCCTGTGTGGATCTCTAATCCTCCTTTCTCCGCATGTCAGCTTCCCGCAAACTCCTTTTGTTCCACTTTCCTCCTCCCGCCGCCTCGAAAGCAACGTCCCTTCTTTGATCCAAAATGGGGGGAGAAAGCCGAGAGAATGATACGACTGTTTGGTCTTAGGCCAAAGAGAAGCAGCATGCCTCGCCTGATGGAGTATTATCGTTTTCACCTGCTTTTCCACGCTCACTTTTCATCTGCTTTGCCCCACCAGACAGTTTAGATTCATTCCTCTCTGATCGCTCCATCAGAACGCCGCGCAGTAAGCGAGGGGCGAAACAGAATCAGTCGCAGCAGGCTTTCCTGAGGTCTTTCACAGACGCCAGGTTGAATCAAACAATATCAGCCTGCAAGTGAAAGACCCCAGATGATAATGTAATATTTGTCACACACAGTTCATGCATTCAGCGACACACACACACACACTGCAGCCTCTCAAGCCCCTAAGCTCCTCGCGGCCCCCATGTGAGAGACAGTGCCTCGCTGGCAGTGGTGATAAAGCATTTCCAGGCCGTTCTGCCCCGGCCCCAACCTCCTGCCTGAGTCTCTTCCTGCTCCACACACACACACACACACACACACACACACACACACACACACACACACACACACACACACACACACACACACACAAGCCCCTGCTGGTTAAACCTATCGATCCCCACAGCTACAACCATGACAGAGCCTGTCTCTTTCCCTCTCTCCGTCTCTCCGTCTCTCTCCCTTCACGACTCGGAGACAAAGCGGAATTTTCCGCCGCGTTCATTCCCCTCTGGCGTGTCAGCGGTGCGGGACGGGAAGATTTCTGTTCTGTTTGTCAGCGTGCGAGCGCGCTTCTTTTGTGGATCCTCGGTACAGGTTTGACACGCTTTATTTCCGTCTTGAATGCGGATTTTTGTTCACCCAAGATGGCCTGTTTAAAAAGCGCCTGTTTAAAAAAAAAAAAAGGGTGGGCGGCGGCCCGTGGACCACGTCTCTACCCTCAAAGTTCGAGTTGCAATTAAAAGGCGAGGGGAACGGCTGTGTTAAAAATGGCACTTAAGGAGCAGGGAGCTCAGCTGGCTAGACCCATTTCGGTTAGAGTGGCCGCTGACGACTCCCAATTCTCCCAACCAATTATCTGAGCACTCATCTGCGCACAGCGGGGGCCACTCCCCTCCCTTGACCAATCAGAAACCTGAGTGCCTGGGGTTAGCAACTATGGCAAAATCTGAACGAGTGTCTTTAAACAAATTCAATACAGCTAGAGGTTGAACTCGTAATGCGTCTACTCAACGGTGAGACTGGTTGTTGAAGTAAAATATTGAATAAGAGCTAAAAACTGGAACTAGAAAACTAGATAAATAAAACTATAACTTGGAAAACAAACATAGCAGATATAACAATAGCTGAAAATAAAACTACAACTACAGGAAGAACTTGAGCTGGACTGAAGCTCAGGCTTGAAAATGAAAACAAGCAATAAAACCTGATTAGAACGACAACTACAACTGACAACTAAAGGTTGAACGACAACAAAGACTGAAGGGAAACGTAGAACTTGAAAAACAACCACACAAATAGGAAATGCATCTCACAGTCCTTTCTCACAGCTTCCTCACTATCTTTGGAAGCCAAAATACAATAAAATACTGCCTCATTTTTCACTTGAATGTCAGAATCTACAGAGCGACTTTTAGATGACTGAAAATATGCAGATTTTCAAATTTCATCCAACAAAAGACTGGTGATTTCTTTTGAATTGTTAAAAAAGATGAATTACTGGTATTTCTTATTTCATGGAAAGATCATAATCTAGGAAGTTGCTACATGATGGATTGAAGGCATTATGGATACATCGGTGGATGTAGGCCACAGTTTAATCCAGGTGCAATGTTGAATATAAATAAATACAAGGGAGAGCTAATACACTCTACTTGTGAGGAAAAATAAATAAATGAATCACGAACCGAGAGCCCGGAGCCGACTGTCACATCAATATGAAGCTTCCACAACTCCCTTATAGTACATGTACGTGAAAACACACCCACACGCATCTGCAGTGCATTTTTGTAGCTTTGACAGTGCGCTGTCACGCAAATCTTGAAGAGTTGTTTCCTTATTCTATCTAGGGCATCCGTTTTACTGGACACGTGGAATCAAAACTTCATCCGCTGGCAAAGAGGGTTCAGTGAGTGCCAATAATTGAGGGAATATTGCCCGTCTTGAAGAGCGAGCTACGCTTTTACGTGAGGGCCCCGGAAAGTCATTTCATTTTTCTGCCCATTACTTTTTTCTTCTTCACTGTCTCTTTTTTTTTTTTTTTTTGAATCAAAGAGATGTTGAGCTGGTGCTTTGAGACTGGGGGATAGTGATAGAACATGGTTGGAGGACGGGCGGAGCGAGAAATGGGGGGGAGGAAAAGCGCAGAGAGATGAGTAGGACTAATGCGACCGAGGGAATTACCTGAATGAAAGATGGTTGGAGGGGTTGAGGGGGAGATGGGGGGGGGAGGGGGGCAGGGGGGCATTGATGCGAGGAAAGCGAACGCCAGCATCAGAAGAAGACGGGCCAAGACTGATATATATGTCAGAGTTGTGTGGTGTGTGTGTGTGTGTGTGTCTCCCCATCTCATCCGATCCAATACTCCCCGCCCTCCTCTTTCCCCGTTCCTTTCCCATCCACTTTTGCCCCCCGCTTCTCTTTCCTTTGTCCCCCTCACCCCCCTCCCCACTGTTTACGCTGACAGTAATTTGACGGGCCCGGGGTTGACAGACTTGAAGCTGGCAGGGTAAGCGATTGTCGAGGCCTGGCATTGTTGAGCAGCTGCCGACTGGCTGAGGAACCGGCAGCTGAGATCGGGGGAAGCTGCGACTTGATGGGGAGGAGAGGGAGAACTGTCGCCACAGTGATGCGGCAGAGTGGGATAGACGGCCCTTGAGAGGCCAAGAGGAGGTTCGGGAGGGGGGTTGGTTGCTCAACCCGAGATGTGCCACCTCTTTAAATACTACTCTGTAATCTCTCGCAGACAAGACCACACACCGGCCTTCACTCAAAAACTTTCCCCATCTGTTGTCAAGCAGCTCTGGTATACAGGTAGCTACAGGCATTTTTCTATTTTTTTCTATGTACTGAGTTGACCACATAATTGAGCGAAGCTCGATATAGCAGATACCGTCTAGTAGGCGGTTACCACAGACAACCTCGCAATGAAATAAAAATGTAAAAATAAGTTGCAGGCTTGATTCAGCTAAGCCCTGTTAGTCATCCCAGTTACGTTTAACTGGAGAGAAAATGCATCAAATGAATGAAAGAATGAGGGAAGATATGAATAAAGTCAGTGGTTTTAATAAATAAAAAGCTATAGGCACTAGTAGCGGGTGCAGGTTGCCAGCTGGACACAGACCTAGGGAGTCCCCGGAAGGGTTCACACATGCTTATGTAACCTGTTATGGGATAGCCAGGTGGGCACACACCCATACGCACAAACACACACACACACAGGACACAGTGGATAATCTGCGAGGTCCGAGCGCTACTCACATACATTAATGCCGACCTGTACACACAGTGCAGCAGATGCCAACCTGGCTTGACTTCACAAGTGGACAAACAACCCCAAACAACCACACACGCATAATGATAACACAAATATGCACTGCCGCACTTACACACACATACACACACACACACACACACACACACACACACACACACACACACTAGCACTCTGGGCAACCCAGAGCTCGTCAGCATACTTGGGATTAAAACTAAGGGAATAAAGCTTTGACGCAACGTGCATGTTCCCCCATCCAACCGGATTTATTTCTCTTTCGCTGGCAGTCTGCATCTTCATGGCGTCTTTCTCCACCCTGCAATCAATGTAGTTGGTTTAATCAGGATCCAAAAGAAGGGTCGTGGCACTCGCTCACATGCTTGTAAATAATACGTAACTGCATTAGGTATAGCTTTCACTTCAAAGAAAGGGGAAGACAAAATACCAAACATACAGTTACGTGTTTTGGATCCGGCATCAGCAGTAAACTAGTACTGCTGTACCTGTGGACACATCAGAGGGGTTTATGGGATCTTTATTCCGGATTGCACCCTTGTGAGCTGACAACGGCATAAATCTCAGTGGTGCTTTAAGCAGCCGCATATGCAGCTATGAAATGCTCTGGGAGGCTGTTACAGTGGAAAAGAGGGAGGGGAATAATCTTCCTTACATCCGTTTGGCCTACGTGCTCCTTTGGAGAATCTCCTTTGGTTCTGCACTGCAGAAAATTTCAATACGAAACCATTTACTTATAGAATTAAGACATTTTCGTAATAATTTAACTTTCAAGTTATTCAGTAACAGTGCATAGTCCATTTGAAGCTTCGGAGAGGGTCCATGGAACTGCTGATTGCTCATTGACTGGAGGAAAAGTCAAGGAGAGTTTAGCTGCAATGCTAATATTTCCTACATCTTACAGTAAGAGTGAGTAAAAAGTTAATTAAAACAAGCAGGTTGAGGCATTTTACTGTTTTTTTCTGCAATGCTGTTTTGAATCACTGCTCAGGCGAGATATTCTTTTGCGGTGTACGAACCGACGCTGGACGACACCGTCATCACTTTGGCTCGTCCCAACCTGCACCTGCGGCTCCTTTACTAAACAGAGCTGAAACCTATTCCCACCCCAGTCTCTTAAACACAAAGTACGGCTAACTCGTTTTGGCAGAGGTGCCAAGGCCCCATGTTAACATCCTCCCCAGTGCTCAATAGAGTACAATTCCTCAGGCGTCCCTCCTTCCCTCCCCCGCCACATCTCCTTGTTTTGCGAACCAAAAGCATCTTCTCAAATAAGCTTGTCACGGATGGAATTGGGAGGCGGAATTTAGTCAAACAAAAAGGTGGAAAAAGACCAAGGATGTGAAACAGAATTGAAAAATTAAGGGTTTGCCACCCAGGTTGCTCCAGCTTTAAATGAGCAAAATTGAGACATGATCACACTGGCAATGGCGGGGCGATTCATTAACTAGCAAAAACTCGTATCTCCGTTCCCGCTCAACCATCTGATCTACAGTGTCTCCTCACACCGCGGCGTTTCTTTAACAAGGACCTTTTTGTAATGGACCCTTAACGAGGAGTAAGCCTCCCTGCCTGGCCCAGCATCTGTGCTCTGCCTTGCCCGGGTAGATTACGACATGCTCCAGCCAAAGTGCCCATCACTACTCCCTCGCAGCCTGTTACTCCATCCATAATCTAGCCTGCCGAGACGCTGCACCTCCTTGACTCTCAGGCCATATGCTCACCCAAAGATCAACTGAGATGGGAGGGTGGAGAGGAACAGCTTGAGCCTGCTGCTTTCTGACTTAGGGTTCGAGCTTTTCTGATGTGACTGAGCTCTTCTTTCCTTCGTTGTGAATCTTTCTCCGTGAGGGTGGAGGGGAAGAAGGAGGCTGCAGTAATACGAGGCAACAGATGGAGACGTCAACTCTTCATTGTTCTTCTATGCAAAGTGTGAACAGGACTAGTAAGCCACTGTTGCTCATCACAGACCAGCACATGAATCCCGAGACGATGTGGTGATTACCGGGGATATGGAGATGTCTGTCATTATGGATCCCCCATGCGGCGACACCAGATTGGGCTTCGGGGCTTCAGGGAGCCTAGTGGGAAATATGGCCGCTCCGAAGCCCCCCTAGCGTGGATGCCCCCCTAACCCGGCTGCAGAGCCTAATCCTGTGGAAGAGGCCGCCAGGAAGCCGACATTGAGCTATGACCTTTACATTGCCCGTCTGATCTGGCATACTGCTGAGGTGTATAGCCCTTGGAGGAGGAACAGAGGAGGGATCTGAAAAACAAATATAGAGATGGCACTGGAACTGACTTTCCTATTCTGCATCTCTGCATCTTGACCTAGTAATTGTTTATTCCTACTGACGATCTAAATCTTAAGAAACGGTTCAGCAATAAATAGTTTATAGAAATACTTTGAAATGTTATAATTACAGCCTACTTTCGTTATTACAAAAAACACAAATATGAGTTTAAATAGTTTATTTGTAGTGGACTCTTTTGAGCAGTGGATTGATACACTAAAAGAATTAAGACTCCAAATCAAATCACGCATGTTCACGGTAATGAACCAAGATGTTTCATTCATTTATGTGTTTTTGACAACAAAGGAGGTCTTTGATAAAATCAACTAAGATATATAATGTTGGAAACATTCATTGCTAGCTTTGGTCTTTTGGAGTTATCACCAGACTGGTATTTCAAGAGTCAAAATGCACGATGGATAGTATGCTTGAGTACCTTCAAATCTCAACAGGTTTTACATGAGCTCCACTGAAGCATGCTCTTTAGAGCTGCAATGTTGTCATGTCTTTTTTGCCACAAAACACACAACATTAAGTAATACATTTCAGCCCTTTTGAGATTTTGTCCAGCTCAATTGTGGTTTCTAAGCTTGAGTACCAAAGACAGCTATTAGCTCTTTGTGCTTCACTATCTGATTGTCTCTAAATAAACAGGACACTCTGACTGGGAGTCGAGAACTGAGAACGCAGGCAGTGTCAGCTTCCATTATAGCTCCTCTCTGCAGCACAGCCACCCGATTACCTGGCCCGTATCCTTTCTCAGGGAGAAATCATCACTTCTTTGTCTCCATCATTATATCTCTCTCCGATCTGGGCCCTCGCTTTCCTCTTTCAGACAGTCTCTCTTTTTCAGGTTTTATCTCACTCTGTTAATCTAGTTATGTTGAGATGAAGTGACAAGGATAGAAACCGGAGGACCCAAGAGCACAACTCAAGGATTACATTTCAAAGACACAGATGGGTTTTTATTCCTTAGACTTGGTTGGCGACAAGGCAAGGTTCCGTACACACAATTCAAGGAGGGAAGAGGTACAAAACGGGTAGGCAGAAATAGAATTAAAAAACGCAACAAGGCTTGAGACTCGATACAAAAAAAACCCTACTGACTAGGTAAAAAGCGGTAATGGCGCGCTTGACCACAGTACAAGACAAACTGCCAGCAGGCAACACAGAACACGGCACTTAAGTACACATGGGGGAGGGGAGTCAACAAGACGCAGGGGGACGCAATCGGTGAGGGCAGCTGCAATCCTCAGCACACTGGGACGACATAAGCGCAGGGTATAGTCAAGACAAGAGGGGGACATGGTGATTGTCAAAGTAAAACAGGAAACAGTGAAATTTGAGGGAAATGATTTTTTGAAAAAAGCACTTTGTTTCTTGGACGTGCCCTGGCATGAAGAAATCCCCAGATGATTGCGGCACTTGCTTTTCAAAAGTAAGGATTCAAAAGTATGTGAGTGGGGGAGAGGAGGGAGGGGGGAACGTTTTAAAGAATGAAAGGTCAGGGTGGTAAATTGCCTCTCTGTACATGAGTCTCACTAGTCCTTTGACTATATTGTGTAGGATTACTCCATTGTACTGCCCTTTGTGCTCACACTGAGCAGGAGACAGTGTAATGTGTGAGGGGCCGGTTTTTTGGAACGTTGTGTGAGAGTTCCCCCCCTCGCTCTTAAGTGCCGTTTGAAAGAGCATGCATCGGGAGGCTGAGGAAGGGAGATACTGCTTGAAAGAGGTTTTAAAGAAAAAAAAAATGAAAGTCTACTACGTCTGTGTGGGCTTTTGCTTTTTTACATTGATAAAAAAAAAAAAAAACAGTTTTGAAACATATATGTTTTTTTGCGTTTCTATGCGTTTGTTCTTTCTTTCCTCTCACTTTTCTGTGAACTGCCGGGCTGATATCTGCCGTGAGCTTCATTTTCATTTAATTGAATCGAGGTCCTTCTCACTGCGAGGCAGGATTTGGTTAAGCTGAGTCCTCCTTGACTACTGTTACCTCGGTGCAGATTCGGTTACAGCTGTTACCACGGCAGCAGCCTGCCAGAGCCTGTCTCCGCGGATACCTCCCCTAATTACTGTGTTTATTGGAAATTAAAGATATACCAGCTAATGAAACGTGGCAAACATTACCGGCGATGCGATGTCATTAATTCTAGCCTGGCTCCCATCTCCCATGTGAGGCGAGCGGAAAGAGGGGACACATATTTGCATAAATATGAATTTTAGGCAGGTGGAAAGCACTTGAATGAAGAAAAAAATAATGAAAAAGCTGTGTTTTCATTTCCCTCTTTATTTTCAGGATCAGGATAAATAAATAGACAATGGTTGGACTGGGCACAGGAAAGGCAGAGTACACACAGATAACAGTGTGAGGCTGTCTTCGCATGAGCCCCCCCGGGCTGTATGGATGTATGGATGGAAGCCAAGCAGGAGGAGGACATAGAGGAGGGCCAGGGAGTAGAGGCATCTGTGGACAATCTCGCAAAGACCTCTGTTCCCTGCTTGCCACCGTAAATGATGCCCCCAAACCCATTTTCACAGCCATCCTCTCCGAGGCAGAAGACGACACGTATAGGGCCGGTGTCATAAGCACCTCCGGGTCCCAGGAGATGGCCCAGACTCCCGTAGAGTTGCTGCCTGTGAATTGCTAACGCTTTACACGTCTATTTTCATGCCTGAGAGCTTCACAGCTAATTAATCAGTTTCCTTTTTTTGTCTGTGTATATTTCGCATGTGAAAATTAATTTTATTTTGCTGTCACAACTGTAAAATGTAATTTGGTGATCGAAATCCGAGAGAGAAAAGGGTGTGGTTGCAGCTGCATAGTATTCCTGGGTTATTATCATTTTTATTTTCAGTTCCATGTGTTGTGAGTCGCTGGCAGTACACACAGTTGTGAAGTGTGAGAGAGTCCATTTAAGCCCCTAGCCTTATGTCCTGGTTTTATTCCCAGCCTGGATCTTTTTTTTACGACCCGATTGATGTTGATGCTCCTATGGCTTGGTCTGAATAAACTATCGACCAGACGAGCCGATGCACTGCATGTACACTGATCTGGAGTCGTTAAGCTGCTATCTGCATTAGCAGAAACCTCTTTTTTTCTGTTTAGAGGAGTAATGAGTACAATCTTCAATGAAAGATATATGCAGAGAGGCAGGTTGAAGACCGCTTCAAAAAAATATATAGACCTACAGGGTTACAGGCTCACTCTCTCTCAAAGAATGTAGTGTCAAATATTCTCTGTTTTTCTCCGCAGTGAAGTGAACCTAATGTCAAAAGAACGGACATTGGACAACTGTCCATCTAAAGCAAGAACACACTATGCTGCATATCTTTACATCCTATATTGAGTCCACTCGCCGACTGCCTTCATTCACTCTGAGGAACTCTTGAAATGTCAGTCTTTTGCGCTTCCTCAACCACTACTTTAAATTCAAATTCATATGTCTGAAAGAAACATTTAAACTTAGGCAATATTTGATATCGGGGGAAGGTTTTACTGTAGGCAGCACATTAACAAGCTGTTCAAGTTTCCTCTCTTTGGATTATTCCTCGTGTACGAAAACAGCCGCAGTGCTAACCTGTTCACTCTCTTACCCTCTCCTCCCACCTCGGGGTGCATCCTTTTCCTCTGCCTCTCCTCACATACTTTCAGCTGCATGGTGCTACAAAGAGAAAGAGAAAAATCAGGTTTGTGCCAGAGGAGCATCAAAGAGGCGAGAAGAAAAGAAAGAGGGGAGATGTTTTTAGTTTTCTTGTGTGTTTTTTTTGCTATTTTCTGCGGCGCCTCCCCAGAGAGCCGAGCTCCCGGAGTGTCACTCAGAGTGGACACAGGAACTCTTGGGACTGTCCCACAGTTTCCGGGGAAAACTTTTTATCAGACTAGCCCCTCGGAGAATCCTTTTTTTCCTTTTGCCTTGGTTTTCATTTTCAAAACATGTAGATGGTAGTGTAAAGGGAGGAGATCAGAGGACATGAGAGACAGTGGGATCTTTTTGTTCTCTCCTTGCAGAGAGTTCAAGGATATGCATCAGAGGAAGTTTCATGTTGCGCTCTTTTGTTGTCTATTTGACGCTTCACAGCTAATTACGCTCGCCGTGGAAAGTTACAGTCTCTAAACAGTAAACACAACCATCCTGTCTGTGCAGCACTGTAAAAGCAAGCCTCCCTGCAGTAGTGTGCGCTAATATCAGTTTTGTCCTACACTCATTTCCTTGTGTGCAAATGTCCTCTGCACACCTTGGAGCGGAGCTGTAATATGATTATCGCAGAAGTTGTCCCAGCAGTGGCCCATGCTCGGCAGCATTGCGCCTGCCCTTTGGACTGTCTAACAAAACACATTTATCAGCGGCACTGATATTAAACTGCATCAATTGCATCAAGCTACAGCCAGCAACAACATCCTGAAAAACTAAAAATAATAACAGCATAATCCAATTTGATGAAGCAATAATTGGATTTACAAACATCTGAGGGGAGATATGATCCCAGATTATTTATTTAATGAAGTCTTGTGATATTGGCCATATGTAAATTGTTAACCACGGGAAGTGTTTTTAATAAATCTCCCAGCACATCTGCAGGAAAGTGAGGGAACGTGATACAGTCGTTGGCTCTTTGGATTGTCTAGTGATGCCTTTCAGTCCAGCGAGGTGCTCGGAGAAATTGTCAATGGATGTGTTTAAAAAGGAAGCAAACAAATGGCGAGAAACAAAACTCAGGTGTGTTTAAATGCTCCTAGTTAGTCAGCGCAAGAATGAAAGGCTCCTAATATACTATAAGAGCAGTCCGGGCCCACGACAGGTCTGTAAGGGGAAGAGGAATGTAGAAGCTTCCTTTTCTCTCTATTCATCTTTCCCACTGCCTCACTGTTTAATACCTCCAGTGCACCTGGGAGGAGTTGAGATTGCATTGCTCCGTCATTCTTATAACTTAACTCCCAATGCACTTGGTCCCTGTTGACTGATGGCTCCTCACAGGCTTTGATCAAACCTATTCTGCCTTGTGGCAGCCAGCGTCTATGTGATGACGACTCATTCCAGGCTCCAGAACGCACGAGGACAGCGGACGTATCCTCAATGCAGTATGCATCAATTGGCCGGATGTTGGAGAACATAGAAAACCCCCCCCCCGCAGTTTGTCTGGTGCGAGTTGCCTTGAGGAACTTATTCTCACACGCCCTCGATGGCGTGCTGTCTTGGAGCTTGAAGCTCGTCAAAGATTTCTAAAGAGAAATTTTAATGAGCTCTAGTATGCATTACCCCCCAGTGCGTTTTTTTCATTTGATTTTAAAAGTGGATGCCTGTTGATGCGGTCGTTGAAATGATCAGCAGCACAAGCGCCTGACCTATGCGCAACAGCAAACAAGTGGACCGGCATTCTTTAGTTTTTCTGACTCCTCCATTCGACTCTCCTATAATCCTCCCAGCAGGATGAGGATGATGGACAGACGGACACGTTTGTCCCATTTCCTCTCCTTTGCTGTGGCGACCTCCCTGCGATGCTCTCAGGCTGAATATTGGCAGTGTGACCTATTTCTATCAACACGTCCCCATCCCACCTCAAGGCCAACTGCGAACTGGCTCTGAGCGACGTGGAAGGAAGCTCTGCTGTTTACCAAGGCTGCGTTCCCTCTCTTTAGCAGAGGTCACCGCAGCACAAGCTCTCTCTATCCAACACAAACAACACAAGGACACATTTATTCATACCATTGCTGAAATATTGACAAGCACAGGTCCTCTACATTCATGAAGCTGAAGACCTGGATTTCCCCATGTGCTTATGCTTTAATATGAATTCCAAATCAATTACCCTTTTTTTTTGCTGACGCAAAATTGAATTGTCACTGTTCCCCAAGCCCTTTTTATTAAATTCACATTCTTGGCATCTTCTGACAGGTAGCTCCAAGTTTTCTATCAGTCAGGGTGAGCCTATCTTCACGTCTCTGTTTTCGTAACAGAGAGATAACTCATGTTAGCAGATGCCCTCAGGCCAGTCATTTGCGAGTGATTACCCTGGCTCTCTTCAAGTATTACATATTCCCAACACATCCTGTTAATTTGTGGTAAATCATTTACCATTTTCTCTATAACATTTGCAACTCTTAACTGTGATTCATAGAAATCCTGAAACAAACCACTCAGATCCGAGCATCTCATCATCATTTCCCCCATCCTCTCAAAAGTCCAGCACTTTATTTCCGAGGCCGAGACCGGTACGGAGACCGGCGAGTCTTACTTTGTTAACAGTCCCCGGATACGGCGCGGCCAAGTTGCCTGCTTTTGGGGGGAGATTTTTCATCCTCCAGGTGTTTACCTGCAGGATACGCATCCCTCCTGAGAAACACATCAGTGTCACACACTAGCTGTGGGCAGGCACATCGCTCAGCGCTGAGTGAGCGAGGCAGCGAGGCAGAGGTGGGGTGGGGCTGACTGGGGCAAACAAACAAGAGAATCCAGGGCAGCGCCGCGTTGTGTGCAGCCCTGCTGGAGCTCAGACTCATTAGGTATGAAGCCATCTCAGAGCAGGCATCTGTATCCTGTGAGAGATCCCACCAGAGACTGCACTGAGAGAGCCATCAGATCTTCTACAGCAAGCCCCTTTGAACACAAACTACCACCCCCCCCCCTCCCGCCCCCTCTCTCCCGCCCCCTCTCTCCCTTCCCTCATTCAAGCTCCCATCTAAACACAGAGACAGGATGGAAATTTAATGAGAATTCTGTGCTGCTTAAGCCTGCTGCAGCTGCTACATAAAGCAGAGATAGGAATGTTTTGTTCACTTATTTTGCCCCCGTGTGCAGGCTGTGGGGTGAAAGTTGCAAATGGAAAAGGGGAATAATAGATGAGTATCTGCGTGCATCTGATGAAAGGTCTAAGTGATACAAATGTGTCCCATTTCAGTGATCCATCCAGCCCTGTGTCATCTCAGTGATTTGTGGGAAAGGTCGTGCAAGAAATGACTTTGGCTGAGGAGGCAAATCCCCTGTTTACGTTTGTTGTGCTTGGTGTGGCGGCCCGCGGAGCGATGGGCTGGGGAGATGGGCGTCTGGTGCAGGTGGTGTTTTTGGAAGATAGGCCTGATCATTTGCCAAGGTCGTACTCAATTAGGCTATTTGTTGAGCATAGCTGCATGCGGTTGGTTTAATCAACCGAGGAATGCAGACAACAACGACAAAAGAGGAAATAAATTAGGCGTGGCCAGGCCACACGCTCGGGCACGCTACGGCATGCTGGAGAAATGCTCCATTTAGCTGGACATCTTCCTTCGGCGAGAACCCTCCGTCCTCAGTGCTTACACCCACATACACACCTTTCTTTTTTCCTCTGACTTTCCAATACAGTTGAAACAACCTATTTTACATCACGACCGGCCACACAGGTAAAAAAAAAAAAAGGTCGTAGATGCCATAATTGTAATCAATTTTTACAATGATTACAGTGGAAAAGTGACTCAATGAGTAATGTGTGGGAAACACTTGAAGAAGTGGAACTTTCATGACAAAGAAACATTTGTTAACCCTGATTAATCCAAGACCTTGAAGGGTGCTGAAGCACCTGTATAAGTGGGCACAGCCCCGGAGGAGAGGAGTCAGACTGTGTTAATGGTCGCGCAATTAGCGGCCATTCGGGTTAATGGGCTTTCGGCTGGTCGGCCCTGGCTAATGTGTGATTTTGGAGGGTCAGCCTATAGCTCGGCGGCAAACACCAGTCGTATTCATCCTCGCCGCACGCTGCCCATGCAGGTTTTGCTTTCCGGCCACACCCCCAGAATCCTTGGCTACTTCCGACAGTAAATAGTTAATTAAATAAATGACGGGTGATTGGCTCTCAAAGGCCCGGCAAGTCTACTGCATTGTGCTTGGACTTGGATTTCAGTTTCCCACTAAGCGGCTGTTCTTCAATAACCCAATTTCTACATTGTCATCTGTTCAGTCTGTAAACTAAGTTAAGGGTAAGTGGGAGTATTGGAGGGCAATATCAGGCGATTAATATGATTGTACAGAAAAGCTGTGGATAATGTGACAGCCACGCCACAAAGATAAGGAGTAATGCATCGATCCCATCGCCCTGTTTTCTCGCACGTACCTGCATCTTTTTCGGTCTCTCCTTTCCTGCTTTCTTTCTCTTCCTCACTTGCTTTCTGCGAGACCTCTTAAGCTGTGACATTTCCGTTTCCCTGGAGACAGAGCGTGCCAGGCGGTTGCCATGGCAACGTGCAGCTCTTTAAGGCCCGCACAGCATTAGCCGCCCCCCCCCACCCCTCCTTACCTCATACCGAGGATGGGGGCAAGGGAAAGGGGGGCTCGAGAGAGAAAGCACACCTGCTGGCTTCCTGATAATTGGCTGTTTCTCTTTCGCACTACTTCCCGGTTTCTGCTTTAACTTTTTACCCCCTCCCTGGATTGTCTCATCTTTCTTTATCTTTCTGTATTGCTCCCCATCCACTGTGCTCCATATGCTTTCTCACTCTCACTTGCTTTCTTTCTTTAACTCCTCCTGGCTCCTTCTTTTATACACACCCTGGGCTCCTTTGTCTTGTAGAGCCCGACTACAACTCTGGCCTCCAGCATCTGGCATTTATCTTCATCTGACCCTGTCAGTTCTTTCCTCCTCTCCCTCTCTTTTTCACTTTCTTGTTTCACTTTATTTTATATTGTCGCCGCAGGGCCCTGCCATATGGTTCTGACCCTTTCACGCACACCACGTGCTGTACTTACTATCGGTCGGTGGTCATGTTGGTGATATAACAATTTCAGCTTATTCGGATAGGGGGCCTGGGCTAAGAGCATCAGGTAAACGTAAAAGGTCAAATGCAATCCTTTGTCCTTCCAACCACACATGCTCCCAACATCAATAGACAGAGATAAATCTCCCCCTCATACATATTGTTGTGCATTTCACCTTCGTTCAGACTCAGGTATGGCGGGGGTTAGTGTAAATTAACAGTGGGAGTGTGTATTAGGGCCACGGTTAGATGGTTAGGGCCATCTCCTTCTGGGCACTGCTCTTGTCCTTATTAAGAGACCTCTATAGATTAGAAATGATCATGTTTGTCTCACTCACTCCCAGCCATCTCTCTATCCTCATCCCCACCGATCCTGGCAGCTGCACTCCCTATGCACGCCTTCATTTGGCAAACGGCACAGCTAGTATTTCTCATCCTCCCGTGTATGCCGTGCTGCCTGAATGCACCTACTGATTGAATGGCATGTTCGTTAAGTGATATTTATAGTGTGTAGTGTATTGTTTGTGCTACACTGTCCATTTGCACTAAATGTTATGTGCTGTTGTTCCTGTACTACATCAGAAAAACGCATTTGAGTTGATAAAGCTTTCACGGTGTCATAAAGAAAAAAGATGTGTACTTTAATAGCAGGCGAATACAGGGATTCTGATACAAATTTCCGTGCAGGTTTACAGTGTTATTTGGTGGTAGTTGTCGCAGGGGAGCTTGACAGGCGGCCAGACCAACCTGTCACCCAATCGGCTGGTGACATTTCAGCAATATGAAAATGACTTTGCGTGCGTGACGCCCGGCTGAGCTATTTCTATTCAATTAAGTCCGTGAACAAACCTTCTGTGTGTTTTCCTGCTGATAAAGTCGTAGCTATTGACGTGTGAGCAATGCGAGTGACGATAATCAAATCTGCTCGCTGCCACACAATGGACTGAGTAGGCCTGTTTGTCTATTTTCCAGGAAGAAGATAGGCAAATAGATGGTTATATCAGGGACTGGGTAAGATAAGACAAAAATAGGAGAATCCAAAGGCTAAACCCCCGACCAACAGATTTATATAAATGCCACATATGGGCCGGCGTATCATTCGTGAAGATACACATTTCTTTGCTGTCAGTTGCTGTACATCGTTTAGGTTCCTTGAGGCACACTTGGCTTTGGATTTATCACAGCCGCTGAGCCTACCTGAGCAGTGTGTGTGCGTCGTGGAACCTTTTACTTTTCAGTTCAACGCCCATGTAAACAGGAAAACCCCTGGTAAGGTTTTCCGGCGCTCATTCCAGAGTCTTGGAGAGAGTAATACGAAGGGCAATAGCAATAGTTTTGCCTATACAAAATGTCTGATGCACTGCAGCAAAATTGATGAAGTGCCTTTTTCATTTTTTGGGGTACAGTTATACATAGCAGAAACCCCACAAGCAGGTAGCCCTCGGCCACCTGGGCCGTGCATTAGCATTTAGCTGCTCACACTCATAATGGAACCTTTTGGCAGGTGACAAATAGAACATAAAAAAGACTGAATGTAGCCACAAAAGGCTCTGTGACCTTTTTTACTGTGCTTTTGCATCGGGCCCAGTCCAACTGACCCATTTAGCTCCGGCACCTGGAGCTAACGTATTGATCCATTGACTTGCTGTGCTTCATCTGTCCGGCCCATCCACCTTTGAGCACTTCAATTATCAGAGCCATCACAGGCACACTGCTCCGAGTGGCAGCTTGTCCAACACTGTAATCTGTCAGGGAATGAGATCCCGACCACAACGTCACAGCGCCAGACGCCCCGACATAAGTCACCTTGATCGCAAATGGCCGTCAGGGGCTGACAGGTTTGTTAAAGGGCGCAACTAGCCTGAGAGATCTCTGCAGCTCAGCTGAGCTGCGCAATCTAGAGCCAAACCCCTAGGGGTTGGGATTTTAGAGGCAACAGAGAGTAAAATGTACTTCATACAAAATAAAACAGGGTTAGGTAAAGTAGCTTGTAGCTCGCTTGCTAGTTGTATTTTCCAAGTTGATCCGGCTGAGGTGGAAACACCACGTGGTTTCGAATAGTTTGGTAAGAAAGAAATAACAAAATATTTGTGAATTGTGTGGTAATTTGCTTCATTACCATTTCTTTCCAATTATCTGAAAAGAAAAAAGGTGCTATATCAATAGTAATGCACAACGTAGAGAAAAAACAACAACACGAGACGAACCAGACTATCAAACAAAAGAAGAAGAACGGAACTCAGCAAGTTTTCAACATTAATGCAAGACAGTGCTGCACTTCAGAAAGTTACTTGCGTGGATATTCAGAGTGGTCACATATGACTTCAATACTAATTCACAAATAATACATGTGACAAAAACAGTGTCCACTCAACGGGCATGTGTTAAAACTGGGCGAATAACCGGCAGACATCGTTTAAGAGAGACAGCAGACGTGAAACCACAAGGACAGTGTGGTGCTGCAGTCGTTCCAGCCTGAGCTGGCTGGCGGGGGACCGGATATCGATCTGAGACCCAGTCTGAGCTCGGTGAAAACAGCACGGCCGTACCGCCGCCGAGGCCAGCACACAGCCGCTCTATAAAAAGATTGGATTCCTGGGGAAGCAAGAACGCGTGAGGAAGGGGGGGGGGGAAGAGTGGCAGTAGGAAAGTATGAAAGGCAGAGAGAGTGTGTGTATGTATGTGTGTGTATGTGTGTGCGTGTGTGTGTGTGATGGTTTGAGAAGTAGACCGAAAGTGTTTGTGTGCATACAAGTACAAGTATTCCTGCGCGTCTGCGTGTTTGAACGACCCGCCCGCCGGGCGACTCTTGCTGATAGCCTCAGGGTAGAGGTTTGTGACTCAGAGCTGCAGTAATGGAAAGAGCTGAGCTCAAAGGGAGGCCAAATGGACGGCATTCAAGGCAGAAATTAGTCACCACACGTCTTTCGCTTTGAACACACCGCAACGGTGCAACAACCTTTGCAGAGAGGAATGAGTAATCTACAAAGTGCCGTTTATTCATTTGAGGTTTAGGTTGGCTATTGGGATTTTTTTTTGAATATGTTTGCGTCTGTGATCAGATAAAACTGTTTTCAATGAGTGTGAAGACTTCAGTTTATCATCTTGACAGTGTTTATTTTTTAATAACCTGGGATGTTGCAGACTTCCCTGGGCCAACGTTTAACACAATCTTGAGTCTATTTGATTGTTTTTGTCCTGATGCTTTGCTTTGATTTGAATTCTGATCAAGCTGTAGTTACAAAACAAAAGACTGCATTTCCCAAGGTACACCCTGAAATGTTTCTGAATTTTATTGCACATATTTTCAATGACCTGTAATTATCACAAAAAGGTGTTTTATTTATTTTTAAGTAGCCCTAAAATAACAAATATCTAATATTCACAAAGGTTGGTGGGGGGGGAGAGGGGGTTGAAAGCTATATGATATTTAGCAGATAAGAATGAACTGGATTCAAATATTTTCACAGCAATCTGAAAACACCAGAGAAGCAAAGTAATAGCAGGATCGTCCTCGCTCCTTAATCCCAGTTATGACTGACCTTTGGTTGCTTACACTTATTTCACATTGAGTGAAAAAGTTATCTCCTCATTAGGTTTTCCAAAGTGGCTCGTTATTCTTGTGGTACTCCAGAGGACATTTGATCAATACTGACCTCACAACATTATAATCATTTTCTTCAAATGTATAGAAGGTATAGATCAATTATATGAAACCATGGGTCTTATCGAGAGCAGACATTTATATGATATAGATTTTTATTGATTGCTTTAATGGACAAAATAATAAACATTGAAAAATACCATTGCACAAGCATTGTATTAACTGATCAAAAGTGAAATAGCGTACAAACCACTTCAATCACATACATATAAATTAATGTATTCCCAACACTGTATTGAATTAGCGTGTGACATTTTCAGCAATCCTTACTAGTCATTGCTACTGGTACATCTATACCCTGCATGAGTTAGCAAATGTTCAATGGTAAAACCTTCAGTCACAAGGCTAAGAAAGGTATTATCAGTGTGGCCCTACTTAGCCCCGAACGTGCTTCAACTCGCACTTTGCTGTGAAAATTGCTCTAAGCCACTGCATTACCTTATCTCCCATATATGACTAACATGTCCAACTGTTTTCATTTGTATATTTGAGGGCTAATAAAAACATTGTTTTTTTTGTAAGGGTCTAAAGTCTTTGCTTGTTAAATTATTCTGGGTGAAATAAAAAAGTTGGTCCACATAGAAGCTCACTGGTTAGCACTGCCCCCGTTATTTTTTCTGGTTTTCATTTATTACCCAGTGCACTTTTAATACATCGTTTTTGCGCGGAATAGTGTTTTCTGGCCTTGGATGTTGAGTGATGGCTGAGAATAACTCGTCCTTGCCGAGCGGGGCCCTGTGGCCTGGCTCTGCCCGCGGTGAGCCCCGCTCAGGTGTTGCAACAGATTGTTCTCACTGTTTCACAGGAGGAAGACTCCACCCTGTTCCCCTCTTTTTAACGTAACGCAGGGATTAGTGTCTGTGCATCCCCTGCAGCCTTTTTTATCCGGAAATAACACCTTTACCGTGACACACGGCGCACAGAACCGCTCGCTGGCTGAGCCTTGTAGCGCCACGCGCGCGCAGTACGTTCCACAACATGGGCACTCTGACTGCGACCGGGTGTCAACACTACCCAACTCAATTACTTCTAGTCTGCAGCGCACCGCTAATCCCCCCCCCCCTCCCCTCCCCCTCTGCCCCGCCACCATTATTCCTGTACATCAACAGATTTGCATGTACTTTCACGCCACTATTTAGTTTGCTGTTTATTTTTAGAAACCCATGCCTAATTAGGGGGAGCTGGTGTAGAACACAAGCATAAACGGCAACATTAGGGCTGTAGCTAATGAGAGAAGATATTGTGGATAAAGCTCAGTAATTTCATCCTGTACTCTGTGCTATGATTATTCTTTCATTATCATCTCAGCGGATGGCCGACCCTTCTACTTATCTCTCCGTTGCCCTCCTTCTCTTACTTCTGGTAATGGGTCGGTGTTAGGTATAGACACTTTTGTGTAGGCACGCGTGTGCTTCTTGCTCATGTCTGTGTGCATCCTTGTGCATGACATGCCATTGTGACAAACAATGATGGGCTATGGGGAATGATGTGAGAAAACCACCGAGTCGTCTCCCGCGCATCAATTTTTCATACCAGCCATTCAGACCCTCACCACCGGTCCCCTCCCTCCCCCGCCGTTCCCCTCATTGGGAAGAAGAAGACACAGCAGAGAGAATCCAAAGTAATCAGTGAACGTCAGGGACGCTTCATGAACCTGTGTTATGGCAACGATTCCCCCAATCACTGGCTGATTTACGTCTCTCTGGTTTTATTTTGTGCCGTGATAACACTCATCAGTTACCATGATGCACCTGGGCGTGTTCCATGGAGACACTGATGATTTTTCGTGCGGTCTGGTGCAATTAGACGGCATGGCGGGGTGAGGTGGAATGTGGAGGTATTACGCAAATTATCCGTCACACTGGCAACGTGTCCACAGAGGCAGAGCCGGGGAAGCATTGCTGTGGGCAGTCAGCTGTGCTGGGCTCCATGTGAGCCAGCTTGTCATGGACTCATTATCTTTATCAATTTGCTCTTACCATAGGGACAGAGGTGAGCAGACAGTGTTTTAGAAGACAAATTACTCGAAAGCAAAATAGCTGTCCCCTCTATTAGCATGCAAATATATGCATTAACACTTTGATATTTACATAACCTGTGCAATTCTGCATTACGCAGAGATAAAATAAATACAGATGCATTTGTTCTCTCCAGCATGGCGAACAATTTGATTTGGACTACACAGTTGTCTTACACCCAACTTTATCCCATCAATATGATCCATGGATCAGAATGGTAAATGCACATTATGCTCTTGCTTGACGAACGTGTGGTTGAGGGAAAAGTTTTGACGGATTCATCCACAGTGCACGCGGAGACGGCCCCCTGCGTTGTCATCGGTTACTTGGTCGGTAGGGGCAGGAAGCTGCAGGACTGTGTGCCGTCACGCCTGTCTCCCCCACGTACCCTCTCAGGCTGGAGCCCCTCTGTGCCCCTCTGCCTAATCAGGCTGCTCAGCATGCAGAACAATCTCCCTGACGGCCTCAGAGCTCGGCCCCCAATCGCCAACCCCCCCCACCCGCCCTTAAAGCTACGAAGCCAGGCACGGCGGGCCATGTGCTCAGTGAGCCGGGGCCAGATGTCGGATGGGATGGATGGCAGAGATGGTTGCAAAGGAACAAGCGGACCTGGACCAGGTGGTACTGGCAAAGACCTTTTAAACAGTTTGCCGACTGGGCAGCCAGATCGGTGACCACAAACACTGGTATCACATTTTTGAAACATCCAAAGGAAATGATCTAACGTGCAAATTTAAGGGTCATAATAAGCAGTTCTAAAAGTGTACATTTGTGTCCAGGAAATACTGGGCATAAAGTACCACTCTCAACAGTTACTTTAAAACGTTTGTATCCCATTAAATATTATATATCGCTTGAAGGGGTCAGTTGTCCCTTAGCTAAGGGTAGAGGGAGTGATAAAGTCGGAGTGTCTGTGTTGTCTGTTTAACCCTTTCTACGCGCTGTGATCGGATGAAGCTCTGTTATTTGAAGTTCACAACCTTTTCTTGTTTGTTTGAAGTTCTGGGAACGGCCAGTCCTGTAAAAATGCTGCCAACACCATTTCACTGTGATCTAACGGAGGTGACTTCCTACACCTTTCACAGAAAAGGGTGGCCTTCAGAAGCAGGGATTTCAGCAGATGAATTCTTAGTTATTGGCAGGTTGGGGTTGTACAGAGTGATTACTCATAGCATCATTTTTAATAAAAAAAAAAAAAAAGTTATTGACACTCTACAATCTTTACACACCTACCACATGAATATCTGCAAATCCGAAAAAAGGAGACAAACCGTTGGGGCAAGAACGAGTCTCTCCTCCGCGGTGATTCAGGAGAAGTCCTTGTCTGCCTCTCAACAGGCCACACTTTAAAAGGAGTCTGGGTATTGATCTCTGGGAAGATGGTCTGTCAGACTTGCCACAAGCCTGCCCCCGGGCTGCCGTCTCAGCCAGAGCCCGGAGAGGATGTTATCCCTCGGGGCTGATTAGGGGCATTTCACTGGGAGACTCCCAGGTCACTGTTTAAACTTCTTCCCTGTGCTTTAAGCCTGCCAGGTCAGTCACCCGAGACTCAGGGCGATGGCCGCTCAGGAAACTGACTTATTTTGAATGCTCTTCCCTTCCTTTTTTGTCTTTTTGTGTCCCGTTTGTGTGTGTGTTGCTGAAATTAGTCTCAAGTTTCCACGATATGTGTGTAATCGTTCACCCATCGGCCCTCATTGTCACCGCTGTGCAATGATTGATAACATGGTCTGATTCTGTCAACATTGATATAACCCAACTCACCACCTTGAGAGAGAAAGAAATACCATGAGAGAGAATGTTCTTTTTTGATTGACTTTACAGTGTTTTTGTTAGTTTAGAGTTATCAAATTATCAAATCACGTTGCATTGACAGCTACTTCTAACGGAATCTCATATTTTTCAAAACAGTTTCGTAGCTCTTTTTTACATTTCACACGCAGAATCACAGCGTGTGAACAGTGTTCATATGTGTGTGAGAGGGATGAGAGGGATGAGCTATGGGTAAGAGGGGGAGGGGGGGGTAGAAGGGAATAAAGATGGCACAAAAACAGTCTCTCTTGGCATTTCTAATGGAAAGTTTTCAGATTTTTCTGCTTCTTTCAACCAAGCAAACAAAAACTGGCAAACGAATACTTGTAGAATTGAATACTTGAAGAATACGTTTCTAACTGTAGCTTACTGAACAGATTTTGCAGCCATGAAAACGTCAGTCTTATCTTAGTAATACAAATTGTGCACCGAAAACAATCTTAACGTAATAATAATCCTAATATATTAGTTAACTTAGTGGAGCGGAAACATAAGTAACAAATAAGATACGATAATTTGTATAATGCACAAATGAAATCTTTCTTCTGCACAGCAATTCAATACAAAATGAACTAGAGCAAAATCGCAACCTTCCCAACATCAGATATTTGCATTTGTTCCTTCGTTGTTCTTTTGAATACAATACTTCTCTAATAAACTGACATCAGTTTGCTGCACTGTCTTCGGCTTGCTGAGACAAAATGAAACAAAACGGACCGAGCTTTGGGAGTTTGTCACGAAATAAGTCTTGAAGTAGCCCCCATCAGAGGCTCTGATTCCTCCTGTCTGACAGCAGGTCAGAGCAGGGACGGGGCATCCATCCAGGGCCAAACTGACCTTTACTTTATCCAATTAAGTGTGATGCGATTACAGAACAACCTGAACTGCCGGGCCCATTACCACCCTGTTCGCCACTAGTGACCTCTGCCTGGTACTCGATGTATACAGCAGTCGCACTGTTCTGCACGTGGACACACAACGGCACGCCAAAACGCAGGGTCATAAACCCCACACGTACTCACAAAAACATGCACAACCACGCACAAACACACGTGACCGGGTTTCCACCCCATGCACTCTATTTGTAGACAGTATATAGAGGTTAAAGTGCATACATATATACATGTATTTACGTGTATGTGTACCTTTTATTACAAGTCTGCATTTATAGTGCAGCAGAGACGGCCCGCCGGGCGAGCATGCTCTCTCCTTCTTTTGCCTTGTCGCGTTTGTCTGTTCCTATCTGCCTCACAGCCTCCTGTGCCTCCCCCACACTCTGCCTGGGGAGTGATTAAATCAGTATACGACTGTTCACCATCCAAAGAGATAGGCCTACACACACGCACACACACACACACACACACACATACACGCACACACACGCTCGCCACAAAGACCCGCTCAGTCACCCAAACAGACGCGCCGCTACACACTGTCACAAAGTACAGGCGTAAATATGTATTTACCTACAACACACATTAAACATGGTCCGTCACATGATCACGTTCTCTCAGCCTATCACATGAGACCGAGTATGGCAGCTAACTTGCGGTACTACAGCGCGTGTGTGTGTGTGTGTGTGTGGGGGGGGGGGGGGGGGGGGGGAGTAGGGGAGGGGGGGGGGGGTGTTTGCAGCTCTGTAATTAAGCATTTCCATACGAGGGTCCTGTAAGTAACGTACAGCATATCTTCCCAAATTGCTCTGTTTTGTTTGTTGGAGGGATCTCAAAGCAGTTAGTATGTGATACATATTCTGTACCCACTTCGCCTCCTTTGTATGCCAGGCCGGGGCAGTGTGTCGATAACCTTAGTGTACGTGTGCGGTGAGGCATCTTGATGTATGCACATTTTCGTGTTGGCTTTCCTACATGACGGTTAATCCCTCTGTGTTTTGTGCTCGGGTGTGCGCGTCTTCGGGTGTGAGCGTGTACACGTGGCGAGGCGTCCCCATGATAAGTGACTCTCTGGATGATTAAAGAGAAGTCTTTCTCTCCATAATGAACACAGGAGATCCATCAGCCATTGCCTTTGAGGAACGTTAGGCGCGTCAGCAGCTAAAGTGCCTGTGATCTCTCGGATTTCAACCAACGTTGATTAACTTGGCAGCACATTAAGTGGAAAGGTATTGAGCTGGCTGGATAAGAGTAAAAGAAAAAGAAGAAAAAAAAAACATCACTGAGAGTTTGTCTTGTAGACGCTGAAGTCATATTTCCATATCCGAGTTAAGTTAAAGTGCTTATGTTTGGGAATCAGTGCAAATATGATTAGAGTTTTCCAGGTCAGCCGAGTGGGTCAGAGAATTACTCGGCTTATGTCTGTTTAGGTCTAATGAAGCAGAGGAGATGTGTTCTTACATTTGCATTGGGTTGCACTGACTTGGCCTATTACATATGTTCTACAGCACACTTAATAATCTTGGCTTTCTTCTATCTAATGTTAAAAACTAAACTGATTTTTAGTGACTTAACTGGTCAAAAGGGTTTCTCGTCTTTTTTTACGAATGGAGGCTATGGCGATCATCAAAAGTTGTGTAAATGACCATCTCATTGCTTTCGATACATTAAATATTCAGTATGCAATTGAAAATATGAAAAAGAGAGAGTATGTGATGCATAATGCTCAGTGATGTATAATACTTAGTTCATTGAGGGTGAAAAGTCATTGAACAATTATTTAATTAAATAGCGTCAGCTTTTTATTTCAATAATAATAACAGAAATGATGATAATCATTTTAGAAGAGTTCCAATTACTTTTGCATATTGTGCTAATCACAAAAGCACAGCGCACATCAGGGAATCGCTGTCGGCTGCATCCCCAAACTTAAGACTAATGGAAACATTCAATCCAATGCTTCTAATTGTACCTATTAAAACAGCATAGGCTGTGACCCCAATGACATAATGATTATTTAAAAAGTGTTAATTAAAATAGAATCTGAAAACAATCATGCCACATTGGGAACAAATTGATTGAAAAAAATATTAAAATTTGGAAAGATATGATAATGCACCTGAGGGATACAACACCGAAATACACCTGTGGGGTCTGGAGATACCCCGGTTGTTGCGAGGGTAACTCTAACGGCACTTATATGTATCACCTCCCTTTTTTAAAAATATTTGGAAAATTTACGCGTGGCTCAAACCCTGATTATTACCAAACAATGAATTGGTAATTCTGTGTCTACAAAGATTATAGACAACTACAGGCTAACCAGTTAATATTGTACCTACCATATGTCCTCTGTGAAAAGCATTGCAGTTCAACAGCAGCTTCCAGAAAGCTGCAATTATCGCTCAGCTCAGTTTGATTACTAATCTTCAGCGTGACAAAGGCCAGACAAGTAGAAGAGTCGTGGACGTGTCTGACGGTCCCCAGACTCCCAGAGAGGGGAGATGGTATGAGTTAAAAAAAAAAAAATGCGTGCCGGGCAAATTGGAATTCAGAGTAAATGTACAAAGCTAAACTTCAATAATGCAGTGTGGGGACAAGTCCTGCTCTTTTATCATTTGTTGGCCAGTGCTTTCACAGCCTGCCGGGAGTTGTCCCAGTTATTCCACCATACAGACCCTGCTAGGTAGGTGAACCCTCCTAATATGGGATGGACCCATGTCTCTCCTGCAGCATGATCTCATACCAGGCCAGTGGGAAGGTTTGTTCGGATTTTCACTCCCACCACATTTCCCAAAAGGTCTGACTTTTGGCTGTACTGAACCCGGGGGCACAGTTATAAAGAAAGCTCCTCAAATCTGATAGAGAACTAAGTGGAAAAAAACATGAGGAGCGAATAAGCCTTTGTGCGAGCTCATATTTCATCCCAAACACTTCAACTGTCACCCCGCTGTCCTGTTTTGAAGTCGAGCTGCGATAGAATTCTGAAGATGTAAAGGCGTTCAAATATAAGATGTCAATTTCATCCTTCTCTTCCTCTAGTCGGTAATGGATCGTCACTCCCCTGCCATTGTGCCTAATTTGTTTCCTCATGTTTACAACATCAGACATGGCTTTTGCTTTTGCATTCTGTGTTTGGAAATGAAGTCATCATTTCAGCTGCAGATTGTGTAGAAGTTAGATGACACGGAGCTCTTAGCCTGCAGAAACTGACCTAGTTGTCGGCTACTTTTGATAGCTCTGCAAAGTGACACTGCCTGACCTCCGTGAAGAAGAGTGGATTCTTTCATAATGTACAGCGCACATCCAAATCTACTTCTTCCTTTCAATCCCGTCTTGATAGGCCTAATTTTGCCTTTGTTACGTGGCATTCCACTGACACTCTAACACCGGATTAAAATCTCAATTAACTTGAGTGTCAGTCTGCCCATTTGGAGGAAAAAGCAAAGACGGAATACTACAGGGGAGAGGGTTGTGTGGTACATAGCATCATGGGGTGCTCGACAGTCTACTGTAGGCTCCTTTCTGTCTGGCTCCTTCCCCCCCCTCAGCTTGCTCTGCCCCCTCAGTTTGTTTCTGTCCATCTCTGATGAGCCTCCATGAAGCAGAGGTTGGGGGAAAATGTAGTAAGAAAGGCTTTGGTAATACAAACTGATCGCTCACAGGGCATGACCGCTGTTGTGAGGCTAACGGAAAAAAAAGAAACTCTTCACTTGTACTTTGGAGGGTGGATAGAGAGGATGTATGTTACCCATCATTCGTTTTCAACGGCTGCAGGCATCAGACTACTCCACATGGTCTGATCGCGCGGGTCACCTTCGTGACAGAAATGACACGCCTGATCAAAGGCTGGCCATTTGCCGCTGGGATGCCACAGTCTTTGCGCCCAGCTGTGCCTTCCTGCTTGTCTGACCTTGGCCTTGCGTCACAAGGGTTTGTGTGGCAAATAATGGTTAATCTGGCCTCAGCTAGAGCGCCTTTGGCGTCCCCCTCCGTCCCTCTTTTCATCGTGGCATTCTGTTTCACAAGGCTGTATGGACAGCGGCCTTTCCAGGAAGCCCTGATGTAAACAGTGTCGGCATGGCTGATCAAAGGATGGACATGCAGCTCAGAGGCGGCAAAGATGGGTAGTGGGCGGTGTTGGGTTGGGGAAAAAAAATGGTTGGAAAAAAACTATTTCATTGTCAATCATAAGCTGTTTATGACAAAACGACAGCTTGGCTCAGCCTGGCAAAGATGTCCCATTCTGTCTCTACTTCTCTTCAGGAACGGGGTGAAGGACTTTACCTGAAGGGGGCGCTGTGCTGTGGGCTTATGCTGGGTTTCTCGGCACAGCGGCCATCTGCCCGTGACGGCTGCATCAGCCGTAGACATTAGCAACATCGCTGCCACAGTGACAACTCTGACACCAGCTGCCTTTATCTCTGCGGCTTTGTTTCTTTGTCAGTGGGAAATACCATTTAAATTCCAAATGGAGCATAAACAACCCATAATCTGAGTACAGAGAATGGTGGGGGGGGGGGGTTTTCTGCCCCACTATGACGGAGCTTTAATGTGTCGAGGCTATTCTATCTGCTCCATATGAAAGCCTGACTATTTTGTTCCCCTCTAAGCCCTCAGCAAGTGATCCAATGGGCCTCCCACTGCAAATGGCAAATGTCTATTTCCATGTAACGTACTCATGGTGCTTTATTGAGGATCATAACGTCGGCTGTATCTTTCAGCGAAACACCATCGTTACCATTCAAATACAGAAAGGAATTCTGCAGCCGGGGTAAAAAGGTGAACAGTCATAATAGTCAACCCTTTTGCGATCTATTTTTTTCCTTTTTATACAGCCAGGAGCGGCGTTTTTTTATTTATTTTCCTTTTCCTTTTTTTCCCTTCACAGGGCGAAAATGGCTCTGCATCCGAAATGTGCATTAATTCACCGCTAAGGTCAACTGGGCTCATTTTAAAAACAAAGCATTCAGTGAGTTGCAGATCCACGGGTCCGCTGGCACACAGGAAAGATTTATTGTCTGCCCCCGTGCATCTGCGGCCGTTCCTTGTTACGGGCCAACTCTGACCCCGTCCTGCAGACACCGCAGAGACGCTTAATCACATACATTTTAGCCGATGTGGAGCTTCGCGGTGCCCCGGAGCCGTGCCCTGGCATCGGTGGATGCCGTACAGGACCGGGAGGGAAAGGGAGAGACATCTGCTCTGGTCAGCAACCCTGCTATGTGGTTCACTCTCCTCTTTTCCTTTTGAATGCATGGATGTGTGTGTGTGTGTGTGTGTGTGTGGTGTTGGAGAAGAGCAGAGATTGGATGGAGAGCATGCAGTAGTGAGGGGATGCTTTGCCATATGGCCGATTCCCTGCTAGGGATGAGAGAGCGAGGAGCAAAGGGAGTGCTGGAACGAAAGATCTCTGAAAACTCATTTCAATTTCCATTGATTCTGAAATCTTATTTGCCTCAAATTCAAAAAGGGAAAAAACAAAGTTTGAGTCTTTGTTGCAAAGTAATGTGAGTTGATTCCAACACATTGCAGGTCTTTTTCTCTAAATTATAATAATATAATAAATGATAATAATAAATTATTATTATCAAATTGTAATTAACTCCAGTAAAATTACACGTTTTTTGCAGTTTGGGCACAAGAGGCCAGCAGAGGGTGAATGACAAAGAAAATACCTTTTTCATCAATAATATCTCTATCTCTCACAAACAACTCGAAAAAGAGAACGTACACATCATGACCTGCCCAAGTAGCTGAATGACCACGCAAGCTGACCGAGTCAAATCTCCCGCTCACTTGCTTGGCGGCTGGATCCTTTCCTTCCCACGACTGGTATTTTAGGGGATTGTTTACTAAATCTCTTAAAATGTCATTCACATCCCCCTCTCCCTGTGAGCCTTAATACGAGGTAATAATTTTTAAAAATTGATGAACAGAGACTTTGGCGGAGATAAAAAATAAAAAAGTTTTGGGGTAATGGAGTTGATGCTGGACTATCAACCAAAGTAGGGTCTGTAATGAAGTAATGACTTCCACCTTACGTTAAGGCGTTTTAGTTTTAGTGTTTTAGAGGGACACACTACTGGGGAAATAATTTCCCGTAGTTTCTCCTGTCTATGTTGTGCAGTATTTATGTGTCTTTTTTTTAGGGATATGTTGTTGATTATGTCGTCATTTCAATTAACTGAACAAGAAATGAGAGAGCATGCAGAAAAGTGACTTGAAGAACTCATTTAAAAAATTGTGATGATGGGCTTCAAGGAGGGGCTGAAAATCAATGGCTTGTTGATTTGGAAATTTTAACTTCCCCATGGAGAAGATGGTGTTGTTACTTGTATGTTGATGTTGCTGGGGGATTTGTTGTGACAGCAAAAGAAGCCACTGCAGCAGCTATGGATCAATGAAATCAGCTTAAAAAAACTCTAGTAGTCACTCGCACTCACAAGGCTTTCTCTCGATCAGCATCATGTTGAGCTGGAAACTGTTAGCGTTGTGAAATACAAATAGTAGTCCAATCCTTTT
Organism: Apeltes quadracus; assembly: GCA_021346845.1. Classification (NCBI taxonomy): domain Eukaryota; kingdom Metazoa; phylum Chordata; class Actinopteri; order Perciformes; family Gasterosteidae; genus Apeltes; species Apeltes quadracus. Next base: position 16,571,212 of record CM037918.1, read on the forward strand.
CCTCTATTCAACTCGGTGGTTTGACCTTTTAGAATTTTGTACTTCCTTAAAAGACTGTTACCGAGAAAGGGACAACAAATGTTTTCAAACAGAAACGCTTCGGCATTCTCGCTGATCCATTTACTGACTCACTACGAGTGCAACGGCACGGACGGCGCCCACATCAGGGTCTTCACAAAGTCAGGATATCAACTTCATGAAATACAACATCCGATGCCTCTGGGCAGCCGCGGCCATTCAGGCTGGACACTGATCAGATTTAAGGGCGGGCACACAAGGGATATTTCTTTTCAAAGCAGTAAGGTGAGACAAGAGACTGGGAGATTGAGTCTGAGAGAGACGAGGAGACAGAGTCCCTCAAAGAGAGAGAAAGGGGCCGATGATGCTGCTGATGCATTGGGACCGCCACGCCCACTGAGCAGCGGCTCTTGAGTGAAGGAAGGATTTCATCCGTTTTATCTCCTCCGTCGTCTTCTTTTTTTTTATTTTAATTTTTTTTAGGTTACACAGAGCACGTCCCCCTTTTTCCCCTATACCCTGCGTGAGTGAGGGAGAGATCTTAATCGCCCCTGACCGTAATCTACCAGAGTGGAGCGCTTTTCTTCAATAGACAAAAAAAAAAGGAGTTTATAGACGCTGCACCTTGCAAGGGTATAACATCGCAGGGTTATCCTGTTGAAAAGGGAATGGATGTGTATAGTGTGTGATTTGTTACTATTTGCGATGACATTCACAATAGACAGCAGAGAAGCGGGATTGGGGACGGAGAAAAGAACCACAAGGGGGGAAATATGTAACAAAGTCATAAGTGCACATGTTTCTTTCAACATTGATTGCATGTTTTTAGGGGGGGGACACAATTAGTTGTGAGCCTCAGCAATCATCATTCCTCTTTCGTAATGGTGAGTTGGTGCTCAAACACCAATCACAGGCAAACGTTTCATGTTTTTTTCAGCAAATCGGAGCAAAGTCTAGATGCTGAATACGGATGACGTGCAGTGCTGGATCTGTACCTCCTAACCTAAACAAATAATATACTTGTTTTAATCTCCTTACAGTCTGAATGGTTGACAAAATAAAAGATACGTTGACTTTTTCATTATATGAATTTTTTATTTTTTGTGTGAAACAAATGCATGGACATAGTGCTTGAAGCAGACAAACACAGACACTATATGTTACTTGCAAAATGATCGACTATTATAGAGAAATCATTTTTGTTGCGACAACCAATCCCAAACCAAGTTTCTCTCTGTCTGAAACTATGTCCACCCTTCTTCTCTCTTTTTCTCCCTTATTTTACTTTCGACATGCCTTTTATTTTATTATTTCTGTGTGTTGGCTTATTTTATTCTCTTTGCCGTTGTCACATTTTTTTCCTCTCTGTCCAAGTCTTCACTTGTTCTTTTGTTTTGTTGTCACTTCCTCTCACTGAAGCGTTTTTTTTTCTTCTTTTTCTTTTCGTTTCTGTCTTTCTGCACACTGTCAGAGACACTGTGACACGTACAGCACACACAGACGCACACACACAAACAAATACGTCCTCTTTCTGTGAAGTCCCCAAAGTCAGAGAGGGAATATTATTTCCAAAATCCACAAAACCACATAACTCGCACATAATATTCACGGTGCATTTCCCTTGAAAAGTAACAATCGCCCACCTAGCCTTGAGCTGAAAGCTGGCACATCAAACTTTTCAAGTATTCACGTGAGGTTTATGCACAGTATTTAGGAAGAGGTGTACATAATATGTGGCTCGGTTACACGGCGAGAAGAAAACTTTATCCTAAGAGCTTTGAGTAGTTCTTATCTCCGTGTACATATTGTCTCTTCACCGGGTCTCCTGAATGCTAACGGTGCCGAGGCAGTGGGGGGGGGGGGACATTTGGCTGGTATAGCAGCCAATATATTGAAATTGCCATTTATTTATTTAATGGCAGCTAACTGTGAATAGCTGCGAAGTAACAGATGTTGCTCCTAGTGAAGGGAAAAAGTCTGCCCTCGTCCACCGAGCCTGCTCTCCACATGCTGCCACTCACGGCTCCCATTTAAACTGATCTATATTAATTCCTTGGGAAAAAAAAAGGATGAATAAAGGAAGTTGATTAAGGAAATGAAAATCTATTATGCTGAGACGAAGCTCAATGTGTTCCAGTCTGTTTCACACTCTGGGATTTTTAAAACCTTAATGGCTATCAGTTAGTCACAGATCAGCGAAGCAAAGTTGGGAGACAATGTTTATTTATCCATCTACTTAACCCATCTTCCTCAGGACCTTTGTAGGCTTATCGGGCGATCAGAAGAAAAACACTGGAGTCACATCCCACCTTGCGAGAATGAATATCTCTCTCTCTATCAACTACCCGATCTCGTATGCCACGTGAGTACGGTCAACACAAAACTCAGTGAGCTACAGTACTTTGATGAAATGTACCTGGCATTCATCAATAGCTGGAATGAGAGCTAACGCCTTCCCGTGTCCACCGAGGCTTTTATCCTCCCATTGATTTCTGGCCAGGCATTTGCTCGACTCAGCCAAGGTCCAAATGCAATTTAAGTGTTGTGCGGGGACGCATTTCTAGCGTAGAACCTGACATGGTGTGGTCAATAGCCCCAGGCAGCGAACGAGGTCTCAAGTGGCACGCGGCAACAGAAAGATGCATTTGCTCCTCCAGCTCACCTCACGCCCCCTCGTCAAATTAAACGATAGCGGCTGCAGGGATTTCTGCAGGCGGCCAGCGTGCTTCCACCCTTTTTCCGTCAGCGGCGTAGGACGACAAAACGCCGCTGCTCGCACGCGCAAGAAGAAAAATAAAAAACACTCCAATTATTCTATTTAAAATGGCATCGGCTCTCGACCCTCTACTTCAGGAAATTAAATTTCAAAATGGACCGCAGTTACGGCGGCAAAACAAAGGCGCTTGATGATTAAGTGGGGGATTTTAATAATGCCAGATTTTCAACACTGGTCGGCAGAATATTAATATTATAATTTCCTGGTCTTGAAAGGTTATTTAAATGAACAAAAAGCCTTCAGAAGTACAAGCGCACAAACTTTTTCCTATTTCACATATATATATATATATATATATATATTGGGTTATTGCAGTCACTGCCGCTTTCTGATATTCTCTGACGTTTTGTTGTAGTGTATCAGTATAAACAAACTATTTACTTGCTGGGGTGAAAAGTAAAAAAAAAATGCACAAAGACATGTTAAAAGTGACATATGCTTGAGAGCGTAGACACACACACACACACACACTCACACACAATAAGGCGTCCCCAGCCTCAGCATCCAACCTCTCGGCGGGGAGAATAATTGCCCCGTAAAGCCGACGGACTGTCAGGAATAACACGTTCTTGTTTCCTCTGTTCTCCCCTTTTTTCTTCCCGTCTCGCCTGGTGACACAGACAGACGCTACGGAAGCACCTCGCGTTTCCCATGCATATTGCATTCTGTCTCGAGTGTTACAAATCTATTGCAATAATGCAATAGAATGTATTATTCGTTACTTCTACTGTGACTTTTGCGGTAAAATATTCATGCGGGCCGTGTGTAATTTCAAAGAGGCAATGCCGGGCGGCGTGTGACGGGTGATGAGAGAACATCCCGTTGTTTTTTCTGGTGTCACCAAAAGGTGGAGAGGGGAGATTAGTTGCGTGAGGACAACATGGGCAGGTACGGAGCCACTTTATGGCTGGCAAAAATCACTGTAATGTTTGGGATGAGAGGGTTGCTGGTGTAAATAAGCACTCATTTACTACATCTACTGTATGATGTGAATCCATTCACGGTGCCCAGGTGTGACAAACAAAAGGTTTGCATGTGGTTCCAGATCTGTTTAAATGGTTTTGCTTTATTTCCCATTGAGAGAGGGTGGACTGGGAGTGTGCGATTGGGGTGCCAAACGAGTAATTTTGCTGCATAAACTCTGCAGAGAGTATAATTGCAGACCTTAAAAACCATCCTGCTTTGGCACGGGTGAAAAAATGGGAGATTGTTTGTCATGTACACGAACATGTGGCGTGTGTGTGTGTGTGTGTGTGGACAAGCACCATTGCATTTTAGATGTTTTAACACGTATGCATTAGCATTTTCATAGATTCACACATTATTGTAGAGAAATAGTGAGAAAAGAAATGACATCTTTGTTTCATTAAAACAAACCTCATGTTGGCAGAGTGTATTTATGAGGTAGCATAAAATGCACTATATTTTAGGGAACATATTCTATTTTATGTTGGTGATTTCCAAGTGTTTTTGTACCAGGCCTGGGGGCCTGTGTGAATGAGTAATAGACACAGTAATGGCTTCATCCTCGCCCGACTACATTTTCTTTTTTTTTTTCTCCTGCCTTGCAATACAAAAAAGAAAAAAACACCAAAAAAGATAAATAACAGGAACCCAATTACTCGGGCATCACCTTATTCAGGAATGTATGTTTACATTATCAAGATGTACCACTATTCTGCATGACAAAACCTCGCAACCGAAACAAATGGTATTTACAATCCCTCTGGGTTGCAGTAGGTGCACGGTCCTATTCATTTAGCCAGTTTGCCTCCTGAAGTAATGGGAGGCCCTGACCTAGAGCCTCTCTGTCAGCCCATTAGTGAGCGCGGAGAGCATTGCATCGGCGCCTCCGTTGTACCGCTACTCGCACACAGCCTCCTGGAATAAACACAAACAAGCCCAGAACGCTGCCCCCTCACACACACACACACACACACACACACACACACACACAGCCGGGCCCGATGAAGCTGGGGCATTGATTTTATAATGATGCCCAGGCTGCTTCCAGCCATGGAGGAACTGAAGATGGCTGGGCTGAGCTGAGCTCTTGGTGTGAGGAGGGTTGGTTTTGGACGGGAGCCCTGCTGGTTGCTGGGACCGGTCCGAAGGAGAGGCGAGGCTACAGACGCGTGCAGCCGGTGGATCCGGAGCATGTAGAACACGGAGAGGAAGCCGTGCCCGACTTCACAAAAGCACCCGGAGCCAAGCGTCCCTCCTCAGCACACACAGACCTGCAACTGCCAATCAAAGCAGCCTCGGGCGCTGCCACTGCCTTGTGTGCATAAATTAGCATGTATTTGCATAAGAATCCACTCGTTTAGCAGACCCACTTGGCTCTCTCCCCCCCCCTCAAATGGCATTTTCCCTCTCTCCCTCCCTCTTTCTCTCACTTTTCCTCTCCTTATCCTTTTACAAGTGCCGATAAGTGCAGGAAAATAGTATGTTAACCCTTTTCATGCCAAACCTCTCTTGACACAAATGACATGTGTGCATATGCTTGTTTGTTGTGGGTCTGCAAATGAGCTAAATTAACCAACAAGAATGAAAAAAACAAACAAAAATCAGTACCACACCACAGTTTCTTTTTTCTCAATATTGCTCTACAGTTTGTGGGTTGATCTGAGGATACTCTGTTGCAGGGGGGGGAGTTCTGTCTTTTGCCATTACCAAGGCCAGTAAAATGACATGCACTTGAACGTTTTACCACAGCTCACATGTCACATAGCATTCACCAATACGGCAACATTAAAGCCTTGTTTTCCACAGTTCTGCCTCGGTAGCCGGCAGAGCGGCGGCTCATGCGCGCCCTTCCAAGTTACAGCTCAGAAGAGAGAAAAAAGAAAGTTACTGATCAGCAATGGTTACGAGGGAGGTGAGCAACAGAAGAAGCCAAGGAGATGGCGCGCACCATGAAGAGCCAATCAGGATGCTATACAGCAAGGCCTGGCGGCGATTAATAAGTAAAGAACAGAGAGGGCTACACGTTCCCCTGCGCACACATTTTGGAATGCAGTAATTGAACAGGTTGGGGTTTTCAGAGCTAACCCGAAGCCGCACGTGAGTCTAATGAAGGACTTGTTCTTGCCCATTCTGCGTCCTTTTAGCGTCCAACGCTCTCATCTAGTGAAGTATTGGTCCGTGGTCCTTAAAGCTGGCTATGAGTGCAAAGTTCTTGACCAACACTCCACAGGTGATTAGCAACAATGGATGAAGCATTCAAACACAGCGCTTGATCAATTCTTCTTCTATGCATCTGGCTGGACTATAGCGGGGCTGCACACATGGAACTCTCAAAAGACGAAGCGAAAGCTCTTGTTTAATATTCCTGCCTCCTTGTTAACATGACACAGCAACCACACAGCCCGCGTGCTTTCCCGTTCCAAGGTTTAAGGCCTCACCTACTTAATAGACTTTAAGGATTAGAAAGTTAAATACCCGTGTGTCCATGAAGCTAATTTGCGCCCACCACATAGACTCTTTCCGACTTTCTTCAAGACAAAGACACAAACGCACACAATAATGAATATCGCAAGATATGTGATGCATAAAGGTAAACGTGCATATCTGTGGGAGGTGGGATTAATTACGGGCAACCACACGTTTACATGTTAGCATGAGGTCGTTGTGTAGTTAGTTGTGAGTCCATTAGATTGGTGGCACTGTGTGTGTGTGTGTGTGTGTGTGTGTGTGTGTGAAAATCCAAAAGTGATATATAGACTTGTAAGTCAAGTGTGTTTGTTTATTCCTGGAGGAATTCAGGAAGACTTGAGATTAGTCTGTGTATTTATGTGTGTGTGTGTGTGTGTTTATGTGTGTTTACTTCTGCATCCAAACAGCAGCTCTAACCCCAGGAGGTTGTGCAGTCGCTCGGGGAGCCGTTCTTTCCATACTCCCTGCTGGTCGAGGCAAGCGGCGGAGGTCCATGTCACCATCACCTGTGTTTCTTTCCTTTCCTCATATCTAATATCAGTCACACGCACCCAAAGAAACACACACACACACACACACACACACCCAAAGGGCTTAGACCGCCCTGTCTTATCCCGTTTCCACAGAGCCTTTGATCCCCAACCCACCCAAAAATACGTTGGCCCCATTGCAGTGTTAACTTTCTGCGAATGCTATTTAAGCTTCCTCGTCTGCCTCGAGCAACCACGGTCTTGGCACTCGCCGCGGCTGTCCGCTAATGACGACGCTGCAAGAAGAAAGCCCGAGGTGCCACCACGAGATGACGGTGGCTCATTATTGCCACGGAAGGGTTAATGTTCACAAACGGCTGAGAAGGACCCCTCCCCCAAAGCTGTGCTTATTATGAGAGCTAATGATGTCAGCAGAGGGCCCTGCTTGTTGATTAGCCTAAATGGAGGACTAACAGAAGTGCGTGAGCGTAATTAATGACTGAAGGGGACCTTAACGAAGACAAGAACACACCACTGTGGTCCTGGGTGTTCCCGGGGTTAAGTGCGTCCCCAGACGACATCGCACGGCACCTCATCAGCTGGCCATGTTATCCTCATGCGATCCCATGCCCTGCCCTGCCATGCCATGCCATGCCATGCCATGCCAGGCCATGACACCCACTCCAGCCCCCAGACAGGCGAGCCTTTGTGGCCGCGCCTAATTAGCTGTCACAGCAGGTGGAGCGGAGACCAGGGAGACTCTCCGACAGCACAGGTCCCTGCAGAGCTCCCCCCAGACACTGACCGCACATGGACGTGCGCAACTATCGCAGGGTCGAGGGGGGTTGTGGGAATGAAAAAGGACGTGATGACGGGCGGAAAGAAGCTCATTCTCTTGTGAAATGTGAGTAGAAAAAGTTATAGCGTGGGAGTCTGAATATATGTCATATGTCTCCAACAGCTTTAGACAGAGACAGTCAGCATTCACCAATGAATCAGATGCACAGGTTGGAGCCGATGTCAGACCCCTCCCCACAGCCTGCTGCCGTTTGCCCCTCTCCTGTTGCTTCGTCCATGTGTGTGCAGGGCTGGACACGGCTCATTCTGACGCTCCCTTCAGTTCGCTACGGACCCGTGTGAGCTGCTTTAATGCTGCTCCACCGGTAGCTACGCAAAAACGCGCACACACATTCGCACTGTGGCCTCACACTCTCCCTTGGTTTATCTATTACCATTTTAATGCGCCTCAAATATTCTGGCCGTGTTAACCAATGCATCATTATGAGGCGTGTAACTGCAAAAGCAAAAAGATTTATAGGCTTACATAAATAATGTGATACGATAGTGCGAGGTTTACGAGTTGCAACTTAGCAAGTATTCTTTTAAATAATAATAATAAAGCAATGAAATTCCCTGTGGCGGTGGGAGATGTAAAAAAAAAACCTCCTATCTAACAATTGTTATAGCCCGGAGCTTTTGTTTACAATCATCCTACACAGCTGATGGGTTCATTTGTGGCTTTTAAGCATCAAGCTTTTTTTCCCCCCTTGCATATATCTAGATGTATCATTTCCATCTACGTCGCACTAGGGCTCTTTTAATGCATCTCAAATCATTTATATTGAGCATACTCATCCATGGTGATGGCATACACTATACCCAGGCACCCAAGAACATACACAATGATGTATAGTGCATTTGCAATGTAATATGTTTTACACGCGGTCACTATACATCACCTCTGATGTTGCGTGAGTAGGTCTATTTGATCCCATTTGGCAGATGGATCCAATTGTCCGGGCTGATATTGGCCTGTGACAGAAAGCAATCTAATGGCAGGCTCATTCATGATGATGAGTTCTGTTCCATTGCACTTGAGATCCAGTGCAATTTCAAAAGCAAATTCTGCCATTAATCTTCCAAATAAGGGTGGCACTTTATCAATTGCTCCCAGTCTTTTATCTATCACCTCGATTGATGTGATCATTTTCTGAACAGTCCTCTGTGATAACAGCGTCTTGGAGCACACTTGCAAGGTGTGTTGTTTTTGTATGTGTGTGTTTCCTAGTATGTGTCTTAAGGCATCTGTGCACATGTGTGAGTTGTTGTGTGTGTGTGTGTGAGTGACTTTATGCATTTGTTTGCAACTGAGCAAGAACGCATACGCCTCCATATGCACAGTTATCCACCTACTGCATTTCTTTGTGTGATAACTGTCTTCGCATACTGTTGAAGTTGGAACTGTTTTTATAAATTGAATTAACATGTAATTACGGCACCTGTTTGACTTGCTTTACATGGAAAACCACTTGGTTCTGCTATGTTACGGCCTTTTGCAAATGCACCTGCTACAATGGAGAGAGCTTTACACCCTCTCTCAGGTAAACAGAAGCACCAACCTAACAGTGTCTATGCCTGAAGCCTTCTGCGACCTGATCTGATCACCGGAGTCTAATGTGCTGGTAGATGGCTTCATTTAATTCGGTTATGCATTTGTATTTGAATGTTTGTATGACTGTGATGGAAAAAGCAAGCGTGTACGTGTGTGTGATAACAATGTCACTTGCTGTTTGTGCTCTGCATGCTCTGTTGAGTTTAATATGTGTGTGCACGTACAGTACATGATCCCCGGCCTCGCACTTCTATCAGTATAGGCTGTTTTTTTCCATTTTGATTCATGATTTTGTGTTTATAAATTCATAAAATTTATATGTGCCCTATGCAAGAACAAGAACTTTTTCGTTTTACACTACTGATTTTAAATGTTGTATTAACCATTTTAAACATTACTTTACTGCTAGTCTAGTATGTACAAAAACAAGCACAAACCTGTATATCTGACGCAAGATAAACCTTTTATGAACAATATGTTGTTCATGTAATTATCCGCCTCTGGCAACGTTTGAAAAATTGAAAATAATTTTTCATTTTAAACAATACGGTTTTATTTACATGTAATACTCATCACAAGAAATGTAGTTGATTATATGTATCCCGAGGGCTAAACAAAAAATAAAAATTCCAAACCTCATACAGCTTTTGTGGATTTGCATTCATGTACCTTTGCAATGCCATTTTTACAGCAGAACAAAAACTAACCCTGCGTGTAGCATGATGGAAGAAAGTGCTTAAACGAAACGGAAGCGCTGCCGCATTTTCCACCAACAGAATTAACATTTGAGTTAACGTTTTACAATCCTGCCATCTGTATTTTACCATAATGATGATTGAATATACATAAACATTGCATATTCAATATATAGATCGCAGGCTCTGTCATCTGAGCGCCGTACCCGTCGCCCCCTCCCGACTTTCCGTTTGTCGTACCCTCTCTTTCATCCTGAGCATGTTTTAGGAGCATTTTGACTGTTTGGTGCATGTTAGTGTGTGCTCTGGGTCTCTAGTGCTCTTTGTTGGATTTTGTCGTTGCCCCTTTGAGACGCGAGTCCAGCTTCCTTCTCCCCTTCGCTCTGCGACTGCTCACCGCTCACTCGTCTCATCAGCATTTCGGTGTGTAAGGCCGGCATATGAGAGGAGCACGGGAGGAGATACGGTCATAAATCTGACGGATGCATCGCGTGTCGTTATCCTCCACTTATTATCCTTTCTCCCACACCTCTTTATACCGTGAGCCACTTCAGCGTCTAGCTCCGAAACATTTGTACTGGGGCCTCGCAGAGTGACAGAGGACCGGGTTATTGTTGCAACTCCTGCGCTGACTTTTTTTCAGGGTCTTGGCATTTAACCTTCTGTGTCGGGGTGTATGCAAGCAATCTTTCTTCTACTATCAAGGGTTTGTTTTGTTTTTGCAAAGATCTCATGCAAGCACATGTTCACTTAAAAAAAAAAAAAAGAATATGATCACTTCATGAATGCTGTTTACGATGCAAATGATTCATGGAGTTGCTGCAAAATGAGGAGCAGACGTCAGAAGAAAGACCTCTCTTCCCGGAGCCCCTCATCTCCTTTTTGTCTCCACCTAATCCTTGCTGGTCCTTCCTGACTTATTATTCCGCTACTTCCTTCATTTTTTTCCTTTTCAAATGCTCAACTATGTACCACACACACACACACACACGCACATTAATTTACACAGAGCACAGCTATAGTGTCCCTGTGGTCAGGTGAAAGAGAGAAGGAAGACAGTGAAAGAAAGAAGAGACAGCAGCAGTCGCCTCACAAGAGCAGACCTCATGAAACTGCCTGTCACTTTTACTAATTTGTTAGTCCGGTGTCACTGTGTCAAATTGTCGACCCACCCCGACTCCCCATGCCCTCCTTTCCATCCACCCTCACATTCACGGAAAGAGGAGGAAGGGAGATTAGGAAGGGAAAAAGGGAGAAATAAATGAAATATAGTGCAATGGGCATTTGGTAATGTACAGAGCAATCCGCATACAGTCAGAGGAAGAAGATGGTACCTCGATTTCTCATACACTTTCTGTCTTCGTTGGTCCCACCTCTAGAGGATTGTTGGGCACCGGTAGAGTGAACGTACAAATAGGATGGGAGAAAAGGGCTATATCGGCTACAGTACCTAAGACTTTATTAAGTTGGACTCGGCCAAGAACGGTAGGGTTGTATATATAATCTGATCATATGCTCCATTGGGCTCCCCCTGAGAATGAAAAAGCCGGTTCTGGATTTATAGTGGAATCGGAAGCCTAAATACTGGTCCCAGACAAATAATGGAGAAAAATGCGTTTTTCCTTTGATGCTACACGCCAGGGTCACTGCATTAACCAAGTGCAAGTATAAAAGCTAACATTTGAGTACTTTTCAATACGTGGTACCGATGCTGAGGCTGAATACGATACCATAACAGCTCAAACTATAACTGAATAGGTGTTAGATTTTCATTATGTTGATGTTCCTCACTATCTGACTCTAACAAATAAAACGTGCAGTGTGATACAGTTGCCGACATTTTAACATTAGATGTGGGTTTTTCCTTCAAAAAATACTTGACAATAGAAAGATGGTGGAATCCCTGACGGAGTGGTCCAGGGTGCGGTTGCGTCAAAGTACAATTGCGAAAATGATTACGTGAGAACCTGAGCTTGTATTGGACCCAAAGCTGGTATCGGTTTCACTGCCTTCCTATTTGCCAGCTATTTTTTTCTTTTTTGTCTGTTGCCGGACCGCTTCCCTTAAACTAGCCCCGATATCCAGTCCTCAAGTAGGAGCTCAAGCTCAGAGCTAAAAATAGGCCGCGTCTCACCACCAGCCACCCTGTGCCGAGCTGTCAGCGCCCCTTCTCCCTCTTCGTCACAGTGGGGCAGACGAAGAGCTCCTGCGCGTGTTGTCGAGGGAGACGGGCAAAGTGTGATCATAGCAGCTCTAACGCATCTCCTCTAACCGACACGGCAAGCCCGACCTCTGCTGACATGCCGGCCTCACGAGGGAGTGGGGGGGCGGCAGTGAACTTAGACATCAATTTGGGAGAAAGACTCCTGCTGCGCTAGTCCCATTTCTCTTCCCCCACACAAGGGAGGGGCAGGATGTCCGGACGTGTGAGCGATGGGTGAAGGGAGCAGTAATTTGGGCAGGTACAGCACAGGCTGTCCGTGATCCGGTAGCTCCGCTTGCCAGTTAGGTGGGCCTAAAGTGAGATCATCTTTTCAACAGTACAACCTACATTTCTCAGTTTAAAAAGGATCAAATTTGCTAATTTTGCTTCATGTTTTTTTTTTTTATTTGGGTCGGTGTGATACATTTTAAAAATAAATCTTTCTAGTAACTATTGACCAAAAGCCAATTTCGTTCAATGAAATATCCGCCCTGTTAATTTCCTGAAGCTCCAAAGTTACTGATGATAATGACAGAGGTCAGGATAATCAAAGGTCAGGGGCTTAGGAATGAGGCCTCTTGTTCCCAGGCACTGCAATGGGCACTTTAAAGAAACAAGTTTGCAAAAGAAATGTTTAATTGAGCTTAAATGGTTGTAAAAGGCATCAACAGCTCCAATAAACTAATTGATGCAAAACTCCAGAATAATAATGACAGGCATCAAAGAATGAATGGCTCAAGAGAATGCTACCTGACGACCTGAAAACTATGAAAAAACAGAACTAATGAAAAAACAGAACTAATCAACCAGCGTCCCGTTATTGTTATTTTTTGGTTTCGTTCATAACGTGTAACAGTTAAAAGGCGAATATAAAATTAAACTTGCCTCTCGTGATGAATCTTAGGACTGAATTCAAGTGAACTACGTCAAAATACTCAGGTCGGGAGTTCTCAGCAATCGCTGGGTCAGAGTGAGGCCACGGGAGCTCTGCACAATGTTTCAACGCAGTCGATAATTGAAGTAGATCTGCGATGGGCCTCAGGAGAGCACAAACACGAGTGCAACAGTTTCAGTCAAATTGGACATTGACGAGTCAAGAAAAGAGTTCTTTGTTTTGGAAGACAACACTCTAAGGAAAGTCGTGTCAACATAATTATTTTGGAGAGTAGTGAGTTTATACACAGCTCAAACAGAGCAATGCTCAATCACAGTTTTGGCGGTGGTACCTGTGTTGTTGCATCTAAATGCAGCCAAGACTAAATTAGTCAATTTGCATCAATTTTCTCAGTACTGCAAACTGAAGGAAACGACATTGAGATGGCAATTTAACATTGTATGTATTCTACATTCTAATTACACACCAGGGGAGGGTAACATGCAATGCAAAGTTAATATTTGAGATCTGCTCTTTGTATAGATATTATATATATAATGCTCAATGCAATTTCTTGATGATGCTTTGATGACTTGATATTTATTATGCGACCAGCACTTTCTGTGGGTTTTGTTCAAGTCTATACATCTACTCAGAAGACTGCAGAAAACAGCATGAAAACGATATATAGTTGATTGACATGGTCCTAACATTGACAACTAACTCTTCCTTACTTACTTACTTACTTACTATAGATTAAGTAGAAGATAAAAACTTACACGGATCGAGAAAAAAAAAAAAACATCAAATCAGTAATACCATTTATTCTGTCCGATCAACAAAAAGGTTTTTCACTCCCGATACTGATAGTCATTAAAAAAAAAATAAGTGTAAGACTTACAACCACAGAGACTCAAAAGTGGAAAAAGATGTATATTGAAGCTGCTATTGTCGTCAGAGCACAGTCTGTATGTATTTAAGGGTCTGGTAGATTACATTTCCCTTTGGTGGCTTTGTGAGTGGACGTATTCACAAAGCTTGGTCAAAGGCCAGCTCGTGTCCCTCTTTCTCCCCTCTGCACTGTTATCAATCAAACAGACCAGCCTAAGATGGATGGACTGAAATCCACACATACTCAAACACACATGGCCATACGCTCTGAAACTTACACACAGTCCCTTACTGAAGAAATCCACTTCCTCTCTTCCACCCGGGTCGGCTTTCCACCCCTTTGTGACTTCTGCTCACTTTGAGTCATCATAACTTAATGAAAAATATAGATTTGCTCACAGAGATTAGAGAAAAGAAAAAAATAAATGAACAGACATAAAGGAAATAAAGAATGAATGACGGGAAAACATGGAGAGGAAAAAAACCAGCGAGCGAAAGAAAGACAAAGACAGAAATCGGGAGAGATGCGGAGAAAGAGAGATGGGCTCTCTAAGTGTAGCAGCACACCAGCACAGAGCTGTGAGTTCCCAGGCAGGACAGCATGAGCTGCCTATTTGTCAGCATTGATCAACCCATTAAGGGGCTGTGGTGGGAAGCATATTGGTTTTGGAGGCCAAAGGGGCAGAGAGAGACAAAGATAAAGCAAGACGGGGGGGGTTGTTGAACTCCTTTCAGCCTCAGCAGCCACACGTCTATCGAATGAAAAACCCGGTAGTCTTCCTCTCCAATGTCTGTGCAGTTCATTTCGTGGGGCCCGACGGGAAGGCAGCACATGCCATTCGTCTTACGGCCTCTCTGGAGGCTCAACAGTAAGCGTTATCTTAGCTCTAAACTACTGCGATGCTAACACGCTACTAGCTAGCTCCTCAGAGAGACGGCATGTCACTTGTCCTCTTCCTTAGTGTGTGTGTGTGTGTGTGTGTGTGTGTGTGTGTGTGAGAGTGTAGGCAAAGGTTGGGTGGTGTGGGAATGGGGAGGGGTCCTGGCCCTAGGGGAAAGCAGGCTTCCTCATTGCCCGGCCTCTGATGAATTCATATAATTAACTCTGCCTTGATCTGTTGGCTAATCCTGCACTCAGTAATAAGGGATTAAAATGTCACCTAAGCCACCTGCTGTTATTGAGCCCCCCCATGCCTGTGTGTGTGTGTGTGTCTCTGTGTGTCTGTGAGAGAGCGAGCAAGAGAGAGATTGGAGGGGGGAGAAAAGTAAAGTTAATTTCAAGATATCTTTGCAGTGAGCGTATGTGCTGGAAGGTTATTTCCCCTGTTTGCACAAGGAAATGTATGTAGAGGAGACTATAAAGAAGCAGTGTTAGTGCGACTCACAACTCCATAGTTTGGCATCAAGCTGATATCCATAATTTGGCGGGAAGCTGGAGCAGACTTGCTCTAAAAGCTGATTGTTACAGTCACTAAAAAGGTACATGAAAGTAGGACATGCTGGAAGGGGAGAATTGAGGAATCTTTTTATTTCCCTTCGGTCTCACTATGACCTCTTTGGCCCATGTAAAGAAAAAAGAAGAAGGAAGGAAGGAAGGAAAGAGTGCCCATTGGTTGGCTAACAGCCCACAGACAAACGGCCAGCTTGCCTTCCCTGCCTGCCGGCCTCCTCCGTTTGGTTGCCCGGCAACCACAAGTGTACTTTTGGGTTGTCTAATGACTCTTGTTACTGCAGTTGCTCAGGGGCTACTAATGAAGCCTCCCGACCAATCACTGTCATTTAAGACCTAGAAGCCAGCTGATCACTGGTCAGGGATCTTGGGACTTCAGGCTACTCTGAACCGCTTATGTGAGAAAATTCGTCCCCCAACCTGAACTGCTGCCAGGATGCACACACACACACACACACACACACAATACAATATGTGCACAGAAAACACCTAATGCTATCATGCTTACAATGCATAACACTGTCTCTCACTGTCTCTTATGTCTTTGGCCATGGTCAATGGCTGTCAAGTGAGGGGGCAGTATTGGTCAATGGCACTCACATGCTGGACCTGTCTGCATAGCCGAGGTATAAAGATAGGCCTACTGCTGACTGAAGGCAGCACAACGCTGGGCTTAATATACAAAACACCAAATATAACCCGGGTGTGTAGCGTCAATAGGTGAGGGTCTTGGAGGGCTGCTCATAACACCGTCTATTTTAACAAAGGATATTATTATCGAGTCAAAAGATCAGGTCTGTTTCTTCAAGTTCAAACTCCAGGGAGTAAGAAAGAAACCAAAGAACCGTAGAAAGAGGAACACAGAGAGCCGCGGGAGTTTTTATTCCCGACAGGTCGTTTTTAAAAGGTTTTTTCTTTTTTTTATGTTTGCTTTGCGACGCTTTGCTTTCACCTCACTATGAAACAGTTCTTCAAAGGTTGTTTATCGATTCCCCACTGTTAACCTTTCACAAGCTGTTTCACAGCCACGCTGTTGGGTGGCTCTCGATAGCTTCCAGGAGGAGCAGGTTGGGTCAGCGTGAGGTTGGCCAGACCGCTGGCTCATTGGTTGTTCGTGGCAAAAGGGATTGTGGCTAGGGAGGAGGGCGTGGAGCAAAGGATGGAGGCAAAGAAAGAGGGATTGCTGAGGGTCAGGGATGAGCAGTAAATAGCTGGTGACTAGGAGTCTGGAGCCAGGAGGGGGACAGGAAGAGCAAGGGCCCGCCAAAGAGGACCTCTCCCTGTGGGCTGGGAGTGGCTGATGTAATGGCATTAATCTCCAAGTGCCATCTGACACCCAGTGTGGCTTTGCCATGGAAAAGGTGCTAATTCTGCTGAACTGTGAGGGGAATTCAGGCTTCTCCAGAGGCAGTGCCCTGGATTAAACGCGTTGGCATGGAGAATCGAACCGATTGATATTTTCCACGGTATCATCACTGCTGATTTTTGCCTGAAGCTCACAGAGCTGAACAAAATCAAGACATTAAGGGCGGGACAACTGCTGCATTTCGCTTGTCCTCTCCAACTACTTTGTGCTAACCTGGGATTTCCCATCTCTTCCTTCTCTACTTCTTTCTCCCTACAGATGAACCGACCCATCCAGGTAAAGCCAGCCGACAGCGAAGGACGAGGAGGTAATTAACCTTCTCCTGGTCTCCGTTGCAAACCCCCCACACCTCCCTTTAAACACACACACACACACACGCAAACACACAAATACACTGGAACAGCGTACATGCAATCCTTAATATTCTGCTCTCATTTGATATACACTGGGAGTTAGTAAAGTAGCTCGTAATATAGGTCACTTGCTTCTATTGACTCCCCATCTGTGCCAGCAGAGGGGCTGTCTCAGGTTCACAGTCGCTGGGAGCGGTTCAAAGACAAGACTGTTCTTTTGCATAGCTTCCTCCCTCCATCTTTAGACTGACTGACAAGGTGATGGACTAGATCATCCTAAAGCCATTTGTGACTAACATCACTGAGGTTGATGCAGATTAAGCCTGTTAAAGATTTACACGGGTGGAATTCGATCTAATTGGACCAGCCGGTGTCTGGCCTGTCTTTGCGTTTCAGAGTGGTGATTTAGACTGCCTAGGTCAGATTAGACTAAGCCACTTTGCTGATTTATGTGGTCAAGTGTGAATCACATGGACCATTTCTATTGCCTCACAAACCCCCGTGTAGATCACATTTTTGTCGGCGTGGAACTTTAATTAATGGCCGTCTAAAACAGGCCAAGTTTGACCGACAAGGCATGGGCGAGAGCCAATCAGCATTTTTACCAAGATAAATTGGATCTCTGGAGTTAAAAAGGGAGGATGGATGGGTCCCAATATCAATTACAACCCTTTTTTTCTGCAGAGAGCAAAGGGAGATGAACCGGCAGAGTGAAAATAGAGAGAGCTTTTAGGCTGGCACAGCCTCTACTAGTCTGTCGGATGGACTTTCTATATGGCAGGACAGGGTGGGACACCGCACAGAATGAAATAAGACCAAGCAGACAGGCCACAACAGAGATATTGAGCGTTAATGGCAACAGGAAGTCAGCAGACAAGCCGGGGAAGTAAACCACAGTCACGGCTGACAATGAAATGAGATTTACCATGAAGGCCTGTGGTTAGAGTAAAATAGACAGCTCAGCTGAGTCTGAGGAGAGAAAGTAGCAAGGGATTCTTCTGCAGAAGGCTGTGGAACAGAGACGTGCCCCAATCCCAGCGGGGTCCAGGACATTTGTACCTCTAGAATGGAGCCACATTTATCACTACCAAGACATCAGCAATTATCTGTCATGGAAACTTGTGCAGAGGTCTCGATTACGTGCCTGTGCAGGCATTAGGGCCCATTACTCCATTCGGAGACTCTGGTAGGTCTTCACTGTGTCCCTAAGAGACGACTTGTCTCTGGGGGTATGGGAGTGTCAGGAGGGGAAAAAAAACAGCTCAGAAAATGGCTAGGGGTGCCGTGGCGTCACACAAGCCTGCTGCTTGGCTGCTATTGTGGATCACAAAGCTGATTCTCTGGCTGTCTATTACAATGACTCACGTCTTATTCTATTTTTTTCCCATGGATTATCCCAAACAAATGGAGCATGGGAGGGGAGCTGCACAGCTCGGCAATCTATTTATGTTCCTTGAGTCAGCCGACCTCTTCCACACAAAGTCCACATTTATCAGATGTGGTTAACACCACTTATTTTTCTGGCCCAATTCTATCAAACCATGATTGTGGCTCCGAGATACCAGCCCACAATCAAGGCATGGGTCTGCTCACTCGCCCTGTGGCCAGGGAAGAAACAGACATGCTAATGTAGCTCCACTTGAAACCCAAGAAATTTGTTTCAAACCAAAAGAGACTGAGATGAGGAAATGTAGACATTGCTTCTTCTCCCTCACTCCATCTCGCTGGTAACACAGTGCAAAAGGGAGAGATGGAGCGAGTGATAGTGAGAGAGGTGGGGATTCAGTACAAGGCCCACGGAGGAATGCGAGAGTGAGGGATTGAAGACAAAAAGAGCGAGAGGGGACGAGACAGCAGGATGAGAAAGTTAACGGAGGGTGATGGAGGCAGCTGAGTGAATCTCAGCAGTAAATCATTTCAGAGCCGCCCCATCCCTATCTCCTTCTCGCCTCGCCAGGAATCTTTTTCCCGCTGACCTTGTCTGCCGCTGTGTCTATGAAGAAAAGATGGGGCCAGATTATCTATGATTGGAGATGGCCATTATCTAAACACAATCTTGGAGCCAGGTCCCACTTCTCTAGCCACTGCTGTGAGACTGGAGACCACGCTGATGAGAAGAGAGATGACGGGTCAGCCGGCAACTCCCTCTCCTTTTATTAGCTTTGATAAGATGGTTTCAACACTCTTCCAAAATGCCCAGCGACCTCAATCAGCATCCACTTTTTCACAAAGTGTCCTTCTCACTGCATTTGTCTACACACTGTCTCTTTACCCTACTTGTTTATTAGCTCCCCATACTTCTGTTTTATTGGCGGCTTATAGAGTGCCAGAGGCCCTCCCTGCATTTTATACCATGCAGCCCCGTGTGAGCCTTTTTAATATCCAGGCCCTTTGTCTGTCTGGCTGAGGGGAGTCTTTGTAAATGGGTCGCGTTTGTCCTTGCCAACCTGCTGCTCTTCAGATGGGTGACCCCAGTCGGGGCAGCGAAGAGATTGACAGGACCTTAAGATGTTGCGCACTGTGCTGTCATGCCCCACCCCAGCAGGTAGGGAAGAGTGAGGGCTGCTGGTCACAAGGGAGGGTCCGTCTGGAGACACCTCACGCCCACAGAAGAGCACGCTCTACTTTACATGCAAATGAAGCCAAAGGACCCGTCTGTGCCTCCTAGACACAGTCGTGCAAAACTCGGCAGCGGTTGAAACGTGTAAAATAATTAGGTCCATGTTTGGGTCATTAGAGAAATATGTTTCTAAAGGGCAAAAAAAAAAAGGAGTTCAATTATTTGGAGTGTTCTCTACCGGTTTCCCGCTACTGTGACAGCCCGCGTAGTGTAAGTAAAGCATTACAAACACAAAGCATATGTGGTCTCAACAGGCTTGATATATTCACAATTTGAACGTTTCATTTCAACACTGTATAATCCACTTTACAACTTTTGACCAGCAGCAGAACGGTTTAGTGTGTGTTTGCTCATTAGTTTGAATGGGATCAGGTCTAATTACTGATGTTAGCTGGATTGGATCTAATGCAAATTGGGATTTTTTTTTTTGTAGTTGTGTGATGTTCTGCAAAGGCGATAAAGTTTGTCCGGTCTTGAGAAATGAATACTCTCACACATACAAGTTTGTGTTATCACTGGAACACTGTACCCAGTTTGTTAATATGCAAAGGAAATGTTCTTGGCAACATTTCTTATGTCGACCAACGGTTGCAAAATACGAGATGTTACATCAGAAACTCGATCTTTAGTCTTCCCTTGCCATTTGCTCTTTAATTCGCTTTTTAAAGCACTCTGAATTAATTACTCTGAGAGTAATTAATTCTCGATGTCTTTACTATAGATACCTTTCAGTCATCCTTTTGCACACATTGCCATTATAGATAGTCTGATTCTTACCTTTCAATATCACACTAATTGCAAAGTACACTGATAACCAATATTTACTTTGCTTGTTAAGCCATAAAAAACCCCTCCAAAATCCTAAAAAGAATTCAAATGATAGATATAATAGATCAGTATTATTTGGTGAAATTCCTTCTGCCTACATTAATCTCAAGTACTGTATGCAGTATAAATGAAAAAATCCATAAATTTCAAAGAGGGGATCCAAAGTGGTGTAGCGGTGTCTTCTGTTCTCAAAGCGATAAAAAAGTGACTCTTAACTCAACATAATAAATTGTATAACGCAAGAATGTTTCTGAGAACCTTCATCCCCCAAAGTATTGGTTTTCTTCTTTTCTCTCGATAATGTGCACATTTTAAAATGTTCCTTAATCTTTGAAAAAGAATATTCTGGAACCACGTGGCACTGTTTGATTCCAAACAGACTCCTGCCTTTACACCACTGAGTGAAAAATAAAAAAAATCCCACACAATATGAAGCTGCCGTTCTCCCATTTTATGTACTGTAAATTCGGTCTGTACGCCTACGTGTGTGAGCATGTCTGGTGGCAAGCCTCCCAGGCAGTAACGCAACAGTATCAGGCTTTTTCTAATGAGACAAGAAGAAGCACAACTTCTCTGTTGTGCTGCCTGGAACATTACTCTGCATTTGAAATGCACCCAGCGGCCTGGCAGGCATCATTTATCTTTAGATGCAGCTGTCCACGCTTTCTGAACACTTACCAGTACCAAGCTCCTCTGACTGCTACCAGCGGGCAAAAAAGTAATACAATCGTGAAAGAACGTTGTATATATTTGCCACAACACATTAGTTGGGGAGTAATTATTTCAAGAAAATATTCCCATTGTTGCTAAACAAAAGCAGAAACTTTTGAAAAGTAGACTTCAGAGCAAAGAAAAACAATATAGGGAGGGGTGTCTTTCGAGAGGTGAAGACAAAGATACAGAGATGGCGGAGAGGAAAGATAAAGCACACTCTATGTGCATATACTGCAACCTACGACACAAGTAGCACTTCATTCCATTGAGAGAAGCATCAATCTCGACAGCATATGGCATATGTGCAAAATCCATTAATTTTTAATATACCGGGTGCTGAAATGAAAAGGCTTCCTAAGATAAGCAATTGTCAAATGTCAGTAGTGTTTTGATACCTTTTTTGATCCCCTTTTTTATTTGCATTTATAAAACCGGGCTGTCCGTATGCCACCTCAGTTTGGACATGGCTGCAAACTGACATGGAACTTTTTCCAAACAATTGCTTCCCCCTTCAGTATGAAGAGGAGGAAACACAAAAAAAAGACATGTGAATTGCTCTGCTTACGGGAAGGAGAATGTGTGCTCTGGCAAAGGCCTGAATAACAAAGCAATATCTCTTTGCATACATTTGCATTATAAACATTCAATATTGCACATAGAATTCATATATATATATATATATATATATACTGTATAATAAATGTATAAAGTAGAACGGTTCCAGGGGTAATTCTTGGTTATTGAAGATGCAATGATACAAATAACTTAAAAGAATGATGGGAACAGACTTCATGACTGCCACACACACACACAGACACACACACACACACACACACACACACACACACACACACGCACACACACGCACACATATTATCATTTTAAAGTAGTGGCAAGGTTTTGAAAGTGCAGATTACGCAAGGTCTCTTCAAAATAGGGCAGAGAAGTGCAGTAAAGCTCAAATGTTCTCCAGCGGCGTGACTCAGCTCCGTTAGAGGGATAAGATGAGCCCCTCTCAACGAGAGATAAGTAACGAGAGGTCAAACAGTCAGCTCAATGACTTCTGTCATCCTTCTGTTTCCTCAGACAGACAATATGAAGGTCCTCAACTCTCTTAATGCAAATACATGACTGCACTTGAGAAGATTATTCTTCTTTTTTTTCATTACTCTACCTACTTTTAATGGATAACACTTTGGAGTCATGGCGTCGTTGGGCAGAGGGTGCATTACAAAGATAGTTATTCATGTTCATAAAATGCCAATTTAAAGCTTCCGAGTGTCCATACGCGACCAGCCCGAACATGCAGAAATCCAATAAGAGCTGCTTTGGAGACAGGTGCAAAGTGGACTAATTAATAGCAATCTATACAGTGGCCGGGGCATGCAGTGGGCCGACTGAGACACTCTTAGGTCAGGCAATGAAAAGATAGCGGCTCCAAATTCATTTTCTCACCATGGCTCTCCCATAAGAAGGCTCCCAAGCACTCTCACACTTCCATTAATTCCTTCACTGGGGTTTAATTTATTTCTGAGTTTGCCAGCACATTTGGAAAAGTTCATTACTTTGCTCATGGCTTGTTAATTAGCCTTGTAAAGTCACCATTAGATCTCTTTGGGCCAAGACCGAGATGAGACTTTGGTCCCGAAACATTAACACACTGCGGGAGGCCTGTAAAACGGCACTCATTCCAGTTGTAACAGCGGCACCTCGGTTCAAATCTGAAAAAGATAGAGGGACATGTCAACGTCATGTGTCGCCGTTGCCTCATTTCGTGTTTCACCTTCGCTGCCAGACAAAGGGTCAGGCTCATTTCTCTCCAACACCTGTTCAGGGCTGACTTCGCAGCTACAAAGCTCCTCCGTTGTTGCTCAATATCAAGCTGGATGTCTGGCCTCCGTGTCCGACGTTGCTAAATCGCAGTTGATGTCATAAGTGGCTGACTCCCTGTGGATCCCCTCAGGGTTCTCGCTCACTTCCCCGAACCCCCGTAGCTCAGTAGCTCCTGGGGCGGATGGATCGTACTATAGGCTCAGCTTTTGGGTTTGAGAACTCTTGTTGTATCGGGTGTGACGACAGTAACACGGACTGACACCAGAGCTACAAACACTGCAGCAGGAACCAGGCAGCGTGGCCTTGTTGATTATTCAGTTGCTCATTTGTGTGGCCAAGCGGGTAGCAGGCACGTGTCTCACTTGAACTTAACAGGGAGGGAACGGCGTCTGATTTTTCCCCGCTGCAAAGAGGAAGCCTCGGCGGTTTATTTTTAGAACAGCTGCGTCTAATGGGGCCTGGCAGGTACAGGAGGCGTCACATCTGTCGAGGCACCAGGTGATGCTCTCGCTCGCCGCTCACCGCCCACTCCCTACCAGTCAAATGAGTCACACTGAAGATCAACAGCGTCGTTACCAATAAACTCTTCCCCTTCCCGCTAGTTTCCATCAGTTCTGGCGATAGGTTCTAGCTAGGAGCCATTTCATCCCACAACTCAGGAGTAGGGGATGCATAATGAAAGAGATGTAAAGAAGATGAATCCACTGTGTAATGCCAGAACACCGGGAAGATAAATTATGAAGAATCCAGCTTTCAGGCAGGCCAAAATGTAGTGTTATAGAAGCCATGCATTTAAGCAGGAGTGCCCCCCCTCCCCCTCACCCTCCGGATGTCAATATCAACTCTGACAGGCAGTGGCAGTGAGGACAATGGTGGTGGAGGAACTTCCTTTCAAATCAGCAACACTGTATAACTTCCAATATAAATAAATTAAATTAAAGTCAATTTTAATATTCACTGAATAAAATGAATGAAATCACACTAGGTTGAATTTACATGCAAACTTTCCAAAATGCACTGTACCGGTTAATTATCTATTAACCTTTGTCTACTTACTATTGATCTTTTCCTACTGATAAAATGTACGAAACAATTTAGTTTGATTGATCATTGTAGATCACCGATAGCCCAAACAAATAAGGAAGTTATATATTACCCATGTTGAAACTACTGAATTTTGACGTCATCTGTTACTTCTGGGCGAGCACAATTGGGCAATGTGTAGGATCAAGTTCATATTTGTAGTCTACTTGACTCATTTTACAAATTATTTGATCCCTGCCTTTAAGCTTTCATTAAGAAATTAAATGTCAATTTGTCTTCTCTTCCAAAGTTTCTAAAGGAGTAGATTGCGCAGCAGAGCTTCCTGTTGCTCATTCAAACCCCTGCTCCTCTAATCATGAGAAAAGTTAACACCATGTTCTTGCTCCGTGTTCTCTCTCTACTCCGTGATTCAAGCATCCTGATCTAACAGTTTGTCTACCTGTGCAAAAAGATGTGCACTCTCTTTCTACCTTTACCTGAAACCAACAGAGGCGCAAACAACATCCGTATCAAACGTCACCGTGGCAGACTTGAATAGCTCACAGGAATATATCTCCCTCATACCGGGGTGGGGTGACACACCACACATCAGGGAGATCAACAACAATAACGACAACAACAACAGCCGCCGCGGCAGCGGCATAGGCTCAACACAGCAGACTGCCGACAAAAGGGGGGGGGGGGGGGGGGGGGGGGGTTTGAGTCGCACAAGTTCCTCTCAGCTCAGCAGAACGGTGCCATCAGATGTAGCATTTGTCTGTCTCTCTCCTTTCTTCCACCCTCCTTCCCTTCCCCCCTTCCTCTCTTCCTATCCAGAAGACAGGAAGCTGTTTGTCGGAATGCTTGGCAAGCAGCAGGGCGAGGACGACGTCCGGCGGCTGTTTGAGACCTTCGGCCAGATCGAGGAGTGCACCGTCCTGCGAGGGCCTGATGGGGCCAGTAAGGGTCAGAGCCCACACACCTCCCCACCAATTCTCCCCCTCCTCCCCCTACCCTCTCCCTGTCCGTCCCCTCTTATTCCCTCTGTCTGCCTTTGTGGACGTGGGATGTCTTTCATTCTCTTTCTGCTCCTTACATTTTAGAACGGTGCTTCGCCTGCTCTGCACTCACTGACATCACCTGCGATCCACTCTGCTCTTCTGAATAACTTATCCTCCCCCTCAGCAATTCTTTCTCTTTTTTTCTTCTTCTACCACCTCTCATGTGTCTCACTGGCATTTCTTTCATACTTCATTGTCACCGTGCTTCGACACCTCGCCTCCCACTTTCCTTTTCTCACTACTCTCTGTATTCCCCTTCCCTTTTTTTATCCCCTTCCGATCTCCGTCTCATGTTGTCGCTTCATCAAGGCAGCTCCTCTCACCATGGGCTTGTACTCCACATAAAACATCACACAACACCTCGTCTTCCAGTGCACCTCTCCCCTCCTCCTCCTCCTCCTCCTCTTCCTCTTCCTGTTATCTGAAAAGCGGAGGGGGTGTAATCATGTTTGTTTCCCACATTCCCCTCATCCCTCCCCGGAGACATCGCTGGACGATAATGTCCTACTGTAAATAAAGCAAACGGGGCTCCGGGATTCGCTGCCGTCGCTCACTGTGCGGCAGATTTGCCTCCATTCAGTAAAGGCTCACGCATTCGTGTCTGTGGCGTATGTGCCGTTTGGTTAGTAAAGAGTCAAATTAAAGATGGCTGTGAAATGTTCGATGCAGGTTGGAATTGTGCTGAGAGAGTGAGGCACCGCCGGCGTCCCTTTGATGGGTTTGTGTCTCGAAGCCACAATTTGAGCAATTACACGAGTGGTATAGCTTGAAACCTTCCGTTCTCTTTGTTGAGTGTGATTTATTCTCCTATGTGGAGCGTATGGATGTGTGGAAGGATGCGCGGTGGGGGGCGGGAGGGAAGCGAGGTAGAGAGGGGCTGATGATGTGGAAGCCTTCCGATTATATGAAAGGGAAAGGCAGGCTGTACTTAACTACACGGCTATCTGCGTGCACATCGGTTCCTCTCACTGTTAATCCCGGGCTCTATTGCTCTGCGTCGCCCCACCTGCGCACTACACCTTTCTTTCTCCCTCTTCCTGTCTGCTCAGAAGCCTCAAGCTGATTGACAGCACACCAAATGAAATAAGGCCGGTGCTGCTGTGCAGGAACCAGCATTCTCCCTTGTTCGCACTTTCACTCCTTTTCACCACCCTGCAGCTCGCAGCGCATCTCTCTTTCTCCTCCTCTTCACCTGCAAGTTTCTCCTCTTGGTATTTGTCCACATTACCATTGGATTGATCATTACATCGTCTTCAAGTTTCCACCGCCATAAAGCTGCGTCGCCTGCGAATGCTAACCCCGGACAAAGGTCTCACATATAGGTATCTGGCCCCATTACTCACCGTGCAACAGTCCCACGTAATCATTAAGGGATGTTACGGCAAATTATTTTGCCAGCCGCCTCGCTTGGGATGAGGTTCCCCGTAATTTGAATGAGACAGACCTTGAAATTGACAGTGCTATCTGTTCCATGATGGATGCTTTGTCCCCTGTTGATGTAAATTCACGCTACTCGGAAGCTTTTCAGCACCCCTCTTCACCCAATAAAAAGGCCGAGAAGTTTAACATCCATCTGTCTGTGGCGCTGCTCCTCAAAGTACTTCCAAAGTGCAACACTTGCTGCCAGAGTTGAATAGTGCCCTGAATTGTCAGGGAAAGTAGAGAGATGGCTTTTAGGTCTATAATTAAGTTGTGTTACAAATGTCACCGATCCAGTGGGATGGAATTCATGCATACATATTATTACCCCGGGAATTCAAAAGGCTGTGCAGATCCTCTTGCTTGAAAGCAATACAATCTATCTTTCTCCTCCCCCCCCCCCCCCCCCCCCCCCCGAACTCATTCTAAGCCATCAAATTCAAAAAACGTAAATGTTCACTATAATTTATGAGGCTGTAGAACTTCCAATCTTTCTGAGATGTTGTGCTCTGGGTAACGTTTTTTCTAGGTCAGGAAAAGCGTGGCTTAAGCATTGTTTTGTTTTGTCTGTTTTATTTTGGAGGAGACATTTAAAGGACATTGCATATTTATCATGACTTTGCCACTGATGACGCGTGCCAAGCTCTGCAGTTTTCAGGGTCTTTCTGGTTGGAATGGACTGCTGGGGTCAAGGGGATTCTGGCACAGAATCTGATCTGATCTGTTCCTTCAAAAAGGGACTTGCGGTCAAATGGCGTCGACTGGGCTGACACATTTCAGCCGGACAAAGACCTTTACTGCCTCCACTCAGAGAAGTGAAATAAAAGGGGGTTGCAGAATGCTGTGACACAATCAAACGCTTCTTTAACCTCTCCGTTTGCTTCTGTAGATCCATACAGGAAACACATGGCCCTTACAACTCTCCATATCTGTGAACACGCACATGTTTTGCATTCATTGTGTAGAGGGAATGTCGCTGGAAAGCCTCAGGTGAAGGTGGAAATGGTCATTGATTGTGCACAAACTGCGTACCCCTGAGCCAGTAAATTGCGAAGCCGCTTGTCTGTGGAGCAAAGCCGACTCCCGATCGGTGTAAGTGAATGGGTTAAACGTCCCCTGAGCCAGCCTATCAGTGTTTGTAATTTAAATGAATCATCAAGAATGCTTTTCTAATGCGGAGTGGACAAAAGCACGTGAACATATGTAAGCATTTAAATAGGTATTAGCAGTTCTCAGGAAACCAGGGATTGAACTCGGAGAAGCCTGCCTGGTTCTAAGAAGCTGGTGCTCCTCGATTAATGAAAAGGGGCAGAATTAATCCACAAGTTGGTTAATTAGGTATCTCTTGACTTAACACATGAGCTACCTGAAGGCAGGGATAAGAATAGGACGTAACAGAACACCTTGCGCAGTCTGTGATGACCATAAAGCTTAGAGAAATTGCTCCTGTATAATTGAATGGTTTTTGAAAGACTACCACCGTTCAGTTCCAGCGAATCTCCTTTCTCTCAATGTTTCACAAGTTTAGTGCCTCTCCTTACCTACACACTATTTCATCATGCGATTAAGATGTATAACCCCGAGAAAAAAAAATACATTGTGAGTTATTGTTAACTATTTAAATTAATTTTAGTATGATTTGAAACCTGAAAGCACTTTGGCTCCAGAACAAAGCTGCCAACACCAATTCCCTTGTCTTCCGGCCAACTTTTCATGTTGACTTTCCCCTGTGTGCGTTAACTACACAACAGATTTAAGATGATTTGAATGCCCCTTGAGCAAAGCCCCCCTCCATCTAAAATTATGTGCGAGCAAAGATTCGGTTAGATAGGCCGATTATACTATGCCTTTGTCATCATAATCTCTTTTATGAGTGACTGCACACAAATCACTATGTGTAAATATTAAACAGATTAATAATCACAAACAAGTCCGGATAGTAAATGCCTTGGCTCCAAACTCCACAGCGGAGGGGGTTGGAATTAGAAATGGGCGAGGGACAGGATGTTCCTCGCAGCTCATGCTTTCACTACAATTAGACTGATTTATTCAGAGTTATGCGCTGAACACACACATGGCAGAATATATTTACAAACCCGATAACATGAAAACAACGGTAATGAATGGTGTTTTCTCCCCCGTAGCCAAGGCCCTTCGCTGACGGTGCGCCCCTCCTCTCTATTTCTCTCTCTCCGTGTGCACAGGCTGCGCCTTCGTCAAGTTCTCCAGCCACGCGGAAGCGCAGGCCGCCATCAACAGCCTGCACGGCGGACAGACTATGCCGGTAAGTAATTCACGTAGAGAGT
Source organism: Apeltes quadracus (assembly GCA_021346845.1). NCBI lineage: Eukaryota > Metazoa > Chordata > Actinopteri > Perciformes > Gasterosteidae > Apeltes > Apeltes quadracus. The sequence continues at coordinate 16,599,939 of CM037918.1, forward strand.
ATTTCAACTTAGTTGTAAACAATTTCACAATCGACTTGGACAGTATGAGGTCACTCGAGTGTCTGTGCCAGCTGTTTTTGCCCGTGGACCCACTTTCATGAAATGTTGGAACTAGACTTGGGTATAGTTGATTTGTGGATGTTTTTTTTCTGCCCATTCCACATGCATACCCTTTAGTTGGCGGTGTGCAAAATGCTCAGTCGATACCTACATTTTAGGTTGAGACCTCTGGATGCAGTTTGGGAAATATGTGTAGACCTTCCGTCCTAAAAACGTCTCTCTTAAAGTGTGACACAAATGCAAGAACAGATTTATTTAGCTAAATGAAAAGTAAACTAAAGCATGGAGGACTATGTTCTGATTATGTATGGAATATAATATTTATTTTATATGATTATAGGAGAAAAAGGTCCTCAGTCAAAAGTCAACCGTTTCAACAGCTCATTTAACCTTTTCCTGAAGTTGAAAATATGTGTGAAATGAGTTACTTTGCATTGGAAGACAGTGTCATCACAGTCTTCTTTGTGATGAAGCAAATACATTACTCGTCCAAAAATAGATTATTCAAGATTTGGTGTAATTGACTTTTCTAAACTTTGCATGCTGTCAAGGCAATTCATGGGAATGGATAGTTAGGATTCCTAGATATAAGTGTGTCATCAGCATATCAGGGGCATTTATTTTAATATATCCCCCAAGAGGACCATGCAGGAGGCCGCATGTGTCCATTAGTGACTGTAAACCTCTGTGTGTGTTTTTTGTTATCAATCTCAAGTTTCTGCAATGGTAAAGCTACACTTGTCGTCACGGTAACTCACACCTCCTATTGCTTGCTTTTACTTCATGCTGACGCCTTGCTCGCTACTCTTTACCGAGCCGAGTACGTCACCAACGCAACACTGTGGGGTGTCGGGGGGGCTAGCACATTTTATTTAAACAAAAATACAAGAAAGTTGAATACAATTATCAACTATAACAGTGAATAGGAGGGAGGTTAACAAGTAAGTCAATAATATTGAAAAGCACCTTAGATTTATGATGGATCTTCAAAATAAGGTTGGATTTTGCTTCCTTAACTGCTTCATGATATTTTATATTTAATTTGATATATAATATTGTGGGACAGTTTATCAGCCTGTCATTAACCTACCGCTTTTCTACATTTATTCTTCATACTGTGGATGTAATCTTTCCAATACCACGGTTTTTATATTGGTATGTTACGCCATAATTTAAAGCCGTGAATAACTGCTCCTCCCGATCGTTAATCCGGTTGCAGAGGGATCTCTTCGCTCAAATAGAGACAGGCATTCAAATACAAATAGAAGTGTTTGTTCGCATGCCCCACTTTCCGCACATTACAGACAATCAGATGTTGAGATATAATGAGACCTGCGATCTTCCAAGAAAATGCTACAGGAATCGCTACGACCGGTGGGCAGTGCATCGGAACGTGCCTTTTGCAGTACAGTTCAGATGTAAGTTCACAGAGGGGAGAAAGGCTTTTAGAATGCAGCAGTGAGGAGACGCATGAAAGAGCATTAGTTGGGGTTGATTTGTTTAGTTGAAGAATGAGGCCACCAAAACACGTAACTCAGTTGCAGTTAATTACAAATTGGATATACTTCTGTCGGTCTTGAACTAGGCCACCAAAAATGCTTAAGTAAAAAAAAAAAAAAAGCATTGAGAATTGCGAAGCGTCTCTCTGCCAGCGCTGGATGTATGTATGTATCACTGCACAGCTGGACAGACACGTGAGCACGCGTTCTTCCTGGCAGACATCCTCACCTTCACAAACTTCACTCACTGATGTTCTGCAATACATATTTACGAATGCTTGCTGGCAGCCAGATAGGGTGCAGGAAGCCACATTTCTTTTTGATGCCACCTGATTTATCACTACATTGAAGTAGTGAGGGTGGAGGGGGAGAGGGGGGGGGGGGGGGATAAGTGGAAGAGTTGGTTTAACTGGGGGTCTGCTTGTTGTGCAAAATAACGACCAAACTTTCTGACAGCTCTGAATAAGAAAGGGGGCTGTCAGCCAAAGAATAATTATATGGCACACGGATCAGGCACAATTATGGAAGGCCTCTTCATGAAATTTGCTTATAATCAACACATTTACTTTTTGCTCAAAATATCTCGACTGAAATCATTTGCGTTCAGGATATTAACATAATTTCACTCCTCTGTCAGCTATTTTTTCCTTATTTCACAGATGTTGGTTTCTGCAGACTGCCCTTGGTCTCTTTGCGTTTGCTTGAGCCGCTTTAGGCCCAGACACTGTTGCATTAGTTTGAACAAGTGAGCCACCTGAGGTCCGCTGTTGCCTTGGACAGATGAACTGTCCAAGGCAACATATGGAGCCTCAAACAGACCCGGGGCGGATCAAGAGCCATCCAAAAGTGTATTAATAATCTGTATTATCCATAGCGCGTTCCCTCTATCCCTGCACCTGTTATCCTTCTCTCCTCGAATCAAACTTCCTCTCAGATTAATAGGCAAGGTGGCCATTAGTATCCAACTAAATCCTTGGTACCGTTGGGGGATGCAGTTAATTTGGATAATATCACTGCCACATGTCGTCAACAACAGACTAACAGGAGGCAGGATTCAGCGAGTAGGCTGCCCTGCTCACTGCCTGCTGCCAGCTGTGAATGAACCTTGAACAAAGAGACGTCTCTCACTCCCTCTCTCTCTCTCTCTCTCTCTTTCCCTCTTAATGTGTTCCCTCCAGCATCTGTGTTACCTGGCACACGCACACAATAAATAATACCTGCACCAAAATACGCTGGCGCAAAATGAAAGGCTCTAATGAAGCTTAAGAGCAAAGGATGCCAGCGAAGGGCATGAGCTGATAGATTGGGTCATAGCTTTAATTCATGTTTATTTCAGATCGCAGGCGCTTCCAAGATTAAAATTAACTTAAAAAGGTGATTGGGTACGGAAGAGGCAGTGGATTACAGTAGTGCGGCAGAGGCACACAGGTGGCAGCACTTGAAATGGCAGAGGCGGGTGCAGGAAGACAGCGCCTAGCAAATGGCAGACATTGTCGTGTTCGGTGTCGCCGCGCGGCTGACAGGGCCTGTGGCGCTCGCCGAGGTTGGCAGCAACACGAGAGGCCATGTGTGAGATACTTTAGCTACGGATTAATGAGAGATACAACTAAGCCGGAGAACACTGTCACTGTAACACACAATTCAGAAAAATGCCACTTGAAACTACTGTACAATCCCAGCAGGCTTCCTGCGGACAGGGCAACACTTTTTAAATTAGAAACCAAGAGAAAATACCATTATGACTGACGGGATGTTCTGAGGTTAGTTTTTTTGCCTGATGCAGTGTAGCAGAAGCACGCGGTAAACCAAGACGGCATCCCTGGGTGCTGATGAGGGACAGTCCTCCCATAGCAAGATTCAGAGAGTAGGGTGTGAAGCCTACAAGGGTTCCTCCAATAACACAACAAGCTTCTCAGGTGTTTTCAATTAACACATTTTAGTTTAAGATCGGTAGAACATGAGACTATTTTGGAAGTTTAATCAACACAGGTTGCATTTTCTTCTAAAAGGTGGTTTAACGTCTGGAATGTTCTTCGCTCCGATGAGTGTGGCCTTGTGTTTTACTGCTGTAAGCCTCTGTAGAGGATGGACGAGTGTCTGTTTACCTGTTGGTAAATACTTAACACCAGTGTCTTTGTGTCACAGTGAAGCAGAGATGAAAAGCGTAATGCCATTTCACTAGTGTAGTTGAGCTCTAATCCCTCAATTACCATTGTGTATTTTTCCATCTACACTTGGCGGCATATACAAAATCCAATATGTGAGATTTTCACAAGTCAAGTGTGTTGTTCAAGAAATTAGATTTCTTTTGAACCTGTGACAAATTTCCTTAGTTGTACCTGTCAAAAGTGAAGCCTCCCTGTTGGCCCTTATCAAATTCGGCAAATTCATTTTCTCTCCAGGTATAGGAGTCATGCCGGTGGAGGTTATTATTCTGTTTGTTTGTCGGCTTGTGATTTTATGCTACCAGTGAGGAGCGGCTGCTATGCATCCAGCGCCTGTTGTCTGCTGCCACCGGTTCCTTTATTACCCGGCCACATATTGCTCCTTCTTTATTTGGGTGGAAACACTTGATCCGTAAAGGGGATCACACTCTGACACCTAGCTTTTCTGATTAGGCTTGATTCAGTCAGAATGCCACCGCATGAGATGCCAGGAATGTTAAGTTCACCTGTTCAGAGGCGAGGATGAGAGGAAGAATATTTTGTGGCAGCGGTGACGACACCTGCAGAGGTAGTTGTAGTGCTTTTATGGTGCTGCCAAGTCTGTTGGGTGTAGACAGTGCCGACTGGTTCTCCTCCCCGCGCTGTCGTTTGCAGCAGAGAAAAAAGTCAGACCACGCCAGACTCGCCTCATCTCAAGTCACGGTGCAGTGGGTACAGGCCCGCTTCGGGCTTTTCACAATCCCGATGCTCACAATGCATTCTTCATGAGGTATTAAATGAATATAGGAAGACACCGCGAAGCAGGAAATGAATGTGATCTAAATGCCAGACTGCCGGGCCGTGGGCACGCTGAAGAAACAACGCTGGAGGAGGATGTTTGCTCTGTGCCAGCCTCATTAAATGCAGCCGCCGAGTCCCTTCGACTGTTCCCACAGAAGTTGAAACAGAACTGAAAAAGGTCAGGAGTGGGGATGAAATGAAATTAGTAGTGGAAAAACTGTGCCGTTAACGTCGCCACGTCGGAGTATTGATTTAGGTAATTGAAATGGCATCGAGGGAGGAACACCAGATGGGTCTCCTCGGGCCCGAGGTGGGGTGCTGGCTGGCTGTGATAGGATCCCATCTGAGACGCACTGTCCCCAGGGGTCTATTCCGAGGCCTTCCTTCATTCCCCCAGCCTCTTTGTCACAGTTATCTACGGCCGACACGTTCTCTGGCTTGTTTTTAACAGAATGTTTGTTTGACACTCTCCACACGAGTTAGTCAAAGAGCTCACTCGTCGAGCCAAGGATCAAATTAAAGTCTAAAATGTATTTTCAGGAAAGTAACACCAACGAAAAAATAGATAACAAAAACAGATGAATGAGGTACATTCTCCAGCATTCATTTATAACTAAATGGTTTGTTGCAGCAGCCATGAGTAACCAAACCACAAAGCACATGACCCCCTTGGCAGCCTGCCCTCTCAATGGCATATCGCTTAGCTGCTCCTGCTCAACATTTTATGGAGCGCTTTTGAAAATAGAACACACCTTTTGTAGGAATGACTATATAATGGTACAGTAAGACTGGGACTATGTTTGTTCAGAGGCAGAATAAACACACATATACACAAGTTTACTTTGCAGCTGCCTGCTTCAGCTTTGTGCGGTTTGGTCTCCGTGATTTTCTGTAATATGCCTCCCTGCGAGTAGCACTCAAGTGCGGTCTGTGCTTTGTCAATTCCAATGTCCTACGACTTCAGGAAGAAAAACAGGTGCATCACTCAAGCGGGTCAGCCTAGTCCTTCTCTGTCACTGTGTCCTCTGCACTCAAATTTTCTCTTTCTACAACTAAAGAAAATATGGAAATCTCAATCAAAGCCTGAATTTGTACTGACCCTGTCAGGATGAGACATTTTGTGAAATATGAATCCAAGTTATGATCATGGAGTCCTTTTCTTCCTATGTCTTTGCTTTTATGATCTTACTAATCATATCCTGAATGCCCCCTGGCTGCCTGTGTCCTTCTGTCCTGGTGGTGCTGCGTGCTCTTTCCCAGCATGCATTGCCTTTAATTAAATAGGAGCCCAGTCCTCTTGACAGCGTCTGCTTTCCCTGCTTCTCTACTCGTCTCTCTCTCTCTCTCTCTGTGTGTGTCTGTGTCTCTCGGTCTGTGTGTCTCTCTCTTTCACTCACACAGGGACACCCTCCCCGCCTCCCTCCTTGCATGGATGTCACATGAGGGACAGACTCTGGTGTCTGTCTCTCAAATGGTTTAATTGGATGCAAACTCAGGAGCACGGACATCAATACGGAACTATATCTGCCGTTAGGCAGAGCCATAAGTCAATACTTTGCCCTCCACATGCCGACGGCTTTGGTCAGACATAATTACCGTGTACTGTATTCAGTGGAGCTTCGCCACTGGGGCTTCGCCACTCCTGTGGGATCTGGTTAGGTCGCGGTTCGCTCACAGTGTATACAGCGGAGTTGGAAAGTTCACAAAAGCAAATATCACTCACTATTTTCTTCCGTTTATAGTTGACAGCTAAATGACTTTCACTTCAGCCGGCTTCCTGGGCTTGGACAAATTAGGGATCTAAAGCTTGAGATTTCTGTGTCCTGCACATCATACGACAGAAATGAACCACATGCTCACTGCGGTTTCTTCTTCGTAGGGATGAAGAGTGCTACTACTCATTCACTTTTAAATTATAATAATACCCTGTAACAGATCAGATCTTTTTTTTTTTTTAAAGCAGTCTGTATTTTGTTGTAGGTCGTTTCCCAATGGAAACGCACACCGTGTGAGATTGCTATATTTTGCAACCACACAGCAAAATATGCAAATGTAAGACATGGACCACCTCGTTCCTAAATGACCTATATTTAGGTTATGATCGGACTCATAATGTTCAGATATTTACAAGCTCCTACATAAAGCATCACATATTAAATAGAGCTCGCCTTTAGCATGCTAGAATCCACATGAGGTATATTGTGGTTCTTTCTTGCTGTCCCCTTTCAGTTTTTCCCAAAGAATAGCTTTTCATCGAGTCTAAAGATGTGCACGGAGAGTCGAGGCCAACACAAGCTCATTAGCTGGTTGGCCAGCTGAAGTGGCAGGTGGCAGCAACCATGGTAGTTGCAAAAGTTTGTATCATTAGTTTGTTGAAACTTTAACAGCCAAATCAACTAATTCTATTCTTTGTGATGAGATGTATTATCATTATTTTTTTTGTCTGTATGTCTGTAATCTCCATCCAGCCATTGACTGTTAAGAAGTCCAATAAATCATTTGAGTGATACAAGATACATATCACAACACAAAACCTTAGTTGTCACATTTCACTAACCTTGTAAATGTACGTGCCCTTGTAGGGTGCCTCGTCCAGTCTGGTGGTCAAATTTGCAGACACTGATAAGGAAAGGACCCTGCGCAGGATGCACCAGATGGCAGGCCAGCTTGGCATCTTCAGTCCCATGACTATCCAGTTTGGGGCCTATGGCGCCTACTCTCATGCTGTAAGTCTCAGCCCGGCGGGGGAGGAGACGGTGAGCTTTAAAAAAAAACTAAAACAAAAAACTGTTGTGTTTTGAGATTTGAATTCATGATTTCTCCCAATAGGCATGTGACCCTCCCAGAGACACCTCCTTAAGTGATTAACAGTTTTAGATGGCTGTTTAAGTCCACATTTTCAGATCCTTTACAGGAAATGCACTCCTTATGGTATTGTATCCTTTCATTTGTCCAGGAAGCTGCTTATCATGCATGTTCATCAATACACACTTCCGTACAGTTGTGAGCATCTATTTCCTGTTCACTCTCCATTCCCACACTTACTGACACAGTGTGTGAAGTTTAAACTGCCAAGCCAAGCTTGCCTTTTTAACGTTTCATCTTCTTGCACTTATGCTTTCGCACTCAAACAGAGGTGCACTTCATTACCAATAGCCCACACCTGCTCACCCCCAACCCCTATCCCTGCCAGCCCAACCGTTGCCTATTTCATATTCACACCTGAAAGTCACAGTCTGGGTTAGGAGTCTGTGAGACTTTGCACTCACACAGTAGCTAACAACTCACCCTGACAGGTGAGAATCGCCCACTCACACACAGCTTTCCACTAACTCTGCCATAGACCTGTGCACACATATGAATATATAAATACACTTATTTTGGGTCATATAATGAGCACAAGTCCAGACGCGGACCACACTGTACAAGAACCAGGCCCGGACCAAACAAAACAGCGATGTGAGAGTAAACATGCTCTGGTCCTGCAGCTATTTTACCCCTCCTTTCCTTTTCTGTCCATCCCTCCCATCCTGCGCCTCCCCCCCCCCCCCCCCCCCCCCCCCACTGATCTGTAATCCTACAGCAGATGATGCAACAGCAAGCAGCCCTGATGGCAGCAACACAAGGGTCCTACCTGAACCCCATGGCAGCGATCGCTGCCGCGCAAATGCAACAAATGGCAGCTTTCAATGTCAACGGCCTGGTGGCGACTCCCATGACACCGTCCTCAGGTAGACACCACGACCGACACACTCACACAAACTGGATCAGGTGCAATTGGTTTGTGCAAACAAACAAATTCGCAAACACACACGCGGAGCTTCTCCCTCCACACAAATATTATAGAAGCTGCAGTAATGTATTCATCTAAGGCCTTTTGGCTTTTTTGCCCTTGTTACATGTTTTAACATGTGGGCCCCGTTTTCTGGGCATTGCCAGTGTCAAACTAAAGGCTTATACGGAATGGGACACAATAGGAGAAGATAGAGGCCTGCCGTGACACTCGTTGGCAGACACAATATAGTGTCCCTTTCCTTCTCTTGCTCATTATCTCTATTTCGCCGTCTTGTCTGTCAGTCGCTCTCTCACTCTGTGTCTCTGTGACAGTGTGTGTTTTCAGGGAACACAGCCAAACCAATGACTTTGAATGCAGAGTCCTTGGCTTATACAATATAAGAGCAGAGATTTCTGTGAGATAATCCTGCACCCTAGTCTGAACTATCTTTTTGGCTCTTGTCATGAGGAGCTTTGATGGCTCGACACTAAGGAGGCAGGCCGCCTGAAGGCAGGGTCATTGCAAATGTATTAAATAAAGTGGCTTGACGCTGTACCTGGCATTTGTAAGCCACAAACCTACATATACCAGGTAATACCTATCAAACATAATCCTACATGACATAAATGCCCTTCGCCTGGATTAGAACCGGCACAAAAGGGCACTGACAAGGGGACAGACTTGGGATATCCCCACAAGGGGGGAAATAAGCGGATGAACAGGTCTCTATATCTAATATTTTAACAAATTGGGACCAAACTCACTCACAAGAGGTACCTATTCTTTTTTTAACCGTTTTGTCCTGCGCCACCTTTAAACATTATATTGTAGTGTGCTACGGATTAAGTGACAGATTTAGTGCTTGTAGCTGAGTCCGGCTGAATTGGTGCTAATTTCAACCAAACTACACCACACCGCCATTATGGATCAAAAGGTATAAACTTGTGCTCATGGAGGCCAATTATCCGCCTGCTATGGACCGGTACATTTGTCAATTTTTTAAAATAAAAATACACTTCTTTCGTAGAATTGGAAGAGTGCACCCTGCAGTTTCCGTAATGACTCTGTATCTATTCGCAGGCACCAGCACACCCCCTGGCATCTCTGCCACAGCTGTGCCGAGCATAGCCACCCCTATTGGGGTCAACGGATTCAGCACTCTCCCTCCTCAGAGCAACGGGCAGCCCAACTCTGAGCCCATCTACACCAATGGTATTCACCCTTACCCAGGTGAGCCAAAGCAGGTCCACCAAGAGAGATATAGGACATTTGGAACAGCTAAAGTCACAAGGCAGTTGTTCTGACCCTGACCTTCACAATTAGCTGCTTTTACTAACGGAGGTACATTAATTATTATCATTTTTAAAGGATCTCATGTCATTGCCACAATGCTAGTTCAACAGGTCACGGGGGGAGTAATTTAATGACATCACATAGTACTGTAAAAGTTGACAAAAAAACTATTTCTAATTCACGCACTCGGTTACTTCTTTTTTTGATCTGATGTGAAGCGTTTAAGGCTTGAGGGCTCAACCAGCCCAACCACGTCTGCTGCAGACTTTCTGAGCAGACATCCCTGGTATGATGATAAGTCCATCAGTTGACACAACTGTCCATTATGGTTGATTTGAAGCGTATCAGCAACTGTCCTCAGCTTCTCAACGTTGCAGGCACTGCTTCCTGAAGAATTGACACCAACACTCCCCCTTCCTGCATTATGCAAAGGCAGCTGCAACTGTAATGAACTACAAAGTGGTTTGTTTGGCATGTTGTTAATATTTGATGCAAACATCTGGGGGGGAACAGGCATTTTGAAGAACTGAAATATGTCAACCTAAATTTCTCCCACTCCCTGTGTCATCTTACACACAGGGACGGTTCTCTACGGCAAGGCTCGTTCCTGTCTCGCTTTTTAACGTTCTCTCAATGTCTTTGTCTCCGTGTCCGTCCCTGACCATTCTCCATCCTCTCTCTGTGTCTTCTGCTTTCATTTTCCTCGTCGTCATCCCCCCTTTCTCCGTCTCTCTTTTTGTCTGCCTGCAGCACAGAGTCCAACAGTGGCCGACCCTCTCCAACAGGCTTATGCTGGCGTCCAACACTACGCAGGTGATCCGTCTCTCCTTCCTCCTCTGTCCACTCCTCTCTCTCTCTCTCTCTCTCTCTCTCTCTCTCTCTCTCTCTCTCTCTCTCCGCTCTTCTTTTCTGTTTGCCACATCAGTAGACACTCTGACAGGTAGAGATAGCCGGACGGCCAGCCAATTTTCTTCCTGGATTAGGATGCTTTACATAAGGATTTTCAGTTGACTTGATTATACACCCACATAATAAAAATCGTAATTCCAAAAGTACACCAAGTGCCGAGCATCTGAACCTGCCATAGCCTCCTAAAGGAGAGATGACAGGGACCTCTTATAATCACTGCTTTCCGCAGGACATCAGCTCTCATTAACATGGTGAACGGCTCCCTCTTTTTCTTTCCGTGTCTGCTTAGTTGAACTGCACTCTAAGTCCTTATTCGCCATACTGAGCGTAGGCTCCCAGTCCTAATGCAATTTCTTTATGCAACAATAGAATAATGATTTGAGTTTTGTTGTGTCAAATGTGAAAATAGAGATGTGAAAAATTTCACTCTGGCTCTCCCTTTGCAACAGCAGCCTACCCTGCCGCCTATGCGCCAATCAGCCAAGCGTTCCCCCAGCAACCAACCATCATTCCCCAGCAACAGAGGGAAGGTAAGAGCGAGCGAGCGCGACCACCCAAGATAAAAGGTGATAATTGCCATGTTCCATTCTAATGTAGCTGTGCTGCTTTGAATTAGCGAGGGAGGGAAAAAAGCTGGCTGGGGAAAATGTGAGAAAAATGCTCCCCATTTAAGGAGAAGAACATTAGCAGTGAGATGGAAAGTTACTCTGTCATTATTCAAAAACTGCACTAATTCAAACTTGCAGCGTTAGACTGCTTAATCAGTCCATTACAATGTGTTTAAGTGGTTATAAATATTCATCAGATTAATTAGCTGCATGCATAATCATTTATTACCGTTCCTAGTGTAGTGTTCGTTCTTATTCCACAGCATCAGATGTAATAAAGCATAGGATATACTGTGAAGGTAAATCACTCCTTCTGACTTCGTCTGTCCGTTTCAATTATTCATCCATATGATTGTATGAGACGGCATAGAGTGGCATGAATATTCAATATCAATAGTGTGTTTCTAACATCGCCAATAGGAAAAGTTGGTATATGTCTACATATATGCTGTCCCTAGTGTGAATGCATGCCAGGGACACAGTGCAAACATGAATGAAGGAAGTAGATGGACACAAACCCATTCTGACATGTCAGCTTCTCATATGCCGGCCTAATTTCACACCCTCGAAAAAAGAAATTGCATTTAAAAACGTCTCATATCTCAGTGCTAACTTTAAAGAAAAGATCATTTGTACGAACTACATAATTCCGGATTACACACACACACACACACACACACACACACACACAGACACAAAAGCCATTTTGGGTGGAGCCGGTGACCGGTTTCTCTGGCCTGCTCTTGGCTTTGGCTACGTTCCCAGTCTCTAGGTCTGCTGTCACAGTCTGCAGACTTGCCATTTTACAATATCCACCTAAACCTGAATGCATAGGCACAGTCTAGCCTCAGCTTCACCCTCCCTCTGAAAGCTAATAATTGCAACAATGCAATCTATCAGTCTGTGTCTGTGTCAGCAAAGATAATCCCACCAAATCCCCAAATCTTATTCTTACCAGACACATTTTACTTTACTCTTTGAAAAGTGTCCTTTTCACTTCAGCGGAGCATCTTAAGGAGACAGAAACACTTTGAGACAGCAGCAACACTTTTCTGACAGCAAATGCTTGATGATAAACAACATTTTTTTAAAGCCTCTAAGTCAGTGAAGCAAAGAGAGTGGTTGTACCTGAATAGATCATTTTCAATTTTTGAAGTTCCATGCTAACTTCACTACATCTGTCCGTGACGGCAATAAGAAGAACCCCTTTCAAGAGCACCGTGTGGAATGCAGACTTTGAGGTAGTATGCTAGCAGCAGCTAATTTGGCCATGAGCCCCTGGCCGCAAGCAGGGTTGAGGGTGTCAGGTAATCTGACTACCGTAATTTTCGGACTATAAGGTGCACTTTTTTTCCCCATTTTTAGATTCTGCGGTTTATGTAACGGTATAAAATACGTTAATTTCTAACTCTGCATGTCATTTTAAGACTTTTAGTCTTTAGCTCCAACTGACGTAGACATCAAATAACATCGCTTAAAGTTGCAACTTCAATATAATACGTAATATGTAAATAAAATAAATATAATTATCCGTTTTATTTTTTTGAACGTACATTGATGTCAGTAAAAGGTCTTCTCTAAATTATTATTTTGGATATTTTGTAGACAATGAAGGAATGAATGAAGCTGAAAAAAGCTGATAACTAAATAACACATTTTATCATATCACAACTAATCCCTACTGGTAAAATAAAAATGTCTAAAATATATATTTAAAATGTATGGGATCACGGTTAGTGTACAAACCTATTCTCTGTTAAAGTTTGACGTTATTGGCTATTTGGTAAGATTGCGGTCTGCAAGATGTATCGTAGGATTTAGTGCTCATGCTGACATCCACTCCGTGTCATCAACATGCAGTAGTTCAAGGATGGAATCAGTCTCGATTGAGTCTTGAGCCTTGGAAAAGGCAGAAATCCTCCTTTTCTGCCTTTTCCAAGGCTCAAGACTCAATCGAGTCTTGTGGTTCTCGATTCCTCGATTCGCGGTTCCTAAATAACTGCGCAGTTCATCCAACCTATCAACCATCACACCCACCAGTTGGCAACTCTTTTTTATTTGCAGACACCGCTTCCTTTTGTATTCCATAAGAACCCTAAACCTAAACAGACAGAACTGAGATCCAGTCTTGATTTGCAATAAAAAAAGAAATGCCACTTTGTCATCCCGTGGGTGCGTGTGTGTCCCCTGTCTCGCCGAGGGACAGCAGCAGCCACCACTGCGCCTTCTTATCGGCCTTCTCAGCAGCCGCGGTCTCATCTCGCCGAGCTATCACCCGCAGCAATGAGACAGGAGAGAATGCGAGCGTACTGTCCCCGAGTCCATCACGTCTCTTTCCCTCTCTTTGTGTGTCCACGTCTCTCTCCGTCTCTCTCTCTCTGTCTCTCTCCAGTTGATGCCTCCCTCATCCAGATTGGCCTGTACAATATGTGGCAGCTGGGTGGATGAGTGTGGAGGGATGGAGAGAGATTGGAACAGTCCTACCATCAGAGAGTAATTGGGACAAAAACTTGGCTTCTGCTCTGCCTCCCCCTCCCATCTCACTCTGACCGTCTTTATCGCTCTCTTCAAATCAACCCCTTTGATTTTCTGGCCCTTTTTATCTTCATGCGGCGCTGTCTTTTACTTCTATCTATGCTCCTCTACAGCTGTTTACATGTGCCCTAAAACTGCCTCCAAAAAGTGAAGTTTAAATGTTTTAAAATCTCACATTTAAAAAAATGGGATTTAAATGGGAACCATAAAAAAAAGAGATTAACAAACAACATCATAAATGCCGAATGGATCTCTAGGGTGAATAGATACATTTCTTTTTTTCAAGAAGTACCTGCAATATAAGAAAAATAGATAAAAGGAAACTCTAAATGAAGCCCATTGTGCTACAATATACAACACAATATACGCAAGGAAGTAAATAACAATTAAACATAAACAAGGCATGATAAATAAAAGTTATAACCATCATAGAAGACAGAACATTTATACTAATATAAGCATGAATCCTATATGTGTAATAACATCTGGGAACTTAAAATAAGATGAAGGTGTTTACTCTATGGTGACTGGGTTTAAAACAACTAATATTTGTGCAGTGACATCATCAGTATGTGGTGTCGACACGGCTCCTGCGTTTATTGGATTTTTGTCTTGATTGCTTTATTGAATAATTTTTTCACGTGTGTTATTATGGCCGGCCTCCTCTTTTGCTCTGCTTATGCCCCCATTTAACCTCCTGTTGTCTTTTTTTTTCTTATCAACAGGGCCAGAGGGTTGCAACCTGTTTATTTATCACCTGCCGCAGGAGTTTGGGGACGCAGAGCTCATGCAAATGTTCCTGCCTTTTGGTAACGTCATCTCGGCCAAAGTCTTTGTGGACCGAGCAACCAATCAGAGCAAATGTTTCGGTGAGTGGAAAATCAGAGGAGCAATGCACAGGTGCTCCCTGGATGTATCACACAGGCAAGAGGATGGGGTTTGGCATTGGAGGAAGGGGTGTGGTGTGAGATGGTCGATGGCATGTAAAACGGGTCAAACCCACCTGGAATGCTCCACGTAGCTCTTGACCCCACTGTCTTTGGACACATCGACTCATCTCACTCCCACAACAAAATCAGTGTCCATCTCCCAGAATCCTTTACCGATGCGAAAATAATTTTCCCAGACAGCCGCAAAATCTCTAGCCGGGCAACAAGCACCCCCCCTCACCAGCCCTCCCCTCCCCTCTTACCTCCCACACGGAAAACCAATTCATCAGGGTGGAGGCAATGCAGGTGGAATCCATGGGCTTAAAGAGATAATAATAGACTGGTGTGGGCCTTACTGTTGATTCAGTTGGACAGTAGCACCCTGGAGACGGGCAGAGAGAGAGAGAGAGGGAGAGGGAGAGAGAGAGAGACTCCCAGCATTGGCTTTTAGTTTCTCTTCAACATGACACGCCTATGAGGCTTTCTCTTCCTGTCTTCCCTCGTCTGCGTCTCTCTCTCTCTCTCTCTCTCTCTCTCTCTCTCTCTCTCTCTCTCTCTCTCTCTCTCTCTCTCTCTCTCTCTCTCTCTCTCTCTCTCTCTCTCTCTCTCTCTCTCTCTCTCTCTCTCTCTCTCTCCCGTTCTGTGTGCTCTGCTCTAAACATATGCCGCTTGCTATTGGTATACATCAGTCAACAAGGGAGAAGGACAAAGGGGCGGTGACCTCATCAGTCTCACTGGCTTATTGTCAACGGCTTGTAATTAAGATCACGGCTGAAAAACAGCAACTTAGCCAATGATTCTTTTGTGGGACGTTTTTTCTTCACTCATTTCTTCTTCCTTTTTTCAGCAGAAGCTTCAGGGCTTCCTTGTAAGACATTAACAAATTAGACTGAAGATGCTGTGCATTAAAGTGGATATTGTGCACATTGTTGTGAAGAAAGCATGCTCAGTTATCACTGCAGCACTGGAAATAAAAAAAGAAAATGTTTATACAAACTAAGAGAAAGCCAGTTACTATCTTCGTAAGTTAAGGGCATTTCAAAAGCATTAAAGTACATATTCAAAAAGGACAAAATACTAATTATTGCTGATGCAAGTATATGATTCAAACAACCAGCAGTTAACCAGGATTTAAGTAATCCACTTTTTTCTTGTTCAAATTCAAATTAAAAATGTGACATTTTTGAAATGCAGAATGTTCAGTAATATTTTGCATACGTTTGAATAAAAACCGTTCGTTTATCATTCTTGTGAGCAACAAAAAGGTTGATGCGTACATGAACATATTTCCCGGCAGCACAGGTGAGCTACGTTGACATCCCTCATTGAGACCGAGTGTTTACACGGAAGCTTGGAAACATGAATATGGTGAAAAGGTCACAGGAGGAGCTCTTGAAGCGTGTTCTTATAAAAGATGTATTTCTCAAGTAGGATTTGGAGTATGCTCTAAAAGGGATGCATCACTGTCAATGTGGACGCAAATCTCTTCACTTTGGAATTTCTATTTGATTTGCAATAAACTGGATATGAATATTTGACGCGGCGTGAAATCGAACACTTGTGCAGGTGAAATGAAGGAACGAGTGTAAGCGATTTATGATAATTGCTGAAAAAAAAAGAGGATGAAAATGAAGCACCAGTGTATAGTTAGGGATGCTTTATTTGGCATGTATGGACAACCTATGAAGCATAGTGTGTAAACCCATAAACCACAACTGTTGTGGAGCTATGGCATTGTGTTGAATGAGCTAAAGTGGGACAAAATGAATGAAAATGAAATTGGCCTCATCCTCTTCGTTTAGTCCCCCATACCTGCACATGTAAAAGTGAATTGCTCATTGATCACATGGAAGTTGACCACCTCGTTCCAAATGTCAAAGTAGCTGCAGCAGAGCAGAAGACGCCCTTCGATGGCGTTTGAAAGCAAAGCTTTGCCTCTAGACTGCAGCCACCTCTACGTTAGTTTTCATGAGACCAAGCGGCGTCACCAGGTCCTTCTTTCAGCGAAACGTGAGACTTTATGCGCTGCACCATCCTCTGCTGCCACCCAATGACGTTTGCAACCTTGTATGCGTTTTTACTAAACATGCATGGCATTACAAAGCATGCAGACGTTCTGCTGCGATGCATCGCCGATGTGAGAGCCGTACTTCAACCGCTCAGCAACAGCGACAGAAGCGCAGCGCGGCGTCAAATATGTGAAACATCAGAAAGTTTCCTTTGTCTCGAAAAAAACTGGAACCTTTTAAGATGATTTCAAAGTTCACGGATACCAGCAGTTAAAAGTTGGAGGCGCATGCCGGGTACCCGCTTTCCTTCCTTCCTTTGACCCCCCGAGCATCCTATCTCGTTCTCTAGGCGTGTCGATGTAAATGTGAGGTATGGAGATTCGTTAAAGCCGGGGATAGTGTGTGCGCGCGTGTTTTGCAGGATTGGGGAAGGGATCGCTGCCAACTGACAGGCCCTTCCCTGCTCAGTTTGTTTAAAAGGTTTGTAAAAGCAGCAGCCTTATCTTACCGGCGCTGACAAAAGCCTGCCCTCTTCCCCCCAAATTAAATTGGACCCGTAGCGGTGTGATCAAATCAGCTGGCAGGCGGAAAATTCAGGCCGTCAATCACGGAGGTGTGTGATAAGAGCAGGCAAGGAGTCCCGTCGTGGAAAGCTGTGGGCTCATTCCGCCCCGACACCCAGGTGATAACTCGGAGCAGCAGGCGCCTCCGTCCTGCACAACTTGCTGCTAGCATCGCGCCGCGACCCCCCGTGCCCTTTACTCTACACTCCGGTATACAGGCCCGGTCGTCCCTCTTACACAGCTGAAACACACAGGTCTAAAAATTCAAACACATGAGCCTCGTTTTTCTCTCTTATCTTTGAACACCTTTTTATGTTTTTTTTGGTTCTCTCTTCAAGTTAGACTCGCGGCTCTTAACAGCTCTTCCGCGTTTGATTTTTAATATCTGTGTGATGAGCCTTTGTGGTGTTTCTTGTAATCTTTTTAATTCAAAGATTTTCAATTAATCCATGGAAAAGAGAAAACAAAGAGCTATTGTTGTGTCATTGTTGAGAGTTAAAAGGGTCTTCTTCTCCCCTCTTTTTTTTTCTTTCATCTCACCTGTCTTTCTCCTGCTCCCTTTCTCTTCTCTCTATTTCACTCTCATCTCTTCCCCATTCCCCCCCCCTATGTGTCGTTTCCTTTTTTTTCCTTTCTTCTATTTTCCCATTGGTTTCTGCCCCCCCCGTCTCTCTCCTGTTCTGTGTTCTTGTCTCAGGCTTTGTGAGTTTTGATAACCCGTCCAGTGCTCAAGCCGCAATCCAGGCCATGAACGGCTTTCAGATAGGCATGAAGAGGCTGAAGGTGCAGCTAAAGCGGCCAAAGGATGCCAACCGACCTTACTGACTCGTCTGCTGTCCGTACCCAGGTATAATTACACCCGTGCCGTTAATACACCGTGCCGTACTTTGCAATGCGATGTCCTGTTCCGGAACCAAACAAACACTCACTCGGATACGCGTACGTCTTGTTGCTGCAGCAGATGGTGACTATCTGAGAGTCAATGGGCTCAATTCCCCGTTTAAATATTTAATTAAAGCATAAGAATTAAAATAACAAAAATGATTTTAAAGAATTGTATTCAACTATAAATATTTGAAAGCTCAACTCAATAAAACACAATTATAAAGGCATTTAAATACCTTCAGAACCTTTTGTGTTGAGTGGACAAACCAGAAGATGAACAACACAAACTGTGAAAAAAATATATATATATTATCATTAATAATAATTTAGATCTCTAATCTAATATATACTATATATAAGATATATGAAAGGCTAGTTTGAATGCACACTTCAATAAAATACAGTTTAATATTTAAACAACAAGGGACATATATAAAGTTTTTTCCCGTTAGATGTGGAAGCATCGGAGCTATGTGGTTTCAAGAATACTCACATATTCACATATTCAACGTGGCCCTGCTCCGTGGAAAATGTTTTTTTCACAGGTTAGGTTTGAAATCACATTATGTGTAAATGCAGGATGCTCCGGTACAAGTTTATGACATCATGAATTACCCAGCTGTCCATAAATACAGAAATTCATGAAACCAAATAGCAGATTTATAATACAAAAACTTTTCACGTGAATAACCGATGAACATGAGGAGTAAATAAATGCTTAATGAAAGAAAAGTTTGTGCTCACAGAAATAAATCAACAAGAAGGTGATTAATGGAAAAGCACTTACTCTGCCTACGAACTGCAGTGGCACCAACACAAACCGCAGTAAGCGCCGTTCGGTTAAAGTGATGCTTCATAAAATTTGTCTCACGGGGAAACAGTCAAAGTCCTTTCTCTCACATCCATGTTGGAGATGTATAGTGTGGCGCTGGGGAAAGTGTCCAAACAATGCCAGTTTTTACATATACAGCATTGCTAGTTTAATTTTTATTTTGAATATGCCCTATTAAAATCACACTTACCCACCTTGCTAGTTGATAACTATGCCACATACGGTTAAAAACGTTTTTATTGATGGCTGCTTTTTATTAAGTTTGCACTCACATAGTCCAGCAAACACGAGACGACTCACAGTCGCCCATATATGCTGATAGGATATCCAGTGCCAGATATCTTCAATATCTAAAAGTTCACCTCTTCGAGTCCTTAAAACTCAGAGCTTTCATGCAAATAAATAAAAAAAATATGTTTCACTTAAAGTGTCACCATCCTTCAATAAAGACTAATTTCACAGTGTTGGGCTTGATTTAAAGAATCATCACCCATCTTTTACAAAGTGCAGCTGCCAGTGAAAAATAATACGGATGTCTGCCCCTCTTTGCACAATTGTCAAGACAACTTTTCATTAGAATAGCATACGCCTGGATTATATTCCTCCATAAATAAAAGCGGGGCAATACCATTTGTTTTTTTTAGAGTTGACTCTTTAAAAGCCACAGGATGGCATTAATGGAAGGTGGTATGCAATACAAATGATAGATGCTCCTTTTATCTCTTGCCTGATAGCATTTGAATAGGGCCTTGTCCTGCAAATTGAGGAGAGAGCTTTCAGAGCAGACACCCTCAAAGAGGGAGGGGGGGGGGGGGGGGGGGGGGGGTTTGGACTTTGATTTAATATTGAGCATCAATGAGGGACAAATGGAAAATATCCTGCAGCAGCATTGGCTGACCGGGCAGTCATTGAGATGTACTCAGACATTTCAGTCAATGATATTCTCTCACTTTATAAGGAAGTGTGCGCGCGTGTGGTGCGTTAGTGCTTTCGTGAGTTCTTTCATCTCCTCCTTCATCTCTGGTCTGGTTCGGTCTTTATCTGTATTACTCTCCTGTTAATACATCACTTCTGTTGTTGAGTTAAGGGAAAGCTACAGCCCAAAACCAAAATATTATGAAAGCGATGTCTTAGTTTCAAGATTTGCATAAACCATGAAGCAGGTTGGATTAAATATTTTATCTTTAAATATATCCATTCTTGAGCAAAAAGTATGAAATGAGTTCAAGTTCAACTTTTAGCATTTCATTTTCTAAATCCAACCAAGTTAGAACGATGAAAAACTTTGATGAAACTTGAAGAACGAATAAGTGTTCCTTAGGTAAAAAAAAAAACTTCAAAATGTAGATAACTCCAGAAGCCCCCTTTTTTCTTCTTCTAACGCTGACGATTTCGCTTTGAAGTCGAATTAAAAACGCGATCAGACAGCATTCTCTTCTGCTGGTCTCAGGAGCCCTGCTCCTCTGAAATTGCGTTCTGTGTCTTAAAGATAAACTTAATGCAAAAAAGCGGAAGCATTCACTGTACGGCCACCCTCGTAGCAAACAATGCGCTGCAAATCCAATTACTGTAGACAGGACAAGTTTCTGAAATATGCATTTCTGCCTTAAGGGTTATCTTTGTTAATATAAATACATCAATTCAACCTTTTAACCTGGAAATTGTCAGCCTGAGAATATTTCACCACCACCTGGAAGCGCGAGAAAAGGATCCGCTTTGAGCTGTGTTGAGGATTATATTTTTTTCTTATTCCTGTTTCACTATTTTGTGTTTTATATTACGCTACCAACCAGTGCATTATTTGTCAGGCACAATATGTGAGCGTGCGGTTCAAAGATGGAAAGGGTGCTTTGAATTCTGACTTAAAGGCAAAGAAAATCCCACTGTTTCTTTCCTTCTTTTGCACCCCCACCAACCTGGCAACCTGACATGGCCAATCACAGTGGGAGGTGGCCTTTCTCCGCTATAGCCACCCCCAACCCCCCCTCACAACTCCCCCATACCTGTCATGGGGCCAGGTTCCCACAGCTGTAAGTTGAACCCATGGTGTCATTTTATCTTGGATGACGTCATGTGGTGGGACTGTGACTGCGTTGCATGACGTGGCGTTAATTGATGTCTCTGAATCTCTTTATATTCTGCCCTCCTTTTTATATACTGTACATTGTATATTGGCAATTTGTGAAGTGCAGTAAAAACGACGCCCCTCTTGGCTGGTACCTGTTGTACATAACGTAACGATGTGATGCCTCGTTGGTTGGTTATTCCTGGAAGTGGCCTTTAACCCTTTGTGCTATTGTCCCGTGTGCCCATGTGGTGTTTCACCTTCTTTTGTGGGGTTCATGTGTATCGATGTACATTTTTTTTTTTTTTCTTTCTCATTTCTTCACATTGATGTCAACGGTGTTTTCTTTTCAGCAAACTTTGACAATTTATGTCACTTTGGTCATTTATGAGGGCCAAACCAATTATGCCGTGCGTGGCGCTGCGGACCCACATGGCCATGGTACGCCCACCGTACAGCCATACAGTGCTCATAGATGGAGAAGCAGCGTGCAGCAGCAGAACAAAATACAACTACCTGTGGTGCATATTTGCTGCTGCTGGCCATTTCTTAGTAGGATGATGCCACCAGATCATTTTGCTCTTATTTTTTTGTGGCTTGTAGCAGACATAACCTAAAACATTTTCACAGTGAAAGAGACATCCTTTTTTTTTTTTTTTTTGCAAGTGAAGTTGTTTACATCCCTCAAGGCCAAACCCTGACGAGAGTCAGTCGTTTTCATCGAGCTCGTGCTGCTTTTTTCTTTGAGAAGCCTCTGCCTCCCGGAGTCCATCCAATCAAATCAAGGGGTCTAGTCAGTCAGTGTAAACCGAGAGGGATGAGGTCTTTCTTGCATCAACTACGTTTCTTTACTGCCAGGTGTCTTTTATGAGGTTTTTTTTTTGTTTTTTTTAAGTAGGTAACTGTGGTGGGACGGCGCCCTACTGGGATGAAAAGCTTGTGAAAAAGGAAGTCTTTGTTTTGGTGTTGGATGGTGAAATAGTTCTGATGTTAAGAAATAAGCTGTTTACTTGAGGAAGGGAGTGTGTGGGGAGGCGGGAGGTAGGGGGGGGGGGGGGTCTATTTTAAAGCCATTGTGTGTTTTTCTGCTCTGCGCTAGTCTACAGCGCCAGTGGCTTAGAAGACAAGGCATCTGTAACACTGACTGTTGTTGAGTGCTTTATGTCGCTAATGGCTGGGCTTGCTTTGGCACACATACGTAGGAGGGAGAAAAAAAAGGCCAGATGATGAAATGGTAACAAGCTCATTTACGGGGATGGAAAGGTAGAACAAAGACAGTATGGTCAGCGTGTTCCCGTCACAAAGTCGCACCCTTTCATGTTCGCTCACAGAGAGTGATTTGCTGTGATTTCGTAGCCTTTCTTCACCCACATCAGAGTTCACAACATATTAGGGATGATAAGGCTGTAAACTAGGTCTTTATTGAGCGGCAACGCAGCATTTCAAGTCAACACAAAGGCTGGGGAGATTCAAAGTTGGCTTTTTAATGGCATTCTAATTAGGGCGCATTTGTTCAAATATGGCCTGTTTTTATATTGGACAACCCAGGTTTTTCTGTCATATTAACAAGCCTATGACAACCCTACACTCTTCATCTTGTATCCTTCATGTTCTGATGGTAGTTTGTTTGTAATTAATTACCTGCCAGATGAATGGCAGCTCAACGTCTCAGACAACATTCAGGTATATCTCCTTCAAGCAGGGGGATGAAGTCAGCTTAAATGAGGCCGTCGTTGCATTAATGCTGTCACAGTGTAGATGTCTGTTCCATATGGTTAAAACACAAATTTCCCACCCCACCTCTAGCCCACTTATTTCAGGCTTTGATTGACACGCTCCTTTTTTTTCTTCTTCTTCTTCTTCTTCTTCTTCTTCTCCTACCCGTCTGTTTTTCATGCTGTTGGCTGTGCCTGTCAGTCTGTGTGATAACCGGGAGCCAGCAACCCTGAGCATGTTTCCGGCAGCCTCACTGAATCTACTCTCCTTATTCCCCCCCCCCTCTCTCTCTCTCTCTGTCACAGGATGAAGGGCCACAACACCTTATTTCCACAAGTGCAGTAAAAGTACAAAGACTTCTTGCTCTGCTACATATCATGAAGGAAGGGTGGCCCCTTGAACCAGCTGGAAACCTGCTGAAAGATTGGGTGACTGAGAGAGGGATCCCAGAGTTTATGTTTGTTTTTTTTTGTCCTTTTTTTTTTTGCAAATGCCTTTTTTCCCTGATTTGCTTTGCCGTCCGTGGAAGAAGATATTTTGCAGAGACCAACTTTTTGCTGCTGTTTTTTAGACGTGATGGGGAAAAAAAAACCTTTATAGACTCATTATGCTCAAAGCATGCATACTGACACAAGATATAGATAAACAGTCATAAACACAGATAACAAAACATAAACACACATTTCAGAACCACAAAAAATTAAAAACAAAAAAAAAAAACTTTGTACATGTATAAATAAGTGCAAATGCCAACTGGAGTACATACACACACACACACACACACACACACCAGCCTGCTGCCATTTTGGTTTTTGTGCCTACACAGGTGTTGTGCTCTGTGACAGGGCAAGCTCTGGATCAAAGAAGAAAATGAGATAAAGAAAAGAAGACGACGCGAGAGGAGGAGAATCCAGGATAATTTACATGCATCATTCCTTAGGAAATAGGGACCAAAGGACTAAACGCTTTTTAAAAGAATATAAATATATAAATATATAAATATATATTTAAAAAAACTCATACCGTGTAGCTGCAAGTATTACAATTTACTCGTAGTAAAAGAAAAAAAAAAACATTGAATTCAATATCCAGTGGCCTACTGTACGTATAAAAGAAAATGGAAATAATGTATAAAAAAAAGACATGGCATCGTAGTATAAGGGGTGATCTTTTGGTCTGGATGCAGATTTAGCACCAGGTTGTAGATTAGTGAAATAGTGTAGAAAAAATGTAGATTTGGTAACTTTTGCTGTTGTTTAAAAAAAAAAAAAAAAAAAAAAAAAAAAATTGAAGTTGTAAAATGAAAAATGGGCAGAGGGGGGTTGGACATTAATCTGCCCCTGTGAGCAACGACTCTCTTTTTCTTGGATGTTAAGGTGCCACTGGATATCTCGCTCATCATGATGTATAAGTCACCGCACTCTCTGACAGCTACGAACAGACTGTTCTGGAAAAAGAAGAAGAAAAAAAAAATGAAGACAAGACGGAACTTGCTAACGTCTGTGCTGGACAGGGTGCCGATGTTTAAGGCTTCTCAGCAGACCTTTTTTGTGTTCACGCGACAATCCACTGTAAAGACCAAGCAAAATGGACACGGGGAGTCTCCTTTTCTTTTTTCGTGACCTTTTGTATTGCAACTAGGAGTGTGAATTATGAAGCCACAAGTTGTTTGAAAGGGTGACGGTTCGACAAAAGGGAAACGGACAAATGGATGGTTGTGAGGGCAAACGAAGAGGGAGGAGGAGTAAGATGACAGCTACTGAAACTGCCAGCAGAGTGAACTCAGTATATAAATAAAAGGACCCTTATGGCGTTGGAATACTGTCAAAAGCAAAGCATTCATGTTGTAAACAACCAGGAGTTATACGTGTGTCCACTGGAGCTGCTGCAAAACCCCAGAATGAGAAATCGCCTCTCGTCTCTTGGGTAGATACAAACACACACTTCTGAAAGGACAAACTCCATTTACGGTATCGACGGCAAAGGAGAGCAGGCTTTTAGAGCTCATCTCGCTCTGTCGGATAACATGTTAATTTCACTATTAACATGTTCCCTGAACTGCTTTCTTACATTATACATAAGGCATATGGAGTAAAACATAAAAACAAAAGGCTCCGTTTAAACAGACAAATCAAAATTCAATCCAACAGTCGCCCTTAAATATCATTCAGCACGTCTGTAGCCTCTTTGACACTGACGCCAAACAGAACAGTGTAAATATAAACGGTCATTTGCTTAGGCTGTTCTGGGAGCATGCTCCTCTCTGAAAGCAGATCGATATATTTGGAATGATCTTAGAGAGAAGCAATCCTGTATCAGTCGCTCTGTTTTCTTGTTAAACACCAGCTCACAACTGTACACCAGCTCTTTGAACGCTGGCAGCTGGCAGCAAGAGGCACGGCGGGAATGAAAGAGAGAGGGAGGTAAAGGGAGGAAGTCAACACAAATACAACATTGAGATGCTTTAAATTCATGCTCCTCCAGTAGGAAAAATTACAAGCTGGTGGTGATAAACACTACGTGTGTGCCATATGCTTTAAAAAAAAAACGGGATTAAAAAGAGAATTATAGCAGAGTTTAGTAATTTAGACTCTTTTCCAAAAAGGTTGTGTTCACGGCTGAGGCTCCTCTCCTTCCCGATCCTTCTCTCTTTCTCTTTCTAACTTTAGAGAGAAGAGCAGAGCAGAGCTATGTTTCAAATCACTGAACGACTGATGAAATGCTCGTGCAGGCTCACCGCACTACAATTCTTTGTCATTTCAATGAGCAGAAGGTCTTGATTTGATATCAGAGTGTCACGTACC
Source organism: Apeltes quadracus (assembly GCA_021346845.1). Taxonomy (NCBI): domain Eukaryota; kingdom Metazoa; phylum Chordata; class Actinopteri; order Perciformes; family Gasterosteidae; genus Apeltes; species Apeltes quadracus. The sequence continues at coordinate 16,625,366 of CM037918.1, forward strand.
GCCTCTCTTTTCCCCCCGTCCTAAAAGCAGAAATGCCTTTCAAAAAAAAAAAGAGAGCCCAACTGTTCAGCTGCCGTCCCATTGGAAAAAAACCTGGCTAATGTCTGTACTCACTAGCCTTCAATTATCGCCTGCACCGTATTAGACATGCTATTTCACCTTTTCCTCTAATCGCACTGTAATCACCAGCCTCTGTACATTAGCTGCAACCGAGTGAAAAATCACAGCGATAATTACTTGGACCAAATGACGGGAGAGATGGTCCCCTGAATGCACATTGATGACAGAAGGAAGATTAGAGAGAATTATGTTCGTGCCTACTCCCTGGCAAGGCTGCTGACAGCTGACCTGGCACCAATAATACTGCAGAATACACCCAAAAAGAAGATAGATGACGTGGGGTAAAACTTTCCAAATGGTGGTGCCAAACATGGAAATTGCAAAGCAGATTGACGTTGCCGAAAAGTTTAAAGAGAAACGTGGATGATTAGAAGTATTAAACTGATTTTCCTTCAGCACAAACGTTGCAACAGTAGCTGCTCAACAGTTTTCTGCAAATCCTTAAATTCTGTAGGAGGATCTGCACTGTGGCCTGGGTTATTGTGCTTCTTCTTTTAGAATGCAATTAAGTCTCAATCATTTTTACTAAAAGTACAATCCTTTCTTTCTCTTGCTGTTATCCCTGCTGGGACACCTGCAAAGCACACAACCGTAGATTTAGAAATTGTGTGAGCACGCTAGTTCTTCAGAAAACCGCCTTCAAATGAAAGAGTTAAAGTCAGTTGTCCATCTCAACCGTTGCTAGAACACCTGTGAGGCTCTGCTGGCTCTGTCAGGCTGGATATGAACCGTATCTTATATCACATACTGTACCAGTTCCCACTGCTAATGGCAGGTTGAGTCCCCCAGTGAGCTAAAACCCAGCCTACCCCGGGCATCGTGCTGTCGCCTTGGCCTAAAGTGCAGTGTTCATGTAGGTTCTTTGCTATGCCAGGGCTAAATTAGGCAACGTGAAATCAGCCCTTCAACACTTTAAACAAAGGTGCCGTTATTACTTCAACACCCCGGGGAGGTTGTTACTGGAGGGAAGTGCATTGTGAACAGAAATAGCTGTGACACGTGCTACCAAAAACAACAAAAAGAGGGTTTTTTTTTTTTACATCTTTCCATTCGCCCCATTTATTGGCACCAGTGTATGGCGTCCTAGCTCACAGCCTCTGTCTTGTCTGCTTTTAGCCCAGGCCACGTTTCACCTCCAAGAGCCATGACAAATGCTCACCCATCGGGCACCCACACGGCTGCAGCACGAATTTTATTGGATTTTTGTCTTCCAATTTACAAAAATAAAAACGTAAATTTGACATTTTAGGCGGAAAAAATGAAATAGCATCAAGGTAATTCATCAGGAGAGTGCAAAGTTTAGCACACCACAAAAAAAAAAAAACGAACAAGGCAATGTCAAACATAATGCCCTTTATCCTTTATCTTCTCAGTGGTCACGCAACATTTAGCATCTAACCAGTGCAACCAGTTCCCTCTTCTCTGACTCATGATGCATGCACTCACTCGGACCCCGCATCATTAAATTTGAAAGGGGTGGAGTTATATACCGTGTACACACAGTGTACGCATTGCCACTACGCCATGAGGTCAGTCCTTTAGAGGATCCTTAGAGCGACCCGGCCAATAGCGCGCTGCACAGAGAACCGCCAGAGCATGTCTATAGTCTCTAACCACCCTGGGTGCATAACACTCACCCTAAAATAGCAGTAATTGTCAAGGAAAGGAAGTGAAATGTAATTGACTGAAAGTGGAGAGATAATTAAAGGAACCTGTTGGACAGGAGGAAAGAAATGAATGCCTCTTGTTTAATAGCTGCTTTGGGAGTGAGCTTTTCCGTCATCTCGCTTCAGCGTACAGCAGGTTTTTGCTGTGGAAATGAGATTTGGCATGAAAAAAAAAAAAAAAAAGGCGGAGGAGGAAAAGGGCAGTGGGTGGTGGTGTGGTGCTGTGTGCTAAACTGAAACTCAACAAAATGACTTCCCAATACTCGTTGGGCGTCGGGCGCTATGATGTCATGATCAGTGGAGATGATCAGAGCCTTGCCTTACCCCTGATCCCGAGGGAGGTCGAGCAGAATTACTAATCTGAGGTCAGTGCTATTAGATTGGGCTTTGGATTTAGAGTATCACCCCCAATTTACTAAGCGGCAAGCGAACAACTAGTACGCCATCCGACACCCGAGGACGCACAGTGAACTGATCGTAGTGTGCAATTACGTTTAACAGCATGGCTGACAGTGATGAGGACAAATACTTATTTTTTTTTATTCCTTTATGTAAATAGCATATTAAATGAAACAAAAAAAGAACAGTTGAAGGCTGTATAGCAGCTTGTGCTGAGAAGCCCCAACTCTGTGGGACAATGATGTCACTATAAAATGTATCCACAGCAGTGCAGGGATCAAGGAGATTTTGGTTCCTTTAAGCCCCTTACGTTTGGGCTCTGAACATGCATCCTACAACCCTAAGCGTCGGACCAAGGCTTAGAGAGTATTTGCCTTAGTGTCAAACTCAAGCCACAGCCCTGAAGTGATCCGTTAATTAAGATTCTGTGTACACCGACGTGTCATGATGTTTCTGACAGAAGAAAGATCGCCTGTGCAGTAATTGGATTAGTCCAATTGGGGCTGATGAACAGATAGGACAGTGACAGTAGAGTTCATCCATCTGCATGCTTTCCGCCTGACAGCGCGGCGAAAAAAAGATGCAAAAAAGGCCACCAAAACGCTTTTTGGAATGCTTTTCGAAAGTGAAAGTTTTGGCTTTACGACATTTAAAGAAGGCAGTTCTGCAAAAAGAAATCTCCATGTGACAGTTTGTTCAACATGTACATAAATCATTTTGGATTCAATCATTTAACACGTGGAACTCACTTGTAAGTGGTTAGGCTGAGATCGGAGGATGGGGAGGAACAAGGGAGCATTTTTTGGAGAACCCAGCAGAACCCTCAGCTCTGCTGATACACCTGTACATACAATATAGCTTATTTTTTGATTCTGTTGAACCTTCGTTACAGGCCATTCAATAGATCATGTTGAAACATTTAAAAAAATTAAAGAAAAGTTTATATATTTCAGTGAAACTAAGAGTGGGACACTATGAAATAACACTTATTTAGTGAAGCACTGTGTTCAAAATGGGATTTAAACTCATGTTGGTAAGATATTCTTCCTTATCTTTTTTCTTCATGGTATTTTCTTCTGAGGCTGGGATTGACCCAATGTTCATGTAAAGTTTAATAATTTGCTAATTGAAAGATGTTGAATTAATAACTGCACTGTAAAAGGATGATTGGTGGTACAAGTCATGTGGATTCAGAAAAAATAAGTGCAATCCACAATTGAGTTCAAAAGGAATTACCATTGCATGTTCAAAACAAATCCCATTGGAAGCAGTTATGTTGTTTAAAGGGAAAAAAAAGACATACAAAAACAAAACAGACATCAAACTTTGCAGTCAGATTGGTTTTGAGAACAATGCTGTCATCTCATAGTGGTTACGCCATGGATCATTTCCTCTAATGTTTTTCTCTGTCACTGTGAAATTGTGTTGTTTCATTTTAGCAGTATCTTTTATTTATTTTTTAGAAGGGTTGGCGGTTCTCATTGTCATATCTGATTTGAACTTCTCCTCCACAGTTTGTTATCTAATGTGACTCAATCCACTGAAGGCGTTGTACCAACAGTAGATAGTGCCACTTTGCTTTATCCAGTCAGGTTGAAATGTTAATGTGAGGAGGGAATTCTGCCTTAAACCCAGCCTGTTCCCTCTGACAGTGCTACCTGTGAGCAGTGGTCATAATCACATTTTTGGGGATGCCAAATGTTCTCTCTTCAAAAGTAATCTGTAATCTGTTTTCAAGAGTCAGTTTTGCCTCTAGCCCATTCTGACACACCAAAAAAAAAAAAAAAAAAAAAGAAAACGAGGTCCTTCACCTCCATTTCCATTGGTTGCCAGGACCAAAATGTAAACACACTCAGCTAACTGAGCGGTTTGCTCCAATCAAGCATTCAATGAGAGCCTTTCAAGAATTCCCATTCAGTCACAGGTGATTTTGCACTGTGGACCTTTGTGTCATGAATCATTACATTGCCAGCTTCACTACCCGATTCATACCTGTTTGTTTGTTCCCATGCAAAATGAATTATTCATAACGTATCTGGGTATTTCTATTTCCAGTGAATGGAATAATCAGCTATTTTATTATTTTACTTGAACAAACTGTTTTCTTTTTGTGTCAAACAGCGATGTAATTTGAAATAGCGTCGGCGCGGATCTGTTCCCCTGATTCGGGGTGATATCTCCCATAGTGCTCCTGAACTCTGTAGTTCTCTAGTTCATTATATTCTGCTTAGACTAAAATAAAGCACAGTCCTGTAGAAGATTTGGCCTGTTTTGTCCTTCCTTTTTATTATCCACTCGCATGGCACGATCAGATAATTTCTCGAGGTTTGAATCCATCGTGGTGTGCAAGCATCACGCCGCTTGCAAAGATGTGAAGTGTTCGGGGTCCTCTTGTCACTTGGGTTGTGGAGGGAATGCATTTAGGACATGCCATTGTATTAATTGAGCTAACAGCACTAACCATATCCGAATACCAAATTAGATGAGATGGTTAGTGGAAAATGTTTAAAAAGGGCGAATAATGCATAATAAATGGAAGGGAGATTGGAAGAGGGAGGAGAATAAATTGTGAATTGATTAAAGGGAAATGGATATTCAGCCCTCGTCTCGAGGAGCTGTTATAGTGGAAACAAAATCAGGTGCAATTTGCGCTGCTGGTTATCGCCTGTGAATAAGAAAGAGGAGGTCAATCAATTAATCAGAGGTTTTCCTAATGCTGCTTATTATTGACAGAGACGTTAAGATACCAAGGGTCAGGTCACATCGGAGCCTATGGTCAGTGTCCTTTTTTTGACCCAGCGTCTCCTCGTCCCTCACTAACGCTCTGACTCAGCGGTCACCAACCATCAGATGCCACGAAACCTATTAAGAGGGGAAGGAAAAGTCACAATGTGTCCAACAACTAAGCCGAACCCGCTGTGCACGGCGGGTGAGATCATTTAACTGGTTTCTCCGCAAGTCAACATGGTTCAACAATTTCCGGCATTCCTAACCGTCCATCGCAGCAGAGGGAAAACATCAAACTTCCCTGACAGTAATTGTTCCCAGAGCAGAGCACGACACCCCCGGGGAGCATCAACGACCAAACCATCCCGAGACACCGAACATCATTTCTTGTTTATGGGCCTCTCCGGTGCGTCCGTGTAGAAGCATTGGTGTGCAAACAGATTTACGGTTGCTAAATTTGCCGGTGATAGAAAAGGCAAAGAGTGGCCAGTTGGGGCACTAACTCTTGGCTATTCACATGTTGACTCGCGCGCCGAGTCCCCGGGGACCCTTTCTCATTGTGCGCCAGACACTCCATGATTCCACATGACAAACTGGATTGTTCCTCGAGTGAGTCCTGCTGAATTATTTTGGTCCTTTCGATTGCATCTCCTGCCCCTGAGATTTCCCCCTACTGTTGCCTTTGAGGCATAAGCCTCGACAGCCACCATTGTCGATACTCAATCTGTTCTGTAACCCCTGAAGCTAATGAAATGTGCTAACAGGGGTTTGTTTGTTTCTCTCGAGGAGGGGGGCCGAGGGAAAGAAAATGGAACAACAAGACTCTTTTGACAGTTCCATTTTTTCTAATGTTTTGGAGTGAGGGATAATCATGAAGTATGGATTGGATAGGCGAAAGTTATTACATTTTCTTGTCTTTATCCTTGTTTGAGTGGGGGAAAAAAAAGGTCAGTTTGTTCCAAACATGCTGTTCCCGGATTTATCCTCAATTCTGATTCCCCTACTGAGTGTGAGGAAAGGAGGAATCATTTTTCTTGCCTCTCTCAACCTTGTTTTGTTGTAAACCTCCAGTCCGGCTGGAGTGTTTCTTGTGTGTATTTACATTAACGGGGATGGTGTTTGGGATGAAGCGCAAATATTAAAGCTGACAAAAAAAAAGATGATTAAAATATCCATATCATCCTTTTTACTGTCTAAAGGCAAGTGTCTTATTTGAGACAAATCATTCATGACTTTATGTGCCTCATTATATCTAGGAATGGTTTCTAGGTAACCGTGAATAATGGCCTTTCAACTTCTCCCAACTGCCATGCACAAACATGTAACATGTTGACTTATTTCTTGTCATTTACCATGCATTTACCATTTGACTTCGGTCATCCATTAATCTATCATTGCAGCCATTAGCGACACTCAAGCATCCGGGAGCCCGTGAACACTCCGACGGTCCTATTAGCATGTTCTTTAATGGCGAAACATTGCAAACACGAAGCATAACGTACTGCACTCAGACAACAGAAAGTGCTGTCAACACTGTCTTTAAATGGCAGATTTACATAGTATTAATGCCTCCCCTCTGACCCGTCTTTTTTATCTTCAAAAATAGGTCCCTCGAGGAGGCTATGACAAAGGGTGGCAAATTTCAATCCGATCCCTCTTAACATTCAGATTCCGACATAACAAAAGATTATAACTAAATGAAAGTGTGAAGAAGACCTGGGTAAGCAAACCGACACAATCCCTTTGATCCTATTATGTATTACAAAAGCTTAATCAATATCTAATCAAGGGGAATACAGCATGCCATGTCTTACAGAGCTTTGCTGTCAGAGGTGAGGTTGCCATGGTGACTGGACAGGTGTGGAGAGAGCTTAGGCTGCAGTGGTATTGATGGGAATTAAGAAGCATTGATGAGCGTTGAAGATGCTGGGATGGAAAAGGGAGATAATTAAAGAGAAGGCTGCAGTGGGAGGTGGTGAGGGGGGTAGGGGAGGGGGGGGAAAGACAAAAGAGATTTAGGTTGGAGATACAGGAGGCAACGCGGACAGCTGTAATTTGGACGTGCAGCCCTCTCTTTATATTCCACAAGAAGTGCATTTGCCTAGACTACTGGAAAGGACAATACGATTTAAGCTGAATGCTAAATTGAATTTTCAATATTTGTTCAAGTTTTGCAATTGCATCGATTTATTTTATTTACACTGCAATAACAACTGCCAGTAAATGTATTTAACCAATGTGACATAAATGTACAGACTGAAACAATAGCATTTGCAAATAAATAGCCGTAGAAAACGTGTCAATTTATCCAATAACAGGCAAAGCTTTAAAAAAAAGAACACAGACCGGTTTCTTATCGATTGTGTCTGGAAATGCCTCATGAAGCCAGTTTAAACGAAGAAAATGTGAAATTGAGGATACGGTTTACCACAATCAATACTATACAAATACTCCAATCAGAAACTCAACTTAAAGCAGCAGGCCTTATTCCTATTAAAACCACCGGCTTTTTCAATGTCCTATATTCCCCAAGGTTAATTCAAGTAACCGAATTCCATCGATGCTTACGTTAATGAAAACGCATTGAGGCCACGCGCAGGCCTCCGCTTTAATACCTCAATTCCTTTCTGTCTCATTTCGAGGTAATTCACATGGTGGTAAAACTGTAACAAGGGAAGATTACAAAAAAAAACAACCCACAAAGGCACCAAAACATCTGAGTCATAGGCGACCCGGGCAGACTAAAGATGATGTCACGGCGAAGGGGAAACTTGTCGAGCGGCGCAGAGCTGCTCTACACCCTCGACTCATTCAAGCGGCTGGAGTCCGGCAAATTGCGTCCATTCTGGCCTTCAGCCCCTGCCGGTCCCGCAGAGAGCTGTCTGTCGACACCTGATTAACACTTGAGATAATGGGTCATTAAAGTCCCACTTCAATCAATGAGTCCAATCGAGTAATCAAGGCAGAGATTGAATGAACTCCGTATACAGCGCGTAGCCCCGTGGGAGCACAGAGCCTTTAATCGGTACGGGAGAGTATTGCTTTGGTCTGTGGATGTACGCACAATAATTCTGTCGGGGGTTGAGTTTCATGCTCCTCCCGATGTCAAAATCAAGCACCGAGATTATAAAGCAAGACAATCGTCCCCTTAATAAGCACCCGTCAGAAGCAGGATCACAAACCTCGATGACCTCCACACACCTTACGCTGTCCAAACCAACACACGCTTCCCGCTCCTCTCCGCAGCCTTTGTTCGGCTGATGTATTAACTCGAGTCTTTGTTTAAGTCTCTCTTGGTATTTGGTGGGTCAATGTTGTTTAACCTGCCACCTTTCAGCCGCGACATTTCATCCGTTCCCATAAATCACGCTGAAGTGTCATTACTTTCTGATTACCGTCTTAATCACGCAAATACACAATTATTGCTGCCCATAAGCATCCAAATTAACACACATGGACAGCTACTAATTTCTGAAATACGACACACGTGCACATATTCCTTTATTGGACTATCATATCGTACGTTTTCCCGACGCAGCTTGGTAATAATCATGGACAGGCGTGGACTTGAGTGCGAAGCCGAGCCCGCGGACAGCTGAGCTGAGCGCGAGGCCCCTTTCGGCGGAGAGAGAACAGAGGGATCAAGCGTCATCATCAAAAAGGACTTCAGTGCTGCCTGCCGCGGCCGCGCAGCTTTCTCCGGTCGAGCCGTCCGCTTGTTAGTCCGTCTGTTGTGTCAGTGCGGACTATCCGTCGTTTTTTAATCAATGCACTATAAGCTGCGAGCCTCCATTACTCGATGGGTGACGGACGGAGGACAGAAATAAATAAAATTGGTAGATCAACAGGAAGGTGAGGACACGGCCTACTTTTTGGTTGTCGATTCCGATTTCCAAATATCCGTGTTAGGAAGTTAACGGAGCTTACTGCGGCTTTGCTGTGCCGTTACTTTGAGGACTCGGGGTATCCAGACATTTGTTTCTCCGAGTAATAAATCTGCAGCTTGCCCCTGTAGGAATGGGCACACATGCTGCCAGTGTGGTTCATAAAAAGACATAGCACTGCAGGGGAATGTGCCTAATTCTGCTCTCGTAAAGAGACATTGTGGCTAGCCTACTAATAGAGCTCCGAGGGGAGAATGATGCAACTTGGAGGCAATGCTTTAATTTGCCCTTGGTTTTGCACACGTATCTAGGAACAGCCACTCTGTTCCTAGATCTGATTGGCCCGTTTACCTGCGGACACGAGCCAACCGGTAGCCTCTGAGGTATGAGGTAGCTGGATTTAGAAAGTGTTCAATTTTGTCTTGCTGTGTCCTTTTTTGGGGGGGAGGACTGGCTAGGTCAAATGTAGAAGATGCAATCTCCACAGTCGCAGGTGTAATGCTGGAGTTTTTCCATTTTACAGTCCTTCGAGCTCTGAGCCTTCCACACTACTTTTGAAGGTTTGAAGTTAATTCTTATCAAAAGAGGTTTGCCGTTCAGTCCGCTGGGTCCGCAATACCATTTGTATCTTAGCAACATGTGTGCCGCAACAGAGGAAGATCAGAGAAGCTACTTATTAACCTGTTGCTATGGCTACGGCTGTGGGCAATAACTCAGAAGATGCTGTTAACTCTTTGAATCTAAACTGCCAACCCCCCGATCAACAGACAAAACGGAGGATGTTTAGAACATTTGGCCCAGGGAAGAACCAAAGACTTCATTTCTATTTTCCCCAACTGTACTAAACTGTATGTGTGTGTGTGTGTGTGTGATCTCAAGCAGAAAATATCTGCTCTACAAACTAAATGACGCCATAACCTGCGCATCATACGAGTGAAAACAGAAGCAAAGAACAAAGACACTTCTCCTTTTGTTTGCCTCCTCTGTGTGTTCAGAATACTTTATTGCTTATGCATAGATGTAGAAAATTTGACACAGAGTCTCGCACAAGCACAATCATTTTTGAGGGACCCGCGTGACAGGGTGCAGATGTTTCCATTTTTTCTGTGTATCTCCAGTGACAAATGCTTTCCACGCGCAGGTTGAGGCATGAGCATGAACGGATTTGAATTGATGTTATTCCAGCAGAAATCAATGCAGTTTTTTAACAGCTGCAATTACGCCCCTCACGTCAATTCATCAGGAGATTTGCATGAGGTAATTGTTGGCGCCACGTCTACTGATGCATTTTTATTACGTTTCAATTAGGAATTGAATCCAATTAGGGAAGTCATTCCAATCAACCAACAGGGGTCTCTCCTCGGAGCAAAGCCTACGTTATGAAGAGGCTGCCGAGCTGAAGGACAGATACTGAGCCAGAGGTCCATCTTTAATACAAAAGTAATTTGCAAGATCAATGCAACTCAACAGAGGGCGGAAGAAAAAAAAAATAGGCAGTTTATCTAAATGTGGTAAAGCAGTCTCTTGTCTACCTTCCACTTTTATGTGTTTTCTTTGTGTACGACTCTACGGCAGGGCGTTTAATTTGAATTTGACAAACCAGTTTGCACTTAATGCAACCGGTTACATGTGCAAAGGAGACTTTAGAAAAACTAATTTCCTCCGTTTAGTTTAGGTACATTTAGATCGAGCAAGAATGAATAAAATGTCATGAATAGTAGCAATGTGTAGAACAACGGATGTACTTCTCATCCAAGCCTCGTTTCTGGAACAATACAGTAAAAATAGTTATTTGACCAACTCTTTCAGGTGTTTATTTAGTCCTAATCTAAGTGTTTAAGAATTCAAGTTACAAATGAAGGCGGTTTTTCAAACTGAATGAAAAGAGTTGCTCAAGATCATCTATAAACCGTCTCTATTCTCAAAGGAGATCAGAAGACAAACCTTTAACTAACCCTGATATTCACTCCCTCGCCGGATGACACAATATCAGTGAAATACACTCACAATAACCTAACATAAAAGGACAATTCGCAGGGGTGTTACACACTGTTTATTTGCTTGTGAGAATTATCTTCCTCATAACATTGTCAGAAGCGATGGGCACCGCGCAGCTGCACCGAGCAAGAGCTTTGTCTTTGAGGTCAGCTTCTCATTCTATTAAACCGTGTTGATATACTTTTGTTTTTTCCTCCTCTTTTTTTTAATATAAAACTACTGAAAACTTGCACTGTGGCTGGCGCGCGAGAAAGGGCGACAGCAGTGGCCGTTTCGTCTGGCTTTGATCCGGTGGAGGGGAGGGGGGCACGACAGATTCGGCCCTGGCGGATGGCTGTGTGCACGGTGCTACTGCCCCCTGGGGGGCACGCCGGGGATAATCGGCGCCGGGAGCGGCAGATGGCTCCGGCGGCTCCGGCAAAGAGGAAGAAACACTCTTTTCTAGTCCACCAACTAGAAAACCGGTGAGGAGTGAGCACTCCCATGGGTTCCTATCATCACCATGCTAATCGGATCAGCCTGGGAAGAAAAAAAATGACTAATAAAATGACAGCCTGTGTAACTCAGGTGGTTATTAATAAGGCTATGAGCACTAACTGGGAGCTGCTGCCCTTCTCCGTGAGCGTGGATCTGTGTGAAAATGTAAGAAGAAGGTAAAACACATCCAACGCGCATCAATGCACACCACAGCAGCCAGCCGTCGCAACCATGAGAGCAAATTTGAACACAATTAAACCATCTTTCACATCTCCTGACATTTCACTGATCAACTTTCTAAAAGTAAGGCGAGTCATTCTCCAACAGTCCATCTCTGTTCCCCTTCCTACTTTTTACTAACATTGTAACTTGTTTGTGGGTTTTTTTTTTTTACTATGTGTCGTTTATTTATCTTGTGCGTCTTGCCTTGTGTTGTTTTCTTTACTGCTACTGCAGCAACAACAACAATTGCCTCCTGGGGACAAATAACCGTCTCCCTCAAGTCAATTTGAAGACAACCAAGAACTACACACTTTTAAGAAATCTCAGCATCATCATTTAAGTTAATAAACATCAAAACAAATGCTTAAAAATACTGTTATCCTTGTAATAAAAAATGTGGTGAAGACAACGCTACTATTTTTCTCATTTATGTCCAACCGAAGACACCTATAACTTTCAAATGCTGGAAATACCCAAAGATACCTTTTTATTATGTTTTTGATTCACCTCCTCCCCCACTGGCAATAGACAAAGGATTCAGTAATTCAAGTCACTGCACATTTTTTATCCTGCTTTTTTTTAAATTTAATATAACTGCAAGCTTTTTAAGGAGTCAGAGGAGGTGTTTTCTACTCTCATTCTGTCGATCATACGCAGCTAAATGCACACAAATAGATGCTCACAAACACACAATCATGAACGTCACCATCAACACACAAAGGAACCAAACGTAGCTGTGGCAAATAGGGTTGTGCAGATTGCCCATTTAGGCTGTTATATTAGCCTTTTGGTGTTTACTTTTCATTCTCTACTCTCATTTTCGGCCCTTCGTCTGAGCCGTCTTTGTGCCTCTTCCTCACACAGCCTCCGTCAGGTGTGTGCTGTGTGTGTGCGTCTGCGTCCATTTCCTATCGTCATTGTTCTGTCTCCCGTCATCTTTTCACCCGTCCCTCATCTCTCTGCCATCATCAAGGACCCAGTGGCCTCCTACGTAGCACCAGTGGGGAGAAGGGTCTGTATCTCGGCAACGCACCTAGCAACCGCTCCTCGTAACTATGGATTATAACCTGTTGCCAAGGGAAACAGAGATGAGGGATTGATTTTCTTCTTTTTCTTTTTTTTATAAGGATGAAATTCAAAGTAAATCAGATGCACGAATAAACAATGAATCAAGAAATGGCACACTAACATTTATATGTAGTGACTTTATTCAGTCTCTTTTATCTGTGAGCTTCGTACTCCATCTTGTTATAGATCAGTAAAGCAGCCTACATGCGACAGATTAGCAAGGGTTCATTTCATATTCATCCTTTCTTTACATTTATATATTGCAATCAAAGAGCTTTGGTGAGTATGAACTAATTTGATCATAAACTCGTGACTCATTTTTTAGTTTCAACTTTAAACACACTAAATACTAGATCTTTTTAAGGATACTGATTTATGTGGTCTTAGAATAATGTGACTTGAGTTCATAAATTAACATCAGTCATATACTTTACTTATGGATTAACACCACATCTTTGGGTTTAGATTAATCTCTGAATTGAGGTGAAATATTATAGTAGAATATCGCATTACTAAGCAGAGCATCAAGCCTTTTATTTCCATCTTGGTCCTTTGCCTTATTTTGAATAAACACTTAAAATGGTTTTCAAACTGGCATGTAAGCTGGCATATAATTAGCAACAGAAAATGTAGCCCTAAGAAGAAAAGGGGACAAGCAGCAAACACTTGAAAATGCTCCGACAGTCCCTTCTCTCCGTTCTGGTGCTTCTCAGCTGCTCTCTCTCCATCGCCCACTCCCTGATGAGTGCTTTTACATGGCCGCACAAACTTGTCATTAAACTAACCCACTATTTGCCATCACCTCTGAGCTAAATTACCACACTCTGCCTGGCATCCTGTGGACAAGTTTGTGGATATGAAAGCGCACAATTCCCCTGCCATCACCTCTCTGGGCTCTCGCAGGCGCACTAATGACGGGGCTGCCAGTGGAGAGCGGCTGGAATGGAGCCGTAACGTCCTTGGAAAGTGCAGGCTGGTGCGCATGCTGCGGGGAGAGCGACCTGCTCGGCGTCAGGCTCGCTCGCTCTCCCTCCCTCGCTCTCCCTCTCCCTCTCTCTCTCTCTCTCTCCCCGGGTGTCTGCGTTCTGCGGCCTCAGAGTTAATGGGCAGATCCGGCTTAAACCCTGGTGGCTGGATGCTTGTGATGGGCACCCGAATCTGACAGAGGTCCCCGGCGTCAGCGCGCCAGGTGACTGATGCACATGAGTACATGCATAAACATTCCGACACTGCTGCCTCAACTCTATGCTAAACAGCTTGTCGTCAATGCTAGTCGTTACTGCCTGTCAGGGAAAATGCTCGGCAACTATGGCAACAAAAACACGGCACATAGGGTAAACTCAAAATAAATATGAAACAAATATCAGTTTAAAACTCTCTGTTCCACCGTTTGGAGGAGCATATTTTGAGTCAGTATATATTATTAAAAAATGTATTGACCGTAACTTAACCTGATTAAGCCATCTCTGTCACATAACATTTTTTACTATGTTGTTGAAAAGACGAGAAGATTATTTATTATGGAAATAATTTCCACTACTTTTTCCTTAGTGAGGACATTAAAGGCCTATGGTTATTCAAACAATATCTTACATTTTGGGATATACCTGCTACCATTAGACTCTGCTATACTACCATACTATATTATTCTATACATACCGGTTGACACACTAAGAGAAAAATGTTGCTTTGGTTTGGCCTTTATTCAAGCTATTCATTCGGTTTATTATTTTGTATAACTACTTAATGATCATTCAAAATATGAAACAATGTCACAGAATACAGTAATGACCAATGTGGTCTCCCATGATATATAATATTGTAAAAAGCCTAACGTTACCATGCAAAAGCCCTCTCTATAAATGAACAATCCCTATCCTTAGTTCCTTGAACTGAAAATATGAATAACGTGATAAACAGCTTTTCTCAATTTTGACTCGTTAGACTTCATTAGAGGATATTTTGAAAGCTTTACCAAGCTTAACCACAACTCAAGTCAACAAAAAAAGAGAATTGAAGACCTGATGACAGATTTGAATAAAAGCATTCACATCATTCATTCTCTGAAAATATATATATATATTTTTTTTTCACCAAATATTAAACTACGTCATACAGCTCCTACCATGCGTTTTCATTCCAATACAGTGTATGATTCTACATGTGGTATTTTAGAATGTTAGATTATAGCTTCAGTCAGAGTAGGTCGCCGCACGGTGTCTTGCTCAAGAACACTGGGATCGGAGTGGAAACTTGACCGTACACTAAAAAGGACAAACTCCTCCATTCCCGCTGCACTTTTACTAAGTGGGGGTTCTTCTTTTCTACCAGTGAAAAAAACCCCAACAAACCAATATTCCCTTTGCCATGCAAACTATTCATAATCTGTTGGGTGAAAGGTCAAGAAATACATATTAGTTAATTTTTAGTTTCTTTTGTAAAGACAATGTTCACTCTGCAATATGTTGAGCTAGGGGTGAAGATGAAGCACATAAGTTCAAAGTAACAAAATTCAAGTTAGTTAAAGTTGATTTGAAATATATACATTTTCAGTGAAACCCACGTTATCGCCCTCGCGTTTCAGAGGTCAGTTTTGTAAAGAAAGAAATTGAAAATCAGTAGAAGTGATGTACCACCACCTTGTGGTTGATACGTGGTATTAAATACGAAAAAATAATCTTATTTTAAGAAAAAAAACATTTGTACAGTACTTGTCTGTACATATATCAAAACAAACGACAAGGATGATTTTGCCAGTAAATAAATTTCCAGTCTTTAAGATAAACCCTGTATGCAACCTTATTTAAGTCCCTTAACTCACTATCAGCACAGTATTACTTTTATAGACAAACATAAAATGGATTAGTTGTACCACCTATTGTATTCTGCATACTATAATGGAGTAAGATTTACAGATTGAGATAATTGAAAATTCTTGAATAAAAAAAAAAAAAAATGATTTGTACACCAGGATACAATTTGACAGTTGACCACTGGAGGGCAGTAACAGTCTGTAACAGACACAGCTGACAAAGTAAAGCCAAAGCCTCCCTGGGAACAAAGGATTAGTTGGTTGGCCAGCAAAATCAAACGAGTGATTTATGTAAATCATGTAAATCCACAATCGGAGAGGAGGGTTGTGCCAGTCTGATTTAATGCCCAGTAACCCCACTGGAAAAAGGACCTCAGGCCAGCTGACCTTTGGCTGAGTAGTCATGCAGGTACAAAAAAAAAAAAAAGCATTAAAGTCCACCACAGACACAAAATTACTTTCCCTTGCAATGTTTTGCTTTTGCATTTCTCTTTTGGACTATGGTCACACGTCTGTCCATGATCAAGACTTACCAATTGTATTTCAGCACCGTGTTAAAACAAGACGAGGCTGTTGGTGTAACAATGGTCTGCTGTGTAGTTGGCGAACCTAGGAGGTGGCCGACCTTGGGTTCGACATCATTTCCCAATAAAAGTCGTTAAATTATGACACTGGCAATATATTGCCATTGCAGTGAGACGATCAGTCACCGGGGGACAAAGGGAGCTCTGCAGCCTGGGTGGGTGAGGAGGTAAATAATTTGGGAAAGGCGATAGGGACACAATTAAACTGACACATGTAAATGTTGGCTAAATGGGACGAGTTGGGGAGAGGAAGCCTTCTCATGCGACTAATTGATCAATTAAGTAAACAGAGGCCGCTCGTGGGAGGGTGTCGTGGCTGGACTGGAGAAAAGGGTGGGGGATAAGGTAAAGTGCTAATGACTCATCTGTGGCTAAAATACGGGTGCGGAGATGAAAATCTAGCAGTGGTGGAGGTGAGACGAGAGCCCCTGGTAGTGGGTGAATGAATACGAGTATTCATGCAGCGGAATATTTTGTGTGTCCTCAGTTTTATGCTCAAACCAATATTTGAGTTTTTTTTGCAGACATAAGAGGCATTGCATTTGTTATTACCATTACATACATGTTTGCCCAAAAAGGAACAGACTGAAACATGAGCCACACCAACAAATGGGACATCGCAGAGGCCTGCTGGCTGAACGAGGAAAAGTTCGTCACACAGCTGATGAGCAGCGCATGAGAGTCAGGAGCAACTTACAATCATCGCTAAACACACAGTGCATAAATGACTACAGAGCTGCCGCAGGAAAAGTCATTTATTTTCAATAAGGTTGGATTTTGTTGCAGGGCTATTACGTTGGATTGGATTTTTCAGATTGATTTTAGGGCCAAATCCATCCTCTTCATCGGCGCACCTTTCGATGGGACCTCAATGTCGTACTGTAAGAGGCGCGAGTTCGGATGTGTTGAGTGATCTGTGTTTTAATGCGAGCGCTCGTCTACTTGTCCCTTTGCCACGTGAAGCGTAAAGCACTCTGTCGGGCCCTTTTGTTGAAAGTGGCGTGTGAGCAAAATTGACTTGATCTGACTGAAATTTGAATTTGGATAACAGTCATTTCTGCTCCAAATTGAAGATTAAACGTCTTTGACTTTGGCTTACTTCGATCACATCTTGCCTCATAATGGGGAGCAGTAAAAGTGCATTATCCCCCACGCCCGGGAGGAGGGTAATACATCGACAAGAGACACTGCTCTGATGTTCCAAATGTGCGGAGTAAGTGGCGCTGAACGAGACAGGCTCCAGTGGTGACAACCAGGTGGACAGGTCCCCACCCTCATTCCCTTCGTCTTTCATTTGAATAATGCATGCTAATTACCTACTTGCCGAGAGCAGAACTGTCACCCCGAAGGACCCGATAGACATTTCCTTGCACATACAAGCAGAAATACACACACGCACCGCCATCCACATTTGCAGGCGCACACACACACACACACACACACACACACACACACACACACACACGTACAGTGGCTGTCACTGCCTGCCTCCTAAACAGTGGCCTGTTTAGAATAGAGACTTTAGAAGGTCTAGTTGATGAACACGAGGGAATTCATTTGACAAAAGCACCCGTCAGGACAGTATGTCGGCTGATGATAGACGACATCCACCACTCTGCGAGGAAAGCTGAGCACGACACTTCCGAAGCTTTTCCAGAAGGAGATCGACAGCGAGGGTAATCAAATAGTAGTTCACGTAGTTCGGGAATATTATATATGTTTTATGTAAAAAATTACTTATTTCTACAGTCAAAAAATGATTTTCTTTTGAAAAGGTAAACCAGCCTTTACCTTTGATGAATCCCTATGTAAGTTCATGCGTGTTTTGGAAAACATATTTCACTTGTTCAAAGCCCAATAAATGCATTAAGAGTGAACCATCAGATAACCCATATAAATCAAGGAGAACTAAACAGGCTCTTATTTTGTATCTTACCACTCAAAGAAACTGAATGTGCGCTTTTCTTGATCTTATTTTCAACTTCCTGAGGGTTGGACCGTTATCGAAACAATACAAATATTGCAGCTCTCTCATGGTCCAATGCAGACTAAAAAGTAAAGTAAAAACAGACGACAAATCAAGAGATATGCATACACACGCACCCCACATGCTAATGTGCACTTAGGGCATCCATTCCTTTAACACGTGGAAACACCACACGCAAACTCTGCATTCTCTCCCACACAAGGAATTGAACACACAACTTCTTTGTAACGTAGGCACAGCAGGGGAATAATGCTTGTACCGCTGCTGAGTCCCACACCACTTATATCCAGGGAGCTCAGCTTTTTTTTTTTTTCCCGTCGAATTCATTTGAGGCTTGGTTACACAGAAAAATCCTCAGTTGGCTAAACCTGAAATTCCACTGATGAGCTTCCTGGCTGCATTTTACCCAACACGGAGGCAAATCCGGCACACCATGTGCGGCTACGTTTGCACGAATCCGTCGTGTGCACGTGTGTATGTGTACGTATAAGCGCGTGAGCGTCACGACAAATCTCCAAACAAAGCTGCCTGGTGCTTGCTTCTCCAACTTCCCTCCCATCAACCAAAAACTGTGGCAACTCGGGAGGAGTACAATTCGACCCTCCCGCCCGTCCGCCATCGGTATGCACGGCGCGGCGTGACCTCGACAATCATTTCGGGGGCGGTGGGGGATAAAAACCGGCGATGCCGGCAGTGAACGGCGCGCGGTTTTTACTGGCCTCCATCGGGGACTTCTTGGAGGGCGGGTGTGGCTGCGCGACACCGCCACAGCTGTGTAGGTGGAGGGCCGCGTGCTGACAGGGCCGTCCGTTAAAGCCGCTGGTCCGTCACCGGCCGCCGCCGCCAGCCGCCAGGTCGCCGCTGCGGAGGGTTCCGGCTGGCATTAATGGATTCCTACGTGACGGATTTCGACTTGATCACATCTCACTTGGATCCCCATTAAGATGTCGAGGCGGCTGTTAATGTATTTGAGGTTTTTTGCCACTCGTCCTGCTAAAGCGTTATTTATGACACTTATTAGGAAGCGTAACCCGGCCATCAATTAATGTCCTGCAGGCATGCTGAGCAATTGGGTCCATTGGCGTCGGACCAAATGTACTGGAACATCCATTAAAACAGCAATCTACACACAAGTGCTCATATTCAAATGAGCACATTCTAAAACACACAAATGCACTCCTTAAGGCGAAGCGATGCATACGTGCACATTTTGCAATTTTCTTGAATTGCTCTGTGAGAAAAGGTCTAATATAGCATGAAAAGCAAAGAAATTGGTATTGTGCTTATACTGTGCATGCGACTGAGACACATTTAATGTGTTTTCCCTAAATAGGTTGATATTTTTTACTTAGCGCTGATAGAAAAATACTGTGTAATTCAATGAAATGTTTTCCTTAATCGCAATTGGCATGTACTTATTCTTCACTGCACCATTTAGTTACTTCACTGAAAATAAGGGTTCATTTTATTATTCATAGCGGATGCGTTTATAAATAATGTCATTTTACACCAAAATCTGGCCAGTTGTAAAGGGAAAAAAGTGCACAACTGTTTTCGCATCATGAGAGAAGAGTAAAAGGTCTCCGTTGTAAAAGGTCAGCTGATGAGAGTGACTAATGAAATGCCAAAAAACAGAATTCCACTCTAGCATATAGTGCACATTGCCTCTGACACGAACTGCGTGATAGTTTAATACACCAAATTAGAGGGACATTTGATAGTGCATTATCTCAGACTGTCTGTAGAGATAAATAAACTCAAATGTACTGCTGTAATTAATATTATAAAATAAAATAATTTATTTGAGGACCTTTAGGATTGTCCAAACTAAACCACAGCTTCTGTTCATTTTCTTCAACATGCCAGAAAACAATGGTAGCACTTGTGATTGAAACTACTTTGTAGGACGTAGATCCATCACCGAGTTTCCACACTGCAACCAACTGAATACCATTTAGCCCAACACTCCCCTTCCAAACTGTGCTGGCCCTCAGGTAACTTAACAGGGCAAAAGGCCATTCTGGATTACCGTAGGAACAAGGCGGCGCAACGTGGCGGACTCTGAAGACGACCTGCTGTCTATACAGATGGAAATCGGCAATCAAAAAAGCAATTTGAGGTCTGGCAACGTGACACATGAATCAGAGGCCATATGCAAATATGGCAGCATTAAGTTGTGTGAGAAAAAAAAATACATTTAAAGTTTTTAAAATTCAGGCGACAACAAGAAAACAGTTGGTCACAAAAAGGGATGTGGAAGGTTTTGAGAAATGACTCACTCGGAATCCACTTTGTTACTGCAAATGGAGCAACTTACCATCATCTGTTCTGGTGCCCGTTGTTTCTTGGCCATTTCTTATCAAGTGGACAGCAGCAAAGAACAAGTTATAAAGGCAACGCTGCCGTAGCTCATGTGAGACAGCCCATCACTCATGTGATGTGTGCTTGTGTTATTAGCTGAATCTGCCTCCCTGCAAGATGAAGGACAGGAGTAAACACATGCTGTGTATCGAGCAAATTGTGTTTGGTGCCTTTGTGAGAGTGTGAATGTGTGTGTGTGTGTGTGTAGGAGAGCGAGAGCCTGAGTTAATGTACCTGTTTACTGCCAAAGGTTTCTACCATCAAATGTTTTAGTAAAATAAAATCCAGCATTTAAGCCCATTTCACAGCAGCGACTTTGACATGTCATAGTAGGGCACACGCAGGTGGAATTGATTGAATTAATCATGCTTCCAAATTTGTTTTGTGCGTCTCAGCCATTTCGAGTGAGCCAACGTGCACAATGCAAGCGAGCTGGCTCACGTGAATGGAACAGGGCCATAATTAATGTTATTAATTACACCATTGTTTACCCTGCAATGGACCTGGAAACAGCTGGTGCGAAAATGCACCAATACACCACCAGTATATTTCTGAAAGATCTTAACTGCTGAATGATTTCAGTATTAATTCATGCTAGCAGTGTAAATATTTTATACACAGCTCCAGATTCTTGGCGACTCCTGGCTGTTTTTTTTGATGGCGTCAGTCACGGCGCTCAAACATATTGAAGTTTCCGGACTGTTGTTTTCTGTAAAGCAATCTGTCATTCCTCAGAGCAATGACAGCTTGTCTCTTCCTCTGTTGCGAGGTGACGTTTGTCTCCCATGATGGCTGTTTAAAAGTCTGCAACCACTTTCGCACATAAACCACAGGGTTTTCTCCCTGCCCTCGGATGTTCACCCCTGGTCACTGCCTTTCACGTGCAGGTCAACAAACACGCGGTTAAAACAGCAACATTGCAAATTATTTAAGATTCAGTGCTAGTGAAAACGGAGCTTAACGCAATTTGTGTTTGACATTTTGGTTTTCAAAAACATTTTCTACTCTCAACAGAAATTATAAATTAAGAAGATCATAAGATATGGTATAGAAGAAGGATGTTAAGGTGGCATGAACTTCTAGTGAAAATAGGATCAAAAGACTTGAAGATTTGATCAAATGGCTCCCAAACAGGACAAGTGACTCCAATGAAATGTTAATGTCTTCCATTAAGAAGACTGAAGTGGGGCACTAGCACCCGTATCGTACATCCTTACAGTCGCCCTGTTGTCCTGTACTGTGTGACCGTAGGTGAGCTTTGGAAAACGAACCGGTGGGTAACATTGAAACTTACTGGAAACCGCCACAAGTAACTGGACTTTTACTGGTGCGGCGCGTTTCAAGTCACATCTCCCTTTAATGCTCTGCCGGCAGAGGTTATAAAACGCGTTGTACTCTGTGCTCATCAGGAAGCTGCGTATTCATACACATTCGTGCACGCAGCACAGCACTGTAGGAATCAAACTGCCGATCCAAACACTGTTACCAGTGAGCTTCATAGACGCTGTTAGCCAAACAGGTTTGCAGGTGTTACCCAGTTCATTGTCTCGGACTTACCCTCGACAAAAAGAGATTGCATATCCTTTCCATATTTACAGTGACATTCCACACAGGGCCAATCAGTTGAGTGATTCATCTGAAAATGCAAAGGCATCTTTGGAAATGTGTTATTGACAGTGAGCAACAGCATTAGGGTGTTTACGTGCCGCACTCTGGCCTGTGGGCAGCTTTATTGCTTGATGGTGCTGATGTCTCCTGATTCCACCGCTCTCGTCTGTGCATGTGTGTCAGAGCGTAAAGGTGTGTGTGTGTGTGTGTGTGTGTGTGTGTGCACCCATGGCCTGCAGGGCAGAGGGCTCTGTCAGGCCCACAACTGAGTGATGAATGTGTGTGCAGAGAGGGGAACCAGGTGCCAACTGCATTGACTCCTCCGCTGACTGTGTTCACGGCGGTGTGTGTGTGTGTGTGTGTGTGTGTGTGCGCACGCGTGTGAGACAGAAAGTGAGTGTGAACAAAATGTCCCCCCAGGTGCATTTGTATTCTTTGCATGTGGGCATGACCAAGCAAAAGTTGAGTTAAGTGCATTTGTACACATGTTCACAACTAAATGTGCTCATGTGTGTGTGTGTGTGTGTGCATGTGCAGGATTCTCAAAAGCACAGCAAGATAATACTTCTCTCTTTCTCATCTCCCTCATCCTCGCTCATCCTGACACCCCCCATGCCCTCTCCGTCACACTGCTGCCTCTCATCACAAACCTAATCGTCTCACCCCCTCGGCAAGTACGTGCCGTGCGAATTAAAGCGCCACTGCCCTCTTTTTTCCTTCTTATTCCTCTTTGTCTTTTTCTTCCTCCTCCTCATCCTTCTCCTCCTACTCATTTTTTAGCTTCTACATGGAATGGGTGTCCGGACTTTAAGTGGCCACAGCGTTTTAATAATGTGTTTACTTATCTCCATTTAGCTATTGAGCTTCTGACATTTTCAATTTATGTTTGCAAATTGCAAACATTAACATGTAAATGTGGAGGATGCCTCACAGGGTTTCCGTACTCACTGAAACGGGGTCACGAAATAGGACAACGAACCAGTAATGGCACAGCTTGTTCCAAAGCATTAGTTTGCATCCATGGTTGTTGTGTAGCAACAAATAAACTGCACTGGCAGAAGGTACAAAGGTCTTCTAACGTTGATTAGGAGCAGGGTTTGTCCCCACAATATTGTACATCAAAACTATGTGATTACACCATACCTCTGTAACCAAAAAAAAGCTGAATGCACCTATTTACACAGTTTCCAAATGAGTTGTAGAAGCTCCAGCATTGAAACACCAAAGGCAATGAACTTTAAAAAATAAGATATTTGAATATGATGAATAATTATTGATTCTAAAAATAATAAATTACAACAAAATGGACATACAGCAAAAAAATGGTGGAATGTTTTGTTTCTATGAGCAGATATTCAGTATATATTCCCAATTCACTAAAAGTTAAGTAGTGCTCACTTTCTCTCTCGCCCAGAGCGGCGGGAGGATCTAGGCTGCTTAAGCAGACATACTGTTCTATGCCATTTTCTTTCTTGGTGAATTGTACTTCCCTGAAGACATTAACTATCTCTCTCACATGCACAATACTCTCCCGGCCCAAAAAATAAGGGATTAAGAGGCGTCATTTTAAATCAGCGTTTTCATGACCAACAACAATTTGGAAGGAACCTACCAAACGGCTCGCTGACCAGAGATGGTTTCTTCAAAGAACTGTTATCTTTATTTTAGCAGAAACATTTTTCTAACATTAAGGGTCACTTTGATAGAGCAACAAATCTTTTGTTGAAAAAATAAAACTCCTACGAAGTGCAAAACAGGAATCATTTTTACTTGAGTTTTAAAAAACACATGTTCCAAGTTCTCAACTGCTAAAACGGACAAAGTCCTGTATGAGTGAGTGCTTCGTCTGACTTTTTCTTCTTTACATTTAAATTTCACACGGATGGGGAAATGCATAGCGTTTAAAACTAAACCATCAGTACTTCATCCAGCTGGGCAGGGACACAGTACAATGCAATGAGAAAGAGCGTATCACATAGCAGCTACCAGCTTCTCGCTGAGGGCTTTTCAATCAAGCAAGGAGCCCTAATTCATTTTCTCCTCTAAGCCACAGTTGGTTGCAGTTGAAACCACAATTACATGGACAGACAGAGTGACTTACTGCTCATGAGAGGAAAAGAAAAAAAAAGGCAAAGTCTATATTCGGGAGTTCAAACTGCGTTTGGTGCAAGCGCAGCTCTGTGGACTGTAACAGAGACTGCCTGTGGCTGGGCAGAGGAGTAAGGCAGGAGTAATCTATAACTGAGAGGCTAGTAATGAGAAAGATGTGCCAGCCGTCTGCTCACTGTGATAAGATGAGGAAGTTCCCTCAGGGCCCCGAAGCATCTCTGACCCAAACAACAACAAAGACAACAAACGGGTTACTGCCCAAACCCGCTGCTGTTTCCACCCATCGTTTCCTTTCCTTTATCCCTTTGTTTTCTCTCCTCCTCTTGCTGTCCCTCACAGCCCCCTTTTGTGTACACTGTTTGCTCTCGCGCTCCTTTTAGCCCTCTTTTTTCCAACGTCCCTCTATTCTTCTCCTGCTCTCCATCCGTCCCCAAATCCGATTCCGCACAAAGCCCTGCTGCCATGTAATCGGTTTCATCAGCATTTTTTATTAGCTAAAGAAGAATACATCATGGTAATTAAGGGGAGTGCGGCCAAGCGTGACGGGGAGAGGCTTCACCCATCCGCTGATGTGGAACAAGAAGGAAAGAAAGAGGAAGAGAGAGAGAGAGAGAGAGAGAGAGAGAATGGGGCTAGTGCGAGAGCAAGGACGAAGGGAAAAAAAAAAAAAAAATAGGCGGACGGCAGACAAAGGGCAAAAAGAAAACGGGAGAACAGAAAGAGAGAGAGAGAGCGAGAGAGAGATAAGGAAGGTTTGAATGGCGACAGGAAATGAAAGGCTGCAGCCTGAGGGTCACAGTGATTTTTGTCGCGCGCTTTAGTGTTGTGTGAAAGCGCACGCCGTCGGAATGGAAATGAGACTAATGTCCCGTTAATGTGGTCCGAGTCACACTGCACCAATACGAGGACCTCGGCTGCCGTCATCTGCCTAATCCCCTGTGTCCACTTAAATGGCCCTTTCAGGACAAGTGCGCCACGAGGGCGCAAACGGAACGAGGACGACGCCGCCGTTTCACGCTAGGCCGACTTTTATGTTCTCCACACCGGCTGCATGAGACACGCGTTAATGAAGTAGACAAGAGATGCTCCTCGTGTGGAGCAACTTGAGATCACCGAGGAGCACTGGGACAGATAAAATCCTACTTACACTCGTGTTGTATTCCTTTTCAAGAGTTCTTGACACGACAACTTGCATCGCAACACTTTGCCTCATAATAAAGACAACTGTGCAAAAGAGGGATTTTAAAAAGGAGTGCATTTACAGTTTTTTTTAATACAGCATTGAACCTCCCCAAGTTTGCTATAGTCGTTAGTTTGTGCACGCGTGTGGAGTGCATGCATTTCTCACACAGTTGCTGGAGAAGCCGGTGGACCGGAGAGACCCAACTTAAAGTATATTTCCTGAAACACCGTTCTGCTGCCGAGCTGTGCTAACATTAATTTTCTGCTGAAACGGCCACTGGCCTGCGAGAGCAAGTTTGCCGAGAGCTGAAATATCAATTATAATGTTCTCCCTGGCAGAGAGAGGGAAGCTTTAATCTTCACACAACCAATCAAAACGTCGTCGTCAGGACCGGACTGAAAGGGGGAGTTGTTGGCCACTCTTAAAAAAAGGGCAGCACTTTCCTCCCGTCTATATATTGACGTGAGAGAGGTCTGTTGGGGGACCACTTTGTTGCCGTGCTCAGCTTCCTGTGTTTCTCGCCTTCTTTCTGCTCCGTATGCCACGTGGGAGCACATGCACACCCGAACACCTATGTGGTGATACGGTGTGGAGCGTAAGCAAGTATGCACAGGATTTAAAAACCGGCTAAAACCCGGATGGGTCTTTAATCGCGCTTATGACACAAATTTTAAACAGCATCAGCACTCACATACGACCCATTTAGAGATACCACTTCGCTTGGATTGAACACCAGTGCACACACAGGCACTATATTATCATCCATGTTCCGTTTCTTAACAATTAAAATAAGCCTAAACCCAAACCTGAATATTAAGTGAATACTGACTGAAACCAGAAGCATTATCTCAAACAGGCCCCTTCAATAAAAAGGGGCTAAAGGGGAGTATCTTTAGCTCAAACATGGAGAAAAAGTTAAAGAAACACACACACACACACACACACACACACACACACCCCTTTGCCTCCACAGAGACATTATACACTAAAACGTCCTCCCAATTCCTCTGTCTTCTTCACACAGCAGCGGCCCCCACCGAGCAGCTGGCTGGCATGTGAAGACTGTAATTTTCCGCCACACTTCCCCTGCTGTTTGCTGGCTCTTTCCTCGGCGCCGTGGAGATAGCGAGCGAGCGAGCGAGCGGTGAACAAGGTGCGGGCCTCGCCAGCTCTCCTGCCTCCGTGCGATTATTAATGCGGCAGCAGCCAGCGTGGCCGCCAGGTTAAAGTAGCAATCAGCACACACTAAATAAGATCATTCACAGCCTCTTTAAAAGGCTGACGACAGGGCTGCAGCGACACACACACACACACACACACACGGATGAAGGAAGGTTCAGGTGAATGGGAAGAAAGGGTGAAGTGCGCACACACACACACACACACACACACACACACACAGCAGCCGTATGTGCAGTGGATACTAAATCAGAATGTTTATGTATGAAAAAAGCATGCATCAATAACTAGCACCAATGCATAATACAATAAAGTAAGGCTTAAAGAGTAATAGATCAATGCATTCAGTTCAATAAAGCATATACATTCACAGGTACATTTTAAATGAGACTGCAGCCTAAAAAAATATGCTTTACTTTCCGCATAGAGGCTTTATGCAAGTCACCCGAGACTCAAGCATAATGCATTCAGACAAAAAGAAACTAAATTAAAGTTCCACCAATCTATGCTGAACATAATTAATCAATTCACCAGTGGATTATCAATAAGTAATTTACTCAATATTGATAGTAGCTCACTACAAACAAAGAAAATTGATATACCGGTCAGTGTAATAAGTGTATTCTTTGTAACATCTGTGCTCCTTGTGAGGCTCCCCCGGGGGGGGGGGGGGGGGGGGGCGGGGCCTGTAATAAGTGTATTATTTGTAACATCTGTGCTCCTTGTAAGGCTCCCCCGGGGGAGGCGGGGCCTCTCAGGCAGTGCATGCCGAGAATGGAAATCGATGAAAAGGGGATTGAAGTGTAAACAGATTATAAACACTATGTTCGGTGCCCATTTCACTGTATTACACACCGCTATGATTCCCAATACATGACTGGGAGCACAATGGATTTTCAGGCGTAAACTCTGCAGAAATCCATCGGCAATTTCAGCCTGATCAATTGTCTACTCGAGCGCCCCACACTCTCAGTTTAGCGCGTTTTGATGTCCTGCTGAGTTCAACAATGACAAACTAGTTACTGCGTGGATGTTTAGAACGAATACTCACAAATGTCTATGTCTATTTTTGTTCTTGTGCACACAATGTGAAAATAATATTTACTTTTTGTACTACTTTTTGGACTCAAATGAGTGAAAATGATTGAAACAAGTGAAATGAAACAAATTCATAGTCCCAATTGATACGGTAAGTACGGTGGCGTCACAGCGTAAACTTCCATCCTCTAAACAGCATGCGCCTCTGAATAAACCTGCTATAGTATCTACATGATTACACACGTTAGATGAGTGAGCTCACCTTTAGAGTTGCAGGGATGGAGTTTGCACATTTTAAAATAGGCCTGGGGTTCTCCAAGTTCCTAATTTTAGGATGCTTGAGTGGATGTAAACAGAGAGCATACAGCTGAAAGGGATTCGGCTACAAACGCAGTGGAAAAACAGATTCCATCTTAAAAAAAAAGAGGACCAGCCACACTGAATTTGAAAAAAAATTAAACTTTGTGGATCCGTTCTATGTCAAAGCCTCTGCTAATTATCGCGTCGGTTCATGTGCAAAATCAGCAGTTCAGTAACAAAACCTCGACCACATGGCCCCTTTACTTCAGGCAGTCAGTTCGCATCACGTCTAACCACACAAATCCTTTAACATTCTTCTGTACACTGTCTAGCTACCTGTTCGGCCCCCTTTCACACGCTGAACGTTTGCCAGCTCTCCCTGTATGCTGACGTATCTTTTATTTTGCCCTCTTTGCTCTTATGATGACAGCCACGGATTCATTTTTCAAACTTTCTTGAAGCTCAGCTATTTCGGTGTTCTGAAGACACAAAGGGCAGCCATCTCGCCATCTGTGAGCCGCGGATTACTGGTTTACTTTATCTGTATGTCTGACCATGCATCTACGTCTCGCCTGTGCAGCCCGATGGTGGAAATGTGCATGCAGCATCGCCGCCGTGCCCGCTCTGCATTCTGTTCTCAAATATCCATCTGTCTGAGCAAAGGACCCTTCTATAATCACATTATAATCCTCATAAAAGTTTCTGAAATTTGGTGACCAATGTTTGATCAAATATATTTGCCCCGAAAGGCTAAATTTGAGACATTATTGAGAGGAACAATGTTTTCACACAATGTTTTGTCATGTAGTCGACCTGAAAAACTTTTAAACTGTAAAATTCCATCTAATGTAAAATGTATGACAGACATAAAATCCTATTGAATCATCATCATCATCATCATCATCATCCTACACCTCCTAGTGGATGCAAATCCAGCCCATGTATATTGATAACTAGAGGTGTGAGTGGATTGACGCTGTTTGCTGAAGGCTCTTCAGTGGTTGACGTGAATGCATGAAATGTAGCAATAGAAATGGTTTATTTAGTCAGTTAAGTATTGGGATGGAGTGATAGAGACGAGGAACAGAAATGAGAGACAAACACAAATAGATAATAAAAGAATCTGATGTGCATCTAACGTTCCACTTCTGAATAGGCCATTTTTACACAATGCAGAACTTAATGTCTCACTAGTAACTGACTTAACTGCTCACCCACCCCTCCAACAAAACGCATGTCAACCAGGAGATTGCCAACACTGACTTAAGTGTTTATTACTTAAAGCAGTGGGTCTCAAACTTTTAGAAGTACCACCTCAGAAAATACTTGGCTCTCCAAGTACCACCATAATGACCAACACTATACAGTAGTGTAGTAGGCCTAAGTATTCATTAAAAACAAGGCAGAGGTTTTATTCCTAAAAAAAGTATATTTAATATTGTCACCCATTGTAACATTTTACACAGTTTCAACAGTAAGACTGCGCTTAAATATGGGTTAGTACTTAAATGATTCAAAATGATTAAAATGTATTGCACATAAAAGTCAAATAAACATTGCACTAAAATTCATGTAAAAACTGTTCTTAAAGAGTAAATAAAACTGTACTGTACTTAAATGTTTAGTAAAAAAAAAGAAAAAAAGAATTGTAAAAAAAATGCAATTAAAAAATAAATAATTAATTCGTTTTTCAGTGATTCTTTGGCGTACCACTAGAGGGAGGCCCGCGTACCACTAGTGTACCGCGTACCACACTTTGAGAATCACTGACTTAAAAGGATAAAATAATTAATCGTTTTAGAGACAGTTTGTCGTGCAAAAACCCAAAAGCCTAAGCAATCCAATAGGTAAACAGACATAGTGTGATATTTACAACCAACCCTTGTGTGAAGTGAACTGATAGAAAGAGCGTGTGCAGAGGAGATGAAGTGTTGGAATTTTTTTTAATGCTCTGCGCTTCCACAAATATGATGTGATTGAGCGATGGAAAGGGAGGGTGGGGGGGGGGGGGGAACAACAACAAAGCATTCATACAAAAAGTAACGTTAGGCGAGGAGATAGCGTGAGTGGGGATAGGTGGTATGTTGAGCCATCCATGGTGAGCAACCGAGTGTTTTTGCTGCTCTGGAGAGAGGGGAGGAATAGTCACTGGGCAGATAGATGGAGGGAAAAAAGCGTCACTGTGGCACTGATAAAGTGACTGAGGACCACTACTGCCACACTTGGACAATTCCAGACACAATCTTCTCCCCTCTTTTCTTCTCTTTCCTCTGCTGCTAACCCATTCTTGCTGGCATAATTATGGCCGCTTCTGTTGCTCGCGCCTCTCTCCCTCTACACACACACACGCACGCACGCACGCACGCACGCACGCACTAAACCTTCTAGTGTCTGTCAGATGTGTGGCAAAGTAGGAGGGGAGGTGCTTTGGGATATGGTGAAGACAACCGACAACCGTTCATTAAACAGGCCAAATTAGAGGCTTTGTAACTCCCTCCTCCCACCTCCACCTTAATGGCCCCAGCCTGCGCGTCCTGCATCTCGGCTCACTCTTCAAGCTTGTGTACGAGAAATAGTTTCTGATCTGCACTTGCACATGATCACCGGAGTGTAAAATGGCTTCAGTCGGGGTACACCACAAACCCAAATAAAAGGGAAAAAGTTCACAGTTGACAGCGTGCAGATTCGCTGAAACCTAAAATAAAGCCAGACGGGTGCTGAAGGGTTGACATTGCGTATAGACGTGCGGTCGGGGCATCTGCATACGGGGCGGCTGCCTCTGCCGCCAGCCACCGCCGCCATGACAGATTAGGAATTGTTTGTGTGTGGGGGGGGCGGGGGAGGGATTCACCGCAAATAATGAGAGATGAGTTTAAAATTGTAGCTCAGGCACTGTGAAAAAAAAGGGGCCCTGTCAATAAGGGGCGGGTGTGATGCAGAGCGACGGGGGGGGGGCAGGTGGGCGAGAGAGGATTTAGGGGTGAGAGACACAGCGAGAGACGAGAAAGTCGAGGGAGAGACGAGAATGAGGGATCAGGGGATGACTTTGTTTTGGTTTACTGCTTATTACCATCATAATCCTTTGTCCCGTTTTCCACTCTGCAGTCCGGGCACACCTCTCGCCTCGTCTGCGCGTTAGACACTGTGATTGCCTTGTATTTAAGAAGCCTTCTGTGAGCCTCTGTTCCGACAAATGCTTTTCCAATACCAATCACAGCTGAGTGCACCTCATTTGAATCTGTGAAAGGGGTTTTGATTCCATCAGCAGAATGCTCCTCCAAGCGCGGCGCCGACCATTCAATACTGTGGCGACGTGTGTAGAGCCGGAATATTCTCACCTAGCGTGTGCGCACACGGCAGAGGGTTTGGGGGCGAAGGCTGCCGAAGCCTCTTTAAACCGTGTTGTTCATTAATCCCCCTTTTATTCTCGACACAGGGCCTCATTAGCTCGTCCGCTTTGTGGCATTTGGAAATTATAAGCCGTGCGCCGTGAGACTTTCAAAATGATGAAAGAGAAGCGTTTTTTGCCGGTCGTAAACTTTGATGAGGAGTAATTGTACACCCGGTTTTAGCGGTTTGATGGTGTTTGTGCCACCTGATCAACCGTTTAATCTGCACGCATACATTTAGCGTCTATATTTTACTGCGTCTGACTGCACGTGGTACAGACCAGCTGCCGATATCTCCACTGCAGCAGCTTGTTGACCTTCAAAGTTATCCGTGCATATCTTTTGTTAGAGTAATTGTCTGCCTTTCCGTCTGTGAGGAGTTTAGATAATGCATCCAAATTAAAATCTTTTGTAAATCCCGCTGCTTGATTGCTTTGGAGCCACTGAGAGTTGTTCAACGTTAAAGGTGAAGGAGTTCCCGATTCCCAAAGTCATTTTTATCTTCATTATTCAGGCACGTCTTGGAGAAAAACACTGTGCCTCGTGCAACACAGTCAGCTCACGTGCTTCCTGTTGTGAGGGTTGGGCTCAAATTATAGATATGGGTCAAATCAGATCAAACTTTGAGGTTATATCAACCATATGGCGCGTTTGTAAGTAGTTTACGTTCTACTTACTGTATTTATAAAACAAAAGCCACAATCCAACTATTCCTCTTACATTGAGGCGCCACAACTGCTGCCAAACTTCATAAAGCCGTCATATTATGGGCATATTACACACAAAAACAGGAAAACAAAACCCAAGGATGCGATGGAGGGAACGCATACGACTTCACTGTACTAGTCGTAACCAGGGTCGCTTCCTCTGTGGGCTGCGAACACAACAGTCAGCATCTGCTTTCATGCTAAAATGGTACAAAGCCATTCTGCAGTGGACTGCACAAACTGAAAGAATTCACGCAGATGTTGTATAAAGTGGCAAAGGCTGCAGAGATGCAGCGTGAAGTGATACCCTCTGAAGGGCTGTGTAACACAAACTTTTCTGAATGGAACATAAAATAAAAAAATGAATAAAAACACAAGATTATTTGTGCCACAAACTAATCTTTGATTAGGGCGACAAATCCTGCATTAGAAATGGAGAAGCGTCTACACATGGTTGACAGTTTGTTAGTTGCACCATGCAGTCTAACACTCGAGTCCTAAAATAAATCCTACCTTCATGACTCATGGCGGTGATCATTTTCCGTTTTTTTTTTTTTAAACTTGTTGGAGGCTGCAGTTTATGATGCTGTTGAAATTATAGCGCGAGAAATTTCTTATTTTCATGCCTTCATTGGTGTGATTCGGGAGGGAACTGTTGCATTAGACTGCATACAGTCCAATAAAACAGTTTCAGCTCAATCTACCAAAGAAAAATTGGAAATGGTTTATTCATTTTTTTCTTACAAAAACCAACTTCTGGACAAAATTCTTTAGACAAAAAAAAAAAAAAACATTTGCACAAAAACATGTTCCGTGTCAAAATACTCATGCTGGGCTGTTTTTTTTTTCACTAGGCTAAAAGGAAAATACATGTGGACCTGAGACAACATAATTGCCCAGTATCCAATTTATTCTTTGGAAAGAGAGAAATGAAAAGGAAAAAGTGTTTAAAACATTTGCCCGGTTCCTGATATGGTTCCATCCAAAGTGTTGGTTTTCCTGTACAGCAGCTGCGGAGAGTTTGCTGTACCACGTGTGGTCAGTACCCTCTTTATCACAGTGACAAAATTACAACCCGAGTGGAAACAAGAAAACGGTCCCACAGCACCTAAAGCAGTTTGACGTAATCAAGGAAGATGAGAGTCTCCACATAGCAGAGCTAACAGCATTAGGAGCTGAACACGTGGAAGGGATTCTGCTACATGACGTTCACCGTCCTTTTATCCCACCCCCCCTTTTTATTGTTGACGACAACCTGCAGTTTGACACTCAACAAAAGTCTGTGGTCTCACTACAAAATGGTTGTAACCTTCCAATACAACCGAGTTAGAGAATTGCGACAGAAACACTTAATGAGATGTGGCAAGGTGACTTTGCAAACATGTTTAAGTCTGACAAAAGGGAGCAGCAAGTTCGCAGAAGTAATGACGCTGTAAACTATGGATTTAAGTACTTAGTCATTCAGGTTTTAAACTGCTAAGCAAGCATCGTTCACTGAAAAAAGAAAAATTACTACTTAGTTGTGTTAAGCCCGACCGAAATAATGAGTGTGATAGAGTGCGAGGTCAAGACATTTTCAATACCAAATGTTTGGTTAATGTGTAAAATGTTAGCTCTCTCAATATGTACCATGAAGTGTCACATGTTTCAATTTCCCACAAAATACGGTCTGTGTTCATCAATATGGGAATATTATAATTTCAGAAACGGGGACAAATCCAACCAGGGAGTCAAACCAAATGATATGTCAATGCGGTACAAATACAATATATGTCAACTGCATTCATTTTTCTGTTATATCAAACACAATTTCATGGTTGAAATGGTGGAAGAGGATTAACACCCCATTTATATACCTTTCCGCTAATGCTGTAGTTTATAATCCTCCCAGCACCCGGGGCACGGATGTGTTCTGTCTGCTAGTTTGACTCCCAGTGAGCTGGCTGGCCCGGATGGCTGATGACTAAGGTAGTGACTGAGGGAGTGCAAAGGCTACAGGGAAATCAAGAGTTGTTGTACCCAGCAGCCACGAGAGGGACTTGACAGATTCAAAGGATTATGTACTGGGGGGCTAACAATACTAATGGCACTTCTTTTGCATTATGATAATTGCCAAGACAAAATTGCCACCTAATTTCTCCCTGTTTCTAATTATTGAGCTCTTCAATGCAAGCAGGCAGTGGGAGCAGAGCATTGGCAGGCAATTAAACTCCTGCAATTATGGCTCTATTGTAAAGCGCAGCTTTACCAAGGATTTTGTAGGGCAGACAGTGATTGCTCTCCGATGCAATTAAATACAGGATAAATCCGGAGTGGACCTGTGGACGGATCTTTTAAAAGTTCACCGCTGTGTTTTCCAACAACCACTGCCACCCCCCCCCCCCTCAAACAAAAAAAAACCTAAACCAAGTCTGTTAGGAAGGTCACCTGCCAAAAGAGGCACACTTACAGAGACAAAGCATCACGCCTGCTAGAGCACCCCCACTGGATGCTCACTCTGGATCCACCCAAAACACGGAGCATTTGCATAGCGACCGTTTCCAGGGAGGCATGCAGGAAAGGATTAGTGCTCCTCTTCGCCTAGCGTGTCGAAGTGAGCGGTGACCCAATGCAAATGTGTGCGCTAGGATGTTTAGAGCTATGAACTGTGGGATATGGAGGTGCGTGGCCATCTGGAAACTCTGTGACAGGATGGTGTTTATGGGAGACTGGGGGGAACAAACAGCCACATCCTACTTTGTCTCATTTTGTTGTACAGAAGCCACTGATCCAGTGCAGTGTACTTAAAAGGCTGGTTTGGGACCACAAGCAGGAAGAGATAAATCGGTCAATAAATTAGTTTAAAAAAGTGAAATGCAAAGCTGCAATGGCGTGATGCCAACGCTGAAATGGAAGACTAGGAAAGTGATCAGTGAACGGTCAACAACATGGCATGTTTTGCTAAATTAGGCTACAGACAGTGAAGACACGACCATTAATGGAGAGCTGTGGGATGGAGCATCGTTTAAAACTTCAGGGTGGGTAACGATGTATCGGCTGGGCAGCATATGACCTTGGAACAGACTTGAGCCACATATGTATCGTGTGCAGGCTCTGCATTTGTCAAAACCCTGGCAACAAGCAGCCCAGAAACACAAAAACACAAGTCTCAACACCATCACATGTCATGATGATGCATCTACACGCACGCTCGCACACCTTAGGCCCAATACTCTTTATTTACTTGCGTTGATTTCCTCTGGTACCAATGCTGCTTTACAATATATAAAAATGTCAGCACATTTGTGTATATTCACTCCCAGGGAACAAAAGTACTACTACTAACGTTGAGAACAGACGTAAATGCAGCATCATCAGAAAATGTGCAGTTTGCTTTTACAAATAGTCTGATAAGGCTGTAGCAGTGCAAACCATGCAAACGGCAGGCTTCTATCAATGAGATCAAATTATGGGCAGTAACACCGGAGCATATACATGCATTGTTGACGTAGACTCCCTTGAGGGTGTGCAGGCAATTTAAATATTACAAGCAAAACCGGCGTAAAGATGAAAACTACTGTAGAAACAGATAATTATATGCACATTGAGTGCAAAAAAGGAAGTAAATTGCAGCCTGGAAGGGCAGACACATAACCAAACACATTTGTAGTAACGGGGTATTAAATGCAAAAACAAATCACCATTATATTGTATACTTTACATTCATCAGACTTCATCAAATGCCTTGCTGCTTTAGACCATCAACCACATGGCATTACTAAGAACATCAGTTCCGTTTATGTTGTCTTGGATGCTAATATCCACTATTCAGATTTGCCATTATTTTTGTGACACAACTCTGTGTACAAATATACAGTATATAGCATTCCACTCCAAAATGAAAAGCCACAGAATAAGTGAATACTTGTTGAGAGGCTTTAATTTACTTTTTTTTCATTTGTTTTAACATGGCAAATTAAGTCTTGTTGTAATTGATCAAAAATGTTTGAGAAATTCCATTAACTTTTAGCCCGAGGCCAAACGTAAAAATAAGACGTTATCAATTGCTGCTGCCAATTAAAATAAGAGAAACCACAGTTATTCAACATGTGTGCAATAATACACCGCGCCGCATGGATTAACAGGGTTCAGCTCCACCCAATTCAATTGTAATGTTGAACCAAAAGAACACCCCCTTTTTAAAACCACATCATTTATGAGGCAGTGGGTTTGATCTGTAAAGCTGTTCAGGGGAAGAACCTAAAGATCTCACTTTCATTGCCTCATGAATCAAGCGTTGCCACGTCAGGTTGTTTTTTTTTTCTGCACCATATGCTTCCACAAGTGCAAGAAACTTTTTTTTTTTTTTTTTTTTTTGTCTTCCTATTGTCAGTTCTGGTAGCATGGCATGTATTCCCACTACATCTCTTTCATGCCCTTTCCCTCCTCTCCCTCTCTGTCTGTCTCTCCGGTTCCTCTTTCACAAGCATCTTCAGTGAAAGTTTCCTGCCACTGTGTGAGACACATCTGCATTGCAGTGCTTAAGGGGAAAGCGGCGGCTGGAAAGGGGGGGGGGGGAAGAGATGTGTGCGAATGGCTCAGGGCAGGGATAGAAAATGACACAATGACAATGAGCGAGCCTGACCCGACATTTACCAAAACTAATGGATTTATGAGTGACGGGACAACATCGATTCGAGCACCATTTTGCAGAGCACACTGCAGTTTCTCCGCATTTATTTTGCTGCCTTTGACAGAAAAATGAAAACATGCACATTTCAACGTCCAAAAGCCTGATATGAACACAACCATTTGCACCTCAAAGTGCTGTCACAGTGAAATCACAGAGAGGGTCATCAACCCCCACCTCCCTCCAAGCCTCCCCGTTATTAATGGCGTCATCATTTTTCCTCTGCTCACTCTATTTCCCTTCTGATAGTGGCGCTTGCTTCATCGTGTTCTGCCATGTTTCTGTAATTGCTCCAACAGCCTGCCTTATGCTGAGCATATAGTTTCTCTTTATGCGTGTGCGTGTGTATATGCGTCTGTGTGTGTGTGTGTGTGTGTGTGGCCATGTGCCCCCCCCACCAGGGCCGGCTGCGAGTTTGTGGGGCAGGAACTGAGCCGCGGGCGAGCACCACACGGAGCGAAAATGACAGCCTGCAGGCCGCCATTGGTTGATGACCGTGAAAACACTCGCGGTTAACGTAAAGTGAGCGACCGGCTGTCACGGTGAGGGACTGCGCCGACGTGCAGCCCCTCGCAACAGCACCACAAGACCCTCCGCAACTCGACTCTGCAGTGCCGCAACAAACGGCAACAATTCATAACAACAACAACACCAACAACCACTTCAGAGATGTGGAGTACACAGCAAAGAGGGGAATGAGTAAGACACCACCTATATGGCAGCGTTGGGGAAGAAATGTGTTTTTATTTTTTGTTCTGGTGTGCAGGCGAGGGCGGGCTGTTGGGAGGAAGACAGGGAAGTGAGGGTGAGGGGAGGAATGCCAACACCGTTACAGATGCCAGCCAAGGTCAGATAGAGCTGAGGAGAAAGTGCTTGTGGAGCCACAGGAGCAGAGGCCGGCTCCGTGGAGGCGGTGTGAAGGAGTGAGTGACCAACCGCGAGCCTCGCTGCCTCCAACCATCATTAAATGAAGCCACTTATGGAAAGAAAAAATAAAAAGCGGCACTCTGAAAACTCTGGTTTCATTTAGCCAGCCGGGGAAGGGTTTCATCTTTGACGGAGAAACAAAAAGCGGTATTTCTTTTTAATCTTATCACATTCCTGTCGGCAAACTAAGGTCCCTAAAGTTACACTGAGAAGCAATAAATGATGTGCCAACATCGTGTAGCAGGAAAAGGATGATTATAGTGCCGTTTTTAATAATCAATTGTAACCTATCTGAGGTTAAATCAAGACGTCTTTAACCCCGTGCCCCCTTGCATTTCTGTTTTTCTCTTCTTGCTCCGACTTTAACACACACACACACACAGTTTATTATGCAGTAACATTACCAGATCCCCTTAGGCAGCTGTGCATCTCTGTATGACTGATGAGGGTAATTTCTCCCAAACAACAGAATGATCACTTTGGTGGTGAGCCCGACAGATCCTCCCCTCCTCTCCCCGGCTTTCCTCTCTCCTGTTTTCTTTTAGCTAACAAAAAAAAAAAAAGATGCATTTGTCACTGGTCTCCTGCAGCGTCTGGAATGGCTCCAGAGATAAATGGCTCTCCGACCCCATGTAAAACGGGATTAGAAAAAAAAAAGTAAATCATTCCATGAATCAAATCGACGAATTGACTCTTCAATGACGATTCTGATTCAACTCCTGCCAATACAAAAGACACCCGACGTCCAGTTGCTAGTTGGAGCTACGCGTGGGGAAGCTTCCCCTTGATTACCATAGGGATCCAATATAATACACATGCCATTGTGAGTTAGTTAACCTCACAGGTAGGACTAGGTGGAGCCACAGTAGGTTTACACTCTGGATACCCCTGTGCACCACGGTGAGGTCTGTCTGCCTCCCTCTCGGCCTCGTAGGTTCAGCCTCAGTGGGCTGTCTTTACCTATTCTCCCATCTGTCAGTCACACACAAAAACAAATCCACCTGTCGACCGGGAGACCGGGCTTAACAGGGCGATGCCACAGCTGTCTGGGCCCGCCTCGGTGCCGAAGGGGGCGAGCCAGCGCCCTCCGCTGGTGATGGAAAGCCCATTATGGTGCTTATTACCCCACCTGTCAGCTCCATCTCCTCACCTGCACAGATACACCGGTCTAATGAAGACAGTCACTATTAATACAGCACCTTGAACATAGAAGTCATGCCTCAATGTTTTTTTATGGCCCTAGTGTGCCCGTTAAGAACGGGCTCTCCAGCTTTGTGACAATATAGCAGTTCAAGCATTAAAAAAAGAGAGGCATTCTTAGCGTGCCACTTGATCGCCTCAACAATGAAGCTATTAATGCTGCATTATGTAAATTGGAATGGTCACAAACATCTATTTGGGATAAAAGGCAAAGTACAGTGCAATTTAATGCTGCTAACTTTCAATGGCTCTTTGAAGGATGTTTTCAATTATAGCCGAGCTAATTTAATTCATTGTTTCGTAGCTGAAAATGCATTTTTAAAGGTTGACTGAGTCTCCATTTCAGAACTCAAGTGTAATCAGTCATGTACATTGCACACTGGAACGTCCTCTAAAGAGATTGACAAAGTTGCCGGGGATCTGCGTTCTTGGTTTTAAAGGGACAAAGTAGCCCTGCCCTTCTACTTTTCCCCTCAGATGGCAGGCTTCAGTTGTGGAGGGGAGTGTGTTCATCTAAAAAGATGAAAAGACCTGCGCCTTTAAGAGGGCTGTCTCCCCTTTCCCTCATGCTCCCCCTCAACCACACAGACACTCCTCCTGTGAGCATTTGTGAGGCAGCTCCTGTCCCTTATGTCTCTTTGTGGGGAACAGAACAGACTTCCCAGAGCACCACTGAAGACAAGACAGAGCTCAAGGGAGGACACCCCCAGGGGCGGACCTCCATGCCACCCTGGCCTCAACTACAGTGGATGCTGAGAGGAGCAGAGGGAGAGGAGACTCAGACCTACTCCATCTGGAGTAAGAACACCAAGAGATCCAAAACAGGACGTGGAACTTATCAGCTGGACAAGCCAAGAGGTCAATTTTGAGTTGAAGGGGACATTTTCAGCAGATCACAAAATCAACAGCGACGGACTGGATGGCGAATAGAAAAAGGTGGAGTTTTAATTTGAGCTTTTAGAATTTCTTGAGAAAAAAGTTTTGTCAAAAGGAGAATCAGCAGAAGAACGCATATTGTTTGCTGTTATTGAGGATAAAAGTACCGAATGAACAACGGCAGAAGGAAGAACATTTATGTTAATCATTTAAATATTTTTATCCATCACTGGAGCACTTTGAAAATAGTCATTTGTGGTATGAAATTGAGATGCTCTTTAAAGAATATCTTGAACGGTCCAGACAGCGCTTTTAATTCACCAGCCAGACATTTATCTTATTTCTCCAGCTCTTCCTGGGAGGCACCATTAAAGACTTCATTGATAGCGCTCTTGTGGACCGGGTGATATTTCTTGAAGTCTGGAAACTTTAAAGCTGTTGACTGGAGGGAGAGAAAAAGTGGCACATGCATGAGAAAATGATGTTGAGCAGTGTCGCATCTGGTGGAAGCGTATGTCTGAACTAACATTGCGGTGGCGCAGTGAAGACGAACAAAATGTTCCCAGGCTGTGGAGTGGTGAGCAGCCAGAACCAGTACCTGACCAGTGACCCAGTCAGGTCCCATCCCATGCAAATGGAAAACGGGCCGAGCCAAGGGTCATTCCCAGTCTACCACGATCAAACTCACAGCGGTTCTTGCCAGCCGACGGTGGTCAACAACGTTTCCTTCCCGCTGAAGCCGACACCACCGCCAGCCCCGCCCCCTGCGCTCAAACTAGGGCAGGAAGGGTTTAAGAAAGTCTGCCGAACTGAGGAGGACAGCCCCTGTCCCTTTCCGGGGCTGGCCTCCGGGGTGCTGGAGATGCGCGTGAAGGAGGGAAGTAAGATCCGCAACCTAATGGGATTCGCCATGGCGCGGATGCAGGCGGAGGCGGCCGTTGGGGAGGGAGGTGTGAGCGGCGGTGGCGGCGGCGGCGGCGGGCTCAGGCAGGTGGTCTTCACGGGATCGGGCCGCGCTGTCACGAAGACCATCACCTGTGCCGAGATCATGAAACGAAAAGTGGGCTCCCTGCACCAGCTGACCAAACTGCGGTACAAGGTGGTGAAGGAGGTGTGGGAGAGCAGCGCAGGGGGGGCGTCCGAGATGACGGTGCACCGGACTGTGCCCTCCATCAGCATCCTTCTCTCCAAAGACCCACTGGATCCACAGGAACCGGGCTATCAGCCGCCGGAAACTCTCAGCGCATTTTGGGACGAGAAAGAAGGGATGGAATCTGCCACGCGAACGGCATACAAGAGACCCCCTGGACCTTTGCCATATGGCGGTTTCCCCCCCTGTAAGAGAGCGTGTCTGGGGGAAGGCGTGTCACTCCACCCTTCACTCTGACTGGCCGGACCGGCGCCGAACGGCGAGGAGAGGATTGAATCGGGGGGGTGACGCTGCCCTCCACGCGAGCACAATGCTGAGACAATCAGAACACTCACTCAGACAGAACAGTGCTTTCTCAGAAGAACCGAGTTCCACTTTCCGCCTCCAGAGGTCAGTTTGACTGGGACCTGAAAGCTTGCCTCTGTACATGCAGCATTTACGACATTATGTGTTTCTGGGACTGTCCGACATGGACGCTCACATCCACATGATTGCGATGTGTGCTTTAAAACCTTTAACTGATTCACATCACGTTTGACACAAAAGAAAAGCCATGAATTGCAGAGGTTCCATATTGCCGCTTGCAGTAAACTATCTACGGCCTGCGGATGAAATTCATTATTAGAGTCATATTGAAATCATTTATTTTCCTTTATTCTCTTTAAGTGTAGCCTCTAAAAATGCACAAGGTAGACCCAAGACTATAAAATAAAAACAGTTGAAAGCCATTGATGTATGACAAATGCGTCGGATTATTAACTCATGAAAACAAAATTAAATAAATTGGGTGTTTTTTCCAATGGAAATTTTGTTTCATTTTTCTTACTCCCACATGATTGAATTTGAAAAACTCTGATTGAACAGAAAATCGCAGCGTGCTGATCAGTTGATAGGAATAACAGCGGTGAAATTTCTCTGTTAGAAAAAGCTGATTTAATAACAAAGCTGTTGATAAGGCACAGCTCCTAGACCAACCCAGCCTGACAGAAATGCCCATGGCAGAAATACAGGCACCGATTATCATTAAGATAACAACATAACATCACACAACACAGTGGAGAAGGGGATTAAAGCCTGTAAAATATGAAACCAAGGCAACAAGCTGTACAACGCGCCCATAGGCATACCCACCCAGCACATCCATTGTACGGCTTCCACGAGGCGATGTTCTACGGTTTCTCAAGCAAATTGGTATGTGGTCCAAAATGTTTGTTTTCACATTAACCTTACGCACCGGAAGTTGAATGACATCAATACGAGCCTACAGACGTTCTACCGTTGACGTTCATGCCTCTGTATTTTCACACCATTTAAGTATCATTTTAGTGCAAAAAAGGCGACGCAGATCGATTTCTGAAGCTTAACTGCATTCTGCAGACATCTACGGAAATTAGATCAAAATTCTACTTCTACAATATGCAAAAAAAGACAGCTGCCAGAATATGAATTGAATTTCATGGATTAAAAGATTTCTAGGCATAAGAACTACCTATCTACCGTTTTTTAAAAGTTTTACTGAGGAGAATAAATAAACCTTTCTGAGATTCATTTTATTCAAATACTTAAAAGAGCTCTTTCCACTTAATCAACCATGTCTTCTTTGGATATTAACTTATGATCAGTGGAACCTTGTCTGATGCTTTTATGTTGATCTTAATGAAAATCTCCAGATGCTGGCCTCCTAAAGTAAATTAATCAAAGGGAGCCCCAACAATTCAGTTACAACTTAAAAAAGGAGGGGAAGAAAAAAAGAGTTCACATCAACAGAATTATTGTTCAAATTCATCTTTTAAAAAGGAAATAACCCGTAATATTTATAATAATGGTCAGCCCGCATTTGAACAGTTTATGGCGAACATAGTGATTAACCTCCCTCTCGATCCCATTAAGTGAATCAGAGCACAGCAGAGCGCCCAAGGTTGAATAAGAAATGCTGCGACTGCAATACAGCGCAGCGTAGCAAACTGTGTGTCCTCGAGACCGCTGGAAGGTTATCACTTCAGGTCGCTGTTATCACAGAGTTAACAGCTTTCACCCAGGAGCCTTTGGGACAGTCGGCTTGCAATACGGGTCAAAAAGATAATGCCACTATGAGTAAATTTCAAATCGACCTGCATCTGTTATCAAGCATTAAGAATTCTGGGCCAAGTGTAAAACGCGGCGGGGGTAATTAGGAATAACAGCACAGTGTACCTGAGTGAGAGAACAGATAAAACATAGTGACAAAAGCATTATTCCAGAGTGTAATCCGATGTGGCTGCCACGAAATAGCACGGTGGAGGAGTCAACAAAGTGCATTGTAAGATGTGGACAAGGTCAGCTTGCATTTTGCAAATATCGTGTCTTTTTAAGGATGCTGTCATGGTGGGTTTAAAGACAATACAGGGCTGTGCCTGATATCCACCAGTTAAGTTGGGTGTGTTTGTTTGTTATATATATATATATATATATATATATATATATATATATATAATTTTTTTTTTTTTTAACTGAGAGTGTCAAACATAAAAGGGAACACATTCACCATACCTTCAACCGTGAAGAAGATATACTTAAAGATTATCGGGGATGGGTCTGACTCTGGAGACCAGCGAAGCCCTTTTTTCCCCACCAAGTATGTTAAAAAATAGTTATTTTTGCTCTCATCAACTGGTATCGGAGCTTGAACGGGTGACATTGGTTGAGGACAAACTAGAACCTATATTCTATTATTACATCAAAATGGTAATGCAGAGGAAAAAAAAGTATTTAATCCAACAATTCATTAAACAGTCAAAGGTTATTCCATCATTCCTGCTTCATGTTAGGACTGACCAATACATTGTTATCTACCATGGCGGGCACAGCTGTAACGTTCTGTTTACCAAAGCAAATAACTCCGTGCGCTGGATGTGAATAAATTCATTTTGAAGTTAACATAATGAAAGTGTTGGCACTCTATTTTTTCGCCTTCGCCGCTGCTGCAGCAGATGAGAGCGAGGTCTCCGGGATGGTGTGGGAGTTCGCTATCTCCCAGCCTCCAGATGGCTCCGTCTTCTCTTATCTAGAAGAATGGGTGCTGCCTCAATTTTTCAACTCTCCTTATCTCGCAATCCTTTAAATTGAATATTTACTGGGCCTGTGTTTTCCGCCTGTGTTAGCCCCCTGAAGTCGACATTCCTCTGGCTTGTCGAGACGGGCCAAAAGGTTTTTCTCACTCATGCGCTCTCTTTGCCCGCCATGTCAAGTAATGGGACAGTGATTGATTATGCGATT
The DNA here is from genome assembly GCA_021346845.1 of Apeltes quadracus. Lineage (NCBI taxonomy): Eukaryota > Metazoa > Chordata > Actinopteri > Perciformes > Gasterosteidae > Apeltes > Apeltes quadracus. The sequence goes on from CM037918.1 coordinate 16,669,262, forward strand.
GTCAACAGCGAATGGGAAGGTTAAGCAGTGGAGACGTAACGAACGGCCATAGAGGGAATATGTTCGACAGACGAGAACAGTCCATTACCCAAACATGACATCAGGCAGACCTCCATTTTATGTTGGGAGAAAAATAGACGGGATTAATCACTTTCCCAGCGGTCTGTTGTTCCCCGCGCAGCATACACTAGAGGTTTAGACAACACTTAAGCAGCTATTGAAAAAAATCTTATTGCAATACGACTGGCTGTGGTCTATCTGCACAAACAAGCCGCGCCACAGCTACTCCCTGGTAAGTGTCTGGAAACGTCTTTTCAAAATCATTTTGTGAAATGCCTCCATGTTGGATTAATCAGCGCAGCTGAGGATGTAATTGCTGTGCTGAAGTCAAAGCTGTAAGAGCAGATAATGAACACTGACTACAGGGCTGCCAGAATCCAGGGCAAAAGAAATGAGAAGTTCAGGGACCAAAATGTCTTTGGCATTCTTCCAAAAGAAAATGAAGAAACACGGCATTCACACGAAACGATAAATAAATCCTCTGAAACAAAGAACCTGTGACTTAGTGGTTACTAACATACAATTTTTATAGGTTGTGCGGTTTGAGTTTAAAAAGAAAACTGAGGTAAATTTATGTTTGCGTTTAGCATGTTCTTTAAATGAATTATGCACAAGTGTATCTGCATATCTGTATCTATAGTGTAATGCGTCTGTTAGAAAATGACCTGTGTAATAACATAAAGGATGAGCTAAGAAAAAGGAAGACAATTCACAAAAGGTTTATTCTAACTATTGCTGCCCTCTGGTGGAGGAATAAGTTCAAAGTCAAAAGCAGAAAAACGTACAGCTTCTTTCCTCAAGGATGCAGTAGTTGGTGCATCTGACATCTATGGTTCTGCGCACTAGAGGGTTTGTACAACAAAGCTAAATAGTCAGAGAATAAAGGATGTCTGTAATCATATACAATAATAACGCAATATATTAACAGCAAAAATAAAATGCTGCTATTTCTACATCTTTCATTGTAAAGAATCCATTCCACCTTTTTGTCATTCTTCCTTCTGCCTCGCAATAATGTGGACTGCTGATTCAATTAGCTTAAAAGTGTGAAGGAGTTCTGACAATAACAATAGACTTTAAGCTAAAAGGCACTGATGAGAAACCAGCGAAGCTGCACTTATCAGCCGATATTTGTGAAATGAAAGTAAGAATGGAAAGACAGCCGCACTGCTGTACAATGAGGGTGATATGCATTGATGCTGCTATTAATACGGGGACTGAACTGTTCTAATATGCTGCCACTGTTCAGAGGTGAAAAACAACCAACTACAATGTGCAGTGCACTTGGGTTGCATATTAACATCCTTTAGTCCTCTACTCGGTACTGATAGAGTGATGAACAGCTGCTGCCTCCCGCTCTTATCTGTGTAATTGGAAAGTGCGATCAATATAATCATTGAATAGAAAGCACAGTAGTTTTCTTAAGCAGCTTACTTTTTTGGAACGGCAAAAGGATAACGGCTCTCTACATACTTCCATACCAATAAACAGTCCAACCAAGTATTGCAGTTCATGGTTTTACAAGAGTTTAAAAAAAAAACAGCAGGAATAGTTAATGTTTGTTTTAACTGCTAATTCAAGATGAGTAGGTCACAACGCCCTGCTGCTATTCTAAAAGATGAAAACAAAAGCTAAAGTCTAGAGAAAAATAAATCACGTTAAATGACCATCAGGACAGAAGCCATGAACCACGTTTCTGTAAAGCAGAATAGGTCTTTACTCGCTTTTTGTATTGCTTTTTTTTGCTGCATGTCTATGCGTAACTTGTGTAGAATAAAAGAGCCTCTCCGGGTGATGAGTACCACTACTTCACAACTCAAAACCATACTTGTTCAGAGCAGGTCGAAGCTACGCTGCGATTGGCCGGTCTAGGTTGCGAGGTGGGACTTTGTGGGTCCTGTTCATTTAAACATTACAATGGAGGTTGTTGCAGATCCATTTTGCAGAGATCTTCCCTACGTGAAGTAACTGTTTTAATAACCAAGTACTTTATCTAGTCCGCTGGTTGCATTTATAGAGACAGACTTAAAGGCTTAAAGATTTCCAAAAAGTGTGTCTGCAGTCATCAAAAATTGACTTTTTAGAAACTATCATTAAAAAAAAAGGCACAATTATAGTTCCACAACTTATAAAAAAGGGTAAAATACCCCTAAGGCTGGGGGCATTTAGTTGTTTTTTTTCCCACATGGTGATTCTTTTTTCTGAAGACAGTGACCTATCCACTCCAGCCGTTACTTTCAACCCAAGTGTTAATAGAAAGACAGATAGCAATTAAAGATAACAGCAGCCACGAGCACGAATGGCAACAATTTGGCTTAAGCTCCCTGCTCAAACAGTGCGAACAGTGCGAACTGAGTAAGGGATTGTTTTTTGTTTTTTTGACTGACATTCACATTCCACACCCAGATCGACGATTCGACCAAATGATCCGGTTAATCTGAATTCAAACAGTGTCGGCTGTGGGTCCGCTGCGTGCAGTGGGAGGACTGGTAGTGACATCAACACAGTTGTGATTACTTCCATCGAAGCAGTAGGGTGCTCCAATCAGAGGCGAACCACTCCCGCCCATTACAGACTGCAAGGCCAGATCGGAATTAAGACCTGCATCTTCCCACTGAAGTTAATTGAAACGCATTTGTAGCACCCTAATGCTCCCCATCAACGCAGACTCACTCCAACGTGCACAATCCGGCGCGGAGTCATTAAGCAAAAAGACCATTTTGTGTGTGAAAGTGTGCAAAAGCAGAGGTTGAGTTCTGTGGTCTGCACCTCGGCTTTGAGGCCAAAATGTAACCTGCATTCGACTATCAGATGTCTCTTTCCGGGAAGGATTTGTGTTAAGACAGAGCAAAGCAATCGGACCAGGTACACGTACTTAGGGCTTGTGGCAGGACAAGGTGACAGCCTATACCATGTATCAACAGAGAATAAAGGTACACCTCATGCCTCAGGTGGGTCTGAATTAGACAAGAGATAGTAATTAAATAAGTTGTAATAAAATGTCCTGCTAATGCAATGCAAGGATGCATTATTGGGCCAATGTGATCATACTGAATTCCCCAGAGGACAGGATTGGTTGGTTCGAGTTCATGTCTGAAGACGGTTCATTTTGGACGCTACGCTGGCAACAAGCATCTCTTTATCAGACGCTAGGAAATGAAGTAGCACATGCCAAATCGTTGACATCCCGGCTTTACACAACATGCGGTCCTAAACAATTACTACGTTATGCGCTCGCAGAGCACACGCTATTTACACACCACAGGCAGAAGCATTTCGCTCTCTAGAGCAAACCAAAGTACCACTCAAGCAAAAAAATCAATTATCACAAACACATTAACAGCTAATTCAATGGTTATTGCCATCACTACTCGAACCATTACGGTAGACTTTACCACTGAACGCTTAAGGACCCAACTCACACAAACAATGTGCCAGCGCAAACATCTTCGTGGGAGGGTCTGACTGGGAAATCTATTCCTTAAATGGAATTAAAAACCATTAATACTCGATAACCTTTGAAGACACGTGCACTGACTTAATAGTGTCTGGGATCGTTCAGGGTTCAGCGCCTAAAGCGGGAAAACCAACATGGGCGCACGTCACATATGCATTTCCTGCACCTGTGACTCACCATGTGCAAAAACGAGGCTTCACTGTTCAAGTAATTTATGATGTTTTGGCATCAAATCATTGTGTTTTATACTATTACTGTTTCTTTATGTGCGGTGACGTGTCAAATAGTCAGTTGAGAACACTTTGAAGTTGTTTCCAAATGTGAAACATGTGGCATAGTAATTATTGGCCTGGTGGCCTACATAAGATGGGAGTTATTTTCTGTACAAAAATAATACTACTAATGCATTCATCCATATCAATTGTTGTTCCGCTTTGAATACACACACATGTTCACTTAATATCTTCGGACTTACGTGTCCTCCATCTGGTGTCAAGGCCCATGCAATGCCATGATTTTTTTTTTTTTTGGAGCATTACGTCGGTCCCGGAATTCTTTTTCCTGAAACCTTAACCATAACCCATAAAAACGTTTTTAAAACCTATGTGGTATGAGTTAATTAGCGGACCTCTAGCCAGCTGGTCCTTATTTAGCAGCGATTACAATACGTCTCCGTTAGATGGCAACATGAAATTCACGGTTTTCTGCTGTGCCTTCAAGTACTCCTCGTTAATTTGAAGATCCCATTCATCTGATGTGTAGCCACCGTGGCCACCATTTACCTCAAAACATGGTGAAGCTTAGTATAAGAAGTACACGTCTAACTCATATTATTTACTTATTAGTATAAAAGAATTATTTCAGTTTAATGGTAGCAGTCGTGTTTGTTGGTTTTACACGTGGGATTCGGTCACTACCGTTTATTTCCGACACGACCTGAATGCATCAGCACGCCAGCCAGTTTCCATAAAGGTTTCGTGTTTATTTTGCCGCGGCGGAGAGCTGGAAAGTTCGTACTGTATACAGTTATAGCTCAAGCAGGTGGTCACCAAGTTTCTTTTAACGACCTCGCAGGTAAGTACATCATGGTTTAAAATGTATTGGTTTCCCACGATTACAACAACTCTTATTGGAACAAGAGGATGCATCATTGTGTTTTACCGTTAAGTTTTACTTAAGTTTTACTGTTTATTGTCAAGAATGTTTCTCACTGTGTCTCACCAAACTTCTCACTCCATTTGTGGTGTAATCATTTAGAGTCAGGCAAAGGGGGGTTTAAACCTCATAGTGTAAAGTAGGACTTGGAAAACTAGGGACTTTTACAATGATGATGCTAATAACAAAGAATTAAATCCATAATAGGAAAAGCTTCGTGGACTACATGTTAGGCAATGACTGTTTTCTTTCCTCAGAATATGCTCTCCAGAAAATGTGTTATGAGTGCCTCAAGAGGGTTCTGGATGAAGTCCTTTGGACACCTTGTGGTTCTCTCCTCTCTTTGTTGTGTTATATCTGGATACTCTGAAAGAAACAGGACGGATGACTTGATGTCCAAATACCCCCTGATTGACGGGTAAATCATGTGGTGTTGTCTCCTCTGCGCATCCTTTCCAAATACTGGAAGTGAATTAATAGATTTCAGAATGGAAAGTCCTTCTCCGTGACCTTCGTGACCAATTTTCTCACGCCCTCTCTTTCAAACGGTCAGTCATAATGACCTAGCTCTCCAGCTGAGGATACTGCACAACAATCGACTGAGTCAAATTGACCTTCACAACATTAGCAAAGTGGCCACCGACATCAACCGACTCCACGCGGGCCGTGTGCAGGCGCAGGTAATCCAAAAATAAGCTTTCGCTCTCGACCCTGATCCGGTTCTACAAAAATGATCAAACATTCTGATGCGGAAAGATGAAAGGTGAAATCCCAGGCGCTTCAGTAACTATCGGTCGGGCTCTCTTGTGTCACGTACCTACCCCCCTTGTCAGATGTTTGCGGTCTATGTGCTGTGTGGGGCCCAGGAGAAGGATGCGGTCAGGCTGACTCTGGAGCAAATAGATGTGGTCAGACGTATGTGCACTGAGTACCAGGACTTTGAACTGGTCAAATCCTCCAAGGGTAAAGTACACCTCAACATGGCAGCCAAGCAATTAAAGAGGAATTGAATGCGGTTATTTATCTACAGCTATCAATGAGTGGTCCAGTTTTTTTTTTTTTTTGTCTGAATGGACATAATAACAACTATCATTCTTTGATCTATGATCCATTTTTCTTGCACGTCTGTCGTGTCTGATAAAACAGTGGATATTTTCAAGGAGTAATAACCATCTTTCCGTCATTACTCGAAGCGAAGACTGGAATGGAGACGTTCACTTTGAAAAATGTGCTTACAGTATGTGAAGCAAATGTGTGTGTGTGTGTGTGTCACTGCAGAGCTGAGGGATTCTGAGAGGAGACGTAAGATCGCCTGTCTATTAAGTGTTGAGGGGGGGCATTCCATTGATAGCAGCCTGCCAACCCTGCGGATGTTTTACGAACTCGGGGTGCGCTCCATGGCCCTCACACATTCCTGCAACACACCCTGGTAAATAAGACATGTATTCGGATTGCACTATTGTATTTAGAATTTTCACATTTTATTGTAGCATGTGGATATATTTGGATATATTTATACACTTACACGGACATTTTATCTTTGAATGCAGGGCAGAATCATCCTCAAAACTATATCATGTCTATCGAAGACATAACAACAGCCTGACACACTTTGGGAAGGTAGGCTTAATATTACAGAATCGGAAATTTAACAATGTCTATTGTGGGATTTGGCTGGCCTTTTTGAGAAGAAATACACACACAGTGATACTGTGATAAAGATTGAGTTTGATTTAAAGGGAGAAACCCGACAAGAATGTGTAACGTTTGAGTACTTCCTTGACTGGTATCAGTGTTTACGTGTACTGTACACCGATGGCAATTAAGGAAGTACCCAAATGCCTCTGGGCCCCATCTGACTTCCGTCATTCCCACAATATCGTCATTTTGCTTTTCAATGCGATTTCTTAAGGCTGTCGTGGAGGAGATGAACAGACTGGGAATGCTGGTGGACCTCTCGCACACTTCTTGGGACACTGCCCGGGCCGTGTTGAACCATTCCAGGGCACCGGTTATTTTTAGCCATTCATCCTCCTTCTCCATCTGCAACCATGGCCGCAATGTACCTGACTGGCTGCTGCACGATCTGGTGAAAAAAAAAACGAAATCACTGAGTGATTACTAGCTGGTTTAGTTGCATGATTACATTCAATCACTAATTAACTTATATTATTAATAACTCTCCTTCACACCTCTGATGAGCAGACACAATTTGTTCCCACAGTTTGATTCGTTGTTTTGAATGTCATTAAAATGCGATGACGTGGAACTATGTTGGCACCGACCCAACTCTGGCCCCTGAGATGCCTCTTGAGTCGGCACCTCTCTCATTTTGTAAGATACTTCTGTGTTATTCACCACAGCACAGGGTTTGAGATAAGACAAGCATAACAGGATGTTTGCCCGATGTGCCTGCCAGTAGTGCATGTAAACCCAACAAAACAGATTTTATAGATCGCTTATTATTCTCTAAAATTGCCAGTGACACTTGTGTGTTTTGTTTCAGAAAAAGAACCACGGGTTGATCATGGTGAATTTCCACAGCAATTTCATATCCTGCAGCGACGTAGCGAACATCTCTCGCGTGGCCGGTGAGGCATTCCTGCTCAGTCTTGTTTTTGTGAATCTGTAGTTAATTGCATGTCTGGTGATTTCCTTTTCAAACGTTGGTTTTGCAGATCATTTTGATCACATTAAGAAGGTGATTGGAGCCGAGGCGATAGGAATCGGAGGGGATTTTGAAGGTGCTGTGAGGTAAGAAATATTTACTTTCTAATGCAGTTTTGTGACAACTATGGGAACTGTGGGACGGTAAATCTACATATCCGCCTCACAACTTGTATCAGCAGAGTAGAGCAAACTGAATAAAACAAAGCTTGTACCAGTACACATTTAGAAGATCAATCCTTTGCTTTTCCTGTCCTGATATCAGCAATTTTCCTGTCGACATTCGCCGAAATGGTTAAAATCTACGTTTTACTTCTAACGAGCGTAACGATTTCATCCAAAATGCTTTTTGTTAACAGATTTCCTCAGGGGTTAGAGGATGTGTCCAAGTATCCCGCCCTGATCCAGGAGTTGCTGAAAAGGAACTGGACTGAGAATGAGCTGGCCAATGTCCTTCGAAACAACTTCCTGAGAGTGTTTGAGGAGGTGGAGAGGGTGAGATATGAAACCTTTGTATTGTGTTAAAGAACAGCCTTCCCTGGTAAATGGAGGGTATGTGAATAATTGCAGTGTTTATTATTTGTTTGGTGGAAAATGTCTACAGTTTCATGTATAATTACACTAGCGTGTATCACACCCCTCTCGCTGTATTTCCCTCAGGTCCGGGATCAGTTGAGTTTGAACCGGCCCAGTGAGGTCCAAATCCCCCTGGAGGAGGTGCAGAACCCATGCAGGCTGGTCCTCAGACCCCCTAGGCCAAGAGAGCCCTCTATTCCGGAGTGTGTCCTCCAGAGCCAAGCAGGAAACCAAAGGTCCCCTCGTCTCCGCCATGGCTCTTCTGCTTTCCGGCCTAGTTTTCATTGCGTGAATGTTTAGAAATTCTGTTGAACTGCATCTGAAAGGCATAGTTTCTACTATAAATAAATAATAAAGATCTTAATAATATTGCTGTATCAGTTGCTGGCCCACCTCATCAAGTCACAGGTGAGTAAGGATAAGGAGATAATCCTAATCTTACCACCAATCAATGTGTATTCCCATTTGGAAGTATAATACACTTATAATTCGTATAATAATGATAATAATTTTAAATCTGCCTCTGTATATACATTACAAACCATTTACATTTTAAAAGAACATCAATGATGAGGCACTTTGCTATTTGCTATCAAATGCGTTTATTAGATTATTTGTTTGCTGACATTATTGCTATGAAAACGTACAACATGAAGAACAATACGAGTGATAAATAAAACTGTTGAGATGGCACATTTAAGTTATTTGAAGGTTTTTTATATGTTTATTGTTGACCTGTGTGCAGGAATAGGAATTATGCCACAACTATTCTTTTCATTTTGATTGTACAGAATAATAAGATGGAGGTGAACATTTTGGCTCTAAAAAGAAAACTGTTCCACATTCTGTAGAAGGAACTGAACACAATCTTGAATTGGAAGCATCACTGCAGAGTTCTCTCTTCCTGTCTCGGCAACCAAGTTGATGGTAGTTTGATGAACTCATTTTAACTTTCACAAAATGTGGCACAACGGCCCCATTGGTCTTTAAAAATAATACTTAGGTCTTCACTAAAATACTGCCAACCTAAAAGTTCCAATTGGCCAAAATGTTCTCCAACCTGTTTTGATTTAAATGAAGTGACATTTAAAATGAAAACTATCATTAAGAAATTATATTTAAAACTGCCATTAAGCGTAAAAATATCGAATGTCTAGTACAGAAAAAATACAGACCATTAATATTATCCAAATCGTGGTTTGATTTCATTAAACTTTTTTTGTGTGTGCTGATTTCAGGTCAGTAGAAAAAGTATAAAAGTATCAGCTCAAAACTCGGTCGTATACTTTTTTTTTCTCATAACAACAAAAACGTCTGTCAAAAAAAACATAAATTATACCATCTCTTGAAAACTTGCTTCATGATCCCTGGCAGGCCACATTTACAGCACAACCACTGTGTTCATTATCCACAGTAACATTTTCTTTACCTCACTGGGAAATGTTGAGAAAAATAAATAAATAAATAGAGATGCGCTTCTAGAAAAAAAAAAAAAAAAAGCATTGATGAGTATGACGGATGTCCTTTGTAAAGAATGGCAGAGCTGCAAACATACAGTACATGTGGCTACGTACACTAGTGTGTGCCGGTTCTATACAAGAACAGACTAAACATTTTGTACTGAAAATAACATACTCCGCAATTAAAGTGACAAATCAATGCGTATAACCAGTAGGTGCTGCCTCCTTTCTAGAGGTGGAATGCGTTCTTCAAAAAAGGCAGATACTTCCTATGGCAGCTAATAATTGATCACGAGTAGATAGTGATGACCTCCCGACCTCCGCCTCGGACCAGCAGCACTCTTTCCAAACCTTCCGTCAACACCTCCAGAAACTCCATATCTGGAATACGTGTTAAGTAAAACCAGCCGAACAACAGCACGCACACTTGTTATGCGTTCTTCAGCACAAAATTCTCTACGTATTTTTGACTCCATATCGTTAAAGGATACAGTTCTCATCTCCGTCGGTGTCTCGAGGCGGCCCCGGCATGTTGAGCAGCACTAGTCGAGCATCATGGGACCTATTGACTATCACCTCGTTCAGCTTTACCGCCGTATGCATCCGCCGCACGTTGGATTGATCTCTAGCAGAAGGGGAAGAGGGATCTGTGCTCCGAGAAGCTTATTTCACTAAAACAACACTAACATTTAAAAGCAAGCGCTTCCTGGCAACTCACGGTTTGAGGCTCATGAGTTCTCTGAAGTTCTCGGGCGCATTGCTTCTGTTCCTCTTCTCAGCCTCACACTTCTCTCTGGTCCAAGTCATGTGAACCTTTTCTGGGGAAGCCTCCACCACTTCCTCCTCCTCGTCGGAGTACAGACTCCCCATACGCACCAAGGAGTGTCTGTCCTTAACCAGCTGGGCCTGCAGGGGCCATTGGGAATATAGATAGGCTGTTGATGCACTGTGTGTAACTAAAACGGTTACATAACAACAACGGGCAGAGTAAGGCTAGAAGAGGTTAATTCACAACATGAAACACAGCAGTCTCTCTGAATTTCACAGGGAGGCACATAGTGTTCTGGGTCATCCGACGATCAAGATGTTTGTGCGTCAATGTTTATAATCTTGGTGGTGTGAAAGATGATCGTCGGCATCTGACGCCCTCCTCTCCGCTTTGGCATGTTTATCTTCAAACTATATATATTCCTGCTCCGAAGACGAAAACCTTTGAGTAGCCCTGGCACTTGTGTTTGTGTAAACTCTCCTGTTTGCAAACAGTAAATGTCCCGGTGTCGAGGGAGAATCTTTCGAACAAGAACACCCTTTACACCCACACAAAAGACAACGTACCTCTCTTTCCCTTTCGGCACTGGACAGCCTCATTTGCCTCAACATCTGGGACCTCTGCTCCATCATTAATGTTCTCTCATACGTGTACGCTGAGATGTCACTGTCATCCTAGAATTCGAGAAAAAAAAAAAAAAGGTTTTAGTGATCAGTCCATCGTAAACACACATCTCTGTTGAACATGGACCGAGTGACAATGAAATTGGAGTAAATCGGCCGGGCAATTTTGTGTGAAACAATCCCGTCTGCGGCATCTAGTAATAATGAGCATTTGGTTTCATCATTGAGATACGTCAATTTTGACGTAGACCCTAAAGAAAGTCTTCGCTTTGGCACAGTGGTCGGTCAAATGCTTCGCTTTGTGGTCGTGTGCGAGGGATCCTCACCATCTCCACCACCTCCACCTCGGCCTCTATTCTCAGCTGGTACAGGAACATGGCCAAATCTTTCTTCATCTGGATGCTGTTGTCATCCATCTGGGCTACAGTGAAAATACGCATCTTGCATTTCCTCCAAACCTATGCAAATACAACCACAAGGTAATACCATGTGACCAGGAGTGACCAGGAAATAAAACATGTTATATTAACACTTTGAAAGGAATGTTTACATATGAAGTGGCATATTGGAATGAGGGCTCAAAAGAAATCTGCCGTCTCACTTTATGAAGTTTGAGAAGGAAAGGCAGCAGCATTAGCATCCCCCCATCATGGACAATCCACCAAACGTCAATGTTGCCATCTGTGAAGCGTTCGTGGTTGCTCGGGTAGAAGGACACATTTTTTGGCACCATCAAGGCCAGGTGGGCAGCTGTGGTGCAGCGAACTGTGTCTGAGCAGAGCGGAAATGTGGAGTCACAGGGATTAACTCTACTAAAAATGTGTTAATTATAAATCTTCCATCTTATGTTTACAATAGCGAGCTGGCATTTAACTCTGACAACTACATACTCATGCCTGTAAACATTATGCCATTTATTGTGTACGGCAGTCACTTGATGAGGGTGCTATACTGCAGATGCAGATTGGCCCATTTAAGTTGTCTCTACAGTCTTTCCATGTAATTCTTACTTATAAAAGTCTTCCAGGCTCGAGGGTCTTCGCTCTGTCTCCATCCATAAGGCCAGCCCATCATCACAGTGTTGTGCTTCATGCCCCCCAGACCACAGGACTGGATCAGGTGGACAATACCCTCCCGCACCTTAGAAGCCACCACGATCTGGCAGAAACCTTTGACTCGTTCAATCTCCATCATATTCTTAATGGCCTGGAAGACAATAAATTGTAAAGTCTATGAGCACAAAAAGGAGTAAGCACCTAAACCGTGTTTGGTACAAACCTTAAAAAAAGGAAAATATCTACGCAATGAATCCGCTACATACGGTTCAGCTTTCACTTTCCCCTATTAATATCATTATTGACTCACAGTACAGGTGCCTTGTCTCATCACGGATTCATGGATGGGTGATTCATTTGTTATGTCAAATTATGAAAAATGATACTACAACAGTGCCTCATCTTAGCCGAAATCTCTCATGGCCCCACATTGTAGTGACAACAAGCCGTTTCCCACCATGCCTTTTGATTAAAGTGACAAATACAAAAAAAAAAAAAAGTTGCTGTGGAAAAAAACGCAATTCAAAATTCACAACGAGGCATGTTGTCGCTTCATTGTGTACAGAAGATGCTCATTTGTAACAAATACAATAGAGAATTGTATATAGCTCGTCCCGCACACCCCTTTCCGCCGGGTACCTGCTCAGCTGCCTGCATTTCCCCGTAGCTTTCCAGGAAGTTGCCCTGGACGACACAGCCCACGATGGTCAGACCCTTTCCCGCCTTCAGCTGCGAGGCGAAGGTGAGCAGACGGGGATATTTCACATGGAGGTCCTCATCAAGCTTCAACAGCACAAGCAGCTGAGGTCTGTGGAGGAGAGGAGGCAGAGGCACTCAATAGGAGATGAAGGCTCGGATCACAAAAGGCGAGTCTTGGCATCCCTGATGATGCGCGTATTCATCTACCAAAACAATATTTACTGTATGGTCATTAGGGGTAGGCTGATTAATTTGGAAACGATTACATAATTTCATATCATCTGCTGTAAATATATAGCTGAAACAAGGACGTCAAGCCATCTTACTAACGGTCATAACTTCACAATGAAATGAAAGAAAGTACGTGACCTAAATATATACAATAACTCTTGTCTTATCTCTACCAAGTTTGTCCCGGTCTTAATAAAAACATCTAGACATTTCAGCTCTTACTTTGTTCCACTATGTAAACGTTCAAGACCACACATGTTTAGTCCGTGTCATCACATTTAAAACGAGGGGAAAAACCACAATGTAAGAATTGTAAAAAACTGTAAAAACATGACAGATGGCATTTACTCATTGTGGGTCAATATAGACTGCAACTTGTAGTAAATACATAATTTGTTGATCATTTTGTATATCAACCTCACCATTCTCTAGGACCATTATTTAAACATTTGCTTCATACCCCTGACTTGATTTTTTAAAAACGTAGTAGTAGTAGTAGTAGTAGTATAAAACCACTTTTATACTATTTTGCAGGTAGCTGTACCTCCAGTTCTTGGTGTGTGGGGGTCCAACCTCCAGTCTCAGCAGGGCGTAACGTGCAGCGCTAAGGGACAGTCCTCTTATTCCGTCTCCCCACTCCTTCTCTGCTCTATTGTTTGTGAGCGGGAGACAAGAGACGGAAACATAAGGGACGACCGGAAATCTAAGTGGGCGGCTGTCCACCAGTTACAGATTTTTTGAACAGAGACACAGAGACCCAACAGAAAGAATAATATACAAATTATATTTAGACTCAAGACATACCCTTGGTACTCAATGTATTTGTAGATCATCCCAGCAATTACCATGGCCACAATAGCGTAGTACCAGGAGGAGATGAACATCAGAGCCAGACACATACTCATGCCTAGGAAGGACAGCGCCCTGTGGGTTTGAAACCATAAACGTATGAAGAGATGTTTTGCCATTCCAAGAACAGCGTTGGGGGGCCAGGACAATCGGACCGGTAAAAAAGGAGTGTGCTCACACCGTCTACTCACCAGTGGTAATATTTAAACCGCGGCCTCCAACTTGGAGTGCGTAAAAGAGTCTGAACGGCACAGGCTAGGTTCACAAACAGATAGCACATCAAGAAAAACCTGTTGAATAAACACAACATAGTTGAAGTACACAGCGTTAGTGGTTTTGTTGGCTTTGACGCAGGCAAACCCGGCAAATGAAGTAATGCGTGTTGATAATGTTTGACTGAAATTGAATGCCTCGAATGGGTGTGTATTTTATACTTGGCGCATGTGAGCTTACATGGAAAGGATGGGAGCCACCATATCCAGTGAGGCGATAAGGATGCCGAGCTCAGCTATGAGACCAGTCAGTAGTAGGGCCCATGTAGGCTCTCCATTGGTCTTTCCGTGACCAAACACCTGAAACAATAAATTCAAAACCCTTCATGCGAAGCATGCAAAGCACTTCTTGTTTAGTACTGCGTCATATTCAAATAAAGGCGGCTTACCACAAACATTGGACAACTCAACATTGAACACGATACAGAGGTTTTGCTGCAGCTGAACATTCAAGTTATCGTGTTTTGGAGGCAATAAGAAAAACTACGGAGCAACGGTTGTCCCAAAATCTATGCCAGTCAAGTCTGGAGGAGCCATTTCTGTCTTTATGTTCAACTTCAACAGTGTCCACTGTCTCACCCTAAGGAACGGAATGATGTTGTCTTTGGCGATAGCCTGTAGAAGTCGGGGAGCCCCCGTGAGGGACTGAAGGCCTGCCCCAACGGTAGAGAAGAAAGACCCGATGACAATAACCCACGGCGACGGCCAGGAAAGGGTCCCCACCACCAGGTTTTTTCGAACGGCGTCTCCAAACCTACAAGCAAATGAATACTGAATATGAAGTATTGAGACAAACTTCAAGAGGTTCAATGATAACATCCAGTAGGACACAAGTGAACTCACTTGTCCCTAAGGACTACTCCTTCAATGCAAGAGCCAAAGAGGACCACAGAACTGAAATCTGAATGCAAGCGGTCAAGGAGTTCAAAGTGACACAATGCATATCAAATCTGCAAAGACTAGTTGTATATAACACCATATAGATAGAAGGATACACACAAGTGAAGTTGTAGTAATGGCTAAGATAGTTCCCACAGGGATGGACTTTTGAGCATCACGGAGATCACCAGATCTGTTGGAGCCAGCCATGATACCTTTAAGTTGATGAGAACAGAAGACACGTTAAACCGGCTTAATTATGCCCCCTAGTGGCTGGATCAGAGGGAGGTTTAAAGCTTTACTTTTCCACAGTGTGCAAGTTATTTTTGTAAAGGATGTATATCATAGAACATAGCAGGCGGCCTATGTTTCAATTTGTCTTTGACGACTTGCTATTGCATTACAAATCATATCTGCATTGTATTACCTTTTCTTGTCACAATCCTATTTCTTTTTAAAGATTTATGATTGGAGGTGAACAAGTTTGTAATGAAGGACTCGTTTACCTGTTGCAGATGGGAAGAAGATTCCCACGAGAAGTGTGAATGAAGTAGCGATGTCGGCCGACACATACATGCCAAAGTTCTCTGAGGCACCGTGGGCATCGACTGACTGCAGCCCGGCTTTCTCTGAGATCTCCCCTTTTTGTTGGTAATAGCTCCACATGTTCTCTAACAACAGAGAACTAACAATAAAAATATTGGCAAAAAAAATAATAAGGAAGGACAAAAAAACAGTCTTTTGTGCTATTCGCCGATGCAAAGTTGATGGGTAGAAATTTGAGGATTGATTATGTCAAAACGAAACTGGTTCTGACTGGGTCTACAGTGTTCTACCCCTTTACAGCTATGTATACATTAATGAAAAACGTTGTGTATACATGTAGGGAGCATTACGTGCTGTTAACCTATTATGTATCCAAATGGCATAATGTATATATGAATCACTCTGCAATTTGTGATAACTTTACCTCTAATTATCCCGCTGCCCAGTCCAGGGATTCCATGTATCTCCGTCACATTGTTCTGAATGAAGTAGTCATCACACTGAGGACTGCTCATGTTCCCCGGCAGGCAGAACATTTCCCACAGCTGACTGGGGACAGTGATGTTGTCCTTTATCACAGTCTTGGCACATACATCGAAGCGATCTCTCACCAACGTCCTGTTTCCCAGCATGCAGATCCTAGAGTAATAACAAGGGCGCAAATAAAATCAATATGTCAGCCGTCATGATTTCCACCAACGACGTGTCGGTGGCCACAATGGGAACAACACAAGAAAAAGAAAATGTGATTTAACAACATACTGTGACAGAAACTGATAATATTTCACTAATCCTATCCGTTGAGGCATACGTTCATTCTTTAACCTTACGTGAATTCCGGGGGATGAGTCATGGATTTGAAAGCCCCAGCATAGATGGAGACAATGGAGATAATGACGCAGGCCAGGAAAAGACTGGCCAGCTTGTTGACATATTTGACCCCAACAAAAACCACCACCGCCATTAGGCTGAGGCAGATAGAGCCGTAGACTCGCATATTGTTCAGCATGGCGCTGTCACTCCCAAGGGTGTCTGTGGCGTGAAATATAGCCGCCTGCGGGACCAGATATTTCTGAAGAGAGAATAAACGAATGACAGGATCGTTATTGCAACGTGGAGTTTATTGAAATATGCCATATATTATGTTATTTCAATAAACAACAGCAATAAGGAATTGTAAATCTAGCCATACAAATGTAAACTGAAATAAAACCTCAGTATAAGATTTTAGCAAACTGACCAAGAAGATTTCAATGGCCCCCAGTATGTACATGGCAGAAGCAAAGGTAGTGCCCAGATAGAAGCACAGGCCCACGGCTCCTCCAAACTCGGGGCCGAGGGAGCGGGAGATCATGAAGTAAGCCCCTCCAGCTACAGTAAAACAAAGCGTTAGACACAGAAAGCCACTCGGCAAAAACAAAGTCAGCACAGCATGCTGTGGACATAGCTGCACATTTCTGCTGCCCTCAAGTGGAAAATGAATGTAACTTCTGCATCAACTCAGAGAGATTCAGAGCAGTCCGGATATGCAAAGCCGAGTAATAAAGTAATGTTGAACCAGTTTATGTCCCTATAATGACAATTTCAAGTAATTAACTATTGATAATATATATATAAATTAGAAAAGGCTACATAAGTATCAATAATACTGCACGACCTATTTACTAAATATGATGCAGGGTTTTAAAGCATTACCTGGCACAACACCATTGGTAGCAATGGCACTCATTGATATGGCTGTGAGCATTGTCTGTAAAGGAAAGGGGAAAGGAAATGAAGGCATTATCTTCAGCAACATGATTTAAAAACACACATCTCAAACAAGGCAAACGAGACAACAAATGTACATTGAGAATCAGCACTACAGGTGAGAGGAAACATTTTATTTGTCTGACTGGTCCTTTTAAATACCTGCTTTTTGTCCTGCTGCAACCATGCAGATAACATTGATTCAGCGATGCAAGCTGGCTCAAAAAATGTTGGTTTCACGAGTAGTGTGTGAAATACATTGCAGAAAGTGTGTGTGTGTGTTCATACTAACACACGAGCAGCACATGAGGACAATCAGCAGGGACTGCATAATGCCGGCCATCCCAACAATCCACGTCAGTCGGAGGAAAAGAATGACACCAAAGATGTTCTGCAGACACGGCAAGTAGACTCCCATCAGAGTGCCCATGTTCGGAGACTGATAGAGAGAAGAAGAAGATGGGCATGAGAGAGAAAGAGGGAGAAAGAGAGGGCGAATATTGAGCAGGGCATTGCAGGGAACACATGTATTGATGGATTTGTATTGATGGGCGTTTTTTTTTTTGTGTTCGAAGGTCATTCAATCACGCGATCAGCTCTTTGCTTGTTTTCAGGTCCTCCACAGCTACACAGTCGCACTGGAGAGCCGGCAGAGGCATAAGCAATCAATCAACGTCTCTTAATATAAAACTGGAACTTTGACCGCGAGGCGAAGAGAGAGCCAGAGATGGAGGATAAGGTTTCTAAAAGCTCCAAAGATTAAGCCTTCAAGTCCAAAAAAAAAAAAAAAAAACATAACAGCGAGGCCTATAGTGTTGCTCCGCTGTGTCTCCTGACCTTGGGGGTCTTCCTGCGCGAGGCTGCGGCGCTCTCCTCCTCCTCATGCTCCTTGGCTCCCTGGGTGATGTTAGTGTAGCTGACCAAGCGGCTGAGCAGAGAGGAAACCTTCGGCCGGATGTCCAGCTCTTCCTAGAGGAAGAAGAGGGGTTTAGGGGGGGGGGCTTTACAAGTGGGATTGATACGAGTCTATCGTGTGGCAGAAATATTAGGAAATGGAAACAGACCTCAAACAAAGCCAGGTTTCTGTCATAGAAGTCATTCTTCTTGGAAGCAGCACTGGCACTGTTGAGAAATGGACTGTCTTCTTTATGATTCCCGTGTCCTAGTAGAGTGAGGATAAATTAGTTAAGGTTGACATTAAAAGAAATGTTTTTGGCCACGAAACAAATCGAATATACATTTATTACCAGTAAATCAAGCACATATTGTTCATAAAGATACATTGGAGGTCGGCTGGTAACCAACTGCCGGATCAAGTGAATGTGCTTTACTGAAGGAGAAATAGTTTAGATGAAGGTTGCAACGTGCAATATTGCTGCACCATATTTTAAAACAATGCTTATTTGCTGTAAGAACATGACAGCCTTTTCTCTAATAAGATAAATAATTAGGTGGAAGCAATGCTTGTTTTAATATTGCATCTAATATTTTGCATGTCCTTTGTCCCTTCTTGTTTACTTCTAGTTACATTCATTAATCAGCTAGAGAACGACGAGCATTGGCCCAAAAAAAGATCCCAATTCCATCCACAATGTCCTACTTGATTAAAAAAAGGCTTTATATGCACTGTGTCAATAGAGACGAACAGGCATTGATGAATAAAAAAAGTCATGCTTTTATAACAGACAACCATTTCAATAAAGCATATCAATAGCAGCCCTGTGGCATTGCTTGAACAGTAATTAATAATACCAAGTAGGCAAAAAAATATATTGCCAATGATTAATTTTTTTATGGGATTTTATTCTTCTTTTTTTCAGTCAGCTTTCAAATGTCACTATTAATTATATTTTGAAGATCTTAATGATCCCCATGTAGCAGTGAACTTCAGGAACACAACCTCATGCAGTGAAAAGGCCAAAAGCAGCACAGACCGACAAAGCAAAGTCCATAATAAACAGGCATTTAATTAGATTTTACTCTCATTAACTTTAAGAAAAGAATCAAGCAGCAACGTACACAGTGCCGGGGGCAATTATTGCAGGCAAAGGAGCACGCACACACATTCACACACCTCATTACCTAGAAATGACCTGATTTTGGTTTATTAGAGCATGTAAACTTAAATAAACAACAGCATCTCATAACCAAATATAATCCAACAAAAAGTCTCCCAATTTACCGAGAAGCCATGAAATACAAAAAGACTCTTACAAGCAAGCTGGTAAATCTTTTAAAAGCTGTTAAGTGATTTGGTTGAGCTTCAGTGCCGTTCATTTTTGACTCACCTGTGTTATGTGTCCAGCTGCCTTCCCTCTGGTTAAGCATAGTTATGAGCGGTGTGCAGAGGGCTACACGGTACTCTGTGCTCTAGCTTGGGGAATTGTCGATTACTATCCGGGACACTAGGTTGCCCCGGGTGTAGTAGTCACTCAGGGGTCTGATTAAACACATGGAGCTCGGTGAGGGGGGGTGAGAGGAGGGAAGATACAGCGCTAACTCACCGGGGTGGCTGTGCGGAAGTTTCAAAATGAATTGTGCAGTGTTAAAATATCTGTATCGCTGCATTTTAATAATGTTTACTTTGAAAAAATAAAAATTGGGAGATGTCATTAGTCAAAGCCGTTATTCCAAGAATGTAGCAATGAAGTTGGGACAAGACAGTGGCAACATTCTTCCTTTAGCAAGATTTGTTTTAAAAAAAAAAAATCTAGATTTGTTTAAAAAAAAACAAATCTACAACTTTGATCATTTATAGCCTGCAAGCCAAATGATCATAGCCGGAGCTAAAGTCAAGCCTGGGAAGAGGTATGAGTAAAAACAGTACCAACACTGCCCTCTAGTGTCTTCTTGTTGTCAGTGAACTGGTTTAAAAACAACATCAAAGCTGCAATGAAGGGCGACGACATTAGATTGGATAGGAGACGCTGAGTAACTTAAAGGATATCTGACATATTTGGAGCATTGCAGAAGCCTGTTGCTCCGTATCATTTGATGCGTTAAAAAAAAAGGTTTTCTTGCAGGAGTTATGCTCCAAAAACTGTCTGAAGACTGAATCTTCCGGCTCATTCGTTTTTGGACCAGCAAAATTAAAAGACACTTGAACAATGAAGAGACAGTGGGGGTCTCTTGCTAATGACCTAACATTAAAATGTCTTATTAAGGAGATTAAAGATTAACCCGCTTGTTATGAAGGCCCGTTGAGAGTCGTGCTGTGTGCTCAGAACAGCACGGAGGCATTACAGGAACATGCACTGACAGGTCACCTGTGACCCCACCACCTCCAGCAGAACATCAAAGACACGTAAATTAACACCAGGCTTTCTCCAGGTAGAGAAATTAATGGCTTTTACTTTCCACTGACTGCTTGTCTAGAGATTTTTTTTTTGCTTTTCGGTTTATAGACTTGACCGCTTGTGTCTCTGGGGGATTCTGGGTATAATTTGCTGGATCAATTCCCTGAATAGATGCTACGTCGTCAAGCGTTTTCAAAGTGCGAAGCACACAACTTGAACAAATAAAAAAGTACGAAGCACAAAACAAATCTACATGGGATTCCTTATAGTGGCTGAAAGTAGTTAGTATTAGAAACCACCTACAGACATTTCATCCAGTTTACCACAGTCCTTAGGAGGGATCACTACTGTAATAGGCAGAAAGAAACTGAAGGGTAATGTTATGCCAGTTTTTTTCAAAGATGATTAGTCATGGGAAATATCCTTGTCCATTAGCTTCTTAGGGTTTCAATAAGTATCTCGCTAAACTTTAATAAACACTTAGGACTATTTTTCTTCTAATTAGGCTGGGGCTTGGCCAACTCTGCTTTGTGCAGTTAGCTGGCAAGGAGGTTCTACCTTTGTGTTTGGAGGTCGAGCGTGCGTATTTGGATAAGTGTACGTAGAGAGACGTGCATATCCTTTGCTTCTTTCTTCATTTAGTTGGGTCCTTCTGCTTTGGTTAACTGTAGGACGTAGTTATACGTGATCAGGGTTCGGAAAAAACATTATGCAACAGTTGCTTGGCAGCAGGTCAAATGGTCCTAGGGTCGACGTAATCCTCACTCGATTGTGCCTGTAAAATGATGTTCCAAAAGCTCCCGGCCACTCTCAACTCTTACTGTCCAAACTCCAACCGATTTTCACTTTCACCAACCGGCTACGTAAGGTAAAACGGTGAATGAGCAACAAATTTTAAGACTGACCTAAAACTTTGACGTGTCAGTATTGACATGTGGGGAAAAGTTCAGCTCTATCTGAACGATTTGAATACTCATGTTTCATTCTAAGCACAAATTGTGGAAGTCCAAAATGTGATAAGAGCCAAACAGGTCAATATGTGTTTGTATGTGTACACAGTACAGAGCCAGCCTAACAGACGAGTACGTTGTGAGTTTTATGCAGCCCTGAAGAGGCAGGAACACACAATGTTGGGCATTGTATTTGTAGTGGAATATTTATAACTGGTGTAAGGCGCGGCGCACCCGAGGGGCCAGCGGCAATTCAAAAATCACTTATGATACTGCACTTATTGATAGCTCACTTACCTTCCCAAAATGCACTTCCAATGAAGTTACCCAAAAATGTAATTATTTGTTATTTGTATTATTTGTATAATGTTTCTGTGAGTAGTAGTTGACCTGCCGCTTCAAAAGAAATGTATATGTGCACACCATGTGGTTGCGTTTTAAAGAAAATCGGTTTGAAGACATATTTGAAGAAACTATTATTGTAACTGTATATGTTTTTGGAATTCTGCTGGAACTGTGCTCCACGTGGAGCAGCTTCTGAGCAGAGCTTTGGAATGCTCACCTGCTGAGCCGTTCAGCCAAACACGGCAACTTTGATGCGTGCTAATGATCAGAGAAGGACGGCAGCTACGCCGGATTACCTCACGGGGGGATATAGGCGAGTGGGGGAAGAGGTGCATCGTACAACAGACTTTAAAAAAAGGACAAAAATCAAATTAAAATGGTAATGTTACAACAACATCTGGGCTCCTCTGCCTGCTGCTCACTTTGATGAGAATGAGCAGAGAAGGCCATGTCGAGTCATGGGGGAGTGATCTTCATCACCTTTAGGTTATCACAGCATAACCGATAATTCAAATCGGAGTTGTTAGGCGTTACGTGTGTCCGTCTGAATGTGTTCCAGCGCTTTCAACAGCGCCGCATATCTGTCCCAACAGTTGGTTTCTCTCTCAAGGGTTAGGTGAGCGGCACAGCAGACGGCCCGGCAGGAATGGTCCTCCCGATCTCCTCAGAGACGAGCAGGAACAGGCATCAGCATTCTCTGCATAACAAGTTTCTCAGCACCTGCTCAGTTGAGGCTGCTCAGTTAGCAGCAAAATACACATTCGCACAACACGGTCGTATCATTTTCCAGAAAAAACCTGCACCTTTTTTTGCACTAATCAAAATATTTAGTATTTCTGTGGCGAAAGGATACTTAAGATGAGCAAACTATATTTTGAACTATGGCACAAGGGTTGTGACGTTACATTAAACAAATGCTCCCTCAAAAATCTAAATTTAAAAACTGAGAAATGCATTCTCACGGACGGAAGATGGAACAATAACATACTGCATTTAAAGATTGGCCTAAGTTTTCCTAAAATGTCTCTCTCTTAACTGCTACAGTACATTCTAAACCAAAAAGGGGATGACCTCGTCACAACAGAGTTTATAGGTTGTTTGTTACCTTCTGACCTCCGCCAACTAGGATTTGAGCAAACAAGATTTCAACCAGCACGTAGATTGTCCTCAAAAGAAACAAAGATGGCATCCAACAACAAGCAATCCCTCAGTAGTTAAAAACAAGAGCCAGACTTTCCATCCAATTTTCCTCCGTGAAATGAAAAGACTATTTCAGTGTAGTTTTTGCTGCTCAGCAGTAGAGGAGGGTTACAGAGACCAATGTTGATCCAGTTCTGAGCTGAACAGACGGGACTTCACAGTCGGGGGACAGACCGTGCACTGTGTCACTTCCTCCATGCTGCAGACGTCACTGTATAGCTGAGACATCAACCGTAGAACATAACTCAAACCCACCACTCCCATGATGAAAACACCCATTCTACGCAAACACTTTTATTATACTTCTATAATACTTTACCCGCCAACATGTCATGCTGCTGAATGTGAAACTCATTTTTGGAGAATTAAATCAACATGTATACATGCCTGAAAATGCGCTGTTTGCATTAGTCACCGTCTCTGTTAACTAGTAACTAGAGGAGCCGTTACTGTTGAGTCCCCACATGTATGTGAAATGCAAATAGTGTACCATTATTCACCACAGTCTCACTACTACTGCGTTTTCGCCCCCTTTTGAGACGCGGTGAAGCTCTCCTCGTGTGAGCAAGAATGAGGGTTTTATCAAGAAATCTGCATTCTCTCACATCTGAACCTAGAGCAGAGTCTTATATTCAAGCCGTTACTTTTGAACACTGAACGGCCCGAGCCTCTTGGGGGCCCTAAGCAGAATTGTATTTGGGGGCCCCCCTCCCACCACGCACAGTCACCTGTGCTAGAAGATTATTGGCACAAATGTCACGCTATACAATTATAAACGAATACAGTGATCTTATAATACAAAACTAGGGCTGCTCGCAGCATAAGCGAACTAAGCGGCTGCTGGCAGGGGGCCCCAAGCAGCCGCTTAGTTCGCTTATGCCTTGGGCCGGCCCTGCTCTGATGCACGAACACACAGAAGTGCATCTACACGCACGGTTTATTCCCCTCACCGCAGGTTCATTAGCACGGTAAGAACGACTGAGATTAGTCTTGAGCCCGGAACTCCTGATGATTTTCTCCTGCAGGAAGCTCGCCAGTCAGCATGACGGCGGGGCACTGTGAGTGGGTGGCAAGTCAGCGTGTGGGTTTTGGGCCCAGCTTGTTGAAGCACGGGTGCTGCTTCGTTGCAAAGCCGCGCCCATATGGCTCTTTTATTAAAAACTCGGTTGATTCACTCTGTCAGCCCACACAGACAAGCGCTGCGCTCACATAATCCTACCCGGCGGCTACACACTCCCAGCTGCTCCCCCTTGTCCCCTCCTTTCCTCTCTCTTCGGTCTCGGACTGCCTCCACCCTCTTTTCATACTGACACAAGTGAGTGACAGTGAGAGTAGCTGTCACAAAGAAATGAGGAGGGAGAAATCTTCTCCTCTTCCCTTTGAAAGGACCCCCCCCCTCCCCCACACGCCCTCTCGGCACAAAAAGATCTGCATCTTTTGTGCAAGGAAGCACTTGAAGTCTTTTCTTGTTGCGTTCGTAGCGGGCCCTTCTCCTACGCAATCTCCCCACACGGTGTGTTATTCCACCGCATGAAGTTGTTTTCCCTTTTTTTTTACTAATTTGTCGGTGAGTATGTTTTTGAAAAAGGCTTGCAGGGTCTAAAGATAAATATGATGACCGTAGTTTTCCCCTTAACCCTGCCCAAGGTGAGCTGTAAACAATAGACCTGCCTGAGGTGGGAATACTGCTTTCTGGTGCTGGACAATTGCCATGGTAACCATACAACCAGCTGTTCAGAGAGAGAGAGAGAGAGAGAGATCTCTAGACAAAAGCGTGCTGTGCTTAGTCCAACTCGCAAAGAAACACGTTTATTTCATCAACACATCCATAAAGTTCAAAACTTCATGTGGTGTTGAGTAAAAGTTAGTTAGGCGAGACCTACCATCAGAGCTGACAGTGTCTTGATGATCAGGGACGTCCTGTCCAGTGTCCCTGTAATCCACCCAGTTAATCCCCTCGAGACTGTCGTAGTTGGACTGAGCTTGATCCTTCACCGGTACCACCGTGAAGTGAGGCATGTTTTCATCCCCCCGTCCTTCTGCGTCTTCAGCTCAGCAACTCCACGTTAGCAGGGCTAGCTTGTTAGCCAGCCTCAGCTCAACTCCCACTAATGGCAACTACATTCCACCACACTGCGCTCACTTCCTCTGGAGGCTATTATCATACTCCCCGCCCACAGGCCAGCCCCTCATCATTTCTTTTTGTGTGAACTGGAGGATTTGGAGGTTTCGCGGACACCCCCCCCCCCCGCCGACAGCCCCTCTCAAGTAGGAGGAGTAAGCATTTTCATCCTTGAGTCACGTAAAAGATGCAGACGACTGGACTTTGGGAAGATGGTCGGAGTGTGAAGAAAGAGCGCAGTGTGACTCCCTTTCTGATGGCTGTGTCATTTGACAGCTAACAGAGTGAACCGTGTCTGTTCAAGGTTCAGACAGACAGACGTCCTCTTTGTGCGCCGGACCATTCCCAAAGCACACAAAGGCTACGTGGCAGTTTGGAAAACTGTCAAAGTAAATTTGTGGTAACTGGAGTGGAAAAGAGAAGAAAAAGAAAGAACCAGTTTGTCAGAAAAGAGAAAACTAAAATGAACAGCTGAACAGTTTCATGCTATTTTAACCTTTGACCCTCATGACTGTTCAACTAAAGCGTTCAATGTATGACAATAAATGAAGGATTTGTGTGATACGTTTCCAGCTGTTGGATCAGGGAGGACAGAGTCAGAAGTGACATCACCAACAGAGGCTGAAGTTTACCCCCTTTCCAAGAATAGGCGCCGCTCAATCCATAAAAGCAGCACATCAGAGACCAAGCCTGGGTGCGGCGGTCCTTCTGTTTAAGGCAATTTGAGATCGTACTACTGCTTCATATAGATTTTTGGTTTAAAAAGCCTGCGCAAAAAAAGGGTGCTGGGGTGTTTTTCTCTTTGATTTTAGCAACACATAATTTCCATTTGAGCACTATGATAGTCAATGAAAGAGTTAAAAGGACGATTCACTCCCGTGTATGATGAAAAAAATGACTGCACATTGTAATTAAATATTGTGTGAGGATCCCAAGCAAGCTGAGTTTTAGACTACATTAGTCGCAGTAACACATTGTTATAGGACAAATTAAAAAAATAAAAAAACCTTCTCACACAAACACTATTTTACAGTAAATGGTACCTATAGTTTTAGTCCCACAATCACTTTATAATGTTCTTCCCTCTAAAGACAGAACAAGGATTTAAAGTAAAAATAAATAAATAAAAACCTCCTTTAATACGCATGATTCCATCAACCATATAAGGTTATTTCTTAGATGGTCCAACCCGTGGCGTGCTGCGTAGTGAGGGTCAGGGAACAGCAGGCAGACAGGACATCACGCCCCCTTTTCTTCCTCTGCAATTACTCAGGCCTTGTGGGAGGACATGAAAACATGAGGCCCACGAGGTTCAGCCTGTTTATGGCAAAGGAAGAGCCTCAAGGATCTGGTGAAGGTACGGAGATGAGAAACTAGAACCCCGGGAGCTTACGCTGGGCTGGTTGTGTGACACTCAACTGTCTCCTGGTCTGACGCACTATATTGATGTATCAATGTGACACCACAAGATAGAGTAACCTGGATGATTTAAGATTTGTTTTTTCACTTGGTGCTGCTCTGCTATCCCCCCACTAGATGGCAGTCTTAGATCACTGCAATCACATTTGGGGTATTCATTCGCTAGATAGAAATGCAAGTGATCTGCTTCTTGATGTGAGGTTTCTAACAATACAACAAATATAGAAGAGTCGGAAGTGTTTCAACGGAGGCTCACAACTCTTACCAACTCAAACGTTGATCAGCCAGGTGTCATCTCATTGGCAAAGATTTAGGGAAACTGTGGTGTAAACTCACTTTTTATTACAACCATTTTTTTCCACAATCCTCCTGCCCACTTCTTGAAATTGAGATTGAGATTAAAAACAACTTGAAATACTACTCTCTCTGTGTTTTCAATAAATGGTATGTAGGTACGTTGCTTAATCTAATTGGTTGGGAAAGCTAAGCACTCCTTGTCCTTCGACATTGATTAGGATTTTCTAATTCTGCGCCTGGGGGGACTTAAAAAATCAATCCAATTACCTTTGGCCGCCGTCATTAGCTTGACGTGGCCACAGGGGTCCTTCCACTTTGTCCATTGCACTAGAGATCTGCATCGGTCGACCACGAAGGCCATTCAGCGGGGCAGCAATGGGGACTGAAAAGTTGACCGTGTTATTTTATTGTCTCCAAAGCGGCTTTACCAACCCGTACAGTTGGGTCTGAGATTCTGGTAGCGTCCGTGTTTAGCGCCTGGGTCCTGTTCTCGTCACACAGCGTGTTAACTAACGTCAGCGTCTGTATCAAAGTGAGAGATTATTACGTTGGCAAATGGGGGATAACTCTATAATATAATTCTTTAAGAATGAACACCATGACGCAGGTTCGCATGAGACCATTGTCCCAGGATCTTGGCATCAAGCTTATTAAATGGTCTGCATGATGTTTCAGAACGAATGCAATGGATCGACACACCGCCTCGGATTCTCTCTGCCTGTACGGGTTTGAATAGGATTTGTCATCAACACGTCTCAAACATTCTATCCGTGTTTGACATTAATAACCAATTAATAAAAAAATGTTCAGTGTTCTGTTGCGGGTCTGAGACTAAATCACTATAGTTTAGTTTCAGTGTTGCATCAGACAACAGTTATAGTTCTCGTGTCCCAATGGCCCCGCGCTACAGAGTTCTGTTTACATTGTTTCATCTTGCGTCTTCTCAGATTCATGGTCCCCTCTGGGATCATTTCACTTCCTGCTTTGATGTGTTTTCCCGCTCGTTTTGATTGTTTCCTCCGCCCTGATTAGTTTCACCTGTCCCCCATAAGTCCTGCACTCATCTCCTGCTCACCTGCTTTCACTTCCCCAATTAGTATTTACTATTTCAGATGTTTTGCCCTGTGAACTGAATTTTGATAAGTTGCAGCCTAGTTGGGAAACCTCTGGACAGGAGGGCCAAAGGATTTGCCTGTAAATGGAGTTATTATGGGTATTGAACAAATGCATCTGTGATACAAGAGGGGAAGGTTTGGTTTCAACATTTGTGGGAAGGTGGGATATTGGAAAAGTGGGTGTTAATTCCCAATGCGTTCTTCGCATGAAACTACATAATTTTCAGCATTTTGGTGTAATATTAAAAGGAAAAGTAGAATTTTGCATCGATAGTTGTGATGTTTCAAGAACAAATCTACCTGCATGGTCTGTTGTGCCATACGGCATTGCCCCGCTGAGGCGGTATGTTACTATTCCCTAAAGACAGTCTGACATGATGTATTGCATAACCCAGTTTTGGAATGCATCTGGATTGGACAACGTTTCGAGGCTGTGAGCTGCTCTTCATTGAAAGGTGCAAAACATAAACCAGCAGACCCTTTGATTTACGCAGAACTCTCAACATTGTGTGAGCTTTACAGCTGATCCTTAAAGCTCTTCAGAGGGAATGACACAGAGCTACAGGTCAAGGTAAAGTCACCACATTGCAGTCCAATATTTCTAAGGCAAACACAAAGGCGCTGGTCAATGGGAACCTGGGAAAGCTGTGCACAGATTTCAGAAAAGGCCTTTTTTTTTAGCAGGGTGGTCAAAGGGTCCGACTGAGCTGCATGGCACCAACACGTCATTGCCACTCCCTCCAAAATATTGCTCTCAGCGCCCCTCAAAGCTTCCGCCAGTAGAGATACACGATATAGGAAGAAGAGAATAATGTTTTGAGCGTTGTTTTATTGTTGGAGGGTTTCGTTGGCTGACATTGATTGCTGTGGAGTCTGAACCTGTGACTGATTATGGGATTCCAAACACTTTCGGCCACTTCGCCGCAGCGGCACGTGTTTTGTCGAAGGCTTGGTGCCTGAAGAAAGCCATTTACTGACTGGTAGAATTAGTTTCAAATAAAGATGACAGGTCGTCTTTGTAAACAGCAAATAAAAAAGTGGGGTACGCCCACTTCCCAGATACTCCAAACCAAATGCTAAGGCTGCCGGCTACATTGAAGCAGCAGGCGATAAGGACCCGATGTGAAGGCTGCATGAAAGGTTTTGGCTTTAGACAATGTTTAGACAATAACTTGTTTTGTAACATGTACTCAAATGATTCAGTCTATAGTTACTTTTCATTACTATTCATGCATTTTTCATAATGTAATCCTTTTTTTTTGCCATTTTGTGGTACCTGAGGTGACGTATTGACTGTTCTTAAACAAACTTTATCAATTTTTTAAACAAATGTAATTGATAATTGTTTTTCAGCATCTGGGTCAACTTGCAGACATTCAATATTTGAAGTAATCTAATATTTATCCAGAAAATGAATTTACGAATTATTTTGAAAACCGTAGTGCTCATCCGGTTTGTTTCTTTTCAAATGTAATCAAGAATTAACGAGACAAAGCAAACGCTTTTATCATTCTACTCAATTGATTTGCCTATTTGCACAATTTTTTTCAACAACTTTCTGTAATTTGTGCCACACACAAAAGCTTTGCTTTGTATTGCACAGCTATTTTGTACCCGCAAGAACAAACAAGCACATGCAATCTTCTCGGGACGGCCATAGCTGATGGATTTGATAAAATCAGGACCATACTCCATCTATGACAGATTGCAGACTGGGAACCAGCTCAAACTGGATTACAAATGAAAGCTTTAAAGAGAAACAGAGGAGGAAGGTAAAACCAGAGAATATGAGCGAGCGGAAGAGCGATGAAGAAAGCTGAGAGGAAACCGGGGCACACACATCAGAAGGGGTAGCGATATTAATCCAGGGTTAGGTGAAAACAAACATTCCTGCTTCACTCACCACAGGATATGTTTGTTTTCCCTATCCTGCTTTGCTTTATCTTTTGTAGCTAGCCATTGCACATCATCTAACCCAAAGTTCTTTTTAGCATTTTGAAAGTGTAAACAAAAACCTTGGCCAACATAATGTGGCTGGGAACACAAAGCGTTTGCACGAGGGAAGTTTCATAGTTTTCTTTGACATTGCAGTAACTGGCCTTGATCTCTGTTCTATTTAAGTGAAAGTGCATGTTGCTCTGCTGGATGCATTTAATGAAAATGATTTCATGAATTTAGTAATCGCACATTCTATGATATAGGAACTGGTTACATAAGAGTATAGTTGTCTTTTAATGTACACTACACTACATGAATTATACTGCAGATATCAATGTTTTCAGCTTTGAGAAGGCAGATTTTAAGAATTAAGATTTTAAACTGTTTGGATAAAGTTCTCCTTTTCTGACAATATCCCCAACTGTAGTCGATCAGACCAAGGCCTGCGTGAGGGTCGAACTAACTAGATACTTCCTATGGGAATGGATGACAAAATTGATTTAACACATTCAAGCCGCAAGCATACGTGAGACTTGGGATACTTCTGCTTCCGTCATCTGCTTATCTTCATCATTCACTTCCCTTTCTTCCCACCTCATCCACTTTTCCATAAAGGAAAAAAACTGCTGTGCGCTATTCTACTTAAAATAATTGTTTTCAATCAGTGCAAGCAGACTGGCATTTCATTTTTCTTTTTTTAAACGTCAACCTAACAATGACCCCCTTGAGAACAGAATTTTTTTTGCAAATGCAATGCTTGCATTTGCATCGGTGTGTGCACTTGTATTCTTGTGAAAGAATTCATATGTACACATGCACGTAAGAATGTGTGGGCTACTCACGCTATGGGCTTTCCACAGATAAATATGTCAGCTTTTAGAGTTGGAGTACAGAAGTGACCGGTTTATTAGAGGCTATAGAAACAAATGATTGTAAATTGGTTAGAGGACGCAAATGTTTCATGAAAGGTTTTTTGGCCTCTGCTCGGAAAATACTGGACAATAAATCAACATGGCAGATCATAAATAAATAATCACTAACATGGAGATACCAGGCTAACCTCCGCCTGATGGCCCATATTGTGGAGACAGTACACAAACTTCATGTTGATGAGGTCAGGATTTCTACTCAGGAATGTGGATTGTTTTTGATGTCCGTCTGTGGACTTGCCTGGTTCAACCACGTTTTTGAATCGTTGGATTCAATTTGGTCCGACTTAACCGAGCAGTAATGATTGACAGCTTCCTTAGCCACTCAGTAGCCTAACGTGGTCGTGCGTAAAATGGCGCTGTAGAATGAGGATTGGCAAAAAAAAAAGAACTCTACCCCAAAAACCTGCCCGTAAAACGCTGAACTTGCTCGTGGTGCTCATACCATGGCGGCTGCAGATCTCTCGCACAAAATGTATTGTAGTAAAAGTAGTGTGAAGTATTTTTATATTTGTTCGTGCACGTACACGATAATCCTGTTCTGGCTCGGTTTGGATGAAGATTGGCTGGTGCAACACGGCGTGTGAATGAGGGACAGAACTCCTACAGCCGCAGCTTTAAACCGACGCGCTTTTTAGCGTAGACGCGTAGGAGCTGTGGTCACATCTTTTTTGAACATGTTTTATGTGGGAATTAAAAATCAGGGCTTTCATTGGATTATTTACTTTGCCACTACATAATGATGGAGCACTGTGGAGTGCTGACGATACCGCCATGTCCACACCTATTGTTGCTCAGTGTCCAAATTAGCCATACGCTTGTAGACAGAATGTGACTAATTTATAAATATAAACGACTGATCTGACACTGCTGCCACACAAGAATGGCATTTTATGACAACTGTACGGATACAATAAATCAGTTTTTCAATTCCATTACAGGACGCATAACTTCATGGGGTCAATAACATTTTTCTTTGCCACAGAATATCGTGTAACCAACCTTTCAATAACACAATATTCACAGATCTTTGTCAGGATTTTCTCCATGCATGCACTTGCTTTGTGCTCCTGTCAACCACTGAGGGATTTCACTTCTCAGTCACATGGATTATTACCTGGAAATTGGATTCTGAGTATAGAGCAAGTCTTCAGTCTAAAGAGGCACATTCAAAATGGCTCCCCTTTGCCCCAATCACATTAGTGCTGCACAGAGCTGCCAATTAAGAACCAGTTTGTGGTGGCCAGACTTGACTTTTATTGGCTAAACAAATTTGCTGAAAGTTTGTGGTTTTGACCTTTTTGCTGCATTGAAGTAGAACTGAAGGCATTAAGATCCGCGCCTGAGACAAGATAGAAGAAACAATGACCATAAAGTTCAACTTCAGAACATCCAAACAAGGCAACTGTTGTGTCTGCCGTGGAGGTTTTCCTCATTGAACTTGGTGGGAAAAGGAAGACTGAAATGATAACGGCAATGTGTTTTCCCAGGTTAAAAATCTATATCATCCCAATAATCACTTCTGTGAATGCCAACAAAAACGTAATAATTGTTCTGGAATTGTGTTTCAGATGTAGAATGTTCCAACGTTAGGTAAATTCAAGACGCCTCACCATTTACCGTGGTTAGTTATACTAAAGTGCTTGAATTGAATTGGCTTATTCTGATAAAAAACAACCCCCTTTTTGGTGATCATCTCAAGCTTCTTTTGTTTTAACATATGACATTCTTTTTCCGTGTTGGCCATTTGTTATGCCAGTAGCAGTCTTAAATCTCCACCGTAGATATCTGCCAAGACCAGTGCTTTATTTTGTTGGCCCACTCCTCCTTTTGAACCTGTATGTGTGGGCTTAGAAGGCAGCTAAAAAGTATGGCAAGCAGCCTTAACAGATAACAAGTTGCATCTGACTCAATATTCCAAATGCATTGTGACAAGTGATTTAGAGTGTGACACGCCAGACTAATTCAAGACCTCTTCAATTAGAGAGATGCACGATCAAAACATCATTCTCTTCTTCTTTGCATGGAGCCTATATAGGTGGTATACAATACGCATAGGTCACCAGTCACATATAACAGGCAACCATTTTCATCCATTAGTTCATACTTCAGACTTTCTTTGTATAAGATGACAACCACTGCACAACAAGGCCAGCAACCTATTGTTTGAGTGAAGTTACGAAGTTAAGAGAACCAAATTTGACTGTTTGAGATAAGTTCGTAAAGGTTTTACACATTAGGTTAAAAATGAAAATGTTTGTTCCGCACAACGTGTTTGCGTGACGCAAAAATAGAAGAATTGACCTTCTTCCGAAAAACATCATTCAACTTTTAGTTGCCTAATTACTTGCCTCTTTTCAGTGTTCATTATTGCTTAATTGCTATTTTGAAATGAGCTAATTTAACATTATAAACATGACTGTTATTATTATTATTATTATTATTACTATTGCATATGGAGAGATTAAACTCACTGTCCCTCTGTGTTTCTTTTTTTCATGCATGATGATTTATGTGAGCACACCTCAGTGGAAACATTAAATCACAGCACATGGTCTTCAAGTGTGTGTAGATGAAATGATTTATTATCATAGCGTGAATACTTCGGACTTCTCCATAGATAGTTGTCAACATTCAACAGACATTGGTATTGGACACAGTATTTTTTTTTGTAACGTAGTCCAGAAAAGCCAGGGTGCATTTGTTCACATTCATGTGACAAAGTAGCCCAGGGTTACACAGAGGAACATTTTTTTCTACATAGTTCATTTTAGCTTTACATCAAACACAATTTTGTAACAATAAACATGTACGCTTAAAATACTTTACATTCACGTTTTGTTATAAACAATTTGAATACAAGATTATACATAACAAAAGAATATACTTTTATACTGTCTTCTATATTCCAGTTTGCTGTTTTTTCTTCTTGGCTTTATTCCTTGCAGTAAGGGGTTGTTATAGTTAACATTGTGGATTGTACTGAATTCCAATAAATAAACTAGAAGTGCACTTGAAGAGCACAGACCTTCACCGAGGCCAATCTGCTCGGAAATGTGACGTTCTTCACCTTTCCATCAGTTCCATGGAAATTGGTCCAGAAGTTGTTTGCTGGCAAATCAACAAAACCGACCGAAAACAAAGGATGAGGAGGAACTGAATAAGGTGATCAAAAACATTCTTTAAGGAAGGTGATAAAAAAGTAGAGCGCAGTTAACATGGTATATTGTGTCACGAAAGAGGCATCTGACAATGGTCACCCCTCCGTGTGCTGTACACTAACAGCACACACCGTGTGGTTGGCAACTAATCCCAATATACACACACAAACATACTCTGTCTATCATAAGTCCTGTACAGAAATAGATGTCTAAAGTGAAAGCCCCACAAGAATGATAAAAAACTAACAGTGCCGCCATTTGTTTTTGTATTGTTTTCCTCCTCAGTAAGCAGCCAGGTATTGACCAGGTTCAGCCTTCGTCTTTCTTTGAGGTTAAGGCCTTGTTGGGATTGTGGCCTTTCAAAGAATGAGGGGTGGGATGAGACCTGCCGCAGTCCTTTTAAAACTATGGAGCAATGCTTGCATTATTCCCTTTTTTGTAGTAGAATGTGACATGAAAGCATTATAAGACTTAAATATAGTACGACTCTTTCTAAGGACCTTGGCCTTGGTGCACTGTTGATCCCCAGCTCTTTGACTTGAGTATTAAAGGACTAAGTCAAATCTTGAGATTGCCTTCCACAAACTGTGGCTTGATTTAGTGGCTTCCTGAGTGAACACAGTTTATTTAATTTCCTCCTGTACGGAGTGTAATAAACATGGAGTGTCTCACTTGATAAGGCACTGACAACAGAACGGCAAGAACAGTGACCTTCTTCCAATATTAACGCGTTCACAAATGATAAGCTTTTAAACAAAATGAACATGTAATTGTTTGGGTTCACTGTGCAATAGTATAAAAGGTAATAACATTGTTTTCATTTTAGTGTCTGTTCCGTCCAGGATATAGTCCCACCACAAATTATACAGTAATGATTAATTAAAGCAGTGTACGTATATATATATATATTTAAAGTAACAGTATGTACGTTGTTCCCATGAGGCTTCCCTCCATTATGAGTTCTGCCTGTTCATATTTTTTTGAAAGGTTGAAGCTACTGTTGTCAACAAAGTCCTTGGGTATTAAATGGACGGGGAGGGACCGCTGAAGGAAGTTGGAGCCTGCTCTTCGTCTTATGTGGTGGCACACAGGAACTCCAAACACCAGATGGAAGATGGATGAGGGAATTGTGGGTAAAGTCATCAAATGGCCAACCAATGCTTGAGCTGTAAAACAAGAGTCTGTTTTGTAGCTTTATGTCCAATGTCTGTTACTCCAGTTTAACAACAAGTTGCATTTCTATTGCGTACTTTTATCTTTGCATGTAATGGCATTAACAGTAATTGAATGTATTTTAAGTTGTAATTTCATTTGTTTTCATGGATGTGGACAAGTCGAGTTGACAAGAAATTTAATGTGTTTTATTCCATATTCATTTGAGCCTATAGCTAGTTTAAATGTATACCATCAACAAAAAGTACAACAACAACAAAAACATAGCCTTACTGTGAACTGCCGTATATTTCCCTCAGCCACCAAATGATGTTCATGTTCTGGAGTGATGCAATAGGCTATCCTCTGTAAAAACACAAACACATCATTCCCAAATTCTCTCTCAAAGCAACCGTAGAATAGTTTTCATTTCGGCAAACATAAAAAACAATTGCCCTTTTATTGTGTTTTGTTATTATTATTATGTTCAATGCCAGAAAAATCATTAAATGGTCCATGAGTGAGTGTGCACTCCTGACGTCTAATTTGTTATTATGCAGCAGCAAACTGATACGATTTTAGGTGATAGGTCATAGCTGCATGCTCAAGGTCGTCTTGTGGTTTTGGACACCCACACTTTGTACGTTTTTATTCTTCAATTTACTGGCTGCTGACTAACAGCCTTTAACTCAGGGCATCAGCAAAGAGCCTCTGGGCCAATGACAGTGACCCTAGTTACTTTTTATATTGGCATATTTGTACAGAGCAAACGCAGCAACTTACTAGAAAGTAAGAATCTAAATCCAGATATCTGGGAAAGGCATTATGGATTCCAAAGACAATATTTTGACAGAGAACTTTACCAAGAACTTCGGAGATTGTGGTTCCTATGAGAAGACTGTTTTTGTGTAGATAAACACGGAGGTTCAGTTTATCCGCTTTAATTACTATTTTAATTAAAAAGGTAATTTTCTCACATGGTAAACATTGATATGATCTATTGGTACAGCAAAATGTGAAGGCCATATTGAAAGTATTTCTTGATCTTAAATAATGTTAAAACCTGAGAACCAATGGGAAATGTTACTGGGATTGGATAATTGTTACAGCACAGTAAAGCTGACACTCGTTGACTGCTGACGGATAAAAATAGCTCTTATGATTTAATCATTGTGATTATGAACTCTTAATGCTCAATAGTGCTTATTTGATTAGAAAGGGTTTGCACAGTGCCAGTGTGAAGTATGAAGTTGAAAGAAGAGAGTTCCCTCCTCCATCAGGTTGATGTTTTGCTTGAAAGAATATACTGGATATTATATATATATATATGAACAGCTTGGATAAGCGATTAGCTACAAGTTGTTCATTTGACAAAGCTAACAGCAGCTTCTTTGCAATATACAGTAAGTGCAATTTTCTACTAGTGCCAACATACGAAGGAAGCGACTGTTATTGTGTGAGAGTAGATGAAGGTGTGTGTGAATGTGAAAAAACGTGAAAAAGGCTTTAAAAGTGAGAAGCAGAATCTTAAAACACTCACCTGTTTGAACGTTCCCTTTACGCTGCAGAATTTATATATGGCATAACAGGGGACAAACAGCATGGAGGACATGGCCACACACCAACCCACTACGTTGGCCCAGTTAGGGAAGACGTAGTCATCGTACTTCAGGCCTGACGACGTCACAGCACTGGCTATTACAACAAACTGCGATGGAGAAAGAGGCAGAGACGCACCCAACGCATGTTACATCTGTTTGTATTCAAACCTTGTGCAATGTTTGAAGTCACATCATTCATATAATTGCAGTACACATCCATGGAGGCTACAAGCAAAGGATACAAGTGGTACGGTGTGATGTTGTGTCATTATTCTCGCACTTATATTGCTTATCTTGTTTTTTTCTACAAGAGCAGAAACAGGTAATTGCTGCAGTCCAATAACTTGTAAACAGCGGAGTAATATCTACCACATACATGATCTTAATTATTGCCTCTTAGCAGATTTACAAGAAAAATACTGGCCATCATTTTTCATGAAACTAGGTAGGTTGTGTTATATATTAAGAAAGATCTACAGGATTTGGCTGATTGTCGTCCCTTTTATCCGCAATGTGTGGCACCGAATATGCTGCACTGCAGTGTGGAGGGAAATGTATTTTAGAATGGTCACAAATGTGAGTATAACAAATTAGGTATAAGATTTAATGAATGTAAAAAAAAAATTGTACAAAAAATTGTTTTTCCTCAAACATTTTTAAACTCATTTCCAGGATCTTATCATTTTTTATTTCAAAATCTTCTTGAAATGTCTGAAATGATGTGACTTGTTTTTGCTAAATTAAACATTTTTTTTGTCCACACAATGTTTTATGTAACTTAACTTACTTTGATCCTGATGGATACTTCCTTATCCGTATGATAAACGACTGCATGAATTCATATTTACTACTTGCTAGAATGAAAACCTCAATACAGCTGGTAGGCTTTTGTGGACAACATTTGATAGAAGATTAACAATGTTTAACTGTCCTCAAATCAGACATTATCCCTCTTCAGGAAAATCAGCCAAATGCAAACAGACGGAAGGCTTTTATGGATAACATTTAATAGAAGACAACTAATTTCCAGTGTCTAGGATCAGACATTATCCTCTTCGAGGAAAGCCAGCCAAACGCAAACACGTCAATGTATTTGTCATTACTCTCACCAGCAGAAAAGCTGGGCTGACAAATTTCCAGCACAGCCTCCAGTAGAGACCTGGTTTGAAGCCCATCATTCGCTCGATATCTTCGCTGAAGCGGTCCACGCCTGGCATGAGAATGAGAAGGTACAGATCGAAAGGGGGCAGGTGCGGTTAAGACATAACATCCACGCAGGCTACAGAGGTCTCGTGTCCTGGATGCAGTCTCACTGGACGTTAGGAGGCAACTCCACACCTGATGGCCGAAACCCTCTCTGACCTTTTAAGCTGACATAATACATTCACCACATCCATGTTTGGATTAAATAATAGGATATACAAGCACAGCTGAATCAAAAAACTTGTTCGATATATTTATTTATCTATGTCTTGACCCATTTCTTTTTTTATAATAGATTTCACTTTGAAATTGAGATAATGGCGAGAGAATACGCGGGAAAGATGTCTGTATTGTCATTCAGTAAAGTTATTTAAATTTGCAATTGTGGGCCGAAATTAGAATACTCTGTAAATATGGAGTCATTTCGAGAAAAGAGAGTAAAATACCAAATTTTATACCATAAAACCATGATACTCCAATGGCCTCGAACAAGACAGCAAATAGTATAGAAGTTCCTGCTGCATATTTATCCAACAGCGTCAGCACATAGATGCCTCCCTACAGACAAGAAAAGAGGGAGAGATTAGTTTGGCTTCTTTGATACTGCACTGCATCTCTGTTTTGCTGTTTGAGGTTACTTAAATGCACTTTGAAGAGTTGCCTTGTCGGCATTAAACACGCCGCACATGGATAAAGAGCAGATTTTATGTGCATTCGAGATTTTACACCATAGATCTTTGATCTGTATCCAGAGCGGAAGAATCTTTAGTTGTGCCACATCACTTCCATAAGTAAGGCATCATTCGTTACACAATCGTTCCACTAATTTGATAAAGGTAAGAAACTAAGTGAATCACTAAAGTCTGTGTATCCGTGCCAGAAGTGTTTCTCCTTGGTGAATCCATGTGAAGAAATCGGGACTAGGGAGTAAATTAAACATTTTCTTGCTGGGTAGAACTTTATTAATGTATAATTAATTTAAAATGTATGTTGAAAGTGGGGATTTGACAAGTACTTTAATCAAGTATGGGGGCTTAAGTGTATGGCTCTTTGAAACTTGATACTGACATTAGTGATGCAGAAGAGGGCAACCAGGAATGTTCCAAAGGCTGTAGCAAAGGTAAAGAGCTTCCTGTTCCTCTTGAGGATCTTAAAGTCGTCTGAAAGGCCTGTAATGACCGCCTCCATGCCGCCCATCTGGTGGACACAAACAGAGAGAGACATGACATTCACAGAGCCGTAAACATCCAACAGCCTGTTACACTATGTAATACCAACATGCTCTTAATTTGATCTGCTTGATGAAGGATTGGGAGGATATAACTTACGTGCTTCGTGACATCTGCTGGGACGTAACAGGGTATTAAACTGTTCTCTGGTTTAGTGCTCCAGTGACTCATTGGCCAGGTATTTGTTCAATTACGGCTGGCTTTTGAAACGTCAAAGAAAGACGGGATATTTCGTACCAAATTGGTACTTTGGGCTAAACCAACGCTTAACTCAAAGATGACTGATGATGCAAAGTAAAGACAGAACTATTTCTTAGCACAAGGAAAAGTCTGCCTTGGTTCAAGGCCAATAACTCCTCATATCATTGTAAATTGCTGTATACAGTACATGCTTACATAGTCTTTAGACCTTTACTAAACTATACTGTCCTATACTATAACATACC
Organism: Apeltes quadracus; assembly: GCA_021346845.1. Lineage (NCBI taxonomy): Eukaryota > Metazoa > Chordata > Actinopteri > Perciformes > Gasterosteidae > Apeltes > Apeltes quadracus. The sequence goes on from CM037918.1 coordinate 16,708,712, forward strand.
ACCACTCAACTTAAAAGTTGTAAAGTTGCATTCTTGTAATTATACCTTGTTTAGTTTCTGGAAGTGACAAAAATATATTTGCATTTTTTATTGTTATTGGGTCGTATAGAGAGATCTGGACTCACCGAGCTGTCAATGCCCAGAGTCAGCAACATGATAAAGAACACAATAGCCCAAAATGTTGAGCCAGGTAGTGTAGAAATTGCCTCAGGGTAGATGATGAATACCAATCCTGCCCCTGTGCAGACACACACACACACACATAGAAATACAAAAGTTATGGCTTTTATGACAATATACAAAGTGCAAATACGACAAACGGGACCAAACGGTGTAGTAGAAAAAAAGGTTAGATACACACATTTACAGAAGTACTCCGATGCAACACCTTGGTGAGGTGCAGTAGCGTCAGTAAGCTTACAACATATTTTTTGACTTACCCTCTGTTGCCACGTCTTCTATTTTCACCCCATGTTTGTAAGCCATATATCCAAGCACAGAGAAGATTGCAAAGCCTGAGAAGAAACTGGTGATGCAGTTCACAGTGCTAGTCAAGAGAGCGTCCCTGGAAAAAGAAAACATAACAGGAACAAAAAAAAAGGTTTCAAAAGAAAGCTTGGTTTCTTTACCTGTGCATCTTCAATAGCTCAGCTCCACAACTGTCCAACGATGAATGTCCACTTTACCAATCTTCTGCATTTGTGTTTTCAGTTTTAGTTGGGCTGAGGAGTTACTAATTGTGTTTTGTAAAAATAGACATGGAGCCTGTATCTACTCATTTGACTGTTTTTAGATCTGGAGCCACGTTACTTGATATCTTTTCTTAACCACAAACAAGAGCCTGTGCTTCGCTTGAAAATGTATTACGGACAAGTTATTCTTTTGACAAAGTAAGAGGGAATTATTTTATAAATTGAAGCTGATCACGCTAAGATTGCCGCAATATTAATGAAAAAACATAAGTAAAATGAGCTTTCAATACCACTTTTACTTTTAAAACGGCTTGGGTGGTGACTATTTTCAGAGGTGAATTAATATGTATTGAATGGAATTCAAGATTTTATTTGAAGTATGATTTATTGTAAATCGTAACTATGACTAGCTTTAATTTCACAATAGATTTAAGTTTAAAAAAAAATGTAGCTATCTTTCAAAAATATTGTTGCAAAAAGAACCCAGGGGGAATGTTGAGTCCATCATGCCACACCCCCTTTTTTTTACAGCAGGCAGGTAACCTAATCTAATAAACTTGACTAACAAAGGCAGTAATGCCGCTTCTTTACTCTGCACTGGTAGAAAACACCAGTCAAGAAAAAACATTTAAACCAGATAAATGTTTTACCTTGGTTCCCGGGGGTTATGTTTTATTTTACAGGTAGGTGTGATGGAGGACTCACTGCTGCACACTCCCTGCACTATACCTTATGCAGATTCCCTCCATCTGTGTGGGTATTCAAACAAAAGTCTGGTCAGTTCTTAGTCTTCTAACTGCACCAGCTCCTCCAGGTTGCCTTTTCATCTAGTTCAGATATTTCTCATTAGCTGCATAATGCGAATCCCACCTGCCGGCATTCCACACACATACCTCGAAATAGGACGTGGAAGGAGAGGAGGGCCGGGGCCCCTGTTTGTGTTTGAGATGGTGGAGGAAATGGGTAAGGACGGTAGAGGAAGGGCCGATAACGCTTCAAACCTCCAGTACGGCACTGTTTGAGTTTGGATGCCTCTCTCACTGTTTTTTTATGGGTGTTTTGGTATTTTCCCCCTTTTTAGAGCGCTGTTCTCCAGCGGCGGCATCATGTCAGTATTTGCCGTTTCTGTGTGGTTTCAGCAAGACGTGTTCTGTCTGTTGGCCGTTGAACATTTACAAACACGAAACTGCTGCTCTGCCAACAGCGTTTCCCTCGAACGGCACCGCTCCGACCTATTAATGTTGAAAAAAAAGATAAGGCGAGCTCATATCCTCCTCCCTGCTTTTTCTGAAGAAGACCAGCAGACGCCAAACCACCGACATGCAGCCTTCGGTTATGATCTAAAAAACTCCTTCCTGGCCTGCGCTGTATCTGCCCTGTTAACACCTGGCCCTCGGGGTCAGCTGAACAGATTAGCATCACTTCTGCTGCTTCGTGATCCAGTTACATGCTGAAAAGGGCCGGCTGCTTAAAGACAGCAGGATGTTACGTTGCTATGGGCTTGTTTTGGACTTTGTGTTCATGAAAGACAAATGAATTGCCAGCTCCTACCTGTAGCAGTTGTTGTCAAATTTGTTATAACTGGCGAAAGCGATGAGCACCCCGAATCCTGCTCCCAGGGAGTAGAATATTTGCGTGGCAGCGTCAATCCACACCTGCGGCAGAAATCAAGAAAGCTGGTGAACTTTCTGAAGAAAAGTGTTAAACGTAAATGCTAATTAATGATTCCATTTTTCTGACTGAGCTGTGCGGATTTAATCGGAAAACATGTGGCTCTGGTTTGCAAAACCTGCAAATTGGCTAAGCAAGTTAAATATTGCATTATAAATATATGTATATGTAAACCATTTGTTTACATACCACCAGTTGGTATTTGGCCCCCAGAGTTTGAGATATTAAAGTGATGAAAAGGTTTTCTAAGTACACAGAAAGACACAGTACACAGACACAGTCCTACAGGGTTAACATGAAACAACTAATGACACAAACATGTCAAGGTCTGTTTCATTGTTTGTTTATGAGAAGTAGATGTAATCGTTGTGACGTCACCCATTTTTTGCCACCAGAAGTGACAGATGAGGATGGAGATAATTCATTGAGCATGGAGTAAGACATTTTTGGGTTACCCAAATATTTCAATTAACTTTCAGGGACTGAAAACCGGAGTAACTGAACGGTTTGAGTTATACAAAAAACTATGATTATCGCCTATATTATCATAAATGGCACCTTAACTCAATGGACGTTGTGCTGTATTAAAGAGTGCTAGGAAGAAGTTAACAATTTTAGACAGAATGCAAGTTCAAGACAATTCTCCGACCTGGAGGTCAGTGCCTGATGTGTACAGCAACAACTGTTCCTGGTTTTTCATTAGTGAATCCATGGAGACCTTTTCAATAAAATTATCATGTGGGTTTTTGTGTTTCATGTAGCTAAATTAAATTTGGGGTTCTGAGTACGCGTGTATGCGAATCGTGACCAACAAGTGCCGTCTCTGACCTCCAAATTATTGAGCCGCTTGAAGTCAATGTGGAGGTAGGCCCTGATGCCGTCCATTGACCCTGGTAGAGTTATACCTCTGATCAGCAAAACAAAAAGGACCACATACGGCATGGTAGCCGTGATGTACACCACCTGAGTACACACACACACGGATCAAATGGGGAAAAAAATGTCACACGGTCCCCTGTTTCATTTAACCGTTCTATCAATACAAATAAAATAAATGTGGGGGACAATAACTATAATGAAGAGAGAAGATAGGACACCACCCATTTTCCTAACAGACTTATACCACATGCTAAATAAAACAATGTGCTGCAGTATTATAAAAGCACTGCATATGATGTACAGTGAAATATTTGACAACTTAAACAGGCAAAGGGGAGAAGACCCAATTGGACCCAATAACAGTTCATTCTGAGCTGCTGTGTTGGAAGAAGAGAAAGCAAACAGTGTTTTTTTGCTGTTGAGTGTAGGCCGGTACCTTCCCCGAAGACTTGACACCTTTCCACAGGCTGAAGTAGAGGATGAAGACCACCACGACGAGGCACAAGGTCAGCTCCCAGCGAGGCAGGCCGAGGTCATTGATGCCCCGGCTCTGATGGAGGTGCAGGACACCCCGTCTGCAGAAAGAAATATGGATGTGAAATCCCTAAAACTATGTATTATGAAAAAAATATCATAATTCAACAGTTCTACGATGAACACTAGTAATGAACATTCTTTTGTCTTCCAAGCAAAACAGCTTTTTAACACTAATCATAACTGCCTGTCGTGGTTCCACCGAACGGGACGTTATTTCTTTTGGCTACGTCTTAAAACAGAGTTCTCCGCAGCGGGAGGAGTTAACACAACAGCTAAGCTCGTGTGTGCCCGACGTGTCTGAAGATGGGAATGAATTACAGAACTCCACTTTCAACAAACTGTTTCAAAATGAATTTTGTCACGTCCCTGCAGGTGATTTAAGGCATTACAGCCAATTAATCCATTTTTATTTGAACACTTCTGTGGATTAAATACCTTTTTTCTTCCATCCCTATCTGAATGTTGTGAATGTATATAGAGTAATGTCGAAAACCATTGTGGCTCCCTTTTCAGAGCTCAGTTCCCCCCTCCCCCCCTTTACGGCGAGTACTATTTTCAAGCCATTTGAGATATTAAATCGCCTATAATCTATACCTCATTTGGGGGAAAACATGATGGTTGCCAATGAAAACATACAGGAGGACTGTGGAGATGATACTTTTGACAACTATTGGTTGCACAACTTGCTGGAGAGGAGTTAACAGAATGAATTAACGTTACTTGACCAATCTCCTAACTTTGACTTAAATGGTATTTTGTAATCTGACCTGCTGGGAGAAATGACACAAAGTAACATAAACATAAAACATGAGGTGCTGATACAGGTTGGGAAACTTGTCCTTCAGTTCGACTGTGAGACCCTCAAACAGTCATGTGCCTTTTCAATCAAGAACATGAAAAACCAGCTGCAGAACACAAGTATTGTTGTAGAAAGTGTCTTTTGCAACCACGACCGACTTGTATTTCATGTGGATATTAACAACCTTATGCAATTTGTTGAAAAGCACCACTGTTCCCCCCCCACATTTGTCCTAAAAAAAAAATGCAATTAAGTGTGCATGTGCTGCTACTGGTTGATAAACAGAGGAACTGCATTTGATCTGATATTGGCTTACGCAACAGCCCGAGACAAAACACCCTCGGAAACACGCAAACTGAAGTATGTTCAGACTTCCAAAGGATCTGTGAAACTCCTCTTCGGCATTTAATTATCTTTGGCTGGCGATGAATCCAAAGCCATAAGGTCTTCGGGGACGCAGATAGCTGCGCGAAGGACATTCGTTTATTTTGGCCGAGAAAATTGTGAGAGTGTGTGCGCTGACCTAAGGGCCTCGTTTTGGTGTTCTGCTGTAATGCCTCAAGGCCTCCTTGTTCGTCTGATAGCGCCGATAGTGCGCTGCCAGTAAGTGCTCTCTACATCAACCCGGGTCCCTCGGGCCCAGTTACTCTAAACACATTTACTCTTATCAACACTCGGCGAGCTGGTTACGCTGCTTTCCTAACACTCAACGTTGCCATTAGTTGGTCTCTGTATACACGCAGCCCGCTCTATATGTTGGTTACAGAATGAGAAGTAGGACACACAAAAAGTATATAAATGAGCTCAGGGGTTTATTTCAATCTAATTCATTTAATTAATAACAAATGTGGTTTTTATTTTACATGTAATTCTTCCAACAAATGTCAAATCAAATGGCTCGTGAGATTGAAGTAAAAGCAATCTTCTCAAATGACATGAAATCAGATGGTTGGTGTTACGTCAGCATCCAAAAGGGGAACGATACGGGTCCATGTTTATGAAATTATTAAGTGTTTATTATTTGAACAAAAGCTATTTATTTTTCCTGAAAATGTATCTTTTCGTCACATAATCTGTTGAGTATGTCTGTCAGCAGGGGGACTCACACAGAGGTGGTTTAACCATCAATGTAATACTTTACTTTGCATTGCGGGATTATAGCGCCCACTTAAAGTCTTGTTAGGATATATTATGGACCCACAGGAAGGTCACAGGAGATTTAATTATGTTAGCCAATTAAATTAAAGTTGCAGAAAGTTCTGTCACAGTCACTGTTTCTATGCTTCAGATACTTTTCCTCTTACTTATAACTTTGAATCTAATGTGAAAGGCGAGTGGTCATTTGTTTTACTGTTGAGATGAAAAAAAGAAAGCATATGAACTCTGCCTAAATGTCTATCTCTGGTCTCCTTTATTAAGTGCATACAACTGTAGAAACAAACGGTCAGAATATTTGTTGACGCACACATTTGCTGTACTTTTTATAGATTGGAGTTTTTTTCACAAAGCTGTTTGACCATCTAACAATCTATCCAACTGCTTCATAATGTGTTTGCCCTTTTACCAATGAGACAGCATTGCTCTATTCCGGTGATTTGGAAATAACATTTTTCTATCGGGGCTGCATATTGAAATGAAATCAGAAACAAATGTCCAGACAGTCTCATTTCCAGGTTAGTCTTTTGGCAGAAGCAGTGTTATTGGCTGCCTTCCAATTCATCTCCTCGAAAACAAGTCATGTCACATGATATCACACCAGCTTGTTCTGCAATGACTTTGACTCTTCATTTTTTAGTGTGTCATACTTTAGAATCTTTTGAACTTAAACCTTATTGGGAATACAATGGAGGGCTGGTTGTTCATGTTTTCGCTGATGAAGTGGCTCCTTTAAAAATATTACATTTTAAAAGATCAGCTACTTTTGACGTTTGCCTTCCAGTTTTTCCTCTATACTTCATCACGTTTGACTTGCCCTCCCCCTTTTTGTGTTTTCTTGTAGCAAGTTTGTCTTGTACCGACTGCAAAGGGCGGCAGCTCCCTCGTGTTTCCCGAGTCTACGACCTTGAGTACGTTTTTTGGATTCCGTCTCAGCCTGACCCTTGTGTCCCTCTTCCTCCCACCATTCTACGCACCAAACCTCGCCTGTCTTCAAATGCGAATAAACCACCTGCGACCTCCGGGATCCCGATCACTTGACTCCTCCGGCTGCTGTCCCTGTCACACGCACAGTTTGGATGCGTGTGCACGTGAAAAACCTACTGTGCTGTCACTCTTGGGCGATCAATCCGCTAATATCAGAGCTTAGCGGTGGTGAGCCTGAGCAGCTGAAAGAATGCTCCCCCAGTAGGCTCGATTTGCATCATGCAAACTACATGCTCAGGATAACGGACAACAGTAGGCTCGACATGGTTTGTAACAGGAGAACCGAGAGTCTGTCGGCTCAGTTGGCCTTGCGCCCCCCCCCCCCCCCCCCCCCCCCCATGCTGTGCCTCGGCGTTGCTCCTGCGCTCAAAGCCACGGCCGGAGGCTGAAGGATGCATTGTCCCCAAAAGAGCCTGAGATCCTGTCTGTGCACAGCTGCTGATTTTATTGCTTCCCTAGAGTGTAGCTTAATCGTCCACCTGGAACATATAGCCCGCCCTGTGCCTTCTTTAAGCACAGTATCAGCTCTTAAAGCAGCCACATCACTTCTTGGAAAGCGTAACGCAATACACAAGCTCTGACGCAAATGCTGACCTCGTTGTGTTAGGTAAAAGTATTTGCTTATTTAAAAAAAAACATTCAATTTCTAAGGGAGGAGGGGGGGGGCGGGGAGGGGGAGGTTAAACCTGGCCAGGGATCCTGATTAAATAAACTGTACAAGACAGTGCAGCAGAACGGGAGTGAAACTTTAACGAGCTAAATCATTTTTCCGCGTTGCGTTGCTCAGTGTAGTCACAGTGTGCGTCACGCTTGGCACGTGTGCCGTCTACTCTCCGAGTCACTTCACAGGCTTCCTCTGGGGCCGCACAGTTAGTCTTTTATAGAAGCTGGGGAAGAACTGGCTGTCTTTGAAGTATAAACAGACGGGAGTTTTTCATGCAGAGTGCATTTGAACTTTTTATGTATACTTCTTTTATAGTGCAAACATTGGTATTCACATGCAGACCAAAGCTTTGAACCATCGTGAATGTTTCCATTTGCCATACATTAAGGTAACTGCTCCCTTAAGATTTACCTAATGTACGGTAATTTGCTCCGATGCTTCAACTGATGGTGTGTAATGTTTTAACACTTGTAAATGTCAATTCCTCAAGTTGCCAAAAACGTAACGCAGCGGCCCTGAGAACACAGACTGGTAAGCGAATCACTCACTCATAGTACTCCGCTGACGGGGTCATCTTGTACTTGGCGTAAGACGTTCCGTTGCCGATGATGGAGCCGTTGACCAACATGGGGTCCGTGCAGTTCTCGCTGTTCCAGACGTTGCCACAGTTGAGCCACGGCAGCTCATTGGTCATGGAGGAGAACAGGTAGTAGAGGGACCAGGCAATGATGACGTTGTAGTAGAAACCGACATACAGGGCTATGACGATCACACAGTAGCCGACACCTGAGGAACACAGGGTAGTTAATATTAGCAAGAACGGAATGATGCAATTACTTAACGCATACTCTCTTTATGGATGACCATATTTGATATCTTTTAGCTGTTACACAAATTTAAAATTTGTGCATGTAAAGTTTCCTGGTTACATCGTACATTTAGTCCATTTGTGTCTCTCATCTAAAGCTTTGTTGGACTGTCAACACATTTTGAGTCCCCTTTAAAGTCTCATTAGTCCGCTGGGCGTCAAAGCGCTGAAAGCTAAAGCTTGCTTTCCATCACTTTTGCTGTAAATAAATCCTTACGCGAAAAACAAAGTAACCGCCACCATAAATCCATCACATTCACATTACTTTTGGAAGGAAGGAAAACAAACCCTCCTCAGCACTGAAGCCAACCAAAGCAGGCAACGTTGCTGATTCAGTGCTGCAGGCTGTGTATTTATCGGACATTATTTCAAATGTGCTGCTTCAAATAATAATCTGCAGTTTAAAGAGCACAATGTGAGACGAGGTCAGGCTTTCCAGATGCATGATCTTGTTTTCTCAATTCAATGCTAATCATGTGAGGTGAACACTTTTTAGCGGTTTGTATTCTGTTCAGTTTGGAGTTCATCCGTTACATTTCGTTTGTTTAAAGTTTTTTCAATACCAACAGTGCATAATAGATCCTTTTTTAATTTAAAATGCAAGATTGACTTTTAATGACATTGACCAGAAATGTGTTCCTCGGCAGGACAGTAGCCTGGTTTGCTTTGGCTTCACTCGTTTCAAATTGACATTTGAAGAAAAATACATGGGGTTTAAGGTTTCAAAGCACCGGCGGAGAAAGATTAAAAAAAAAGTACAGAAAGGTGAAATTGAGAAATAGCTAAAGTGACAGAGAAATTGGTCCTAAGTGACACTTGTGAACCTACAAGGGGGTTAAAGGGCAAAAGCAATGCGATGAAACAAAAGGGCAGGACAGGAAGGAGCAGCAACAGAGAGCCTGACGTAGCACAGGTTAGAGAGAAGGGGGATGTTAAAGGACACTGGTTTGCGTGTGTGTGTGTGTGTGTGTGTGTGTGTGTGTGTGTTAAAGCTCACCTTTAAAGACAGGGCATATTTTCCAAACCGTAGCTGCCCCTTCCCTGTTGTACTGACCCAAGGCAAGCTCCATGTAGAATAATGGCATCCCCGCAATGACCAGGAAAAGAATGTACGGGATCAAAAAGGCACCTGCAAAGAGAAGTGATGACATCTCACGCTTTACGTATTGTTTGGCCTAGGTTTCGGCTTGTAGTAAATAAGTCCTAGACAAAACAAAATTACAAAACAAGAAGATGAAAAGGGGGGCGGGGGGGCGGTGGGTTCATTAGGGGTTTTGAGATTGTTGGAAAAAACAACACACCATAACATGCAAGCAGGAAGGCTCACGGCTTCTTTCATGCAGGAACTCAGCATCACCCCCCCTCCCCCCCCCCCCCCCCCCCCCCCCCCCCGACAAGGAAACGACCCGCCATAATTGAATTGTTCTTGATAGCATCCATCTCACACATGACCACGGTAATTAATACGTTTTACTGAGGGCCAATGTGGCAGGGCCACGCGTTCTGGTGAGCCCTCTGTTGATGAGCGCTGATAGAGAACCAATCCTTTGTTTATTAAACTGCACTTTCTTTTCTCTCACAGAGCCCCAGTGTTAACCTGTTTTGGGACACATTCCGAGTAAACACGAGCTCTGACACTTGTTTTCCAATGTTCCATTGGACGAGGCAAATAAACCTGACAGTATATTTTAAACAATATATGAATATAATATTTGTATCATTTGCAAGGAGATGCTTTATACGGGCTGATTTTAGAGCTGTTGTGGCTTCACACGTGCTGTCCAGATATCACATTTGCACTACTTGATTATGATTGACAAAATAATTAACAATAGTGATGTTATTGTCAAATAGACATTTGACTGTTTGTTGTAGGTTTTTCAGTTTTTTGGTAAATTACAATCAATGTACAAAATATGAGTGGAATGTACCATTACTATATACAAAATAATTTAAGACACGTAGGAAAATTTGAACAATATTCTCATCAAAACGGCTTCTTCAAATATCAAGGTTATCATCACATGTACACGTCATCATAAACGGGATATTTTCTTGATTTAGAAAGCTGAAATTGTTCCTCGTGATTAGTTAATACACGGCCTATTTAATGAACGAAGTGACACAACATTAAAGCAATTATAAAATCTAGGAACATAAAACTGTTCATTAAAGGAACTATTATAACAATTTAGCAACAAAGTCAATCTAATTTGGCTGTTTGTTAACACATTTGTATGCTTGGAAATAAAAATAGTGGAGCGTTTTCACTCATACTCAAACTCTTACTCATAAAAGAAAGGAGAACAACCAAATACCAAACTACGATTGTTGGAAACACTTGAATAATATTTTTGTCTTGGTCAGCATCACTTTAGACGACAGCGAGTCTGTGATCTCTGCTAACAGAGATACTTGGTGGTCTGTGCGAACTGATGGTGAAGAGGTTTGGTTTCACAGGAACTCATGGAGTAAAGTTGTATGTTCTTCACTCGCACGTGATTAACAACCTTCTCTGCTGTTTGAAGATAGAAGGTGACCAGTTTCAAAATCTGGTCCACATCTTCCAGTATTGTAAGTATAAAGTGTTTCATGTCTCAACTGTATAACTCTGAGATGGAGAGTGAGACCTCCGAGAAGCATAACCAGTGTGTCTTTTAATTATGTCCCCTGCATGCAAATATTATTATTCATAAATGTCCTGTTTAGTGATTTTACACCGTGAGTAAGAAAAATATAAAGGCTATACTAGAAAGATCTAACAACTATCATTTCAATTCGTATTCTTTAATTATTGTGTTAAAACGGGGATTGGAAGAGCCCACACCTGACACTACGATACGCCTGTGACCTTGTACACGTGTGCAAGCGTCTTTGAACGTACATTCGAGGTAAACTCACCTCCTCCGTTTTTGTAGCACAAGTAAGGGAATCTCCAAACATTGGCCAGGTCTACCGCGAAGCCAATAACCGATAGAAGAAAGTCAATTTTCTTTCCCCAAGTCTCGCGTTCGTCCTCGGTGCATCCGGGAGGACCTGCGGGGTGGCCAGGGGTGGGAACGATGGAGGAACTGGTGTACTGGACGCCATTCTGGTCCTTCACCAGTATCAGTTCTACCTCTTTTTTATCCACATTGCACTGGTTCAGCGGGGCCACCGACGAGAGCTTGTGTTCTGGCAGCACCTGGAGATTCATGTTGATCCGCGCTGACCTGGCGCTCTCACGGCGCTCTCACGGGCCCCCTGCGTTTTCTGGCGGAGCCGATGGATCTGCGTCGGCCCTCCTGAGGACGGCAACTCCAAGCGAGTGTTGTCCGCCGAAACTGCAGCCGCTACGTCCGCGTACATGGGCTGGAGAGGAGGGAAGAGAAACAGAGTTTGGATGTTTTGACGTTTTGTGCGTAAAGTTTTCCGCGTGGAGTGAACGACACCGTTTAGGACACGGCGGGGTGGCTGGAGTTATTCCTACTGAAATAGCCAGACCTAACACATAATAGCCGTACATTATTAGGATAAAACATTGTATCTGCGAGGCTGGTGCAGCAGCAGCAGGTGAGAGACCACAAAGAGCAAACTCCTCTCCACGTCGCGGCGCGCGCATCTGCGTATTGAGCGCTAAACAGCCAACCCACTCAAAACCATCCCCTTAAAACAGCCCTCTTAAGGATCAATGGTTACTTCTTCAATGTGTCACCGTTACTAAAGCAATTCAAAGGGTGCGTGGCTGAAAGTTGTCCCTCCGTACTTTGTGAAGCTAGGTACACATGTCCATGACCCGATGCTGCTGCTGCTGTCCAGGCGCTTCTGAGGGAAGATCGCCCATTCTGAAGGAAATGTAAGACTCGCCTTCTCCAGCAGAGGAGATAAAAAAAAATGCGAGCTTTTAAATCGGGTTCCTTTCCCTCCCTCCCTCCCTCTCCCTCTCTCTCTCTCTCCCTCTCCCTTTCTATCTCTCTCTTTTCCACGTGATGTCTTATAATTAAAGACTTCCTTTCCATGTTTTTGGCATGATCGTTTTTTCGTCTAAACTCGTGTTACCATAAACGCATCTGCTTCCGACTCGTCAGTCGGGAATTGAACCGTGTGGGCCAATGACGTCTTCACTTTTTACATGAATCAAATACTTTAAATAAGAACGTTTTCCCAACTGCAAAATCTAAAGCAAAGCAATGCATTTTGCTTTTCAGATTGGCGCTTGGATTAGTCCTTTTGAATTTCACATGCAGAAAAACTTTTCTTAAAGTTTGGATTTGGACTTTATCTGTTTTTTCTCTGTACCAAACGGATTGAATTACAGTTTTCTAAGAAGCCATGAAAGCATTGTGTTCCATGTGTAATTTAATTCTAAAGCAGCTTTAGCCAAGGGCAATGATTTTTATTAGATATGGTTGATCAGTTCATCCCATTAGAGTCAATTAATGTCCTCTTTGCTCCCCAGTGCTTGTTTTATAAAACCCTAATAGGGCTGGTCTTGGGCATTTTGTTTGTGAAGATTAAATAACTGCAAAGATGGTGAAGCAAAGGACCAGGTAACATGGAAGGATAATGTGTTATTACTGTTGTTCTCTCTTGAATTACTTCTATCCGTTTTTCACTTGGTTTTGTATTGTCCGTTACCTGAAAAGAAAATGATGACCAAATGTTTTGTGTTATCACGACAGTGTCTAAAGGGGAGTGTATTTCTGAATATGAACTACTGTGATGCCTTTAAACTCAAACACTGACTTCCTTGAAATGTCAACGCACACGTATTGAGCAGTAGTTTGATGCACAATGTCCCTCAGAGGTGACTTACAGATGTGAGGCTGTTTATTGAGAACAGACACTAGCAATTGAACCTCACGCTGCCCCCCTCAAAGTGATGTCATCCTTCCCCCCGGTCGTCCCGCCTTCCACCTTCCACCTTCTGGCCGGAGCTACAGTTCTGGAGACCTTCCTTCTATCGCTTAAGGGTCGGGCTTTCCCATGTTGACCTGACGATTGGAAGCTGATGAATTAAGACGCAGCCCAGGATGACTGTCTGGATTTAACCTGTGCATTTAGATAGGGTCACAGGCAGCAGAGAGCTCCACTCGGTCCTTTCGGTTCACACACACACAACCTTTCACCCGCGTCCTGTGAGTTATGAGACGACTCCACAGTATACGTCTCAGTTACGCTTTTAGAGTCAAACCTATATCATAAGACATGTTTCACTAGACCTTTTGGCTCGCCAGCATTGGGAAAGCTGAGGTGTTAATAATTCAACAGTTGATGGCTGGATTTCATTTGGCTGCTTTAATGTCCTGCCCTGGTATTGTGCGTGCTCGCTCACTAATACTCTCACTGGGATTCATTCATTGTTGGGGTGTTGATAACACGAGGGCGGCTCCTGGTAGGGCACGTCATGTTTGCTCTGGACCAGTATTGGATGCATTCTCTTCATAAAAATACATTTGATTTCTTGTTTTGTCCTCCCATAGACTTAGTAATGAGGTCATGGCATTCACAATGACTTTTTTTTTTTTTTTCATCCCATTGAAACTCTCCTGACAAAAGGAGGAGCGTCTTAAAGCTTCTCTCTCTCTCTCTGGGCTTCGCTGGTGTCTGCAAAGTTGTAAACACCGTAGCAATGTTAAGTCTCGTTCCCTACATGTTGTATACATTCAATTGGAAAAAATAGCGTTGTGAGTCAGAACATTTCTGAGAAGCCCACATCTGGTTAATGTGGTGTATATAAAAGGTGCAGGCTAAAGAATGTTCCTCAGCTGTAGCCCCCTCTTGTGCTTCAGCCAACACATACACTCCAAAACAAATATATAAGAATGTGGTGCCATTGTCCTCTAAACTCTTAACACAATGACTGTCTCCTTCATCTATATATCAAAGAATCTTTCACAAAGTCCCACCCCTTTAATATCCAAGCAACTGGTCAAGTAACACAACAGGGGGTACACACAACGTGAGTCTGAATAGTGGGTAGTAATTAGGGGGGAACAGAGAGGGAAGCTTGACCGCACTCTCATAGTTTAACCGGTCAGAGTGCTTGACAACAGAAGAAAATGAAGTGTTTTATCAGTTGTAAGTCTTGAGATTCGGAGGAACATAAACGTCCCATAAGAAACACACATATTACATTTCCATATGGACTTTTTTTTACTGTTCTCTTATCTAATTGTTTCGTAAGACATATTGCCCTCAGAAACACTATAACACATTGCACTTTCTGTCACTTGCCTCCTGAGAATAAAAACATTGCGAGACAATTACAGAAAACATGTTTGATCCCTGTAACCAGAGTGGTGAGTTTGTTTGGAGCTTGTAAACATTTACACCCCGATTTCTGGCAAGTTTCACTTACATGTACAAAACAATGTCCTCTTCTACAACCTTGCTCTGACCCATCCTCCAAATACGTAGGAAAAGTTGTTGCCCACCGTCCAAAAAAAGATCTGGAAAAGAATCAAACGCAGAGATGCGAAACACCCCAAACATTGAACATGAAAACAAAACCTGCCCCGCAGATACCGCCACTGGACGGCCGTTGTTACGTACGGTTCCCCAAACCTTGCCCTCACCGAGACCTTCACTGTTTCCACAAACCATCACACAGGAAATGAGGAACAATCCCTTTCCTGCGAGCATAACAGTAGAGAGAAAGTCAACAAGGTGTCTTATGGTGTGATGAGGAAACGTAACAATGAGGTCTGTGAGGAACTCCGTGGGGAGCTAAAGGAGTCTGCTCGCTGGGCTCAACTAGCAGCAGTCAAAGTAAAGAGTTGTGTGTGTGTTCTCTGGGTGTTTGTTTGTCACAACGGTCGGTTGGCGAGGCAGAACAGAACCTTTAATCCAAAGGCAGACAGGGTACAGGGTACAGGGTACAGGGTACAGGGTACAGGGTACAGGGTACAGGGTACAGGGTACAGGGTACAGGGTACAGGGTACAGGGTACAGGGTACAGGGTACAGGGTACAGGGTACAGGGTACAGGGTACAGGGTACAGGGTACAGGCAGGTAACACCGACAACAGATAATGACGCGACAAGGGAACAACCTGACACACAGGGCTTAAATACACAAGGGAGGTGCAGGTGATTGGACACAGGTGGAAACAATCAGACAATCACAGGGGCAGACAGGCCAAGGCAGGAAGTGAAGTTAGCACAGGAACACCAGAAACGTGAAACTACAAAACAAGACAGGACGTGGAGCCAAAACCGTGACAGCGACTCACACCGAATAAATGGGTATCCATGACACGGCTGCGTCCACAGAGGCCAACACTCACCAGAGTTCATCCAACCCTTTGCACTGCGTAGCTGGACGGAAGACATGCGTGAGAGGACAGAGCTTCATGAAGGTAACTCGTGTTGCCAACCATTGTTCAGATTCAGAGAAATCTGATTAATATACTGGACTTCCTTAAGTGCAGTACAGGTGGCCAAAATACACAGTTGATTAAAGAGAATGGTCTATGGAATTATGTGCTGGACTGCTAGAATATTTGACCTGGAGGATCGATGCTGTCATCACAAACGAGGCATCTCGGTTTTCAAAGGGACTGTTTCAGTCGTTTGGGGACTGGATATTACTTGATATTTCCCCTCATCTGTTCATGTTTTTTTATTTCGTTCAGTAGTCCTCGCCAGCAATTAACCTCTATCCTGTAATGTTGAAGCCATACATCCTTGTTCGTCATTCAGGACAAAGGAGTGCGTATACACACCCAAGTATCCTGTTGTTATGAGCAGGAAGACATTTTCATTTCATTTTCTATAAGAATCGTCCTTTTATGTAATGCTCCTTAAATGTTGTTGTTCTAAAATAAGAACAGTCTATTGAACTATTGATATAGGTAAGCAGGTAAACATGCATCGTGAGCAAAGTCTGTATTCTGCATATGTAGTGATGTACAAAATGTATTCAGTGAATGTATTGACTCCTTACAATACATATAGCATTCACCCGTCTATGATTGGAAGCCATAAGTTGTACAATAGTGGAAAAACCATGAAAGCAATTGAAATAAACGGCTGACTTGTTGTGAACTTGTGGAAATAAGTCCTTGCTCGTTTTGCCTGAGGAAGCCGGGCTACCTGGTTCAATTTAGACACACAGTACTGTCACATCTGTTAAACTGCAAGGTCTGTCTGTTCTGACCTTTTCCTTCCAGCCTTGACCAGTGAGGGCCCCCCCCCCACCACCCACCCTCCCTCACTCGTCCCTTAAGAGGCCGGTGTCGAGCTTGTGTCCACAAACACAGGCTGCTCACTCACTCGGGTCCTGAGGAGACCAAATTGCATTACCAACACATATCTCTCAGAATCTAGTGCGACAGGATCCCCCCCCCCCCCCCTCCCTCCTCCTCCCCCCAGGCGGGACAGAGGTGGATACAGCCATATACAACAGCCGGGACAGGGGTGAAGGGGAGGGGGTGCGGGAGTTGCGGATAGGGAAGGAGTCGCACTGTTGTAAGAGCGGCGACAATGTCACTTAATTGATTCCATGCCATCTCATCAATTTTGATTAAAAGGAAACGAGCCTCCGTTCGTTCGAAAAGGTTAAAACAAATTGAAGTTGGAAACCATAGCTGGTAATCACAGTTTGCCTAACAGCAGGCCTTTAATGAAGCGACTAGCACTACATCATTCATTTCAGTCTCCTCTGTGCACGCAGCGAGACTGTGTTCTTTTTTTTGCATGAGTGTAAGTGTGTGTGTGTGTGTGTGTGTGTGTGTGTGCGTGTAAGCACATCCACGTTCATAGTATTTAGAACAGCATGTGTTGGGATTGCATTAGCATCATGGCCCCTTTACAAATGAACTACTCCCTTGACAGCAGTTGAGCTGGAATGTGCAGGTGTGCCAAACTGGAGTCATGTTCTCAACGTAAAGTCCAGTAAAGCTCGACCAGCAAGCAAATTGATAACTCATTTCACCCAATGAGATTTACATGCCTACATTGTATTTACACACATTATCTATTTTAATAAATTACATTAATACACTGGACGAGGACTATCTATCGGAAATTGAAATAAAAGTCAATCAATTTGCCAGACCAGGGAATTCATCTGAAGCAGTGATAATGTATGATTGACGCTCGGCGATTACTTCCTCACTAGCAACTTGATGGTATCAACAACATAAGCTGTAAAAATCCATCCCATTAGCACTGTCGGCGACGTTCCAGTAAGCTTTAATTTTATTAGTAAAACCAACCTTAAACCAGGTGGGGTCTGCAACACGTCGTCACTAGTAGATTCTGACTTTAATACATACTTGACTAAAAGCAGACTCTGTTTACTAACAGAGCACCGGTGGTTCTGATGGTTCCCCGACTTAATTGTATAATCATGTGCCATTTAGATGGTAAGAGAAATTTACAACGCTCAACATCCCACCTGGAACCATTTTGGCAGCGAACAAAGATTAAATGTTTCAGATACAATGCAGAACAGTATATAAAGGTTTCTATATCTAAACTCAAAGTTTTTTGAAAGGTAGACTTTAATCAATTAATATATGTCACCGATTTGACCTAGAAAATATACCCACAAACTTAAAATTCATAATAGTCTTCTTATATCACTGTGGTTTTATTTAAAAGCCCTCAAAGTATTCATAATGTGCTATAAAAGTACCCATTGCACATCATGTTAAAAATTAGACCAACTTGTCCAATAACCTTCTCTAAATAAAAGAAGGACGTTGCTCACAATGTTTTTGAAAGTGGCTTGGTTACATAACAAAGAAACCGCTACACATGTTTTAGAAATAACCAACTTAATGGAGGGTAAAATGCTAAAAACAAAATCACATATGGAATCAAGACTTACATCTCCAATTGACCCACACCCATTTTCTGGTGTTTCTTTAAGTCTAACTAACACAAATACAGCAGATGTCCATAACTCATCTTCCGCCTCAATGAAATCAGGGCCAGTCACAAATAAGCCGAAAGAAGGAATGCAATTAGAACACATTGTAGCAACAATTAAGAAATTACTCATCGAACAAATTGAGAAGAGATTTATGAAATTGTTTATGTTCAAGATCAAAGATTAACTCACTTTTATTGCTGGAATTAATTTAAAATGATGACAAAACTCAGTTTCAGTGCCTCAGGATTAATTGCAACATTTGCAGACTTATGCATTATCTTACCCATACCAACACACATACCGTAAATCAGATTAAACATCATTGTTTTCTAGCTCTACAGGCTGAATTTCTAACTGATACTTTAGTACAAGAACAAAAAACAAACACATGGAGAAATTATTTGCAGGCAAGTACTGACCCCTGGTGGTGATGTAGAGAACCAGATACTGCCAAAGCATCTGCGCTTCATTAAATTCAAAATCTACAGAAGTCATTAGTTCCCTCAGTGGTGAATACAAAACATCCAGCAAGCTTAAAATTTGTACTCTTTGTTTTATTTTAAAAAGCAAATTTTGCAGTGTCAACAAAAAAGAGAAGAAAAAAAAAATCACATAATTGCAATGCGCCTTGCTACATAAATAACAGTGGCGCTAGTTAATCTGAAAGCATACCCCGCTGGGATACGACGTTGTGAAGAAGCACTGTTGCCTTTTTGCTCACAAATTGCCCTAAATTCGGCGGTCGATTTGCTTTAGTAAACTCAAAGCTGCACAGACGTGCTGCTGTCTCAGCAATAAACCGCCTTCAGTAGAAATGCAAAGAGATACAGATGCAAAACAAACCTCTGGCTAATTAGACAGCCGTCTTACAGGGTCGGTGGCCCCCGAGCGCTGAAAATAAGTGTAATGCACAGCACGACTGCTCCTTGTAGACATGGATTTACTACGGAACATCGGCGGGTTTGCCAAATTGGAGAGATCTTAATAGCGGTACACTAATTCTACTGCAACACAGAAGCACGTGGGCCCCTTTGGTTGTCTTTAAAAAGGTGTCTGTTTGGCTATTGTTCTCTACTCATTTACGAGGGACCACAGAGACCAAGAAGAAGGTCCAAGTTAAGGGTGCTTCATTCAAAATCCAGAGCACATTGATGAAGAAGGGTCGCCTCCACATGGCTCTACAACTACAGCAGAATTGTGAACATATCAGCTTTTAAAACTCTGACGGCCCATGTGACTTTTTTGCCTCATTTAACTTTTTTTTTTTTACGAAGAACACATAACCTATACACACCTACACATAAAAGCTTTAAGGGATTGAAAAAGACTGCAGGACGACGTTTATTGTGCGGTGACTTAGTTGAGATCTCGATAAGGCACCAACTTTAAAAATAGAAGTACTATTAAAAACTATTTATAAAAAGGCAAGCACATGACCTACGATGTTGACCCCGCTGTGGGAAACGACTTGAATGTGTTTGAAGTCAGAAGGCGGGAGGGGGGGGGGGGACACGCACATTTGTTTTTTTTTCCCTTCCGGTGCAGCAGCTACAGTGTTCTGTCCCCCGGAGGAGTCGAGGACAGTTCACAGTCGTCCTCAGCGTCGCGCTCAGTCGTCTTTTTTGTCGGAGGTGCTGGCTTCCTGTTTTTCAGCGGAACCGGTTAATTCCAGATCGCCCGGCGTGGCCTCCTGGATGGCTTGGTACCTCTGGAGCTCCAGGTAGGTGGAGAAGAGCTTGGCGTACTCCGGGTGGACCATGGCGAAGTCGTGAAATTCAGCTGAAGGAACACGAGCGCAGGGGGGAAAAAACATCAGGGTGATTATACTTCAAATCAAATGGGTTTATATTCAGCATGGGAGTCTACTCACTAAAGGTGATGTAACCAGAGCGGTCAGCATCAATCTCCTTGAAGAGTTTGGCCATGTTGATATTGGAAACACCCAGAGCGGAGCGCAGCAGAGCAGTGAACTCCTCACGGGTGATTTTCTCATCCTTATCTACATCGAACAGCTGCGCGAGACGGAGGATGAAAGAATTCACTTTCAGATCGGTGCATTTTCAGGAGAAATACCTTTTATTGTTTGGTGGGTAAGACAAAAAAAAAAAATGAACTAAATCCAAAACGAAGTTAGTCAGAAGAAAATACGCTTTCACTTCTCGATGCACTGCTGGTCCATAACCACATTTAACCACATGGCCGGAAAAATGCTCTCCACGAACGACAGACGCAGTTAACTTGACATTCCCCAAGCCCCTCTGCTGCCTGCTGTCCTCCAATGTCAAACAATGGCAGGGCTGACTACTTCTGTTTTGTGTTATTTTAATATGGGAACATTTGATATACTTTACATGTATTACACACACGTGTACTAGCACACGCTCTAGTTAGAGCAGGGAAGGAGTCATAGAACCGAATCCTAGAAATATCCGCAGGAAAATGGAACATTTCTGAAACAGTGGGTTTGTATCCAGTGTACGTTCAAATACAACGGTGACATTTTTCAGACCCAAGCAGGAGCAAGGTTTGCACATATCCATGTACCTGGAAAGCCATTCGAAGCACGTCTTCCGTGTTGGCTGGTCGACACAAAATGGTCACGCCGATGACGTACTCTCTGAAGTCTATGGTGCCGTCTCCGTTCTGCACAGGAATAAAAGAGACAGCCACACAAATACACGTGCGTCCATAAATGTACAGATTATTACGATGGATTATGTTTAATACCATAAGGGATTTCTATAAATAGCTATTCTGTTACCGGAAAATAATGAGTCATGGTATTCCTGAGGAAAAATACCCGGGCGTTTTTTATGCGTTGCGCTCATCACGACGTCCTCCTAATGCTGCTTTGGTACACATGCTATGTCATGGTGGAATATGTGTGCCATTCTGTAGTTTGAACACTAAAATTGTGGCACATCAATATGCCAACAATTATATATTATTATTATATCCTTGCTTAGTGCACACTCGCCACTGCCCGCGATGGCTGATAACAAAGCGGACTGCATCGCCAAAGCCAAGATGCTTTTGCAAACTGTTATTGTTTTGGGAAGAACTACCAACAAGCTCATGGTTTTCTTCTCGTGAACAGCTAACCAAAATACTGTACAAGTCTCTCACCCTGTCGAACAATGCGAAAAGCTCCTCGAGGGCCGGGTTCACCGGCAACTTCAGGAATTTGGCAAACTCCTCGATGGTGATCCGTCCCCCTTTGCAGGAGCCGGCGATTGCTGCGAAGCCCTCCAGGTCCTTTTTCACATTGTCCCACTTCACACTGGGAAAGCCGTGCCCAATGAGGAGGTTGCGCTGTACTCTGTCACCCTCTGTCATGCATTGCAGTCATTTCATCATTTCCTTTTTTTGAGTCATCTACACTTACTTGAGTTTACGGCTTATTTTGGTGAACTCGACCAGGCCGGCCTCCATGGGAAGCGTCAGCTCCCCGGCTGAGATCATCAGGCGGCAGTCTTCGTACGTGTGGTCGGTCACCGGAACTCCCAAGGTTCTGAAAGCCGGCACACGAAAGGGGCTCAAAACGGCGGCAACGTTTTGAGCCGATCCCTTGATCGGCTCAAAACGTGCCGGATGTAGTAGTGCAGGATGCAACGGGCCGGTAAAGGCATGCGACAGTCGGACAGATCAGGGGAAGCGATAGCTAAACTCATTGTACACTGCAGTAGTCCTTAAGTCAGAACGAAACTGCGTACCCTCCAACACTAACCACTTTCATTTTTTTACCAACTTAAATGTACTCCACACATATTAAATCAACTTTACTTTTCTATTGCTCTATTGCTGGGAGATTTGCATTGCAGGCCAATTAACCCTTACCGGGCCATCGTTTGTCGCACTCTGCTAGCAAACAGGGGAGGACTCTTCTTCTCCTCCTCTGTGGGGATCTGCGTTGGCAAGAACTGTAAAAATAAAGAAAACGGACAAAAAAGGTCACAGAGAAGGTCGAGCAGAAAGCAAACTCCAAAAGCCTGGCACGGAAACCAAACTCCCAAATGCAGGAAAGCACCTGGTGCTTCGATGTAGTACCTTGAATTTCGTATCGTCTTGGATGCTTGTGTCAAACTACCAGAACTAACACAATCATGAATGATTGAGTTATTATCCAAACTCTTGTTTTTCGATCAGTGTTCTAATCAGGTCACCCGTAGGGTTCAATCAGATGTTTGCGTGAAATCTAATTAGATTCCCTTCGGGAGTCCCTGAGATTTCACCGACGTGAGGTCACAGTGCCAAAATCATATGAATTCATCCATCACACCAAGTGAAAACGTGTGTCAAATTTCAAAGAGGTTAAATTATATTTTCACATCCAAAGAACTAAAAACCGTCCGTAGTACGTCCGCCCTTTCAGCAAAATGCACATACGGGGAAACGCCTGTCACCTCTATCTCCACCGTGGTGTACAGCTGACTCAGCGTTAGAAGCAGCAGCGTCTTCCTGCACATAAAACAAGAACAAGACAACATCTATTGATTCCGCTGTACCGATAGCTGTTCATAGCTGTCGCCCTTCATTAAACGTGCATGACGCAAGTGAGGCATACTTACGAGCTGAAACCCTGCCAAGTCCAAGTCACCGTATCCTGGTAGACATGCAAAAAGCTCCATAAAACACTGTCTCGGACATACAATGGTGTACACATGCTTGTCTGACACAGAAACGGATGTAAGCTCGGCTGCAAATCGCTCATAAGGACGTTTAAGTTGGGCAGATTCATCAAACTGATAATCCACACGTGCAGAAGCACATGGGTTTAACTAATACTGTGTGCAAAGTAACCCGACAGGATGCATTTCACCTTTGACTCGATATAATTAAGGTCTGTGCAAACTGGTGCCGTCTTCTACTTTACTTTACTAGTCTTCGTTATGTGAAGTTACATATTTTACTGCTGTGTTACAACTCCAATGGCTCACCAGTTTGTTGGGATATCTCATAACCACAGGCTGCACAGGGACCATCGGGACGAAGGCACCTGGAGGTAGGAAACATCGTGAAAGACATGACGGAGACCTGTCATCGGTTCATCGCTGCAAACAACAACGTTTCATGAACGGACGGAGCAGTGATGGATCCCGATTCCCATTGTGCTCACTTTATTTCAAAAGGGGACATATTCCTACCTTTTTTTCTTCTCAAGCACATCAACTGAAATACTTCCTTATGATCTGTAACCATTTTCCTTGTTGCACACATACATTTACCGCACATTGCATTCAATTCATTTTCATTTCTTACCTTGTTTGAAAGTGATGAGACATGAGCGATTTGTACATGTTCCCTCTGGAAAAATCAAAAGCTGAGGAAGCAGAGTAATTACAAAACTTTAAAATAACAACTTGTATCATCGATGTTAAATTAAGTGTGGTTGCCCCAAGACACAGGTCGACTTTTGAAATAATGATAACATGGTAATAATTATATTTGAGTCAAAATTGTATGTGCTTTAGCTAACTGCCTGATGATGTTAAACACTAAAATAACATTATAAAACATGCTTACTGACAAAGTAATTGGTGAAACCGATCGAAAATGTTTGTTTTTTGCGTCGGGACGGACCTGTGGCCAGCGGCCTCCGGACTTGGCTCTGCTTTCAATCTCGTGGATTGTATTCTTCCTGGAGTCGGGGTCCTTTCTGGACACCAGCACGGGCTGAAGACAGCGCACGAACCCTGACCAGGGGCCAAAACGCAAACATGAATTAATCCAGACTCCTAAATAAATAAGGCTTTGTTCATATCTCTTACACTTTAATCGGCAAGCCTCGGTTAATTGCACGTCTTGCTTGTAAGTAAGTTGGGGAGAGTCAATTTGCTTGATATTAACTTACTATTATATGACAGTTGAATAACTGAATAACAAGCATTGTGGTGTAAAAAAAATGGATTTCACAGTTTGCTCTTTTTCAAAGTCCATTTCATCATGTTAGCTATGAGAAAATATAGACAATGTGTATAAAAGTGCACTCATTACAACATTTTCACACTTTGGTTTACAGTGAATAGTGCACGCGAACACACACACACACACACACACACACACACACACACTGGAAATTAAGAGAATCAGAAAGCCCCCACAAACACATTCTGCCTTTCCTGTTGTGATAACCCAAAGTTTCTCACGGCCAAAGATGGGCGTGGCGAGGTTCTCAGCGCGCGAGACGGTGGAGGGAAGGCCTGCGACGAGGCACACGATCCCATCGAAGAAGGTGGAATGTGGGGCCACGGCCAGGATGGGGGCCTCGGTGCTGTCCACTTGCTTGCCCTTGACCACCACTCTGAAGCCCATGCAGAAGAAGTACGTCCTCCCCAAAGCTGCCATCACTCGCCGACACATGAACCTGGAAACCACAGCGTGTGTTCAAAAATAAGCCGGTGTGATTCACACTCTCATTGTCACGGTGAAATTGCACCTTCTGAGTCATGTTGCAAATGGACAAGTGTTAGTGTTTTTTTTTTTTCTTCACAAATTGACTGAGCAGAAGTGTTTCAGCAACAGGAAGAATTACATTATTTGGGGCTTTTCTCAAGTTTCACAACCACCAGTGACTTCCTCATAATCCAGAAATGGCGAATGACTTGACCGTATCAATTGAGAATAATGATGTGAACCTTTTTTTAAACATTTATCCACAGTATGCTCTGCTTTGAGTTTTGAGCGTCTTGAGAGCTTCCCACGCAAACACAAAGCCACAACAACGCGTAGTTACTGTTGGCGGATCACGTTAATATGGAGCAGATATTCTCTACGTAAAAAAAGCACAAGGCAAAAAAATAAATAAAAACACAAAAAAAAGGCTGGCTCTTTAGATGAAATGGTAACATCATACTATTAATGGCAAAGCTTCACATGTTTCCCTTTCCTGAGAATATCCTGGCCTTTACTAGCATGTTAGCCTTTACACAGACTAGCAATAAGTAAGCGTGAGAGATAAGCTTCTCACGTGTGTCACTGCACCCACACCATATTTGGTCATAATCGCTTAAAAAGCTGTGGCCACCATGTTTCTGCTACAACTGTAGCACTGCTCCCTGTGTGTGTAGGTGTGTGTGTGTGTGTATAGCAGCTGCTATAAGCCCAATTTAACAGTTCTAAATGCTGCATCTTGTTTTGTACGACAACAAAAATACAACAATTCAACCACTACTAAAAATATTGAGCCGTAGCATGAGTAGCCTGAGTCCTGTATTCATACTGTGTACATTCACACAGGAGATGTTGGTTATCGTCTATCAACAGATCAATCACGGGCTCCGTTTTTTCTTATTAAGGCCGCCGATACGACTGAGTCTTTTCCTTTTCTGTGTTATGTGTAATGCTTGTGGTGCATATATGATCTAGGGACCAACAAGCCTCGGTAGTAATTTAAGCCGCTGCACATAATAAAGCCACGTCAGGAACTATCGTTTTGAGAATATTCCGTTGCTGTCTATTTATAAACCTAGGAAAGGCATTGCTTCTGATTCTTCTTCTTGCTTTAGTATACCATATTGTTTTAGTGCCGTTCACACAATGGTTTGGACACACTTTCTCATTGAATTGAACAAAAAATTGCTTTCAGACTTTCGACTGATAGTAGAAGATTTATATACACAACCCAATTTTATGCCTCTGAACTGGTAGAAAGAAATGAAAAATAAATGAGTGAGTGTGTTTCTCTATTGTCTGTCATTTACTTTAGCAAGTAAGTGGAAAAAAATGTAATATATTTGATGTATGTATGCAAGTTGAAACAAAAGTGATGCAAGTAACGCACTCACTCAAAAGTGAGCCTGGTATTCACAAGGACATCAAATATCTTGTCAGCCCGAAGGGTCCGATGAGTGTGAGGTGTGAGGCGTGTGTGTGTGTGAGTGTGTTCGCCTCCGTGCTGCAGCCAGATGGTTGTTTGCACCCTAGTTACCTTCTCCAGCCAGTCATTGGCTCCACTGCTCCTTTCAGGGGCTGGTTGAGGGTTATTAGGACGGCCACAGGCCATGTCACCATCAGGACAAGGGACACAAGGACAGCGCGAACGGGGACCAGGATGACACCCAGGAGGACACACTGCATGGAGACGGACACACACACAAACATCAAACAACGTTCTTTGCAGGCAGGCTGTTGACATTTTTCAGAGAAAACACGCACGAGTCTGGAAATCCTCACGACTGAACTGCATTTCTGGAAAGCGCACAACGGCTTCCATTGTTAGTGCTTCACAAGCAGATTGCCAAAGCCTTGTTGGAGAAGATTATAGGCCCTGGTTACATTGCCGCCTCTGTGTGTGTGTGTGTGTGTAATCTCTCACAGTAGATGTGTGTGTGCGTGTGTGTGCATGTGTGAGCGTGCGGCATTCTGGCAATCCCGGTGACACTATTGTACAAAACAAACGCTTTTACTTGTCCGTAGACCAGCAGCGCCATACTCACTTTTATAATATCCGCTCTGGTCAGTCGGGTGTCTTGGATGAAGGGGTTGATGACGGCGGGCAGCAGCAGAGATTGCTGCCTCGGCAGGGCGAACACGCGCTGCGGCGGCATCGCGGCGCCGGAGCAACGGAGACACGGGGACGAAACGGTGGGAAGTCGAGGCGGCGTCAGCGGCGAGCCTGTTCTATCATTTCCACCGCCCCGGCATCGGACGAGCGTTAACCGGCGCTACGGAAGACCACAGTGCGGAACTACAGGAGCGTGGCGAGGCTCCGCCCCCAACGTGGCCGCAGCGGGGGTCTGATTCCTTCTGAGTGTGCGTGTGTGTGTGTGTGTGCGTGAGGTGTTTTTGTTTCTTTTTCAGACCGCAGAAGGATTATGGGCCATTCCTACAATATGTGAAGCTCTATTATAAGCGTTTGCAGGACGGAAACTATTTTAAACCAATAATAAAATGTGTACGAAAGCAAGACGCCAGAGTGGCGCATGCGCACGTTTTTGCTTTGTGCTCATACTACAGTAGGAAACCATCGTGGCATCAATTTGTGCAGATGTGTTAAACGACACTGGAAGTATTGCACAAAAGGGGTATAAGCAACGAATCCAAGTGAGAAATGTGACGTATTGGTTGTTTATAAGCTTTCATACTTGTCCATGAGATGGCGCAATTTAATAAACAATTGTAGATTGACGCTGGTTATTAACTCAAGTAGTCCTGCTCTATATGATGGGACCGTAAGTAATTCAGTACTTAAGTTAATTATCTTTTTCTTCATATTATTATTTCATACTGGTACTATTTTACCAAAGAATAGCGTAGCTTACATTTTATCCCACTAATTTTATATTCATTTTACAGCAATTCTAGTCACTTTAGATTTAAATGTCCCATATAATCACTTGATAACATAACGATATTAATAGTAGTTCAACTTAAAATGTGTTTAGCATCATGGCTACATTATCGTCCGTGCATTGGAGTGATATTTTTTTCACTTTTCTGAATTATTTGAAGTACTGTTTCTGAGGTCAAACGCTTAATGCTGAAGGCCCACAATGGCAATTGTCAATCCTCCCCTAAAATTGTTCATCACTGATCCACATTATATTGACCACCTTTATTGATGACAGTAACAAAGTGCACAAGCATTAAAAAAAGACAAAACACAATGACTGTATTGTTTGAACCCAAGATACAAAAAAATAAAAAATACTACTGCGGTTCTCTTGACATGATTCCATCATGCAACAAATCAATAAAGCCTCTGAAGGCAACCTGTGCCTTTAATCCCACTGTACCATTAGTGAAGAGAATGCAACACGAAGTTCCCATGACGATAATTTGGTCTCCATATTAAGTCCCCTTATATCATATACAAAGTGCTAATCAAATGAAGAATATGTGTGCCTGCAAAAGCTATGTTTTAACATTCAGAAAATACTAAGTAGTCAGATATAGATACATGGAATATAGAATGTGTGTGTATACATATAGATACAGTATACTGTATGAAGACTATAAGCAAAAAGAAATCTTTTAAGCACCACTTTCGGTCAATCACATCGTGCAAATTGATATTGTCAAATGTATTGCACAACAATGAAAATTAAAGTCATACGTTTATAAAACTGCACTTATACACTGGACATAGAAGTAATTCCAAGCCAACATGAATACTTCACATGGTGTGAAACAGCCTTTCAGAAGTAATCAATTTGCATAAAATGGCAAAATCACACCGCCCAGTATGGAACAGAGTTTCATGCAGTGTTGACATACCTGATGTCTGAGTTAAAAGTGACAAACCGGGGGGTACGTGTTGAAATAAATTTGCCTCAACACAACAAATGAAATGTCGGCATCCCATAGTAATATAGCAAAATATCCAGTTGCCTGTATTCAGCCTGGGAAGGAAGTCCCATGGTGCCTCGCTGCAAAGCTGGAGGCTGGTTATACAGTCTGGAAGGGACATGTCTCCCACAGAAGCGTGCCGAGTTGCCAGGATAGAAGCTTACCACAGGGTGCACTGCGGCAACCCCAGGATGTGCGCGGTGTTATGGCAACGTCCTCGTGAGGTCAGATATCAGGACGGGAATTGGCTAGTTTTGAGACGTTTTGGGAAAAGCTCAACAACCGAGCCAGTCCTTTTTGATTTCACCCAACTTGACGATCTTCAAGCTGCTGTCTTCCAGTTTGAAATAGTGGTTGTCTTTGAAGAAGTAGCTGTAATCTGTTAGAGATGGGCAAAATGCACACATAGTTACTTACTCACGTTATTTCCTTTTTATATTGATTGTATAATACATTTTTTTTAAATACAGAAAAACTTTCATGGATTAACAGTAAAATAATCTAAATTGAATCAAAGCATTAGTAGTAGTATTAGAACATCATCAAATCAGGCTCTGCTAAAGCCGATGTTACATTTCTTTCGCTCGGAATGATGCTAATCAGGAAGCATACAGGCACCTCTGTAGACGGGCACAGACTTTCTTTATATAAAGATGTTTGTCCACTGTGGGCGACTTGAAGCTTACAGTGCTGTGTGTATGTTGGTAGAGAACTGATGGAAAAATCCCTGGCAACTTGCCATAAACGCAAATCTGCATACCATCTATAATCCTGCAGGACACGCGGCTGACAATCACAGACAGTCTCATAGGGAGTTTACCGGCCGTGTCATGAAAAACTATTTACCCAGCATATAGTTCTTTCTCCTTAGTTGCAATGACCTAAAGTAAGCCTAACGCATCACAGGGTGTTTACTCACAGAAAATAAAAGCATGAGAGACATAAAGCATTGCTCCTCCTTTATATCAACACCTTCTTATATCTTCAGAGCTACTCCCTGTGGGCCACTGCACTTCCTCATTGTCAGTCGGTTCCTCAAAACTGTTCATTTCTGGCTAGATGGCATCATTGCTTGCTGGGTTGTGGAATACGAGGGGTATTATTGTAGGAGGCAGAGTGCAAGACGGAGTTAACTGGATATGCCTGCAGTTTACCGTAGCTACAAGAGATGCCTGCCCAAACACTGTAAACAAGCACACAAAGCCCCCCTTGTCATCCAGACGTTATCGATGCAACGCAACTACCACAAAATCCCCTTTTCCCAATAGTCATTTTAAAGACTCAAGGAAAATGTAGGTTCACGTTACCTCTGACGTTATAGAAGAAATTGAGTTTTGCTGGTTTACTTCTTTGGTCCTGTCTAATCTCACTGTTTCTAACTATTGGATTTATAGACATTTATGGGACCAGACAATTAAGACAAATTACTTTGATAGTCAATCTACCATTACAGGGTTGTTTTAATCGACTATTGGAGGGGTTTCTATAAAAACATGTAAATAAAAGCATTATAGAGCTTGGTCAAATGTCCCTGCCTAAAATAATACAGAGCCTCTCAGTTAACAATTTATGTGAAAAAAAACCTTTTTACCAATGCCATTAAGACTGAAGGAAGCGTCTATGCCATCTGGGATGCCATTCCAGGAATCTGCAACAAGTTTGGGGAAGCCGGGGTCCATTTTCTTCTTATCTTCATCGTATCTAAACACAATAAAAGGGCATTAAAACAGTATAATCCTTTTATGAGTGCTTCACAATCCCATAACATGCACGCACAAATCCAAACCACTCAAAGTTTTCTATAAAACTGTTTTGGTTTAGAGTGCAGTTTAGTTCACACTAGACACTAACTAGATCCAAACTTGGCCAACAAGATGCATTGACAACAACAGCACAAGCTAAGGTGTGTCAGACTTATGCTCACAAATGTGTAGTATAAGCTTTGCCGCCCCCCTCACCTCCAGAATTTGTCCCCAGAAAAGAAGTAGGTCTTCCTGTTCTTCCTAAAGTTGAAGGCTGCGTCGATTTGCTGCACATCAGAGGGGAGTTCCAGGCTGGACAGCCTCTTCGGATAGCCTTTCTCCAGCACATCTGCTTTGTAGACCCACAGCTCGTTGCCTGGACGGAAGGAGTTTGTATGTATAAAAAAGTAACTACGGATGAAATGACACTGACGGCCTGTGTTTTATTGATGCTAGGAATATTTAAACAGAACTATCTTATCAGGTATTATCTCATATTCCTACACTATTTATTTACCAATATATTAAATGGACAGAACGAGGTTATCGTGAACTGTTTAGTGTCCCTCATTGGAAAAATTGTCCTCCTTTTAATCACATTCATGCAACTTGCATCAGTATTCAAGAAGGTTGTCATATTGGTAAAATGCAATATAATGTATAATAAACCACTAATAACTATGGTGGAGTATCTGAAATGTCCCAAGAGTGCAGACCGCACACAAGAGCGCCCAGCCAACATTCCTGCCTTTTCTAACGTTTCAGTTCGAGGGAAACGCCACCCTTAAGTGAATCCAAATGGAAGTGGAGAAACTGTCTGTTTCTCCGATCACCATGGACCCTCGTAGAGGGACCGGGAGGATGCGACCAGTGGGACCAGTTCATGCAATATCATATTAAGTCTATATCAGCCATTTCTCCACAGTTTTTGGGTTTCTCCAGCATACCTGAGAAGAAGACAGATGTTTCCCCCGAAGGGTTTTCATAGGCAGCATCTATCTTGGCGGGAAGGTCTGGCCAGTAGGTGGCTACCAGCATTGGGCCGTTGGGCTTGCTTCTGAAATTGACTGACCTGAACAGGAACCTGGCAGAAAGAGAATGAGTGATTGAATGAGGCAGATGAGCCGACGGAGCAAACAAGAGTGAACAAACCGCAGAGGGGGGTAATGATAAGGAGGTGCAAAGTGTGGGTGTGTGTGTGTGTCTATGCGTACGTGCATGTGTACCGCGTAAGAGGAGGTTTTAGTGCAAGTGCTTAACCGGCCGAGCCAGCCACAATGGCCTGATTCATGAGCATCTGGTTCTTGTTATAACGAAGGCTGCAGACGCCAGCGGAACAAGACCTATCTTGCCCGGATTTCCAATACACAGCTGCACAACAACGGCAGCTTACCAAACTCTTTTCCACTGACCTATTTTTTAAGAAGAAAAAGGTTTGCCAAATGCAAAAGAAATTGCAATAATGATGAAATGCGGATAGAATAAAACTTACCGAACATACAAACACATTTTGTCAGGAGGATAGAGGAGACATATTCAATCTGAACCAACCATCTAACTGCATTATTTCAGCAATGTTCTTGTGGATCAATTTGTCAAGTTGATGCAGTAGACCAACAATATCCAGGGGGCTTTTCTGTCTTTTCTTCCTGTCTCTACTTAATTAAAAAGCAGAATGAATAAATGATCCGTCTGGTGGCTGTTTTAGGGGACAGATTAACATGATATAGTCATATAGCATACATAGTGCTGTGCTCCACATAACTGAAAGAGATTTTCACAAACCATTGCTCAAAATTCAAACCTTAAAGCAACCATTAACTTGCATGTATCAAAGCACTCTTATAACTGTGTGGTTTGCATTGGACGGAGATACAGTTGTATCGTTTGACAAAATACCCCCTAAAAGAGTTATAAACCTTGCGATCTTAAACTTGCTATCAACCACAGTAACCACTACGGGGGATATACAATCTGAAGGATTACAGTTGAAAGTAAATACTGTAAATTCGTTATATCTTATGTTGACTACAGGTTAGGATACATGTGCATTAATAAGTTCAGTATGCTGGCATAACTGTTTCTATGAGACATACTTTGTAATTACCTTCTCCCTAAGCCTCCAGACAGACACTATGCTGAGCTCAGGGAGCCGTAAGTATTACTCACTGCATCATGTCAAGATGTGTCCTACATCATAACAATCTTGATTCCGGAGAAAGGGGGCATTCATACTTTCATAATAGTAGGAGAATAATGAGCATTAGCTCTGGAAACCCAGAAGGCAGCGCTTTTACTCTGAAGCTTTAAAACGTGGATTGTGCCAGAGCTCTCCAGCCCACAAACCTGACATGGCCTTCAGGCAACAAATTAAGTCCCTGTGAAGGTCAGAGCAACACACCTTTCTGAGAATTCACTTATCTCAAACTCCAGGAAGATATAATGGATCTTACCGACGTTGCCTTCTGTGCCCTGAGATCATTCTGTTATAAAATTCTACTCAATGTCAAAATGTTAAATAAGAATGACCTGAAGCAGCACTCAAAGCTTTGTATGGTCACATAAGAAAGCTGTCAAATATGGTGAACTGCTGAACATGGCGAAACATGAGGCTAAATGGCCTTTAAATGTCAATGTGATCTTTAATTAGTCAACTAAATTTAGGTAAATTAAATTCACTTGTGAAACATTGTAATTCTTGACATATTTTGTCCACTCACAAACCAATGGGCTTTTTGTCGCTGTCTGAAAACCTTTGACATTGGCTGTTGTGGAAGATACCTGCAAATACACATAGTTGCGTAGTGCTTGACTCAAATCGATTACAACAACGGATAGCGTAGCTTCTGATACCCTTCATGCAACCAAATGGCATCTCAAAGCCATTTTGACCAAAACATTTGGGGATTTATATCTGCTCCTTTTCAATGAATTTCCCTGTAGGCCTACAACCATTATTGGCACACTCGGGTGAAGCCAGTGTACGATTCAAGTATGTAACATAGTCTCCAGAGTTGAACATGGAGGAACTGCAATCTTTGCATATCTGCGAAAGGGAGGCATCGCAAGTGTTGCAAAGTTATTCAGTATTAAAGCAGGACTTGTGAACAGAATCATGGCAGGGTTCTCAGAGTTAACAACCATAACTCAGCTGAAAGACTCTTTGGTGAGAAGGAATGCAGGCCTGTTTGCTTTGGACACCATTACGGCCACGACAGGTATACAGCTCATACCCGTAAAATTAAAAGGATTCAATGTCATAGCAAAATCAGAGGCATTAAAATATCATAACTAACAAGGACACTGTTTGTGTTTTCCATCGGGTCTTTTTCTACCACATTATTGCTTTTGTTTATCAGTGACTCCCAGGAGAAGTATTCTGCAACAGACTTCGGCTGTTGTAATGAAAATGTTCACCTGCTCATGGGAACATAAACTGACTCATAAAGATTGTTGACGAAACCAAAGCACTCCACGGAACTCACTTCTACACATGGTCGGCCAGTAGTAACAGTTGAGCTGACAAGACTTCGCATTCACTGGCGCCAGTGGGGGAGGGAGGGTGTGGACTGTGTTTATGGCCAACGAGTATTTTGGTTGTCACTGCACAACTGAAGGAATAGTGTTTCACTCCCTCACACTAGTTGTCCCATCATTAAAAAAACAACCCTGCAATTGCAGTAATTGACAAGAAACCTCATGTGAAATTGCTTATGCAGGCAGAAGTAGGCTATTGGTGGGGCTTGTCTTTCATCCCGTATAGATTGACTTTAGATTTTTTTTTTGCCAGATTACAGGGACTCAATTGCATATATGACTCCGAAAGCTAACGAAAACAAATCAGCTAACATATTCAAACAACATGTCAGTAACTTGATTTGGATGGGTTTCCGATAATTACTTAACCCTTAATTTACCCATGACTGTCCTAAAATCCACAAAACCAACTTGAAAATTCAGAAAACCATCACATGAGAATCTGTGGCTCAAAGCAGGTTAGCTGTTGGACTTTGGTCAGAGCAAGTCAAAGGTTGACTATAATTGACCAGTTTGGGTTTGAGGGCGGGAGTTGGCAAGGGGTTCATTGTCAGTGCTCTTGTATAATTTGCAGTCAATGGAGCATAAACATATTTGCTAATTTGAAGACATGTTCAGGTGAAACGATATTGGGACTCCTTGTTTCTTTGCACTTAATTACCTGTCCTTGAAGAAGAATGTCTCTCCCCTAATCTGCGCTACAGCATCAAACACAACTGTCTCTTTACAGATGTCCATTGGAGTAACCGGACCCTCGGTTGGAGGCGAGGGTTGGTCTGTTGGCACACCTGTTCATAGGAGATTTAACAGAATATTGTTTAAGAGAGGGATTACACACTCACAGTACATCATTCTTTCCTGTTTATAATACAAATATATGCTTCTTCTGCTGTTAAGATTGATCCCTGTTAGAAAACTTGCCAGACATGACCATTCATCTCACCGTAGAGCTCCTGGATGCCTTTGATGTCATCATTTGGAAGCCTGAAGTCTTTAATGAAAGTGTAAATGGGGGCCATCAATGCTCCGGGGTCCTCAGAGTGCTCCAAGCCAAGGGCATGACCAAACTCATGGGCTGCCACCAGGAATAAACTGTAACCTGGAAAAGTGCAGCACAATGAAGAAAATGAATTGCATACCCTGAATACTCCTTCAAAAAATACTCATGATCATGAAGATTGGTCTACCAAGTGGTAAGTACTGTATAGCAGTTGTACCCTTCATGGAGAGTAATGGTGGCACATAGAAAGAGACATGATTGAATGACAACAAACCTGCCTTTTACCTTTTTTTTATCTTTATTGTGTGTTTGCAAGTAATGCAATGACTAATACACAAGAACTGCCCACAAATACTATTCATACCTTGGTCTGGACAGAAACCCCATTTGCTGTCATCGTCGTAGCTCTTGGTGGTAGCGCACCACATCTTGCCATCGCTGCGTCCAGATGTGGTACAGGCCTCGTAGGTGTTCCCCAAGAAGGTGAAGGGGAAGACACAGGGGCTTCCCTCTGCATTTCCTCCCACAGTCGACATGGCTAGAGGGAGCAACACACGTGTGCTGAAGAAGTGACATGCGTAATAAACTTTGTCCATCTGTGCGCCAGAATATTTCCTCAGAACAGATTGTATTGTATTGTGAAGTGAAAAACGGATAATGTGGAAAACAGCATCATGAAAGCACTGGCAGAACACACATAACATAAATAACTAATCCAAGGGGGCACGGAACCAAAAAACACCCGCCCAAATTGATTTTCTTTCAAAGCGAGATCTTTTTCCATCTGGCAGACTTGCTTAGACACTGCTTTTGTTAAAAATATATATATAAAAATATATATATATATATAATTTATTATTTAGCACAAGCTATCACACACGGCTTTGAAACTAAGCTACTTTCCTAATCAATTAGAACCAGATGAAGGCTCCAGTGGTCCATCTCCCTCCCTGCTACTCTACCTCAACCATAAAACCAGTCCCACTGACAGAATGGAAAATAAGCTTTGCCATTGCATATTAAAATACTTTCACAGCCATTCAGCACACCACGAGCAAGACCAAAAACCAAAAAACCCCAGCCGTAGCATTCCTGTAGACCAATGCACGGGAGAGCACGCATCACTATGCATTAAGATAATCACAGCCAATAAAACACACTGTAGGCATTTAAGCAAGCTAATAACCCTAAAACGAGACAAATGCGGCACAAATTCTGGAAATATTTAAGGTGGTCATTTTTCATGAGAATTAACGGGACTTTGTGGAAATATATTGGACGCTGGAATACAATGGATGTAGGGGGTTGCTCCTCAGCCTGTATTTACCATGCAAATCTAAAAAGGACACCCTGAAAGTTAATTATAAATATTTCAATATGTCATCCCCAGGAAACTTTGTTAAGCTATTTTAATCAACTTAGTCTCATGTCTACGTTGTCTCATGATTTCCTGTTTTATTTTTAAAGTAAACCTTCCTCTCATTTCAGACAACTTTCCGTTTCCCTCTGTGTGCCGGTCCGATTGCCTTTCCTGCCCTTGTATGGCTTTTTTTCCTCTTCCGAAAGCGAGTTTTTGCCTTTGTAAATAAACTTTTCAACCTTGCCTCAGGAGTCCTGCATTTGGGCTCAGGGCCTTTGTCCGGTCATGACAGAATACATCATACGCAAACGTGATGTATCATTTTCTAAATTAATTAATTAGTATATCTTAAATGGGGAAAGGTTACCTACCTAATGTGGGCTTTGGGCAAACTTCAAATACAAAAGAAACCCTCTCAATTAGGGCTTGGTAACTGCTAGCAAGCATAAACTAGAATAAGTATTTAAAAAGCTACACTCTACTTCAAAAATATCATTAAACCATTATACCATTTAGCTTGGAAAGTTGTACGTTGATGCTATTTAATGGGATACTGCAAATTCCAAGAGTTGTTTTCGCTGTATGTAGTGCATTTAACAATTCTACTAAATGGCCATAACAAATCATCCCCGAAGACCGGTTACGGGAATTCATTTTGCGATTTAAGGGTACGATATATATATATTAAAATATATTTATTTTACTATTGCTATTCTACTTTACATTGGATCAGCCCAAGAGGCAGTAGATCCCACCACCTACCAGTTTCCGGGCAGAACCCGAAGGTTTTGTCCTGGTCGTAGTTTTCAGTGGTGGCACACCAGCGGTAACCGTCGTCTCTGCCTTGAGTGGTGCATGCGTCGTACTTCTCTCCTTGAAAGGTGAAGGGGAATTTGCATGCAGCGCCTTCTGCGTTTCCAGCAATGGTGAATAGTACTGTAGAAAAGAAAAAGAAATACAGAGAGGTGTTGGATGCTTATAAAGAGCCAAATACAAGTCCTATATGATCATTTAAAGCAACAACAGATCCTTTGATGCCTCTGTGATGATGTAAAGACGGAGGTGTGCAGAGAAGAGGAGAAATCTGAGCACAGAAAAACTTTTTTTTCTGTGCATCAATACAAACGCTTAACAACACGGTACAAACAGGCTTCTCTCATGTTCTTCTATAAAACAACTTAGTACATGTGTACTCTGGCACTTAGATGTAATGGCCATGTGTTCATGTTAGCAGCATGGACAGCAAATACAACACAGATAAACAAAATGTTTAACAAAGCCCAGCGTTTTTAAGTGGGACAGAGACTTGGAAAAGACATATTCCATAATCCACTCCAAACAGCAAACAACACTTTCCTGGCATACTGTTTAACCTACTTTCCTGCTTGTCAAAAATCAGCAGAAGTGCTTTGAATATGGCAAAACAATCTGACAAAGTACTTCTTTGCCAGTATAGAAAACACCAGTGCCCCAGTTCCAGATGCAATGACCCACCATGCAGCTGAGGTCACACGGAACCACGAAAGTCATTGTTACATAATGCTGTCACAACAAAACCACGGGTCCAACTTACATTCATGGGGGCAGAAACCGTATTTGCCGTCTTCGTCAAAGTTGTAGCTGGTCGAGCACCACAGGAAGCCGTCGTCGCGGCCCTGAGGCGTACAGCTGTTGTACTCAGTGCCCTCGAACAGGAAGGGGAATTTACAGAACTCCCCATCAGCGTTGCCGTACTTCACCTTCACCACTGTTGAGAAGATTCAAGAGCACGTTGACACGTTTCCACATCCAAACTATAACGCTTTCTTTTACTATTAGAAAACTGTCATCCATTTTTCCCAGATTAAGCTAAAGGTGACGTTCGAAACGATAGGCTGCGTATCTCAGGCAAGGAAACTGCAATGTTGTCCAGGCTACTTAAACTATGGGACATCATTTAAAAGTAGGCTCTCAAAAAGAATACATATAATTATAAATAACTATTTATTATAGTAAATGGGATACAACTTTGAGAGGCTCTAATTTAATTAAAAAAACATTTCATCCTAGCTATGAGACCTATTTGTGTCAAGAGACAATTGTTTATAGATACTTGTGCGCAAATTATGAATTCAGAAAAGAATATTCGGGATAATGGGAAATACATTGAACTATCTGGGTCACGGCGAGCAAATGCAAATGCCTGCAAGAGAGATTTATTTTTCTTCTACTGAGCTTCCAGATGGCTGAGATTTGTCACATCTAGTGCCAGGAAGTTCAGACAAAGTTAACAAAGTAGTTGAAAGTAAAACGTGTTATCAGTGTCATTTCTTGCGTAGGCCTTCCCCTCACATTACATCCAAGTACAGCGAAACGCACATATTTCACACTCGTCGTGTTTTTAGACGACGCGGTACACGTTTTCACAAGATTACGCCAAAACGGTTGCGGTGGAGCTATTGCAACACGCTCGGGTGTTTCTAAACAGCGTTTCCCCATTACCTTGGCCATCTCCCAGCGTCCACTGCTCATCATCATCAAAGTGGGAGTCTCCCCCAATCCCTGGCCCTGGAGCAAAGGCGTGAGCCAGGAGGCCATCTTTGCCGTCGAATGGGTAACCGTCTCCATGCTCTGGCGATTGCATCGTTAAACATCAACATTAATACATTAATAATGTGACATTTGCTTGGCACTGAACATACTCCTTAGTTTCACGTCATCTCGGGTTCCCATGTTTTTTTTTTTTTTTTCCACTACCGTTGCATTAGCTCCCGGCTGGACGGAAGCTATTGTGGGTGGATATATAAAATGGCTGTTTTAGTCAGACATGTGACCTAACTTGATCTGTATGGATCCTCTTCGAGGTGGAAGGAAACTTGACCAAATCACAACTTAGTTATTAAAGCGCTTTGATTTTTAAAGCTTGAAACTACAATCCTGTACCACATTGAGGTAGGTATGTTTAATGTTTCCAATGTCCTAAGACAAGATAATTAGACTACAATGACAAATGGGAACGTTTCAGTCAGCGGGGCTTTTGAGGTCACACGACGACATTTACTATAAAATGCATTTTTACATGTACAACTACCTAATGGTAGCTGTGTACAATGTACAATGATAGCTAATGGTACAACTACCTAAGTGTAGTTGTACATGCTTGTTTAAATGCATGCCGTACCATTGCGGCCGAAGTTAATCATGATGTCAGCCTCGCCGTCCATGATGCGGGTGATTGTGAGCGGCGTGACGTCGCTCCATACTTTGAAGGCTCTGAAGAAAGCGTCATTTATGACTTCCTCATCCAGGTCGGGAGAATAACCGAGGATTCTACGGAGATGATAAGATAAAAGAAGTAAAATAAACACAAAATGTAACATGAAAAAATGCAGCGTGTGTCTTTTGTGAGGGACATGTCTTCTAAAGCGTGCAGAAATCATAAGATCCATCTTCTCAACTTCAGATTACCGACCAACAGTCTACGATTCTCTTATGATGATGGTTCCTGAAACGGTGTCCAGCTACAAACTCTGTGTGTCTGCGCAGCCCTTTCTCAAAAAACAGTCTAAGATCTCGGATTTGCTGTTGTCCTTGGCTCAAAGTACTCCGTACAAACACAGAGGCAGACGGGCTGGAATGATCAGGGCCCACGAAAAACCGCTGACATAAATAAACGGTTTTCCACATTGTTTTAAACCTCAAACCGAACGAAAACAAAAGACCTGACACACACTGTGTAGGAATGCTGGTGCAAGATGCGAGCGCACAGCAATTGTGTGGATGGGGGTTGGGTGGACTGGAGGTTGAGGGGAGGGGGTGAGGTGGAAGGAAGGGGGAGGGGGGTCAGGCGGGCCAAGCTGTGGTACATTTTGCAAAGTAAACAGGCTGTGGCTTTGTACTGTTGTGCACTCATCAAAGGCTGCTTTGGGATTTGCATTCAAACCGTAACGCTATTGTTGGATTGACGGGCTGCTTTTTTTTTTTTTTACCCTTTTTTTAGGTACAGTACGGCTTAGGGCTTTCATGATGTCATTTCTTGACTTTTACTATTTCAGGTTCAGAATGAATTGGGAGTTACTCCCAATATAAAATACCTGTGCGAGACACAGTTTAGCACCTAAAGGGCAGGGTAATCCAATGCTCGTTCAGTAAATCTGTAGGTAAAGTTAATTCCCTGACCTGTACGTGATGTCTTTCTTCTGCCAGATGGGTTTCCTGTGGAAGAATTTGTAATTGGCCACATCTGGGACGCCGCAACGGGGCTTTTTCATGATTTCCACAGTTTGGGCATCAATCTCTCCAGTTTCTTGCAGGGAGAAGAACTTTTGCATTTTCTTCAGGGTGTCCTTGAGCACCATTAGGTTACATCTGTCTTCCGGGCATCCATAAAACTTATTCAGATAGTGCTTGAGGAGAAAAAAAGAAATACAAATCAATGCAATTAGTTAAACAATTTAATTATTGTAATTCAGGAGTAAACACTGTTACCTCACAGCTGGCTGTGTTTAAGAAAACCACAAATAAACTTACCAGAGCAACTTCTTTGTCTGTTTGTGGAGTATCGTCTCCAGGAAAGCTGATGATAGGCGATGGGGCAGCATTGGCTTGAAAGGCAATGAACTGAACCACAAACAGTTTGAAAACAATCCGACGACAGCTAAATATCGTCGGAAAGGCCATTTCCTCCCAGTTTACCAATCTCTGGAGTTTGGTAAATGCCGTCGGTCCTGAGCTGCACTTCTCTTCCTTCTCAGTTTGTGTTGCTTCTGCGATTCTGCTTCTGCTCTACAGGATTTTTTTTCTTCTCCTCAACGGGACATCCTGCACCTCGGCTCAAGGAACGTTCTCAGTTCTGCTTACACACGCACTTTTTCTCCCCCTACTGCTTTCTGCGCAGTCTCCAGGCTGAGGAATAGGGGGCTGCAGGGGGATCTACAGGCTAACACAGGGAGGGTTTGGTGATTACTCATGTTGACTTCCCAG
Source organism: Apeltes quadracus (assembly GCA_021346845.1). NCBI lineage: Eukaryota > Metazoa > Chordata > Actinopteri > Perciformes > Gasterosteidae > Apeltes > Apeltes quadracus. The sequence continues at coordinate 16,749,713 of CM037918.1, forward strand.
TCCGCCCTGATTTTACAACTGTCTAACAGGCCGTGGCAGCTGGTGGAAAATGTCCCAGGTAGAGCAATAGAATCAAGTTCAGCAAACATCCTGGGTTAGTTTCATGCAAAACAATTAAGGTATGAAAAGCCCAGCACTTCTTTGCAGTTAAATATGTATTATTTATTCAAACATGAGGACAAACAGTAAATAATACTTTCAGCAATTCAGTACTTGTATCTTTGACGAGAACGGGCAAGCTTGGGGAAAAACCAACGCAGCTCCAGACTGATTCTATTGAAGGACGCTGATTTGCTCAATTTTATTTCACACATTTTCTTATTTAATCAGCAATTGGCTAAAGTGCTTCTTAGACCCGCCTTCTGCGGGCAAACTTGACATTGTCCCTAGCGTAGCTGCATGCAAGACAGGACGTGCATGACAGGCAGTGACGCGCAGGAAAATAAATAGTTACATCCATGATTTCAAAACATTTTTAGATTGTTTTATAATTTAATAATATCTTCCCTTTCTATTCTTCTGAAGCAGGAGCACTCCAGGTGGGGTGACGGCCCATTGTCCTCTACTGGCCAGCCACCGCTGGTAACAGGGTAGCTTTGGATACAAAAGTGGCCTCACTAATATCCACAATCATATCAGAACTAGTACATAACGACCAAAGACGTAGATTATATGCCCACATCATCTAAATCCTGATAAGGTCCAATCATCATCCCTTATTCCACTTATTGTAGTCGTATCAAGACCACATAAACTGCAATTTCATTACCAGATTAGTTAGTCAAAAGTGATTTAACGTCAACCAGTGTGGTTCATAATGGGAATATGTTAATATGTCAATATGTGCCTAAGCAGTTACAATATTATGCAACTCGTCTCTTTGCTGTCTCCCTGGTCAGAACGGACATTTTCTTTGTAGACTGCATTGTCTACATCTTGTAAAAAGTCATCACTTCCTCTGTCAAGAGACAATAGACTGTAGACGGGCCAGACATCATTTAAAGTGTTACAATGACACCTGGTGGCGGGATGTGAAAACTCACTTTGGTATCAGTTTGATAAAGAACCCTTTTCTCTCTTATGTAGCTAAAACCATATTCCTGGTCTAATTTGACATCGTTGCAGCATACTTATATAGCAAAGTTATTTCCAATCAAAGCGCTTCTGTTGCCTAGCAAGGATCTCAACATAGTGACGAGACCATGTGGTGAAGCTTTCAACAAACAACACACCCATTGGGTGAGCAGCTTAATGCTCTGCTCAGGTCGACATGACTACACTATAACAAATAGTTTGAGGCTATATCAATGCTCTGAACCCCATGTTGCACCTTCAACCCCAATCGAGAAGCGTGTATGTAAGGCCACATTGTAGATGAAAAAGAAGAAAAAGGCTAAAATGGCATGAATATTTTTATATAAAATATTTAGAAGTAGATGCAACTCTTAACACTCATAACACTTATTTGTGTCCACTTTCCACTGTTATCTGACTCCGATCGGTTCATTATCGTGGGCTCCATGAAACCACGTTGCAGATCACTGACTCATCCCACAGTTTTCCGTAAAATAAGATCTCAATCATTCCCAGAAATTCAAATATAAATGCAATGACTCACACAGGGCCCTCGAGCATAGGAGGTCATTTGAGGTTTCAGCAGTGAGCGTCAGTTTCACTCCCCTCTGGTGGCTGACATACGTCCAGCATCTCTTGGAGCCAGTCTTCTTGACTGACTGAATACTTCTTCGCTTTAGATTAAGGATTAACTCCCTTTGACGTCTCTTTGTTTCCTATACTCGATGGCTCTGAACATCATATGAGAGCGGAATCTTTAATAGGCTACAGAAAGCTGAAAGACTTTTTTTCTTTTGCAGAGATCAGACAGATGGATAGCTCACAAACAGGATTTTGTGGTATATCTAGCAAAGCAATTTCCTTTCCCCTTAGCCAGAGTACAGTTAATTTTTCATAGCCGGCGCTGCTGTTGGAGGTTGCAGAGTGAATTTAACATCCCTTTTCCAACAATATCCAGGGCCTGTCACTTTGGAGCAGGAGCTTTATTTCATGCACTGATACATGCTGCCTTCTCCTCCAACTGACACACTCACAGTGATCTCCGACAGAGCCGAGGAACAGAACGGCAACCTATTAAATGTACTTGGGCCTGCCTCTCCAAATAGGGAATGTTTGGATGGGAAAAGTCACAGCTACAGTAATTGAATGCTTTTTGCATATTAATGCAATTTTGCAGGCGGAGGGGCATAAAGAGATAGAGATGATAAGGTTTGATTTGCATGTAAATTGTTTTCATTCTTTCTTTTGCCCCTGTTGTTTGCATGTGTGCTTTTTGATAAAATGCTTTTTAAAGAAGGCGTCTTGTTGCTGTTGATTGCAAGAACATCCCTCCCTTTCATTTCTATTGGTTTGTTGCTGAGATGGCTGATTTTAACACAATCATGGTTGTTTACTGTGCCGTACGCCAATAAAGCTGATTTGTACCTCAGCATTTACATCACACAATAAATCATGTGTTCAAATGACTTTAAGGGATGTTTACATGTGATACACATGCGACTTAATGCAATGCTGCAATTTGCTCGCTCTGGTCCTACAGCACACAAACTCATGTCATTAATTATGAGGATGAGTGGCTTCCTCCAGCGTGCCAGCATGGCCTCTCCTTCCACCTGGGAATGGGACATTCTGGACACGAAGGCCAGGCGTATCATGGCTCTCCAGCTGGCTGTTGATATCCAGGCGTACTGATTGACCCCAGTCCAGCTGAACAGACCGTAAGCCCTGGGTGTCACCCTCTTCCCTCACCCCGGTCCACTGGCTCCTACAAGGACCCGGAGACATTCTCTGATGGGTCATCAAACCAAGCTGCCGGCATGGTTGGCCAGCGCCAAGGTCATGAATGACAAAAATCAGAAGTCCCCAGGCTGCTCCAGCCGCTCCTCTCCTCTCAGTCCAAACCAGAAAGTTTGTTATGTTGAGGGCTCGTTGAGTCCTGGCTTGAATGCATAGTTAGCCCGGGCGTGTAGGTAATACTGACACTGAGTGGTTTAGAATCAGTCTATTGGCATTGTTTGTTTTATGTGCTTTGCAGGAGTAATTAAGCAATGGTTGCTGAGTAAATGAATGCAGCAGCAGCCCTGTCAATAAATCTGTTTCAAGATAACTTAATTTGGCTAAGCACTGTGTTACAGAGTACTGTGACACATATTATATCACTCGGCTGGAAACATTCTGATGATGAATTATTGAACATAAATCCATTATCTTGAACATATTTTATTTATGAATGCACCAAGACACTGAAGGACTTTAACACTGCGGGGTAATTATTGTTCCACATTGTGTCACCACTCTTTTCTCAGATGCAACTGCCAGAGCAAACTGCAATGAATCAAAGAAATGCAAGTTTTGATTGACATTTTGTGTGTGCACAAGGCCCAAAGCGACATTAGCCCAATTGCTTTATTTAATGCTTTCCCACACATTCTGTTTCTCTTTTAGCACGCCTTGTAAACACTGATGCAATAATGCATTCCATTATACAGAGGAGAGGAGATGACTGTCTCTCGTGACTCTTCTCCAGCTCAATAATAGGTCAACAGCTGTATTTAAAAAATTAATCACATTCTTGGCAGTGGCAAAGGTTAGCCGCAACGCTCTGAGATCAGATCAGCAGCAAATCTCAGCGGAGATGAGGAAGAGTTGCCTTTGATGAGTACAGCATGTAAATGATTTGTGTGAGTTTATAGGACACAGGGCTGGCCCTGCCTCACTCCGACAGGGCCGTGTCGGCACCACTCTGTGGCAGAGGCTGGCAACAGCAGACGGAAAGAAAGCAGGAGAGGGGAGGGCTGACCCCGCCGCTCTACTCTCAGTTTTAATCTTTGCTTACTTTTAGCATTTGTTTCATTATTTAATTATAAAAAAAAGGTCTTCATTTCTTCGTCTACCTGGCTTGTTTTATTGTATGTTGAAGAGTCCACTTGAATTTAAGTACCTAAAGAAGTCTTCGGACGGAATCTGTAACAATGTCAGAGATCCTTCATCCATGAAATGCTTGTTTGGTGGTTTCACAATTTCTTCTTGACATAGACGCATTTTTTATCCTCTCAACTCTTAGGTGAAATTGTAAGCTCTGACGTCACAACTGTGAACAAATTAAACGCTTGTTTGTTCATCGGCCTGTTTGTGTGATATTTTAAAAGATTCAAATATTGATGACTTTCTCACGAAAAAACAAATTAGATACAAAGAAAAAATATATCTTAAGGTATACAGACAACAGATGAAATATAAATGTCTACCATGGATTGCTTTTAGAAATTGTAAAATATTTACAGTGGTAATTTTGGAGCACGGCGGCTCTTGGTTTGCATGCTGACACTCGGAGATTCATTTTTTAGAAGTGATTTGATTTAGCCGTCACAGTGAAAGGATAGCTTTGATAAGTCAGGAACATTGTTACCTGGATTGTTGGATGAAAAGGATGATGCAAGTGAGTGAAAGCAGTGCTGAAATACTACTATTAGTCTGATGCTCTTGACAGAAGCTTTTGAAGCCGGCGTGCAAACAACATAATAGCTCATCTGCTGCACATCTCTCTGAACTGTCTCTCTACCCGTCACTTTCAGCATATAAATTAGAAAACCCTGCAATAATTATTACCTCACCCCAAGGTTCGTCCTTCACTGGGAAGATGTAGCTGTAAATATGTTCTAGGGTGCAACCGCAGCCCGAGTTCATACATTAACACCAGCTTTTTATGCAAATGCTGATTTTTCTCCCTTGGAGTGTAATTAGGAATGATAAAACAATCAGAAGATAAATAATCGTCTATTAAAAGAGAATGAGAGTAGTGTTAAGACCCTTCGGGAAATCAGATTCACTATCATTTCCTTTCACTCATTAAAAAAGAAGACAACCAGGCCTGGAAACTCCTTTAAATCTCTTTCCAGCATTAGAACTATATTTCCTACTTTAATACATTCATCAGTTTAGGGAAGATGCTGCACATCTGCCAAGAGTCAGGAAAAGTTAAACACACCCAGGTAAATTACCTTTAATCTGGATTTCTTTTAAAACACCAAATTTCAACAGTCGATTTCAACAATATTTTTTTGCTTTCACCTTTTTTCCCCTTCTAAGTTCATCAGTCACACTTTAAGAACAAACAAATCCCCATAGTCGCTTCCTGGTATAATACAGCATTGCCCTGAAGCTCTATAGGCCATTGATTGTTATGGTTTGGGCCCTCCGTAACAAATTCCAGACAAAGTGAATTTCCTATTCCCTGTCAATAACAAGCTCGATGTCACCTTTGAAGGTGAGGGAGCATGATTCAATAAAATGTTCTCTTTTTTCCCCTTTGACCCCTAGTCACCTTGTTAGTAAGAGAGAGTTGAATTACTTCTCCCCTAGAGGCTTTTCTACAACCTGCCACACTGTTTGAACCTCTGATAACACAGCTCAGTAGCCTTTTCCACTTTTGAGACATACATTTGTTATGTTCATGCACCTCTCAAAGGGATTGTAAATAGATATTCTAACTTCCACGCAGGAAAAGAACAAGCGTAGCAAAATTTGCTGCCCTTCATTGCGGACAATTTCGTGCTTCTATATGGCTTATTTAGCCGTGAGTGCACGGTCTAGATTATATGCATGACAACAGCTTTTCTGTGTGTGATGTAGCAGCAGAGGGGAGCTGATGTATGAGCCAGTGTTCTGGCCCTGGAAGCGGTGCCTCCTTCTATCGCTCCTACCTGTGATCTAAGTCTAGTAGGGCCGTGCCGGCAGCCCAAAGGCCTCCTGTGTTTTACTGGATAGCACGCACGTCTCCGCAGCCCCTGTTTGCAGGATATTGAAAAAGGCCGTTGTCAGGAAGCTGAGGCCCAGTTGCCATTGGGGAGCAGTGATCCTGCTGCTCCAAATTACCGTATCACCTTTCTCTATTCATTGCAGCAAACAACAAAGTCAGATGTTTGACGGGTGACAGTCACAGGCTCTTTTACTTAAACAACTTAAAATATTTTCCAGTCGAAAAATAAAACGGATTTAAATAAAAAATTATTTATTGTTATAACATTTTATGGCACGGTTTCACATACCTTCCTGAGTGCATTTTGTTTGCACCATTGAAATGTCTGCGGTGTTGCTATTGCATTGCAAACAAGATAGATGGGTTACATTTAATTTATATAATATCCCCCGTAGAATCATTTTTATTACGGGGGGATCTCGGTAGGAATATTTGGCCTATAAAAAAATTAACTTTGTCTCTTTGCTAAGTACACCAATGCATCAAGGCATTATCTCTGTGATAGATGAATCACATTTGATATTACGCAAGACAAATGTATTCATAATGCATATTTCTCTAATTTTTCCTGTCTGACCATCTGTGTGTGTTACGACTTACCAAGATTAATCTGCTGATCCTATTGGGAAAGAGGACAGGTATTTTCCTCTAACACACAATAGTAAGTAAGAGCTGATATCAAAGCATAATCCACCACATTATATTTGAAATCTTTGTAACGTATCGGGTAGAGTGATTCCCACAGCAGGGCCCTATTGAAACCTGATTTATACTGTATTATTGTTTGTGTTTGTTAAGAGTACGCAAATGGAGGCCGACCGAAGCCAGATAAGTCGTATGTGGAGCACTGTGCATATCATTGACGTATGAAATATGACTTTGTGTGCCTGGATCAGTGTGCTAAATCGTCTAAGCACAATGACCCTTGAGTAGATTAGAGAGAGTAGGGTGGACCGGGGGGTAAGAAACACATGGCAAAGGTTGCCCCCTCTTACATGCCGTTGACCCACATTCTGTCTAGCCGCAGCGAGAGAGATCAGTTGATTATTTTACCTCACCTACACCTCTTTCAACATTTAGGTGGGCCTCGGTTATGTGTGATTGAAGCAAGACAATGATTCACAGAGACAACACTCGCCTAGCAAGCTGTTCGGCCTGATACAACCATTGTCTTACATGTGCCCTCCTAAATTCACTTATGTAGAACACTTGTGTTTCCCAAGGCGTTAGACAGGACATGTGGAGGCACAGGCAGATTACAAACTAGTGTTAATGATCGACCTGTCAGGCTGAATCCGTATTACTTAATCTCCCGGTCCTGCTGTACACGATCAAAGCAATGCAAATGCAGCGTAGAGTATTGATTTCTACAGCATCCCCGCTCTTGCACTTAAATTATAGCTACCCACATGTTCCATTCACCTACCTAAGCCCAGTACTACGGTCAATTCCCCCACCTGGAGTTACAAAGCTGGTCTTGTCTTTGTTTTAATTAACATTTAACAATGTCTTGCTGATGTCTGGCTGATTTGTAGCACAATACAAGTTATGATATCTTATTTGATGTTATTCTGTATAGTATAGTCGGTATTTACTATGCTTTGCAAAATCAAGTAAATGAATCCAAAAATCTCATTGCTAACTTGCCAATTGAAGATCATGGGATTAAAGAGGATAGAGAGCTGAAACAGATGGTTTGCTATGTGTCCTAAATGCTAATCCTGTCGACTTTTTCCCCTGTGACGTATTGTGAAAGTTATATTCTGCGTAATGTTTATTATCAACTTTGTACTCTCTAAAAACCATGTCCTCACAAACGATAGGCCCGAAAAACAGCACATTATAGAGAGTGAGCGGTAATTTATGCCTGTTCTGATCAAGAAGTCTGGCCAAATTTTGTTAAAACTCGTGTTGCTGCTCATGCAGAATGCGACTGGACAGCGGTGAAACCAATTTAACGTCCCATTCTTGAAATGTGAGCAGCCGCAGTGAACTCTCTGTCACAATGAAACATGGTGATTAAGACAGCCAGTGGGAGATGAAAATGAATTCCCTCAGCTCTGAAGAGGTGTTGTATGGAATTGTCACAGGTCACCCTTCAGGCGGCTGGCTCTTGCAAAGTAATTCCTCCAATGCATTATCCCAATAATGATGAATTTCAAGCATTATCAATTGGGATGTTTCCTCACACAAGGCTTTAAATGATATTTAGGTAAAAGGTCTAAGGATCATTAACCTTTTGTTATATTCTTCTCATGTTGCTCTTCCCATGAGATTCAGTTTAATCTCCGAAAGCAGCTCGGGACAGACTGAGAAATATTGGAAGACCCTTTTTATGCGTTATTAAAACAGTTTATTTTTCTTTTACCATTTAATCTGTACTTATTTTTTTAAATAGTGTAAATTACATTCAAATGTAATATTCATGCTGATTGCCTTCCGCCAACTATTACATAATTTGATTTTTTTTGCCACTCGGGGGCAGCAGAAGCTAAATGTGAACCCTGACATATTAATGCTGCATTTTAAAATGATATATCAAACACGTAGCTAGCTATTGGCTAAATATGTGTTTGCTAAGCGGGACTGGAAGTGCATAGAAGGCTTTGAGAGGAATGTTTGTAAAATACCGTATTTTGTTATACTACTTAATACATTTAGTGGGGAAAAAAAATCGAATAATATTATTGTTGTATTTGCAAACTTACTAAAAAAATAAGTAACTTTAGCGTCAGTCATTATATATTTGTTGTAGAATCCGTTCAAACAAGAACTCCAAAGAAATGTTGGAGACTAAAAACACATATCATGTTGCACTTCTGTTTATTGGTACCGTATGATTGTAGGCCTCTTCAGCAATGCTGCCTGCTCAACTCACACGCAAATAGTGGCCGTGTTTGTGTGTGGATGGCACCCTTCAGCTTTCTAATTGATGACTACTGGGTGCTGTCCGACGGAAGCAGTCTGCTGGCAAACACACCGGAGGAAACCGCTGCCAAGGCAGCTTATCTATCAGATTGCTCTTTGAACTTCAAGCTTATGCGGCGCTGACAAACTCAGACCCTGCTTGACGGCATACAGCAGTGCCCCTTGCCTTCCTTCCTCTACTCAATCCTCGAGACCTTGTGGAATTTACAATGTCAACATTAGAGCCTAAGAAGGGAAATATCCGGCTGTTTTTCTCTCACAAGTGTGTGCAATCTTTGACGCACCGTGATTCCGACTTAACTCTAAATGGAAACAGTGTTGTTTCTTTTCTTTCACGCCACCACCTGGCAGGAGAACAGCGTGTCAGACCACTTTCCTCTGGATAATTTCAGACATGAGAGGCCCGTTTCAGCCTTCTCCAGCCCCCCTTTGCCCGCACGGCCTGGCCTTAATTACGCCAACTTATTGGTTGCACATGGCCAAAGTGGACTGTGTGTTATCCTCACGCAGAAGGTGCTGAGGAAATTGCTGAGTCTTCTGTCATAAGACAAGTCCCGAAGGTGATTTCCTTGGCTTGCTTTGCACGCGTGGCCTGGCGTCAGCCCGGTCGCAAGGGGAATAATGGGGCTTACAGTGAGCAGGGCCTTAAACCTGGCAGCTCCTCAGGCTTCACAGAAAACTGATATCTAGAGTGGGCCGGACATGGTGCCCTGAGGGATCCCTGATGCCGTCCTGTGGGAGATTAGCTTTGCTTCTCTTCACCTTGTATGCTTCCTTTCTTAATTCACTGAACTAATAGTGTTCTCACACACATCACGGAGAGAAAAATAAGATGGATAATTAAGGAAAGTGGCTTCCTGTAAGATTGGATGGAGCAGGGTTATCTATTTGACCTATACTATGCACAAAAAAACATAGGTGGTTATGGAATAAAGTATACATTTGAAAAAATACAGTATTTTCTATAAAGCTTTCAAATATGCCTCTATATGTTCAGTGAGTCACTATACATCTACATTTCAGGCTAACGTTTCAGCAATGACAACAGCACATCTTTATTCAAACTGCCCAAAGAGTTTTGAGATTTGGACAGCAAGCTTCAGAAATCCACCATTTGGACACAGCCATGTGAATAGGATTTCAGGAGCTGAGGTAAAGTTATACTTATCGCCAGAATTTGACAGTGTCCGGTATTATTTTGCTTTCATGATAATAAACTGTTAACATTTGATAAAATGTTGGATTTGGTCTGTTTCAATATATCATGTTGCCAAAATTGGCAAGGCAAGCACTGTAATGTTAGCTAGCCTGAGCTCATGTAGCTGTAATAACGATCAAGAAGCATAGCCAGCAAAGTTAATGTTAGTAAAGTTATTCTCCAATTACAGTGGGATGATGTAAAGTTGGATAGCTAACTGTGTTTATCGTCCTATTATGGACCTGACTGTAGAAGTGCAAACCAGATGGAACAGGACTGTTCAAAAGGGAGTGGGAAACTAGAGTTGCCAATTTGTGTCTCAGGCAGTCACATTTTCTTTAAACATTTGCTCAATCATTCCTCTTTTCTTCTCTTTCTCTTTAATATTGTTATATTTCCTTTTGCCTGTGTAACATGTTTTTAATTATTCTTCTAATCATGCTGCACCTCTTACATTTTGGAAAACAAATGTTCCTAATATGAATTGTCAAATACAGATAATAAGTAAGTAACACACTTTTGAAATAAGGTGTTAGATGCAATATTGTAAAATAACAGATTGGACTAACCCTTATAAATTACCGGCAACATGCTATGAAATTACTGTAAACCCTGTTTGTCTACTATCACATACTATAATCCATTGCACGGTACGATACTGTTAAAATACAATTAAGTTGCTGTACAGGTAAATAGGCCTAATGTATTACAGTCTGTCTATGTTAACTAATGTGTCTGAATTTTGACTTCCTATGTGAAAGGATACGTAAACAAAATGCATCAACAGGTAATATAATTCATTATATATAGGAAAAAGGCCTTATGACATTGACGAATGAACATAACGAGGAGCAGATTTCAGCAACCGTGCATACACGTACATATGGTCTGTTATTTTGTTTTTATATGTCATTTTATGTGTGTGCTCATGTGTCCTTGGTGAAGATGAAAAGTTTTTTTGACTTGTAACCCCTCTTCCCCTGCCGGTAATCACCCCAGAGCCCTGTAATCCCTGGCGCATGCAGATGCCGCCGGGGGAATATTACTGTTCATAATATTAATCTGCTCTCAAATTCCTTTCTGTTACCAAGATGAGGGACCTCGTGCACCATGTTCTTATGGGTATTAAGTGTGCTACAAGAGATTCATCGAAAGGTAGATTCTGACTCGTCAGGGATCAAGCCCAGCCTGAGGTCGTATCGCTGCTTTAAGGAACACCCGCAAGCACGCAAAACCCATCTCCATATTCTCATAAACAGCCTGACATGAAAGACGCTGTGCCACAGCAGGGACTCAAATCCACACCCGGCCCACATGAATCATGTCAGCCTGATCCAGAGGAGGGTTAAAGCCTCTTTAAGGTGCTCGGTCCCTGGCTGTGATACCTGACTTAGCAGCAGGTAAACCCCCGTGCCACAGGGCTGAAGAGAGCAGCATTGTCTGCATCTGGTGATCAAAGGCACGGCAGCAAACCTCCACCACGCACATCTAAAACCAAGACATGGAAATGAGGAGGAAGCCGCCAGATGGATTTGAACCCTTTTCCCATTCAGCTGCTGTTCATCATCCTGTACCTGAAACGTGGCATTGTAACATTTGTCGTACATAGCTTAGCGCCAGGGTGGATTTGTGGCGTTTCAAAAGGCCTAAGTACAACAGCGTAATCATACTAAGCCTCTGGGAATTTATTAGTAAAATAATGCAAGGCTAATGATCACAATTACTTTAATTTTAGAGTATCTGTCTTTGATCTGTGCAGACACAAGGTATGTAGCTAATATGAGCTATTAGGCCCTTTGGTGACCTGTTTCCCAAATGACAAATTTCTCAGCTTTGCTCATCTTCATTCTGAGGATGTACAGCATCGCAGTACCCTCTCCAGTTCAGGAGTCAAGAAGCCAGTCTTGCAGATAAGAGCGCCGCCCTTAACTGGCGCTCTGTATTTATTAGTTAATGTTTTTTTTATTTTCCCTCGCCCTCATGACTTGTGCATGTATTTGCCTGAGCTGTCTGAGCGGGTGTGGAATTGGATGCAGTCCACTGTGTCACTGGGAGTATTTATGCAATCAGCAAGCGAGCAGAGAGATGTGCACTGGTGCCAGTGGCGTGTGAAATCTGTCGGAAGGATTGACACTTGGATGACGGATACCCGTAAAGTACATTCACTCCTCTGAGAAGGAAGGATTATTTGTCTCTTATAACGGAAAACACTCAGTGACACTACTGAGGGATTCCACCCCCACCCCTGGTGTAGAAAGAAAACCTGTCTGAAGTTGGGCTGAGGTAAAATGAAGAGAGAGGCCTCCGTTGCAACATTCAAATCGTTCTGATGTCTGGGAAATGCACATTCAATTATAAAGGCAGCGCTGCCTGCAAAGCTGTTTGTTCTGTTCCCTGAGCAACAGCCAAACTGAGAACTTATAATGGAAAGTCGGTCTCTTGAAACAGTGAGCATTTACATGTCAGGTGTTTGTGTTCTGCCTTCACGGGAGATTGGACGGAAATCTACATCATTTCCACATTATGTGTCTCCATGTATGAACTTCAGGAGAGGAACAAAGAAAGATGGTGGAATTTGTAATGCAGCATATTGATCGGTGTATGGTTCTCCTGTAAGTGGTGTGGCGTGTTATGACCCTTAGCTTCCCTCTACAGGGGTATTAGTCACCATTAGCTGTTCTAAGGTCACCTTGCAATGAGCCGACCGTCCCTGTGGAGGTGACACTGTCAGAGTGTCACTTGGCGTATGTAGACTTGTACTTTAACCTTGACCAAAGAAAATGTGTTTTCCTGTACTTAAAGATTTCCAACGGGGCCCAATGCTATGAAGCCTTGGGGATTTTACTTTCCAACCCCCTCTGCTTATCCTGCTTTCTACCCTGTTAGTTATCAGTATAAATGCAGACCACCAGTCATGCATTAAGTGCATAATTATTCCATTTCCAAGATAAATCTGGTGTATAGTGTCATATCCATCATGGCTGTCACCTCCTACATGGAGTGTAGGGCACTAAATGAAAGCTTTTTTGCTCATATGCACTTCTATATAGTCATCAATTTTAAGCAGTCTACTCATTGTTTGGTTTGACAGACGTGAGGTAATAATGAATGATCAAGCAATGCCCCTCAAATAAGAATAGGCAGCATAAGCATACATAGGAACTAAGGTAGAGGAGGGAGGGGTGTCGTTCCACGGCACTGACAAAGCTACATTGGACAGCCAATCCTCTTCTGCATTACCCCTTTTTAGAGGTTGCTGTTCTGGCAACAGGGACGGTGTCAACAAATCTGTAGCGATCAATATTTGTGAGTATGTCTGATCAAGAGGAGGACCAATGTACAAGTGTTAACAAAGGGCCTAGGCCATACCAATGCTGGTTTACAGCTTGTATACACTGAGATGTGATGTGAAAACAGTGGTTCAGTCCTCAGATGGTGCCCAAAGAGCCGCTCTGATCCGTGTCCCCGCCTTGTTTCACAATGAATAACATTGCGTGTCCACTCAGGATGGACATGGAAAAGAGATTTAGGCCTTGGCCACGGGATGACGTTTTTTTTCTTCCTTTTTATTATGTGTTATTCCGTTTAACATGGGATTAGGCGTGTTTCTGCAGCTATAAAGCTGAAGTAAGGCTTCTGGGCTGATTGGAAGTAAAGCAGGTTATGTTGTGTACATAATGAGAATATTTGGGCAATATTGGGGTTATTTTGAAAGGCTTAGTTGAGGACGGCAGGCCACAAATCCTTGCTTTCCCACAAGGTTTCACTAGTTGAGGCTTGGTTTGAAGACTGCTACACAGTGCCCTCCATATCAGCATGAAAGAAAGTAAGTGTTACAAACATGCCATTATAAATACACATATATGTGTGTGTGTGTGTACATATATATTTATATATATATATATATAAACACATCTGGCACTCTTTTTGAGGCTGATATTAGCCTGTTACAAAAGATGCATTATAAATGCATCCACCATCCTTGAGGGGGATGTGGGTTCCATGTATGGGTATTAGTTCATAATAATGTTTTCTACCCTACAGAATCTCACAATAGATTGTCCAAATGCAGCTTTAGGCTCCCCAAACTGCAAAGTGTAGATATGTCATGGGTTACATGCTTGGCTGCATTTACAGTAATTGATTCTTTTCAATGATTTTAAAATGCAGAGGCCCCTGCTGGAATTGCATGTTTAAGGAGAGTGCAGGAATCTCACGCATGGCTTACTTCTGAAGATATGCCGCTTTTTTGTTATTCAATCCGGCCTTTTTGCACCTCACCAAGGTGATTAACTCTGTGGGACGCAAGTGCTGCCGGACTTCCTGCCTTGGATTACGCCCATATAATCACTTTCTCCATGTTGTATCATACATAATGACATATATTCACATAATCACATTCTTTATCTGATTTGGTTTTGAAAATATGGACCCTATTCATTTGTGTTCATTTTGTTATTGTTGACAGAAAAAGGCAAAATGTAGTTGAATTTAAAATATTTTTCCAAATGGTAAAATCTGCAAAACAAAACCAGCCCAAATCTTAGATTTCAGTAACTTTGAGACCTAGTTCTAGTGTTTTGTCATTGTTTTTTTCGGGATAGGCTTTTACCAGCACTTTGCATGGGTCATCTTTATGCTTTACCGTTAGATAACCTAGGGTTTATCTTTTTTTAATCTGCCTCAGAAAAACTCCAAAGAAGGTTATTGAAGTAATAGACTTATATGAAGTGATAGCTGGATGGTAAGTAAAACAATTGCTAGCCTTGATACTAAATGCCAGTCTTTAAGCATAATCCACTCTCTGACTACCAACATGAATTAGTTTCATTTTTATCAATTTGGAAGAACCGACTGTGGTAGTTCACTGAAAACACACTAAATGAAGGTCGTAGATAATGGTGCATCAAATGAGATTGGGCATTCAACATAGGCTGAGGTGGAGGCTAACTATGCAAGTGGCTAAGAGAACAAACTACAACAAACCGGTCGGAACCGGATTTCCAGTCGGAATGATGGTAAAGTAATCTGGAGGTAATTTATTGACCTCATAAAATTCAAATTAAGATCTTTAAGTAAAATTGTATTAGTTTTTTTGGCTAAAATGATTCAGACCTTTCCAGATTAGCTTGCAATGTTGCTGTTAAAAGGACCTCACCCACATCACCCTGTATTTCAGAAACCAGCACATTCATTTTTGATGAACATATTGTCGACCAACCAGCGAAATAATGCAATAAACAATGCAAAAAAAGGATGCATCAAATGCGCTCCAGCTCTGCTTTATCTGTATTGTGCTGGCAAACAACAGAGAAGTTATTTTAGAAATGAAGCAATTAAGGAGATCCAAAATGAACACAACCCCCTTGTAAACCAGCACATGGCGATGTCATTTGCATGCCTTTGAATAACTAATCTCTGAGGGGAGTTCCTTCAGATGGAATTCTCAATGCCATGCGCTCTTTGTTTTAAACACAGCAAACAAACAAACAAAAGCATTCTGGGTCCACAGTATCCCCCCGTCCACACACACACACACACACACACACACACACACACCAACCCCCACACAACCACCAGCATTCACACACATACACACAAAACCCAGCCAGCCTCGCACCGTATCCCTCTGCCTCTTCTTCTGTCAGATGACCTACAGCTGACAGACAGTGACTGCAAAAGCCATCACTCACCGGCAGCAGTAAGAAAAAAATAATAATTACAGGGCGGGTGGACCTTTTTATTAGATAAACGCAGAGTGTCAAAAAAGAAAATAGCATCTCAAGTTCAGTGTTCTTTTTTTTTCTTCTTTTTTTTTGGTCTTAATTAAAATCACCATTCATCATGGTCACAGGATTTCTATTCATCCAGCTGATTGGGGACATGACAAATGAATGTGGGAATAAACCGAGTGTCAGGCCGGGGAGGGAGATGGATGTTCTCTCAGCAGGGAGGAGCGGGAGCAGTACAGTTAGCGCTGGCAAGTGGCCAGAGCTTCTGGGCATCATGTCCCTCCACACATCACCACACGTCACCTCAGGGGCCACATAAGCAGGAGCACTTTCCCTCTTCTGGACCCCCCCCCCCCTGTCACCTTTCCCTTCCCTGTTTATTAGTAAATGAACAACATGTCACACTGGTACACACTCAACCCCCCACCACCTGCCCCAAATCTCCAGACTCACCTCCATGACCTGAAGTATCTGGATGTCAATCAAAGAAAAAAAAGAAAAAAATCTATTGGAGCAGGCATGCTGTGCTTCCTTGAAGCGACTTCTCTCTAAGACTTCCGTGGCCTGATGATGCGATGTGTGGAACGGATGTAACATGAATGTTAAGAGTTGTACTAGTTGTTGTCTGGGTGTAATTATAAAACAGGAACACTGAACATCAGCTGAGCCCCTTGCAGTGAATAGATCAAATAGACAGTTTAGCACAATGCTCTGTTTCATTCTGCACCACTGTGTTCTTGGCAGAGGCTGGCGGGGCCGCTGCGCCCATTGATGTGTAAAGCGGAGCGAACAGTCCAAAGGGTGGCTGAGTTCAGGCTGAATTAGACACCATTAGAAAGTGTTTGACTGACACACTGTAATCCCCCTTCTTCTACTGACATTATTAGCAAACTCACTTTGATCCTATTATACCGGAGACAATTGTTATTCGAGAAATGAAGAACAAATAATAGCGTTATAAAGATTAATGCACCCCTACACCTCATTCTTCCATCCGCCCACTTTTGCATACACCCGGCGCTCATGAAAATTTGAATTGGTTTTTCAATTATTAGAGTGCTCCAGCTCCATCTGGTTAAACAAAGAATTTCCAACAGTTCCATTGAGATGAAGTTATATTATGCATTAGCCCAATATCCAATTTAATAACTCAGATTTTCCTTTATTTTTTATTCTGTTGGTATTGTATTCCTTTAAACGACTTAAACAGGCGGGGCGGCAGGATGGCGTTGACAGGACTTGGGCATTCTTTCCCTGGAAAAGACACAAGGCTCCCATCAATGACTGGGAGAGTGAATAAATACCGTCCGTCTTCAGAATAGAGGAACTTAATGCTTCAGCTGACTTAGGTGGAGCAGAATAAAAATGATTAAAGGAATTACAGAGTGAAACAACATCAGCCTCAACTTGAAAAGTTTCAAAACTAAATGATCGTCGGCAGTTTGTATATTTGACTTTCACTTCTCACATTTTAATCATGCTTCATCTTAAAGCTCACACTTATTAAACTATCACTGGAAATTGTATAGTGTATATACTATGTATCCAGTGTTTGAGTGTTTGGTGGTACCCACTGCACCTGTCTGAAATAGTTACCTCTTTTCTTGACAAGTGCTGAATCTTTGCACAATGCGATCTCCCAGCTCCACTTTTCTCAAAGCCTGCACGTTGTTGGTGTCATATCAAATTTGAAAAATGATATGGATTGAGCTGCATAGACGACATGCAGGGGAAGTCAGATTCACTGTCACATTCAGGCGCTTTAGTTTGGAAACAAAGAGAGTGGAAAAAGGGGATTGTGATCGCAGCTCCGTGGCATATTGGTACAAAAGCCCAACCTGAATGATTTATCTCTTCTCCTCTTTGAAGCAGAGAAATGCTATCTCCCCACTGCCTCTGTTTGAGCTGCGCTGGAGGAGCTCCTGGGGAAGGCGGCAGCACGCAGCAAGACAGTAGGCTGTGAAGCTCTTGTCCCCATATTTAGTCTATGCAGAGAGACAGTGCGTACAAAAGGGAGAGGGAGTACAACGGTTCTGGCCTGAGGCGATCTTATGTCGGGCTCTCTGAGTTTGAACAAAGTGCGTGAGACATTTTTAAAACACAGATGCATTTTGTTACACAAGAAAAGAATAGATGAGAGGTAATGGCAACTCATGAAAATTAAAAACGGGAAAGCCCCCTGATGAATAACATGCTTCGGCAAGATCCCCGGGTGATTACATCCTATTGAAATATCCAACACTGGCTTGCTCTTGCTTGGCAGTAATGCAGTGTTAAATCAGGCCATTTGGTACAAATCTGTCACTTCACACCCCCTCTGGTACCTGGCAATGCATGATGTAAGGGAAGGGCTCATAAACTCGTAGGTGCTACCCTTGTGAGCCTGATTGAATGCAGGTTGGGTGTGTATACATTTATTTATGCATTTCTGACAAATATCTGATTTCCTTTATTTATACCAGAGATACGATATTCTGCAGACATCTGCTATGTTATTAATTTCACATAAATCTTAAGCTCCTGTATGCTTGAAATGAGGCTTCACTCAAGCTGAATTAATGAAACATGATTGTAAGTCCCTCACGTGGAAGAGGCTGTCATACAATATTGAGTTGCTTATAATCACAGTGTAATCTCACTGTCTGCCAGGGGAGGGCGGCGCGAAAGAACCCCCCCCACGCCCCCCAACCCCCCATCCCCAAACCCCAAACCCCACGTAAAACAATGTTTTGAGGAGATCAGAAGCCTTTGCCTGTGTCTGGCAGGATGAAATAGCAGAGAGTCTACACTCTCACACAGCGAGGGAGGAAAAATGACTCATCGGTCGTCGGCGGAGAAAAACCACCGATTTATGTTGTGTACCCAAACGCTGTGATGTGCGCTAATTGTGGAGATCAGAGAGCTTGCATGTTTGCTTGAACTTAGGTAATTGTGCGTGTTAGTGCCTGGCATTGCACAGAGAGACACTCAAGGCCTCTTTTTGTGCAACGGAGTTGAGGACGCGCAACCGCCGGGACTGACAGCATCGCCGACTTTCAAGCTGGCAGGTGAGAGACCCACCATGAGGCAAAGCCGCGGTGGGTCCCTCCCTTGCATGAATGATGAAATTGACAATTCAAAAACGGAAAGGTGTGCATGTACACAACTTCATCGCGTCATTTTTTTTTTTTTGCCGACAGCCACAGCACTTCATCAGACAAAATGGAGCGCGACATTGAATCTGTGTTAATGCCCAGTGACGATGCAAAGAACTTCATCAACTCCATCGGTTCCGGGACTCTGGTCCTTATCTCCCTACACCACAGCTACTCCAACCCAGCGTGATTATGTCTATGCTAAGCTACACAAGAGGAGCGAGTGACACAAAAAAAAAAAAAAAAACAGTCAAAATCGGGATAGACCTCGTCATTGTTTGGTTTCGCCCACGACTTAATTAAGGATCGCAAGGAGCCTGGCTCCTTTGTTCCCTCTGTACTGCAGCATTGTTCATCAGAAGTGAGCAGGAGTACAAATAATGGAGTGCAAACACTTCCTCCGGTGAAGCTAGCCCTTTCTCTAGAGGTTTAGCCTACTTTACTTTTCAAACTGACAGAAATGGGTTGTCTCAAATCTGCCACGGCTTCACTTCATTAAAGAAGTAGCCTGCTTTAAAACAAACAAACAACACGCCCACCCAGCCCACCCCAGTTCCATACCCCCACCCAACCCGAGTTCTGCACCCCCCCCCCCCGCCCCCCGTCCCCCGTCCCCTAAGGAGACACATGCACATTGCCACCCAACCCATTCAAAATGTGTCACATCCCCGGCAATCTGTAGTTTCGGACTCAGGGGGTTAATTGCCTGCCACGGCATCAAAGGAGAGTTTTGATGTGTTTTTGGAGGGATGTCTTTAGCCAAGTTCTGTAGTAGAAGGCAGAGAGGAGACGAAAGGGGGGAGGGATGTGGGGAGAGCAGACGGAGAGGAGGGCACATGAGATTTCACACACTGCAAAGCAGCGCAGGCGTCTCCTCAGGTAATCCTGCCTCTCAAAGGCATTATTGAATTTTCTTGTTTTCTTCTTCTCTTTGTCAAGACAGGGAGGAGAGAGTGTGTACAGAGGGAGAATTGTGTGTGTGTGTGAAGTATGTGGTGAGGGGGAAGGGGGGGGGGGGGGTTAAACAGAGTGAGCCTGACTTCTGAAGGGTCTGCTGCGGGGGCTTGATTCTCATTCACCTCTGCAGATCCATGTCAAAACACAGCCAGACCTTTCTAAAGCGCCCGGCTTTGAAGTATGAGGAGAGCCTCAAATCCGAGCTCTCCGCCACATATGCCCAGTCTGAAAAATTAGCAGCCATGTGCGTCTCCCTGCCCCTTTTGAAGTTCCACGGACCACTCCTCTCTCCATGTTCTAACAGAGAAATCAGAAGGTATGCAGCCCGACTCCCAGATAAAGAATAGGGATCGCGCTGTATGGTGAGGCAGGCAAAGTGTCTCTTCTCTGGCTTTTCTTCAGCCAGACCATGAAAACCTCTACCTTGTTAACACTGTTTACCAAATTCTTCACAAAACCTCTGCAGAGTTGAAACAGCTGGTATCACAGTCGGTTGCGATAAAACCCCTCTGTTATCTGCTTGACGTGGATCCAAAAAGGTGCCTGGGAATCAAACAGTCATCTAAGATATTAACCAATCTCCTTTTGTCTGACTGCAAGAGCGTAATAATAATAATTAGTTATGATAGACGGTTTCTTCCTATTGACTCAAATGTGCAACACAAAGGCAGCATTAAAGGACGCAGCATATGCCCCCGGGGCCCATTAGCCCCCCAAAAAGAGCAAGGGAGGCTGGAGAAAGCTCCCATAAGCTGTTTAAAACAAAGATGTGAGCAACAATCTTAGAAAAAGCCCTCAATATTGTCAGATAACGCTTCGTCACATTTGGCTAACCCACTTCTTAAAGAGCGATAATGAAAATAATTTGCATTTTCTCAACACAATGCAGCCTTCGTCTACTTTGCGGCAAGAGAGGAAAGAAAGGAGTGTTCGCCACACAATGTGCTGATGCTGCTTATCCCATTGTAATCTGACCTGATTGGAAGGGTTTGATTAAAAGCGAAGGGGGCCACACGCCTCCTAATCCCTGCTGAGCAACGCTCCGTGACCCCAGCTAACCTCCTCAAATGCCATAAGGCCCCCCTCCTGTCAAGACGGCTCAATGCACAGTACCAGACGGTGGAGTGTGCTGTGCGGGAGTTTAGGGCCTCTAATCCCCAAGCTTGTCTTGTCCCTTTTCTTCTTATCCTCCTCAATGAGACTTTTTCTCCTCGCAAGATGATTTGGGATATGACTACTATTTCGGTGCTGGCAAGTGAAATAGCTCCGAGGGGTTGCGTAAACATTGTGGCTTAGCGCTAACCGTCATGAGAGAGGCTCCGAGACTAGTCTCCGTACTTCTGAGGCGATGCAAATCCGCATCTTGTTGTGAGGGAATTGGCTGTGCTAAAGCCTTGCTTAGTGACACGTCTTGTTGTCGGAGGGTTTGTCTAAACAGGTATCACAGCTGTAAGCTGTCGTATCACTGCGCGTCATCCGCAGCCTCTGAACTTACTGTCATCACATCATCCACCCCAGTTTCACGGGTATCGGGGGTTTCAGCGACAAACAGCATTTTAGCGCCAGTGCGACAGGAATAACATCTGGGTGCGAGCGCACCTGTGTGTGTTCAAACAAACACACATTTAGGCAAACCCCCCCCACCCCCCCATCCTCAAGAGCATCTTCAGGTGCCTCGTTTGCAGTGAGAGTTGGAAGTCATTTTTAAAGCCCCTCAACTGCCTCCTGTTTGGTGTCTGACTACAATGAAATAAATTGTCAGCTAGGGCTGTGCTCGTGAGTGACTGAGGCCGTTGGAGAGATGAGGGGAAGGGATCAGCTTGCTATCGGCGTCAGACTCTGATGGCTTCCTGTTAGTGAGCTGGAGAAAAAGTGTATGTTTGTGCGTCGGTATACCTAGTTTTTTTGGGAGTGGGTGGGGGGTTTACCGGCTTTGGGCATGTGCTTCTACATGTGTTTTCAGGGTAGTATAGTGGTGCTGGTTCTCAGCGGGGCGCCCTCCTCCGTGACTCTGATTGGATCCACAGAGGAGGCCGTTGCGTAGCGCCTGGCTGCCGGCTGGGTCTGGTTCAGGTGTCAAAAAGAGAAGGGAAGAAAGATTAATGACTTCTCTGAAACGAAGGCCCTCCTCCAGTTACCCCAACGATGAATGTCAAGGGAGGGGTCCACTAACTGACCGGGGATCGCTTGGGACAGGTAGGGGGATTTTTTTTTTTAAAGGCCTCTCTGCTGATTGGTTTGGCGTGTCCTTTAAAGGGGTCACTGAGTGATGGAGTGGCACGCAGACAGCGGGCTGCCTTTGGTTGGCCTCTTCGAACAGCTCTCTCATTCATAGGCCATGTCTCTAGCGAGTCTCAAGAGACTAGCTGCATATGAAAATGTCCTAATAGGTTGTCAGTGGATCTCAATACTCAGCAGCGCTCCTTATCTAATGAGGATATGAAAATACCAGTTTGATACAACCACACTTCCAGTTCGTGTTATGCTATTTTTTGTTTTGTTTTTAAAGCACCTTACTGCACAGTTTGTGATTCTATATGTTTTATATGTGCCTCTTATTGTCATAGACGATATTACGGCAGATCAAGGTCAAGTAAGAAATGGTTAAATCAACTTTGCTCTGACACTTCCAAAAATTAGACATTCTACTTAATTATTTTTGAAAGCTTATAATTTCTAATCAGTCTTAAGTTTGTTTGCAGGCAGGTAGACGATGCAGGTTTCTTAGATTGGGAGTTGCTTCTTAAGCAAATACCTGAAGTAATAAATAATGCAATTTGAGACTAAATTAATGTTATTACGTGCCTGCCCCCTCTGGGGTCTATAAGGAGGCAGAAAAACTGTGAGCGTTGCCAAATTTGTGAAACACTTCTCACGAACTGCACATTCAGTGTATCTCAGTTAGATGTAATTAGGGAAAGCAAGTGAAAAAGTTTTGTTTTCATCATTTGTACCGGCTTGCACAGACGGAGGCCTTTAGCCAGAAAATCTCACAATCACAATATCCAGTCACCTCACCTTACGTGCTCACACCAAAGAACGGTTTTGTGCTCAGCAATCCAAGAACTATTAGCCAAGGCTCTTTGCGTAGTTTCAAAATCGGCTACTTTCCTCTCCATCATGGTCTTTTTTTGTTGGCTGTCATCACCATAGTTACAGAACTTTATTGCATAAACATGTTGACAAATGGTCCTTTGTAAACTTTGTTGCCGCCGAACATTTATTCAGCAACAAAGCCGTTACTTGAGCTGGTCTCCCTGGACTTGCTTTCCATTCAGGCCAGTGATCAGTTGTCTGCACGCCAGTGGCCTCCAGGCACCTAGCCCACCCATGATGGGGGGGCGTTCAATGAAGGAACTTATTCATAATTGCAACCGAGGAAAGGTTTCCTAAAAGCATTTTTTCCTTTAATGAAGTTTACTGGCACCGGTAGGCTGTTAAGTAGCCAAAAGGTTTTAGTATTCTTTAGTAACATATTAATATGATTTGTCTTGGCAACAAGCAGGAAAAAAAATGAAATTGGCAAAGAGAGTAGCCATGAGCTGGAATCCCAATGCCAAATTTGTCATCCCTGTTCTTACTTTGAGGTGGGGTTGGAGGGAGAAAAAAAAATGTAATTAAGGCCATTGTTGCAGTTCTCTGTGGGGGAGCATTTGCTTTGGCTTAGCCTTGTAATTATGAATGATATCCTCTTTGGCCTGCTTTCCTTTCTGTCCCTTCTGTAAAAAAATTGGATTTGTTCCACACACCCCTGCAAGACGCAAGACAATCCCTGACCTGAATTGTCGTCACCTGCATTCGCCGCTCAGGGCAATGCCTTCCCCCATTCACTTAGCCCACGCGACGATCGCGAAAAAATGTCCCGCCCTGCCTGCAGAGGGGCTGAGTGATCCCATCAGCGTTGGATTACCTGGCCGCCCCGACCACCAGCTCACTGTACCTGTTGAGAAAGTCATTTGTGCAGCGGTATGCTGAGGCGGGAGAGTGGGATGACCCTTGCGGGTTTGGTTAGCGGTGTGAAGGCTGCTACAGGCCTGAGTGCTCTCTCTTACTGGGTGTCTCGGCTCACCCTTGCACAGACTGGGCTTTCATTCCATGCAGCCCATGCGGCTTCAGCTCCTAATAAAGCTACCATTTGATCCCCTTGAGTTTCTAAATCGTTCCCCTTTTGATTCCCTCTTAACTGGGCCTGTGCTTTTCCCACTTTGTTCTGAAAGGAGGGTCAGGTTTCCGAGCTCAGTGAAGGAGGTTTCGGTGAACTGTGTGTAGCAGTGTGTATGTGTTTAGAAGCATGTCGACAAGAACTGTGAACCGTTATTGGGATAATTTAGTGCAACGTATTGCTGTGATCACTTGACTGATAGAACATTATGTAACTTAAATTAGGTCTATCATCTGTCAGAAAGTACTAAAATAAACCTTAATTTACCATTTTCAACTAATAATGATTTAATTATTCAACTAAGGCAAATAAATGCAGATACTCCAGCAAACACTTTTATATTCCCGATTAAAAATATTAACTTAAAGCCTTAAAATTGAGTGTAGGCTGCATTTTACTTGCATGCTGGTTGTATCAGAAACACCATGTAAAGACCTTTTGGATCATTATTATTATTGCAGAGGAACACATGCAAACAGGAAGCAACATAAATATGTAATTTACATTTACGTTTTGCAATAAATAAGAAATAGCTCACGGAACATGTACTGAGAGGTGCACTTGCCTGACATTCACAGTAGGGTGATTAGCAAAACGATTTGAATAGACCTGTGGACTTCAGGGACTCAAGCAATTATAGGTTTGTTTTAAAGGGCTGATTATTCTCTGATGTAATGAGCAAAGTACACCCATAAATTTGCTCAGCTGCCCCAAGGCAGGGCTCAGCGTGTGCGGACTGCGTGGAGTTTTTCTCTCTAACACCTCTCTTTAACTGCTGAGGATGGTGTTTAAGGAAATTACAGCCCAGGTAGCAGACACTCCCGGGCTTTGTTAATTGAATGCCCTTTTCATCGCTGTCGCCCAACTGGATCCTACTGTGAGCTTTATTTTTTAAATTACGGCTTTGAATCCACGAATAAAAAAAAGGCAATTACTGTGTGAGCTGTCTGTAATCAGGTGGGCTGACCCTGGTCTTGAAAAACAGCTTTTTCCTTCAGGTGGGTGGTTCTTCAGTGCAAATTAAATCCTTTACGTGATACATTTGACAGTTAAAGGACTCAGTGGTGCAGAAGTAGCGTAATATGTCAGTATCCATCATCATTGTCTGACTCAAAAGAGTGTTTAAATGAATGAGCGCTATGATGCCGGTGTTTTAATTATAGTTACCGTATGATGGAACCACATGCTGTGATTATGCTAAATGGGATTACGCCATATAAATCTTATTTTTTTTTCTCTATCACACTATATCTTATCATTTTGTTTCTTGTTGTGTCGCGTCAAGTTGTATTGCATTAAATCACACCATCTAGCAATGTTCTTTGCCTGAACCTGACCAACACATGTACGTCATTTAGTATTGTCAAAACATTTTCTTTCATTAAACCCGTGTCTTTGTCAAACGGTGATTTGTATCGGCTTTAGAAGGCAGAGCGCACAGACAAATAATGCTCTCGTGCTTATGAGATCAGATAAATGCTTCTGTATATTGCATCTTAAGGCCAAAAACAAAGAACGTATTTTGAAGGACTTGTTGCTCGTTTTGAATTAACGTTGTTTTTTTATTGTGGTACGATATTGTGAAGGATTGTATTTTCTTATGCTGTTGTATGTTTTGCATCATACTTTGCAAGAGCAAGGAGAAGCAAATATCTTTGTGTTTTTAAAACATTTGAACGGAGATGCTGTTTAACATCCACTATGTTACCAAAAGTATATTTCAATCAAGTTCACGTGAACCATTTGCATTAAGCACACAGAATCTCCATGATTACACTGCATGTCAGTTTGCTTCCACCTCGCCGTCCAAACGTCAGGGGATTATCGACTGCGAAAAGACTGAGCGTCTTTTCCTGACATGTGTTGGTACCCTTTCCCGGCTCTGTGTGCGTGTGCCTGTGGCACTCGGCAGAACAGGCGGGGGGGAATAAAAGCGCTCTTATGCTGGTGCCAGTCACAGATGCCCAGCACCACCGCCACCACCACCCGCCCCCCAGTCACCGCCTGCTCCGTCTGCATTCCCCTCTGACGCTGTCCGGACGGGGGCCCTGCACAGACCTGCAGGTGGCCCCATTAGCAGGGAAAGTATGTCAGTGGAGCTGCCCAGGGAGTGTGAATGCGGCAGGCTGTTCCCGAGTTCTGGCTCCTCAGGAGTGCGATAGATAGATAGATGGCAGGGCTGGGCCTTCACATGCAGGACAACAAAAGGCAGGATCACCCCCCCCCCCCCCCCCGCATATTCAAAGTGATATTATAATCCAAGCGCCGAGCTCCAAGAAAAAGGTGTTTGGTCGTACAGATGTGTCTCAGGTAGGAAGGGAGGCCCGTGTGCGTCTCGCACGGCGCAGCAGCGAAGACTCCAATGTAGCCAGAACCAGGCCCGGCCTCGCAGCTATCTGTTCCACAAGCTGAGATCAAAGCTTCGGTGCTGGCAAACCCGCCCGGGCGCCGGCACCGCGTTGCTCCAGCAGCTGCTGTGCAGGAACAGCCCCAGCATGCCTTGTTGAGGTCGGGGGGGGGGATGAAAGATTCATGGGCTGGATGTGTCATTAGCTCACTGCATGATTGATGTCCCACATGAAAAATAATGTCGCAACTCAAAAGGGAGAAAAAGGCAAATATTTTCAAACACATAATTTCTTGTTTGTTTTTACCCTGCCAAAGACGGACTGCCAGGGTGCTTTTTTCTCTCTCTCTCTCTCTCTCTTTTGCAACTCTTTTCCACTCTTGTGAGTTCTCCAGGACTTGTTTGGCCCGTAGGAAGAGAGAAAGATTTTGGATCGCCTTTGGTGGCCTGGCAGCTACTGTAGCCTCATGCTGCCTTTATGCCACTCAGAGAGTTACTCTTTAGTCCTATAATCACATATTTGAATGTTTTATTTTTTTTTACACACCGGTGTTGTTTTCCGGACCGCGGGTGGACTGCATCCTGTCCAAACCAACAGAAAAAGCTAGGGAGGAAATTATCTCTGATCATTTAGATTTGGCTTTTAGAAAGCAGGCAGAAGGAAAGACCGTAATTTTGGGGGACTTATCAAGCAAACAAGAGTGCAGGAAACCTCCCGCGGGACCTTCTAAACATGCTGCGCCACAAAATAATAGCAAATCTTTGGAAATACTGTACATGACAAGATATCGATGATCAGTCGCTGACTTCTGAAAACGTCTAATCACCTTTGAAAACCCGTGTTGGTCAACAGACTGCGTGACATTTCATGTTGTTGGCTGGTACATTCTGTCCGGATGATCTACTTCATTTCCCTTTTCAATAAAGGGCCTCGTGAGGCATTGTGGCGTACAGAGACAGACATGTGAGCCTTTGGCCGTCTGTGAGTGTCTGCTCATTAATTAGGCCGGGGAATTCCACCGGCCCACGTTCTGAGGGGGAGCAAAGGTACCAGATGGACTCTGGGAGGGGTAGTGGGATCGGGAAGAAGAAAAAAATGGACGGAAAGAGAGGGAGGAAGAGAGGGACAGGACAGGCCTGAAGAAGAGACAAATCACACATACACACAAACAACATTGTGTGAAATGTCATGAGAGATCAGCCAAACCCATACAGCCGCCCCCCCCCCCCCCCCTTCCATCCAACAGGCCTGCACCAATCCTGTAGCATTCTGACTATATGACCTAATAATAATCAAAATGAAATGCTGTAAAATTTTATCAAGCCACTATCAAAGTGAATTTGTGTTCTGCTTTGGAAAAAAAAGGACATAATCTGCCATAAAGCCATCTAGGCCGTGTTTGACCCATAAATACCCTGTTTGCATTTTGCCTCAGTAAATCCTCCGCCCTCTCTTGGTAAACGCCAAGTCAAAGAAGCTTAAGGAAAGAGAGAGCAATGAATTTTGCCGCTCGTGAATACAGTTAATGTTGTTTTTTCACGTTTCATATGTTGCTTGATTTGATGTTCTGTTGTTTGTTATTTCAGCTCTTAATCTTCGGGGATTGGAAGCGTCCAGGCCGAGTGCATCTTAGGCCGGCAGACAATGGAGTTGCCACCAGACTTGGGCACTTCAAGTAAACACGAAGATGTTTACTGTTTTAGCCCCGAGCAGTTGTTTTTCGACTTCTATCAATCTGCCTTGAGCAGATTTCAAGAACGGAATTCACTATGTGGGCATAATATTTTGAAATAACATCATCCTGACAGGGATTGGCCAAAATGTAATGCAGTCCTCTCGCTTATCCAGAATCTAGCTTGTCCCGCTGCATTTGTTTTGCTCCACCTAATTTTCTTCCCTGTTTCCAATTGTATTTCAAAATTGTAAAAAAAAAAAAAAAAAAAAAAGCTGAAAAATACAAATAGAGGAAAAGAGGTATATACGGGTCCATCGGTTTGATCAAATATATGTATAAAAAAATATTTAAATTTCCATTTTTTGAATAATGAAACAGAAGGAAAGATATGCAGGTGCTGAAAGATTCAGATATTAAAAATGGAGAAACTGAGGATGACCGAGTGAGAGTGAACAGATTGAGAGAGTCGGGGAGAAAATAAACCTGCAGATAGATGATAGCCAGTAAGGGAAGAGATTTGTGATGGATGGATGAAGAGGGCGAGCGAGGGAGGGGGGGGGGGGGGGGAGAGCTTCTTGATTGCCGGCGTCGGGGCGCGTTGACTGGTCGCTGACAGCGTGCTCCTGCTCCGACCATACTGGCCTGTCTCCTTCGCTAACAGCCCAGCTGCACGGGGAATGTCCCCGGGCCTGACATCTTGACACGGACGCCGCGTTGACAAATAGCTGGAGTTTTCACCTCCTGCTACACTGTCTGCTTTCCGCTAAACCAGCCCCGCGCTGACTGTATGAAGTGATGGGGAGAGGGGCGGGGGGCTGACAGATCTGCTGTCAGGCAGGGGGCCGCTGATCGAGGTCTCTGCGGGGGTGGCGGTCCATTGACAGAACACTTGAGCCAGTTTTTGGACTCCTCGCGTGCTGGCGAATGCAGTTATCTCGCACCGGGCCCCTAACCCCTCCACCCCCCCCCCCCCCCCCTCCCTCTCCCCCACACACACACACACACAGACACCCACGGAACCCCCCGTCCCCGGTATACTCCCAGCTGAGAGGGCTTGTCGGTTTGGTGTTGGCAAGCAACTGTGTAATCACAGCGCAGCGTGGCATGATGGACTGTGCGCCCGGCTCTCAGGTGTGAGAGGTGTAGTGGTGTGATGGAGGTGTTTGGATGTGAACGTTTTTTTTTTTTTCACCATAATCCCTGATGCTCTGTAAATGTCTTTACTGTAAATGACCACACCTTTAAAGGAAGGAACGACTCATCGAGACCGGTTTAGTGTCCCGACGACCATCAGCATGCACTGAATCGTTCCCCACAAAGTGAGCAAATGAATGAATTTGTGCTTGTTCCTCCTCTCCCGCCCCCCTCCCCCTGCGGTGCATGAGCTCTGACAACAGACCTTATTTCACACAGTCTTCAACGTGTGTCGCTGAGCGAGTGGGCCGCCGGTGAACGTGTGCGTGGTGCCTTTGGTACCGATGGGGCCTCTTTGAGTGCCGGCCGCCCGGCTGTTATTACCGGGGCCGTATAGATTAATCCCCTCGCCTGTGTAACCTCCAGCTCACTCTGGGGCGTCCCCAGCGTGCCGGAGCTCTCGGGCTCCAGCACACGCTCTGATTAAACGCCCATCTCCTGAGTCTATACCCCACCACAGAGCACCATGTCAGGCCAGATTTGTGAGCTCACAGCCGTAGATTAAGGCCCACGTCTCCCTTCCTCAACTTCGGAGCCACCGGCGCTCGGCGGCGTGAGTCTGTCCCCCTCCTCTATCCTCCCCCCTCCCGCTCGGCATCCTTCCCTCGGGTGAGATGATGGCAGATGCGTTAAACAATTCACTTAATAGATAAGCTACAATGTGCTTGACTTTCTTTTCTCATACCCTCCCCTCTGCCCCCCAAGTCCTTCCTCCTTCTCGCGTATCTCCCGCTGCTGAAATGGAATTGGATCAAAGACGGTAAGAAGGGGGTTGGGGTGGATGGGAGGCGTCCTCTTTGGGTTTTGTTGAAATATTTATAGGTCAGGGTTGACTGGTTAAATTGAATATCTATGCTGATCTCACTTGCCTGTTTAACTTGCGCCTAGGCAAATATGTTTCCTAGGTGATAACCTTTTATGTACCGGTCTGACTTCATTGAAATGCATGGGGATAAAAATGTGTCACACTTGGCAGCCGAGCCAGGCGCCCACGGATGCTCGATTATTCAAATGATAATTGACCCTCACCTGTAGCTTGCTTATATTCATAGTCAATCACTCCATCCGCTGTTAAGATATGGAGAAAATAGGTTCTGTCATTTACATTACAAACCACTGGTGAATGTCAAGTACCCCAGGCGACCCATTTGTGTGGAGAAGAATGGGAAAAATATATGGCCAATTATGATTTCCAATCTTTTTAATAATTTAAACGCTGTTGATATGTGAATTACTGGCAGCATGGCTCTCAGTCCTGTGGCCTGTTTATTTCCTTGCAGAATTATTTCCTCCCTAACAAATTACTTGATGTTAATCTTCATATATAATTTTCATTTGTCTGATATAATGGCTTCTAGTGGCTTGCTGTCAAAGGCTGATAAATTGAGAAGCAGTATCATAACACTGGAATCAACAAAGCAGAAATGTTTGTTGGCCGAGGCGGGGGCTTTTTTTTTCTTAACCACAGGGCACTCAGTGGTAATGAATGAATGCATATTCATGTGTGCACGGACGAACATACACGCATGAATGTGAACACATGCAACCGTCTAATACTTCAGAGCTTTGATCCTCCTTGTATGGAACCTCATACCTGCGCAGGGTGTTTCCTGCAAACCGCAAATAGCTCGTTGGCTTCTCCTCTACGTTACCACCTGATCATCGAGAGCGTGAGCAATGTGTCTAAACGTTGTCGGTTGCATCTGAGGAAACAATACGGGTATGATTTGCATAAATTTCCAAATGGAAGGCGTGAAAGCATGCTCGGCAACTGTGCCTGTTTGTTTAAAGTCAGCCAAAGCTCTATAATTAGCAATGTTTAATTATGGAAATGGCTGCCGAGGAGAATTTCAAACACACTTCTTCCCTGGATCATTAGTCACAGGGGCAAAAAAATGAAATGCTTTCAGCAATGAAGGGTTCATATTTCAAGCTTATAGCTGCTAAAAGGGTGTACTCAGAAAATCAATTTTATGAAAGTCCGTTCAGCACTAAAGGGAGTTCCATGCAACTAAGCAATTTTGAAATAATGTCGCTGGGAGTCTGATTCATGGACGGTAACAGGACTTTGCTCTCCTTGCTTGGGACATTATCCTCTAAGCCCAGGTCGGAGGTCAACCTCTGGTTTAAATCAACCTCTGTTTAGCATAACTCGATTCTTAAAGCACTGCTCGCAAACCCCACGCTGAATAGATAAGTAGTCCTCGGCAGGCGCGCAGTGTACGAGATCAAAGCTCGCCAGGGCCGTCTGAAGTCGGAAATTGGGAGGGGAGAGAGTTCAGGTAAACTATGGGTGAAAACCTAACCTTGACCTCATTGAGTGCCATTTCGTCCCCCTACGCCACTAGGGGCAGTGTTGCCTTGACCTTGGCCACACAACACCAACACGCTGACCGTAAACACACACTACCAGCGTGCGTCCAAGAACACAGGCGCCCCGCTCGCTGTAAATCCAATCGCCGCCACCGCGTTGATACCCCGCCACATTAAGGGATGTGGAGGACACATGTGCTGGGGGACGCGTGGGAATGCCGGGTCTCCCGGTCTCCATTTTCAGAAACCACATCATCCCAACGCTGCACCCACACGCTCCGTGGGAGGCCCCCCCCTCTGCGCTAATAGCTTGTTGTGGGGCTTTGGCTCTTTCGGCTGCGCGTGTGTGCGTGTGCTGTGCTCTCCGCTGACGGCGGTCACGACAGGAGTGGGGACAATTTTGGTGGCTTTGTTGCGACTCGGAGGTCACGTTTAAAACAGCTACAGCTGCACTGGGACGGCTGGGCCCGGGCTCCTCACAGGGGATTCCCATTAGGCAGATTGATTGTTTCCTCTCGGCTCCTCCTTTGATTCATGTCTTCCATCGGAGCTCTAATGAGCCATCGGCCGTATGGCACCACTCAGGGCATCTGTGCATCGGCCCCTGTGCTGTACACGGCTAATGGAAAGCACATACCCCAGCCGGAAAACGCACACGCGTATTGTACAGGCACACCTTGGATATGTATTGTCTATCTGGATGTAAATCCACAGTCACCATTGATATCTTACTTCTCGTCACAGTACCTACTGATCTCACGTAACAAAGCCGATTTCGTACGAGTGTAGATTGAGCACACTGGGCATGTGCTGTTATTTATTCTGCCACAGAAAAGAGGGGACAGCTTTACGGTCCTCCAAGGCAACCATTATTTACAGCCTCAGCCATCCATATATCCTCCATCATCCACTTTTACAGCACACACAAAATGATAATTATGATAACAATAATAACTACCCATATAAAATACGTTTACTGCACTTGGGAGAATGAATGAGCTCCATTCTTTACTAGATACTCTATGTTCCTCAGCGGAGAGTTAAAGCGAGCACCGGTTCCCCTCAAATGAAACTAAGCCTCCATCTGATAGTGATTCACGGCTGCATTTTTGGAACAATTTATACGGGATAATTTCCTACCTTGGGAATTTTGGGGTCCGTGGCGAATCGTTGTGCGTGTTTAAATATGCCGCATAATCGTTTTCTAAGCTAGAGCCCCTCTGCTTTCATAGTTCAACTGAAGGTAATACCCGTTCCGACTGTTTGGGATGGTTTTGAACATCACTGTGTGCTGGAAATCTGTATATTTCAATGTGCTTCCTTATCAAAACAAGCTTTATTGGCTTTGAGGAACCACAAACAAGTATTTGCTATTACCTGCTACTGACGTGGGGTGTCAAAGATTTGCAACTAGAAACGTTTGACTGTCTCATTTTATTCCTAAAAAACAAGAAGTGTTTTCTCCGAAACGTCTCCCTATCCACATCCCTCCAGGTATCTTAGCATTGTCGCAACGCACGTTCAAAACAACGCTGATTATCAAAGAAGTGTGCATCTGCAAATAAGAGAACGAAGGCGGCATGAAGGGAGAGTGACGGAGGCACAGTCGACAGATGAAGCTCTGGGCCGGAGGGTAAACCAGTGTTTTAGCTTCCATGAACTGCAGATGAACCGAGCGAGTGGAGGCTGAATCATAAACACACGCTGCTCTGTGTTATTGATTGGTGGGGGAGAATAAATGAATGTTTGCTAAACATATTAGATGAGAGAAAGACACAGCTCCCACACTTATCACTGGGATCTGCCGGGTGGCCCAGGGTCCAGTCGGCTTCGGTTTGTTTAGCTATGTACGAGCGCGGGTCTCCACTTTTAATGATGTGTGTGTGTGTGTGTGTGTGCATGATCGAGAGCGTGTTGTTAGGCACGTGTGTGCGTGCGGGCCAACCCTAATTCCGCTCAGATGTTTGTGTCATTTGCCATGCCTTGTATTTAACGATCCATTCAGGCTTTCGCGTAGATGTCCGGGGTCGCAACTTGCCTGTGATCTCTCTCTCTCTCTCTCTCTCTCTCTCTCTCACCCTCTCCCACGCATCTATCTACCCTCGCCTCACCTGAATCGTGCCAAAACACCTCCACACTGTATGTGGGGAGAGCTGTCTCTAGAGGTCACTGCAGTTCCATGGGTGACGGATGCAGCTGGGGCCGGAATCCACATCATGTTTTTTAACACAGCCACTTAGGTGATGCGCATGATGAACCGAAGGCTGAGGAGCTGAAAAGAAACCAGAGAATATCACGGTGTGTTTGACACTGTCAAATAGCCACTCACAGACAAACATGTATACGTATGAAACAAAGCCTCGCGGCCCGGTCAGCAGAGGCCGCAGATCCGAGTCAGCATGAAGCTTTGTTAGGCGCTGTTAGCGGGGATTTCACACTGACACTGAACGCGCCACAGCTGCAGCCCGCGTGTCTGGAGAAATGAATTCAAGGCTTTAATTCAAGTATTGAATTTAGGTACAATTTAAAGCTAATTGCATTTCCATTTAATGCAGATTTATACTTCTAATCCACTTAATTTGACAGGCAAATGTGGGGCTTTTTTTCTGCAATACAATTGTTTCAAGCGTTTTATATTATTGATGTAATAAATAAATAAATTGTGAAATATAAAAGATGTGTAATACACACCTAACCAGTTTGCTACATACACAAAAGCATCAATAATAATCAAACAACATAATCCATATTAATCTGAAATGGGTCATGATTTTAATAAGTACTTTTGTACTTTTACTAAATTTGAATTCATTGCTGTCACTTGTAACAAAGTATTCCTACACTACTTGTACTAAAAGATCTGACTACTTCTGATTTTCACAGCTACTATTTATCACTTCCATGCGTGTATTAAATTAAGATTTTCAAATCTTAAAGTTCTCTTACACAAAGGTTAGATATACAATTTTCTTTTAGTTCACAAGAATAATGTTAAAAATACAAAAGCAGCCTCATTCCTTTGGTTCGGTTATGCCTCTCAAACTATAAGTTTAATCTTGTCCAGGAGTCAAAAAGGGGGAAGACATGCCGCCAGGCGCCTCTCTCACACTAATTCTATTACACTGGTTTATTTTTAAAAGTTCCTTTTCCAAACATTTACTGTCAGTAGTATACTGGGAGCTGCTGTTCCATATGCTTTGTTTGTATTGTGGTTGTGGTCGCAGTGGGGCTGAACCCGCCTGCTTCCAGTGAACTGGTGGCAGCTACGTGCTCCACCATGCCAAGTTCAAAATTAGTAACAAATTTAATATGCACTCTGCTGGCATCCGGTGCCTTCTGGAGAGTACAAAATGCTCCGATAGTTTGTCCCGGGGTCTCACAAGAAGACCGCAACCAGGCCCAATATAGAAAGTCAAATTGGAAGACGGGGGTTTGGGGGGAGAGAGGATGGGGGGCAGATGCCGAGCAGATGCCGAGGACGTTTTACAGTGATCAGGCTAAGAAAGCTGAAGCACTAACACAGGACCACCGAGACAAACTCGGCTCTCTCAACGCCTCCCCACTCGCTGGCAACGGGAAACACGCGTCTCGCTCCTCGCTCCTTCCCTACGGCCACAACCTCAAGCCCAAAGTATTAGCATGACCTAAACGACAAAACCATGCTCCCGTTAATGGTGCGATCGTGAAGGGAAGTGATTTATGGCTTTCATTTTTAAGGATCACTATCCCCATAACTCCTAATATGGATGAAAATATCGGTTTCCACCAAGGGAGCCCTCCCATAATGCCTTATAGGCTGTTAAAGCATGGAAAAGAACATATTGGTGCCATAAATCTAGATTTGAAAGTAGGCAGCGTAAAACAAAGTGTGAGATCACAGATCGCAACAACAGTGAAGAAGTTAAACCGAAGCAAAGGATTACAGTACATCTCGTCTGGCTTCGGTATGAAGTTTGAGGGTAATTTCTATTTATGGTGCATCATCAACAGATCTCTTCTTGGCTTCCGCTGCATCCATCACATCCTAAGATGCTCTCACATGCAAGGATTTACAAAGCATTTTAAAAATAGATAGGACTTGTTTTTACTTTTGAGGGGTGCTAGGTAATTTACCTTATACATGGGTTTTATTAAAGGGATTCGGGTAATACATAAATGTAATAAATCAGTTTTCCTCAACGTCCTTTCAGTGTGTGTGCAATTGATCACACGTTCAATTTGTCACACGAGGACACATAAAACACATGTAACATCTTGAAAACGTGGTTATCCAAAAAAAACGGAAATTACGGAGCTGTTTTGCAATGAAAATAATATATTTGTTGTAAATCCTATAGCTCAACTTCAAACAGAGTCAGTCAGAGAGGTTGGTAATTCACTCCACTGTAGTTTGGCCTCTAACCAGTAGAGGGAGGTCATTGATTTATTTCTGCCATGTTACAGCAGGGATCTGCATTTGCCTCTTCTGGGTTCTTGATTATGAGTGATTCTAAAGAAATGTGTCAGTTATTATTTTTAGACAAGCGCATAATGCGAGCACGGTGGGCCCTCTGAAGGCTCATTTATTACGCAGGAGATAAGCGCGCACCGGCGGCCAGAATCCTCGGGAACAGGTCACCGGTCCTGATTAAAAGTGACTTCGCGCCAGGCCATAAATATTTGTCAGACCCACCTTCGAAAAAAAGGCGGGCGAGCCGCGGATTCTCTGCTCGTTTACCACATGAAAGTGCAAATGGAAACACTTAGGGTTGGGAGCAGCATCAGTCATAGCTGGAATAAGATGGCCAATAAAAAGGGCGTAATTATGATGCTCCATCATTTGACACGGCTCGGGGGGTTTGGGCTGTTTGCCCGCGCGCCATAAGCGAGACGGAGAAATCCCACCCGTGAATAATGGGGCCTGTACTTTTATGAGCGTAGTGTGTTTAAGAGTGAACTTTGGAAATGTGTGGTCCGCGTGTCACCTCCCTCCCCCTCACCCTCCTCCCCCCTTAGGCTGTTTACCTTGCTGCTGTAGAATGCGCAGCGTGCACCGGCTGCCCCTCTTTTGAAGCCTCTCATTGCTCCGCTGCGTCGCGGGCAGGTCACTGCCGGCGTGCCAACGCAACAACGGCGGCTTGTTGTGTGGGGCCGAGAGCCGCTTGGCTTTGTTTGTGATGAACAAAGCTGTTTGTTTTTTTCTTCACTTTTCATGGCTCTCATACAATGGACTTAAACGAGGAAATTTGAGTTAGAGGCCCTACGATGCCATTCCCAGTGTCTTAAAAAGCTTTTTCAAAGGTATTCAACGTGGCACGATCGCTTCAAAGCGCTCTTCCGTCACGCTTTAGTGGTCACTTTGCATGCATACGGTTTTTTTTTTAAGGTCGGCACCATCACAGCAACGGTTCTGCAATTCTGCAATCGGAAACCTGCTGTTTCCTTGGCGTGTCGGCATGATACTGGAGGGCCGTGAGTAACACAGCAAGCGGGGGCGGACGTGGACATCGGGCAGGTGCGGAGACTCCACGAGAGCGAGCAGCACTTTGGCTTGCACACCGGTGTGTCTAATCCTACACGGGAGCTTCACACAGAGAAGCAGGGCCCACAAGCAGAGCCCCGGTGGAGAAGAGTGCTGTTGACACCACACTGTTACGCAGCCGTGTTGCGAGTTTACCTCCCGTCCGCGCGGTGCCAATGAAACTAATGTAGTGGAAGTACTCTGCGTTCAGGTGGAGGTTGTTCATTATAGGCGATGCTGCTACAGCTACTTGTTGTGCTACATATCTGTGAAGAGGGAGGAGGGGAGGCGGGCTGGCGGGGGGTGGCGAGGGGGGGAGGCAGTCGGGTCGGTCCCCGAGAGAGTCGAGCTGCTGGACTTCATCTGTCAAATCGGCAACGTTGCCGAACTCAGGCCATCCGAGACGTAAATTGTAGAGAATTGATACCGCTCCAGGTGCTTTGCAGAATGCGGTTACGGAGCGCTGTTGCTGTCTGCAGTACAGGTGGACTGCTGCCGAGGCTGTCGCCTATACAACGTCACAAAAGAAAAAACAATCGTTCTAAATTAGCCTGAATCATGAGTTTGACCTTGAACGTGATTTGTGTCATTCAATGTGAAGTTGCTAAAATGTGTCTGCTGTTCTCTAATATTATGTATTTATCTTCTCCAAACCAGTAAAGCTGTCTCTGCTTCTATAAAATCCTGAGATCATACAAACACCGCTGACAGTGAAAGTTGATCCAACGAGGAGGACGGCGCTCCTATTACGTAGGTTTGACTTTTGCGACAAAAAAAAAAGAAAAAAGAAAACGCAATAGCACTTTGAAAAAGTTGAAACAACTGGAGCCGACAAACTCCCACGTCTCTCCCATATCCCGCATCACCATTCACGTCTTGTGGACTTGATTCAGCATTATTCCACCGCGATATTATTCCAATGTTTTCTTCCCTTCTACTTTTTTGTCATGTTGGAATACACCCGTGATTTTAGCTGCTCATTGCTCCACCGTTTCCACCAGCACGTTCGCTAACTTGTATTTGTCCTGTGGATCCGGGCAGGTCATGTGCAGTGGAGTTATAAGGGTGGAGCAGTTGATCGGAGCAGCGTGGTCTCCACCCGTAATGGAACCATGGGGGAAGTGAGACTAACATGTCTGCCCACCGCCTCATCCAAAACACCCATTCTTTTCATGTTGTTTTAGTGTCAGCACACACGAGCCTCTTATTCTTTTATTCCATCTAATCTTAGCAAATGCATCGCAAATGCGATGGATTTTTTTTTTTTTTTTTTTCAGAACTACAAATTGTTTTGCCATGTTTTGCTGAGACTGTATCATTTTGGATGTATGCCTATTTCGTGGTCATCTTAAGACGTGATCCACCATGTTTAGAAGTCAAATGGAAACTCAACAGCAGGTGTTAAAGGCCAACAGATGCCCAATGTGAAGGGGAAGAAAAACAGAAGGAGTGAGCGAGATTAAAAAATGAGATGCGCGGGGGATTATTAAAGGGCATTAAAAAGACACAAGAGATTATTCGGATGGCGGTGACGCCAATCTAAGGTCAGCAACAGAGAACTGCCAGTCCATCAGACAAACATGAAAGAAAAAAAAAAACAAGACAACAGGAACGAGAGAACACAGTTGTTTAGCGCTACGTGGCTACAGTGTTAGGATGAAAGCTACTCTCGTGTTAGCGTTCAGTTAGAATCTTTTATTGTGCGACTGGGGCTTTTTGACCTGCTTAAGT